>CM076580.1:614661627-615330125 GCA_034641835.2 Pinus albicaulis
GAAACACTTCTAGAAATTCTTAGCAAACCACGTCTTAGAATTCCAGCTTAGTCTCAGTGCTCTGCCTCCATGTGTCTTCTCCAACTGACCCCAAGCCTTTCCTTTATACTTTTCTCGTTGGGAAACCAACGACCATGATCTAATCTTGAATCGATGGCTAAGATTAAAAAAAAGTTTGATCCGTGTGACTTAAGTCATTTCCATCACATGTTTAAATTAATTACCTTTAATATTGTAATTTTCCTAAGTTAGACTTAGGGTCCTTAATTAAAAATATTACTTAATTAATTTTCTCCCAAACTGGATGAAATTTCTCAAATCCCTTTCTGGGTCTTGGAGATCTCATTGTAATATTCCCAATTAGCTTTGCTAATTGGAATATTTCATTTTTGCTTTATTTTGCCGCTTTAGCTAGAAATAATAAATAAAGTGAGAAATAAGAGGGGTCACCTCACTTTAGTCACCTCACTTTATAAATGAAGTGTTCTTTTCCTAGTAGATTGACGTTATAACTTAGAGAGGGGGCCTTGGGGGTCCACATGAGTATGATGGGGAGGCATCAGGCTGACCCAAGGTAAACTGCGCAGGTCAAAGGAGAGTAAGGATGCAGTTAAGTTTTGGAGGGAGTTTGGCATTATAAAAGGAGGGGTTCTCACCTCATTTGGACAGGCATGATTTTATATTGATATTGAGAGCTAGACTTCTGTCTGCTTCAGCACGCCGGTTGTTTAGTCGGTCTGCAGCACTGTTTAGTGCAACCGAGTGTCTCCGGTCGGAGATCTCACCCTTAGCCTCGGGGGACTTCGAGTGCCTGCCCTGGTAAGGTTATTTCTGGTTTCACCCTTGGCTTCGGGGGACTTCGAGTGCTGTACAGTGAGGTTATTCTCACGGTAACTCCTTTCGGTTTCGGTGGCAGTAGGCAGTTTAAGTTGCAGGTTTGGGAGGAAGAAGCCTTTCCAGATCTGAGAAGGAGGGACGTTGTTCCAGGAGGAGAAAGTACGCAGATCAGGCTGAGAAGGAGGGACGTTGTTCTAGGAGACCAAAGAACGCAGATCTGAGGGCACATTGATAGATCAAGACTTGGAGATTACAGATCTGAAAGGGTATTTGCAGATCTAGTTCTGTAGGGTGCAGATCTGGAGATATAACATTAGATCCAGCTTGGGAGATTGCAGATCTGAGGAGATATTGTCAGATCCAGCCTAGATCTGAAGAGATAACATCAGATCCAGCCTTGCAGGCTGCAGATCTGAAGAGATATTGTCAGATCCAGCATAGATCTGAAGGGGTATTGGCAGATCTGATCTAGGAGGACGCAGATCTGAATTGGAGGCTTCAGATCCAGTAGATTTGAGCATGCAGGACGCAGATCCATCAGAGAGGACGCTGATCTGGTGAGCAGGATTGTGTGAGAGGGGCTTGACAGCGTTTTCCAGCATTCAGGAGCTGATCCATTCATCTGGAGATTCTTGTGACTAGCACTCCATCTGTTTCTGCGCTGTCACTAGCAGAGACAGCGTTTTCATTGGTGAGGGTTTGGAGGATTGATATCAGCTATCTTTTAGTCTTCAGCTCATAGTTCCAGTGCATTCCAGCTTCAGTCTTCAGAGCAGTCTTCAGCCAGCTAGGACGCTGTCCTTATTTGCAGCCACTGTTTTTCTGAGAGGGTCTCCACTTGCCTAGGGCAAGGATAGGTGCACTCATTCTGATTTTCTTGTACTCCTCTCTATGTACTTTCAGATTAATAAAATGGCTTAGTTTCTGGCATACTATGTGTACTTGTTCCATGATCTGGTTCCGGCATTGTATTTTCTATATCTGTCTGGCATATTTCTGTGTATTACTGGTTATTTCCCTTTGGGGATATTACAGTGGTATCAGAGCATAGATCTGGCTCAGCCTGTGGTGCTAGCAATCTATGACGCCCGGGGATAACCCCTACATTTACCGGAGAGAGCACGGAGGAGCTGAGAATAGGGGGAAGTTTCCCTTCGGGGGAAGTGACTCTGATCAGGAATCACCTGTAACAGATCCAGAGACAAAACAGCATAATCCAATGGCAGAGGATGATGTGAGGTTTAAAGAGGCGGTCCTCCGTCACATGCAGGAGACATCACAGATGGTGCAGGAGCAGTCACAGAGGCTCCGGGCCATAGAGATCAGTCAGAGAGAGCTCCCTAGAATTCTTCAGGTCGGAGAAGGATCGGGCATGTCTCGCCACATACCAGATGCTATTCCCATTGTGACAGCTCAGCGATCCACTATGCCCACATTCCCACCAGAAGACACAGAGACAGGAGTGCGGGGAGGTGCACAGAGGGTCAATCCAGCACCCACACGACACACCATGCCTACTTTCCTAGTAGAAGACGAGGGGTCGACAGCCCCGAGAGAGGTGAGTCCAGCTCAATGGACAGCCGCCTATACAGAATGGCAGGGCTTCGGCCAGGGATTCATGGATACTCTTCCTTTTGAGCGCTATCTCCAGTATAGATATGGCCTCAAACCCCCTGAGCATGAGCAGCACCAGCATAAGGGGCGAGGGTACCACCGTGATGACCACCGTGCGGCGAGTAGATTCCATTTGCCTATGTTTGATGGTTCATCAAAGACTACGGCAAAGTCCTGGGTGGAGAAGCTGGACATCTATTTCCAGCTTAATCAGATGTCGGAGATGGAGGCCATTAAGATGGCTACATTGCATTTAGAGGGTGAGGCTCAGGATTGGTGGTTTCATGGATTGGCGACACTTGGGCATTCCACAGTGACGACATATGCCAAGTTTACCAGGAGAGTGGTAGAGCGTTTTGACAGGAGGGATCCGGAGCAGCATTTTGTTGAGCCGACCAAGCTCAAACAGACTGGGAGTGCAGAAGCATACATCTCGGATTTCTTGAGGGTTTCAGTGATGGTACCTGACTTATCGACAGCTCGGATGGTCTATATGTTTGTGGAGGGGCTGTCAGAGCCACTTCGTGGCCTAGTCCGGTCAAACAAACCGGCTACACTACAGGATGCTATCAGTAGGGCTCGTGACCTACAAGATGTCTTGCCTAGGGCTCGGCCACCTTATCCCCAGAGACAGGCTTTCCAGCCCAAGGGTAAGGACACGAGGGTTCCGCCTCCCAAGGCGAATCCAGGACGAGGACAGTTTGATGATGAGGCCAGGAGGGAGCTGAGACGGAAGCGATTATGCTTCACCTGCCAGGAGCCGTGGGCACCGGGACACAAATGTACGGCAGGGAAGGCACATTTCATAGAGGTCTTCTCCGAGAGCAGCGGGGAAGAGGATGAGGTGGATGATGAGGAGGCAGGAGGCTGTTATGCAGCGCAGAGTACCTTACCACCTCCACCACCCGATGCAGGTGGGGCATCATTCGCACCTACTGGGGGAGCTCTCGCAGCATTACGAGGAGTCCCCAAGTATCTGACATTGCGCGTACGAGGGACAGTGCGCGGACAGAGGGTTTCGGTCTTAGTCGACAGTGGGGCTACCCACAACTTCATTGATGCCCAGATGGTTGCACGGAGAGGCATACCGACGGAGGGCTTTGATGGGTTTTCTGTTTTGGTACCAGGAGATCAGACCATGGCATGTGCTCGATATGTACCAGAATTATCAGTGACGATGGGCACCTATACATTGACCGATCACTTCTTTGTAGTGGACATCCCGGACACCAATGTGATATTGGGGGTCCAGTGGCTTATTACTCTGGGGAAGGTCACGACGGATTGGAAGGCCTTAGAGATGGAGTGGGATGATCCCAAAACGGGGAAGCATGAGAAGATACGAGGGCAGAACACATATCCACCCCAAACAGTGTCGGCACACAGCATGGAGGCGACATTCCGCAAAGGAGATATAGAGTGGGCAGTAGAGTTGCGGGCTTCGGAGGCAGTAGATACAGGACGGACGGTGCACCCTGATCTACAGACTATTCTCGACAGATATGCAGTAGTTTTTGGAGACATTCCGCCAGGACAGCCACCGGATCGAGGGTTTGAACACACGATCGAGCTGGAGCAGGGGATACAGGCGGTGATCACTACACCATATAGGCATCCCAAGGCCTATAGGGATGAGATAGAACGAGCCATTCAGGAGTTGCTGGCCCTTGGGCACATTCGACCCAGCACCAGTCCTTTTGCTTTTTCAGTAGTGCTGGTGAAGAAGAAGGACGGCACATTACGCATGTGCATTGATTACAGGGCTCTGAACAAGAAGACCCTGAAGAACAGGTACCCCATTCCCAGGATCGACGAGCTGATGGATGAGTTGAGAGGAGCACGATTCTTCTCAAAGATTGATTTGAGATCCGGATATCATCATATACGCATGAGGGAACAGGACATTCCCAAGACTGCTTTCAGGTGTCATTATGGGCACTTTGAGTTTCTGGTCATGCCATTTGGGTTGACCAATGCACCGGCTACTTTTCAGTCTTGTATGAACCACATTTTCAGGGATCATCTGAGGAAGTTTGTGCTGGTTTTCTTTGATGATATCCTTATATACAGCAGGACTTGGGAGGAGCATCTCCAGCATATTGAGACGGTCTTGCACATTTTGGAGGAGCAGCAGTTCTATGCCAAGCTCTCCAAGTGTGAGTTTGGATTGACGAAGATGTTGTATCTAGGACACATCATAGGAGTGGACGGAGTGAGAGTCCACGAGGAGAAAATCCGGGCTATCAGGGACTGGCCAGAGCCACGGAATGTGACAGAACTTCGAGGGTTTATTGGTATCTGCACCTACTACAGGAAGTTCGTCAAGGGCTTCTCTCAGCTTGCTGCACCCCTCACGGATCTGACAAGGAAGGGGGCATTCAGTTGGTCGGACACAGCACAGCGAGCTTTTGACAAGCTCAAGGAGGTGATGAGCAGTTGTCCCGTGTTAGCATTGCCAGATTTTACGCAGCCCTTTGTCCTAGAGTGCGATGCATCAGGAGAGGGGATTGGTGCAGTTTTGATGCAGGAGGGTCATCCGATTGCGTTCGAGAGCCAGAAGCTCCTTCCACACGAGAGGCTATATCCCATATATGATAAGGATATGCTGGCCATCATGCATGCATTGGCCAAATTCCGGCAGTACCTGGTAGGTGGCAGATTCAGGGTGAGGACAGATCATAACAGCCTGAGGTACTTTCTGGAGCAGAAGCAGTTGCAGGAGAGGCAGCAAAAGTGGATCAGCAAGATCCAGGCTTACGACTTTGACATAGAGTATGTCAAGGGGAAGAATAACGTGGTAGCTGATGCCCTTTCCCGTAGACCGGCCACGTTATCACTCATGAGCCTGGACACTGACTGGAAGGCTCGACTACTAGTTGAGTACTCCAAAGATAGATTTGCATGCGAGGTTCTGGATGGGCAGGTAGCGGATAGCAGATACAGGGTGGCCGATGAGGTCATCTATTACAGGGACAGGATCTTCTTGACTGAGGGATCTCAGCTCAAGGAGAAGATACTCCAGGCTTCACATGATTCACCATTGGCGGGCCATCAGGGGTTCACCAAGACGTACAGGGCCATCCGAGAGAGATTTGCATGGAAGGGCCTCAAGGAGGACGTACTCCAGCATGTCAGGGAGTGCGAGGTTTGCCAGCGGAACAAGGGAGAGATGAGTCATCCTGCGGGGTTGTTGCAGCCGCTTCCCATTCCGGAGGGGAAGTGGGAAAGTATTTCGATGGACTTCATCACGGGGTTGCCCACAGTGCAGGGCAAGGACTGCATCTTCGTAGTGGTTGACCGGCTAACGAAGTATGCTCATTTTTTCACCATTTCGGCACATCACACAGCGGCACAGGTGGCAGAGTTGTTTTTCCGGGAGGTTTTCAGATTGCATGGTCTACCCAAGACCATTGTTAGTGACAGGGACAGCCGTTTTATGGGTGGATTTTGGCAAGAGCTCTTCCGACTAGTGGGGACCGAGTTGACACCGAGCACTAGTTATCATCCCCAGACGGACGGGCAGACGGAGATAGTTAACAAGTGGCTAGAGGGCTACTTGCGTAACTACGTCAGTGGGCAGCAGAGAGCATGGCTGAAGTGGCTACATCTGGGCGAGTACTGCTACAACACAACCCACCATATGTCCATCGGTATGACACCTTTCTATGCGTTGTATGGATATCATTCCCTATCTTTTGTGGACATGATGTTTGGTGTTAGCAGGGCTCCGCGAGCCAAATTATGGATCCAAGAGAGCCAAGACATCCTCCGGGCTCTCAAGGACAACATAGCCACAGCACAGAATCAGCAGAAATTGTATGCTGATAAGGGTCGGGTGGAGAGACACTTTGAGGTAGGGGACCTAGTCTACCTACGATTACAGCCATACCGACAGTCTTCGATCAAACAGAAGGGGGCATAGAAGCTAAAGCCTCGCTTTTATGGACCATACAGGGTGATACGTAGGATCGGGCAGGTTGCATATGAGTTGGAACTGCCCCAAGGCAGCCGGATTCATAACATCTTCCATGTATCATGCCTGAAGAAGGCACTGGGCCAGCACGTGACAGTCACCGGGGAACTACCACTGACAGATGATGAGGGGCACTTGGTGTTACAGCCGGAGGCCATTATTGACACCAGGGAGAGACAGCTGCGGAGCCGGAAGATCAGAGAGTTCTTGGTGAGATGGAAGAATCTGCCAGATGAGGATGCCACTTGGGAGGATGAGAAGATCTTACAGCATCCGTCTCTTCAGTTGCTTGAGGACAAGCAACGTTTTGCCGGGGGAGACTGTAATATTCCCAATTAGCCTTGCTAATTGGAATATTTCATTTTTGCTTTATTTTGCCGCTTTAGCTAGAAATAATAAATAAAGTGAGAAATAAGAGGGTCACCTCACTTTAGTCACCTCACTTTATAAATAAAGTGTTCTTTTCCTAGTTGATTGACGTTATAACTTAGAGAGGGGGCCTTGGGGGTCCACATGAGTTTGATGGGGAGGCATCAGGCTGACCCAAGGTTAACTGCGCAGGTCAAAGGAGAGTAAGGACGCAGTTAAGTTTTGGAGGGAGTTTGGCATTATAAAAGGAGGGGGTCTCACCTCATTTGGACATGCATGATTTTATATTGATATTGAGAGCTAGACTTCTGTCTGCTTCAGCACGCCGGTTGTTTAGTCGGTCTGCAGCACTGTTTAGTGCAACCGAGTGTCTCCGGTCGGAGATCTCACCCTTAGCTTCGGGGGACTTCGAGTGCCTGCCCTGGTAAGGTTATTTCTGGTTTCACCCTTAGCTTCGGGGGACTTCGAGTGCCTGCCCTAGTAAGGTTATTCTTCCGAGTAACACCTTTCGCCTCAAGGACCCAGCACTTTTCGCCAGGAGAATGGAGAGGAAGAAGCTCCCCCCTGCACGTTGAGAGTCCGGAAGAAGACACTGTTCCAAGGGGAAAGGGGACTCGTATTCACCTAGAGTGAGGACGCCGCATCAGTGGGGACGCACCAGCTCGGTGAGGCGGTGGCACCAGCTCCTCGTGAGGAGGAAGGACGCGTATCCGAAGGCACATTGATAGATCCGGCCTTGGAGATTGTAGATCCGAGCAAGAGGATTGCGTATCCGGTTCTCGTAGGGGGCAGATCCGGGAGGAGTTAGCATAGATCCACTTTGAGAGATTAAGGGGTATCCTAGGAGACATTGGCGCATCCGGCCTGATCTGAAGAGACAACATCGTATCCGAAATTTCGGAGGTTGCAAGATCCCCCAAGAGACAGGCTGCCCATCCAGCACAGATCCAGGAAAGAGCAGAGATCCTGATATAGAGGACGGTATCCGGGGAGTGACAGACTACGCATCTAACAAAGCCTGCATCCAAAGAGATCCGAGCATATAGACGCCGATCCATTTGGGAGGACGCTGATTTAGGAGCGCGTATTCACATGTGAGCAAGGGTGGCTTGACAACCGTTTTTGGCCTCGAGGAGTCGAGCTTATCATCCGGGAGAGTTTGGTGACCAAGACCACACCGCTTCGGGCCGCCCGTCACCAGCGTGCAGACAAAGGCTTACTGGTGGTGTCGATATCGGGGCCACTATAGTTCCAAATGGTACTCAAAATTTTCCGCCTTTCGTAGTAGTCTTCAAAATGGGCCTACAGATCACTGTCTTGTTGCAGCCATTATTTGTCCGAGAGGGCCTCCACTTGCCTAGGCAAGGATAGGTGCACTTATTCCGATTTTCGTACTCCTCTCTATGTACTTTCGATTAATAAAATGGCTCGCCTTTTCCGGTATTCTATGTGTATTGGTTCCATGATCCGGTTCAGCATTATATTTTCTATATCCTGCTTGGCATATTTCGTTTATTACCGGTTATTTCCCTTTGGGGATATTACATTTTATTAATACTAGGTACATATAGAATTAAAATGAAATTCTACACTCAATTACAATATTACTTGTGTAATCGAATTCTATATACATACAATTAAAATATGAATCCGATTTCAACATACCTCATATGTTAACTTTCCGTCTAGTTCAATCCTTTCCAATGCCATTAGCACCTAAAAGAATGTTGATACATCTTAACTTGAAACAGCATTTTAAATTTTAGTTTAACAAAAGGTAATGTGAATAAATATATAATCAATCGTAATTGATCTTAATGAGTCCCTATGGGCAAATGCATAAAGAATAGTGTTACCGTCCTCATGTGGTTAAAAACATCATCGTCATTCAAGATACTGCCACGGCTCCGTTTCGATTTTTTATGGCAAATTTTTCTTGTGAACCTCTCGCTTGTCCTTACAGGATGATTTCAATGATGGCCAATATCCTTTATCAAGACTAGGTCGTACCAAGGACAATGCCGAGGACGGAGCTCTATCCCTCTTCAAACAGTAGGTTTGTTATTTGCACAAATAATAAAAATCCGTGAGGTATAAGGAAATGATGTGATCTCAAATTGCCATCTCGGGTTACCTATGATCCGTTGTCGAGCTCAAAATCGGTGCGTATTTATGGTGAAGTCATCGAAGTTTATGCCATCGATTTGTCATCACCGTATATATATTTTTCTGTTTGCCGAAAAACAAACCTCAACACAACACAGATCCTAATGTTTTAAGTAATATGATAATGTTGTATGATTTTGATTTGATAACCATAGTTGGTGAGTCAATTGTGTCAAGTTCACGCAAGAAGTGCGTACGTGTAGTGTTATTTATAGGCAAACACAACAAACCGAGTATGGATATAACATATCCAAAAAAATTTAACTACCTATCCTAGATTCGATTTCCAACTCCGGGAATTTCGTGTTAGGTGGTCGAAAATTCAAAAGTGTTTTACACATCGAAACCTTTGCTTATAAGCCATAACATACGCTATCCACCATAATGCATTTACATCGCAAAACTTAGCATAGTCTTCGGGCTAGGGAACATAATTAAACAAATAATTAACATATGCCATGATATATCGTACGCCTTAGACTACAAATATATGCCATTCGATTGCATATATTGTCACGTATTAAATACACCATCCACCGTGATACGAACCTTAACGATTGTGCAATTCAACTTAATATATGTTGCCATTCGAACCATATGTAATTAAAATGCAGACTTTCATTGACGTAAATATAATGCCAACGAAAACTTCCAATGCGGGTTTGCAAACTATGCGTTTTTATAATATGCAAATTTTATATGTTAATTAAAAATAAATTAAGGTTTGATTTAATATTAAATATAAATATTATTGAGATCGTGTTGTTTCGGATGCCGAACTGTCAACATTTATCGATATATTTCTAAAAATTTAATGTGTGCCAAATTGTATTAAAGTGTAAATAGGTGGAGATTTGATAGTTTTTATATATGATGTGAAAGTCTAAATGCTTTTATGATTGAAAAGGTATCATAGGTATTTACGATATACATAAGAATTATTTAAAAAAAAAAAAACCTCCCGCATTTCACTTGTATTAAATAATATAAAATACGTTGCATAGGACAAGGAGGCGCTGCTGCCACCCTCCTCGACCTCTACGTAAGACTCGCCCGTGTGTTAAATAACAAAAGAACTATATACCTTTATGCAAGCTCAAATCTTACGAAAATTATATTCCGTCGTCCGAAAATTTACCCACTTCTCACAAATTTATTATGATTTTCAAGAAAAGTCACAATGTTTAACACGTACCAAAGGCGACAGCACTGTAATGCATCGTCGCCATCTCCACCTTCACCATCACCATCGCCACCATCAAGATCGCCGTCAACGCTCGTTGCCCCACCCGATCTCACTACTCGGTGGATGAGCTCATTAGAAGCCATTTTGGAATGTTAAAAGGGTCGCAGCATTTACCTCAGAACAAGGAGGAACGACGTCATCCAGGGAAAGACATTTTAAAAGCCTAAGGATTATGATGAAAAACTCTATCGAGAAGATATTTCACGGAACTCAAAAGATTAAATTCCTAATTCTATGGAGGACAAGCTAGAGAACATGCCGGGCTACGGGTTGGAAGGGATGATCAGATGCTTCATTAAGAGAATATTCTTCAACTTCTAAAACAAAGATCGTTGTATTCCAACTCGTGGGGAATGCTCTGATTTGGTGGGGAAATATGGAAAACCGCCGCATCTCACGTCGATAATCGTCCCTGGGAGTTTTTGGGACCATTTCGTGCGAAATACTTACCACCTTTCTTTCAAGAGAGCAGCCGAGCCTTCATACTTCAACTCAAGGTGGTAAAACCGTGAAGAATACGAGATAAAGTTCAAGGAACTTGTAAAATATGTTCCCTATTCAGACACGTACAACGCTGCGCAGCATTTCGTATTTGGATTAAATCCTCGAATCAGAGCCATGGTAAGAATGTAGGCCACCATTTGCAAGTGCAGGCGGTTGAATGTGCTGGCAGTGCATATGAACATCTAGATTAAAAAGGATTTTGAAGCAATCGAACCAATACCAATAGTATTTACGTAAAGGACTTCGAAATTTCTTCCGAGGAAATAACTCAAGACCACCTCCTTATGGTACTGTGTTTACCCCAAGAGGAGCAAGGGAAGGAGCTCCCAGACCATAATGCAATAGCTTTCCTCCCGAGTCCTCAACATCAGCCCTGGAGGTCTCAAGGTACTCAGTAATCGAGGAAGGAATGGAAGAGGAGCACACTGTGGGACAAGAGTTCTTGGTCTAGAATTTCTATCAAACGCAAAAGGACCAACCTGTAATCGTTGGGGTGTGGAGGACCTCATCTTCAACGTGATTGTCCTGAGAACTCTCGGCGAACAAAAGAAAAGAACCACTGACGATGCCCAAAGCAATCATAGAATCTATGTCGTCGTCAACAACAACCAAGACATCAACTACTCGTAGTGGTATCTTCGTGTACAACTGACGAATAAAAACCCAAAATTTTATTTGGACATTGGAGCGACGATAGTTTTATTTCATCTTATGCATTGAATAAATGTGGGTTGGCAGCCTCGGCACCAGGACGATTTTGTGACAGTAGAGTCGGCTTCGTGAGACCTTCTGACCTGTGAGAATTAAGTGTTGAGGATTGCAAAGTTGATCTAGGAGTCTCGTTTGACCAAACTAAAAGTTTATGTCACGGCCCTAGGAACTTACGACCGTGATAGGAATGGGATTGGTTAGAGTCTCATCGAGCATGGGTAGACTATTCAAAAACAAGGATTGTCAATGATGTGGAGAGAATCCACCCAAGGTATTGAAAGAAAAGCATTCCATTGCGTTTCATCTCAGCTGGTAAAAATGAAGCAAGTTGAAGGAAGCGCTTGCTTGCGTAAGGCAGCTCAAGAGGTAAACAAAGAAAAAGGGCCTTCCCAGATTAGTGTCTCATCATTAGAATTTCCCGGATGTTTTTCCAAGGAACGACCGGACCGCCCTGAGAGAGCTAGACCTCACCATTGAATTGAAACTGCACGGAACCTATATCTAAAACTCCTTACCGAATGACCGCCCGGAACTTCAACAATTGCAAACATAAATTTGAAGAATCCGTTAGATGTAGGGCACATTCGACCCGTTGTTTCACCGTGCGTTCTTGGGACCTTGTCAAGAAGAAAGATGGTTCATTACGACTGTGGGTGTGGACTCATCGTATCAAACCGGGTCACGGTGTTAGCTAGGTATCCTAAGTGCTCCCCACGTTACCAAATTTTTCAGACCAAACAAAGGAGCGTCATGAAGATGGAAGATCGATCCCTCGCGATCGGGTTATCATCAACCTTCAGATAAGCGCAGAGTGATGTTTCTAAGACCGCATTCCGAACTGGCTTCGTGCACGAAATTCATTGGGGTGCCATTTGGGTTGACTAATGCACCAAGTAAGCCTTCATGAACCTTATGAATAGCGTTCTCTACAAATATCTCGACAAATTTGTACAAGTTTTCCTCGACGATATTCTTATTTACTCTAAGAATAAGAAGGAGCATGAAGAGCATCTTCGGAATAGTGTTGTCTTGTCTCGTAGAACACAGTTATATGAAAAATTATCCAAATGCTGCCGTAAAGAAATCCATTACTTAGGTCATATCATATCAAAGTATGAATCTCTCAGATCCCGAAAAAGTAAACACAATCAAAGGTGGTCGATATTCTTAAGAATGCACATGAAGTGCATAGTTTTATGGGTTTAGTGTTACTACCGAAGGTTTGTGGAGGGATTCTTCAAAATTGCAAAGCCGATCACAAACTCTCAACAAAAGGGTGTTAAGTATGAATGGAACGACAGACAACGTATAAAGCTTTTTTTTAACTTAAAAGATTATTGACTAGTGCACCGATTTTGTCAACGTGATATGGATAAAGATTTACCGTGTGTATCGACGCGTCTGTTTAAGGGTTAGGCGTTATTTAATGAAGGAGGCGTAATAGCACATGGCCCAAGAAAAATTAAAAACCCATGAAGAACTTTATGCTACGCATGATTTAGAGCTAGCTGCGGTGGTCTTAGCTTTAAAGATGTGGAGACATTACTTGGTAGGGAGAAACTTTTGCTTAAAAGTGACCATCAAAGTTTGCGTATTTATTCACCCAAGAGACTAAAACAAAGATGAAGACGATGGAGTGAACTCCTAAACGACGATTTAGCGATTTCATATATAAAAGAGAAGGAGAATGTTGTAGTATGCTTATGAGAAGACCCTAATATTCTCTTCGTACCTATCAGTATGAACTTGAGAGATCAAGTACTTGAACATCTTGTAAGAGATAGTTGGTACTTGGGTGTAAGGTCGGGGCTCGAGAGCAACCATTCAAAGGAACCTAAGTTCGAGGGATATGATCTTGAGAAGACAATCGTACGATTTCACTTTAAAGATGTATATACCGTGACAGGGAGACCCCCCAAAACACCACCTGGAAGGAAAAGGCATACCCAAGCAAGAAGGTGTACATCCAGATAGCAAGATGTGATGTCGACACTAAGAGACTCTTCTTCCAGCATCACATGAAAAAACGACATTGTCTAATTTGTTGCTAGGTGTCTTGAATGTCACAGTAAAGTTATCATCGTCACCCAAACAGTTCTCACAACCTCACGACGTCCCTATGACCAAATGGGACAGTTTCTGATTTTATCGTTTGCTGTTTCTAACGCAACAAAAGCATAATGCTATTTTGGTTGTGGTGACAGATTAGAACAAGGCTTTCATTTCCCCATCCCCAAGAGATACTTATGAAGGAATACAGCGCGGGTATTTATAAATGAAATACCGTATTTCATGAGTACCTAAGAAAATCATATCTGCCGCAGATCCTCCTTTCACCTCAAGGTTCCGGAATTGTATGGGTACTATTCTGGGCACTAGTTAAATTCTGAGTACATATCATCCGGAGGACCGATGGATAGATGAAAGGGTAAATCAAGTACTTGAGGATATGCTAAGGATGTATGTTATGGACCAACAATACATTGGACAAGTACTTACCCTTGGTAGAATTTGCTTACAACATAGCTATCACACTCTTAACCGTTAGATGCCGCACCTGTGCCATTTAGGGAGACCTTGCGTAATGTCGTTGAGTTGAGACAAAGAAGATCGAATAATCGGGCGAACCGTAATTGATCCAAGAGATGGAGGATCGTGTAAAACCGATTAGGCAACGATTGAGAGAGGCCTGCATTAGACAAAAGCAGGCCGACGCTCACAGTGATGGAGAGAAGATATGCAGGGGAGATCGGGTTTTCATCCAAGACGACCAAATAAGAGCACCATTCGCCGGGGAGGTAGAAAATTATCCTCACGGCTGATAGACGCTTAAAGTCCCGAAAAAGTTGATCTTCGTCATCGTCTTGTATTCCACCCATCTACAAAATTATACGAGCCATGTACCATATTGTTTAAATTATATTAACATAAATCTTCATGACCTCAATGGAACTATATCTAATAAGGAAATCCTTGAATGCACAACTCATTACGTATTCGAACATAGGGTTCCAGCCACCAGAACCCCTTGAGTAGACCAAGTTAAAGTCCAAGGACAAATATAGTCCTGGATCAGCGACTTGGGAGATGCCTATATCTTTCCACAAATTAGTTCAACCTATGCTAAAATTTTATAATTGAAAACTTTTATATGTATATATGACTGCCTATTTTGATACTGGAAACTTTATTTTGAAATATTGCTGATGTATGATGAGTTTTATCTTGGTTATACATGGATACCCATAAAGATAGAATGCTACTTCACTCTATTGATACAAGATATATAAGTTGTTTGTTTAAATTTATTGGTACATGGATACCCATAAAGAGAATGCTACTTCACTCTAGTGATACAGATATATGTCAGTTATGTTCTGCCAGTACATGGATACCCATAAAGATAGAATGCTACTTCACTTTAGTGATACAAAAGATATATATGTCGTTTGTCACTACTAGTGCATAGATACCGATATGTAATATTATATTGTTTTGTAATTAACATTGCAAGAATATAAAATCATGAATTAAATGTTATAGATGAAACTATCTAACAATTTATTTCATTACATTTCAAATATGATTGAAAGAAAGGGAATAGAAGGAAAGTAACTCTTACATTTTAAATATGAAAGTGAAACATATTGGTATACAAACATTGAAAATGGTTAAAACAATGCATCATAGATAGAACATGTATGAACTAAAATGTACAGATCTAAACGAGAAATTGTAACGGGACATATTGATACATATGTGGACAAATGTTTTAAACCAAGTATGTTATATAAGTTCTAGGATCAATATCATAGATAACAATGTATTTGAATGTGTAGAGATTGTTATATGGGTAGTAACAATTTGTTATGAACAATATATAGATGCATATGCTATAATGTGTGTATCAGTGTTTACATTGCAAACATTGTGTACCAGTTGATTACCTTGCGTGTAACACAGATACCGAAACAATCTACGTGATGACAAAATTCCAAGAACAGCTTGAGACTCTCTCCGAGATCCAACAATGGGGTGTTGACCTGGGTCTACCTGGGAGGGATGGGAGGTGTTGCCCACCGTTTATCCTCCAAATACCGGAGTCATGGGAGGACTATGCGAGTCACGCTCCCTAGACGTGTGATGATGACTACCGGATGCCTACAAACATGTCGTGTCGACGTAATCGACACCGATATCCTTATTTACATCGACCGAAGAAACCGATGCCATGGCATATTTCCGTAGAGGACGGATAGGATGGGAGTGGAAGAGATTAGGAAGGATAGGATGATTTTGGAATAGTTTGAGATTCGGTGGAGATGGGAAGTAACAATTAAATTACAAATACATACTTATTCAAACGTAAATTCAATCTTAAAATTACAAGCATTCTACAATCAGTAATTCTAATCTCTAAAAGCACAATATTGATATGAGTGGTATATAAAACCCCTAAACTTCGAGACGAAGTTTTCTCAAGGGGAGAAAGTATGTAACAACCCATTCCCGAATTATACAAACATATTATTGTGTGTACGATATATGCATTTGATAGCCACACCGCCTATCTCGGCACATCACACTAGTACACCTAACTACTAATATCAAGATTACCCCGAGTTAGAGATTAATATTAAGATTTCGATTAATATTCATATTAACTAAGTATAAAATTATGAAAAGGACTAATAAAAAGAAAAATAATCAAGTTAATTAAATATATATAAAGAATGAAATATTCCAACATAAGACTTAATCATAAAGGTACTCAAAATTTAAGTCGTATACCCCTAAACACAAATTTGGATAATCGTAGATCACATCTCCCTGATTATCTAATCACATCTCCATAAATAACATTCGTACCTTCATTTATGAAGATCAAATCTTGATAGAAAAAAAGGCGGTGGGGGAGGATGTATGTATGTTGGTGAAAGTTATATAAGGAGGATGATACGAAGGTGAAAGGGGTTTACTTTTTTGGAAATTCTACATGATTACCAAGTGATAAAATGGAGGGAGATGATTTAGCCGAAAGGGGAGTCTCCGGGTTATTGAAATTGGCATTTGGGCAAGAGAGATGCATCCCTCCACTAGATCATTCCGAGATTGGTCGGGAGGATTTACTTATTTCGATAAACTATTCACGCATCACAAGGAGAACCAAGTCATCAACTCTATTGCAGTATTTTTCTATGTATAGACTAGTTCTTTATGAAATATTAAAGATTAAATTTCGCCGCCGTTTCCTTCATTAAATCGTGTTACTTCCGAATTATATATATATATATATATATATATATATATATATATATATATATATATATATGCTTAGAATTTATTCATGGAAAGTGTATGTTAGCTATAGCAGTAGAAAAACCGTTGGTCGAATTAACACTAAGGGTATCTCCGACTAAACTCGAAAATTGAGTGGAAAATTTGGGGTAAATCCAAAGAGAGTTCTTACAAAGCTTGGCAAGGCAACGAGGGCAAGCCCGCAATGGGATTTATGTAATATCCCCGAAGGGAAATAGACAACAATACAAGCATACGACAATATAGGAAATGCCGTAAATAGAACATAAAGCACATACTCATAAAAATGTTGGGAATGCTAAGCCATTTTATTAATATGAGAATATAATGAAATACAATGGATAATCGTAATGATAGCACCTATTCTCGTCAAAGCAAGTGGAGAACTCTCGTAAAAGACAAGAAATGGTCGCTACAAGAAATTGCGTCCTGTACTCGCTAAAATTGTCGTAAAATTGCTGCCGCCGGAATGGACAACTAGTCGATCTCGCCGCGAAATGAGCCGAAACTGCATCACCTCGTACTCACCACCCCGTGACAAAAACCTTTAAACCGTATCAAGAACGGCTCTACCCTCCGAAAATCGCCAAAGAACCATCTCTCAAGGAATTACGCCGCCTCCGCAAAAGCTCGCGTATGCCAAATGATAATAGTCGTGGATAAAGGTTTCAAACTCCTCAAGAAACCTCCTCCGGGCAAAGACCGATCCTCCACACCGGATATCAACCGAAACTCCCGTAAAATCCCGCAACGGAACACCTCCAACTAGAACCGGCTCCTCTCTCCCAAAGACCTACCACAAGAGAAGCCTGGCCTCACTCAAACAACCAACCAAATCTCCCGCTAAAGACCGAAGGAAAAACCTTGCCCGAGCAGCACTGTCCTGTGGCTAAGGGCGAGATCTCCAACCGAAGACACTCAACGCACTAAACAAGGTCGCGTACAAAGCAAACAAATGGCCGTGCTCAAGAAGACAAAATGTCTAGCTCCAATATCATCAACAACAAGAATACCAAATGAGAAGGCTCTCCCACCTTTTATAACGCCGGCCTCTCTCCAAAACCTTAACGTGGTCTCCCTCTCCTCCACGTGCTCCTCCTCAATCCGTGTGTAATATCCCCCAAAGGAAATAACCAAAAGAATACGAAACGTTTACGTACATAGAAAATACGACGCCGAACTCCGATCATAGAACAAGCACATAGAACAATTTAAAGCCGAGCCATTTTATTAATCAAAGTACATAGAGAGGAGTACAAGAAAATCGAATGAGGCACCTATCCTTGCCTCAGGCAAGTGGAGACCCTCTCGTACAACAATGGCCGCAAGATAAGGACAAAGGCCCTGTTTCACCGAAGACCGAAGCGTGTATGCACCGGAACTATGAGTCAAGACCAAAAGGATAGCCGATATCAACTTCCACCTACGATTAATGAAAACGCCGTCTCCGGCTAGTGACAGCTGCTAGAACAAGAGTGGAGTGCTAGTGATGAAACCCTGGGGATAAATGAATCCGGGCCTCCTCCCCGGATACCGGAAAACGCCTGGCCAAGCCCTCCAACACAATCCTCGCTCCTCGCACGTCCTCCCCGATGGACCGCCCCCGTATGCTCGTCCACCGGACCGTCTCCAAAACCAAGACCGCGTCCTCCCCAGATCGTATCCGCTCAACTCCTTCGATCTATGTCGGGATCTCGACAATATCTCTCGCATCTCGCAACCCCTGTGGCCGGATCTCGATGTTATCTTTCGCATCTAGGCTAGATCCGTCAATATCTCTCGCATCCGGGCAGCTTCCCAAGTCGGGATCTAGTGCTATAACCGCATCCGCACCACATGCAACCAGATCCGCAACACCCCTTCCGTATCCGTGACCTCCAAGTCCGGATCTATCAATGTACCTCGCATCCGCGTTCCTCCGCCTCCTGCACGTCCCTCCGAGCCCTCGACCGCGTGCTTCCTTCTCCCCGGACAACCGTCCCTCCTTCTCGCATCTCGAACCGCGTCCTTCCCGGAACATCGTCCTCTCTCTCCTCGAGGCCGATCTCGCGTCCTCTTTCCCCGAGTCGCCGTCCCTCTCACAGATCCGGCGTGCCTACCGCCGTGGCGCTTCTTCCTTCAAACCCGCACCGTAAACTGCCATTTGCTACCGAAACCGAAAGGTGTTACTCAACATAACCTTACTAGGCGGTGCACTCGAAGTCCCCCGAAGCTAAGGGTGTAACCGTAAATAACCTTACCAGGCGGTGCACCGAAGTCCCCCGAGGCTAAGGGTGAGATCTCCGACTGTGAGACACTCTGCTGCACTAAATAAAGGTCGTAGACCGACTAAACAATCGGCGTGTCAAGCGTACGAAGTCTAGCTCTCAATAATAATATCAAATCATGAATGACCAAATGAGGTGAGAACCCCTCCTTTTATAATGCCAAACTCCCTCCAAACTTAACCGCGTCCCTACTCTCCTTTCGACCGCGTGCTTAACCTTGGGCCGGCCCCCGATGCCTCCCCATCATACTCATGTGGACCCCCAAGGCTCCCTCTAAGTTATAACGTCAATCAACTAGGAAAAGAACACTTTACTTATAAAGTGAGGTGACCTCTCTTATTTCTCACTTTATTTATTATTTCTAGCTAAAGCGGCAAAATAAAGCAAAAATGAAATATTCCAATTAGCAAAGCTAATTGGGAATATTACACCGTGCGTGCTTCCTAGAGGCTACGGGCCCCCCTCCTCTACGTGGTGTTGGACCCCATGGCCCCCATAAGTTATAACGTTGTGCTACTAGGTAGATACTTTATTTTACTAAAGTGAGTTAGACCCCTCTTCTCACTTTTATTTATTAATAAACTATAGTTCTATAAAACTATACAAAAATCGATTGTTCCACCAGTTGTTATACTAGGAATATTACAGTTTCCCCGCAAAATGTTGCTTGACCTCAAGCAATCGAAGTGATGGATGTCGCAAAATCTTCATTCTCCCAAGTGGCATCCTCATCCAAAGAAAATTGCTTGTCCTCAAGCAACGCTTGAACAAACCTCCTCTCTAGCCGATGCTCCCCATCGATACCGCAAAATGCCCAACCCCACCGAAAACCTCTCTTCCACCTCCTCGCATCACCTCGATACGAAGGGATATCTCGATGCCAGATCCCAAAGTGACCTCTCACAAGAGCCTTCAAACGAAACAACAATCCTCCCGCATCCCAATAATCGCACAAGTCCCACGGCCTTGACCGTGCACCGCTCGGCTATGACCAATGCTCTGTACAGTGAAGACCACCAACAAGCATCAATGCCCCGGCTCCCGCCGTTACCGTACCCCGTAACATATGCTACCCATCCAACCGGCATACCAACTCATCACCTCTCTCCAATCCAAGTTGTGACTCAATCCCATGCCGATCCTCGCTTCCGAAATCGGGATGGAGGCCGCGAAATGATGTCCCCGTGCCACCTTGCCACCGGAATTACAACCTCTCATATGTCCAAGGGCCCCCGCTCGACCGTGCTCCCTACGAAGAATACCGTACCATCTAGAGGGCACTAACTCATGATCTCCCGCCATCCATCCTGAAGAAGAATCTCGACAGCAATAACAACCCGCATATGGAACACGCCCCGAAGTGTCGTCGCCAACCCGTAATCAACTCCCACCGCGATGCCCCATCTACCAATGAGAGCCGCCCGTAGAAGGAAACCCTCTCTCTATACCACAAAGTGGGCAAGATATGTTGCAAGCTCCATCGATGTACTCCCCGAGAGTACTATTCAATCGAAAAGCATCGCAGCCTCGACCGACCGTATGTACATCTATCTATATCTCATCAATGTGTCGGCCAAAAGATGAATGCTCCACCATATCCAACAGCCTCCCGCCGTCTACCAGCCCCCCGTACAACAATCCCATCAACCTCCAACATCTCTAGAGGATATAGATCTACAACTGCCATTGTACTCAGTGTCAATGCATCCGACCGGATCGTCACAAGTGTCTCATCGCCTAGAGCATCTCCTGCTAGAGTCCGACACCGGGAATGCACCGGTCTGCCGCCCATCCCCGCGTGATCGCTCTCGCCTCTCCGTGCCGACCTCAATCGATCCTATGGACTCATGAAGAAGAGTCTCACCGGTACACAGGAGGAAGGCCCTCCCCGTTCTTCCTCCGCCACCTCATCCGCATTGAATAGGCCATCCACCCCTCTCGATGAAGTGTCGACAATGTCCGGAGTCCAGACGCATGATGGAATGCTACCCTCCGCCGAACCCGCATCCTCTCGCCTTCACGTGATGATTCCTCAACATGCCCCAGGGGAAGAATGATGCATGTCCTCTCATGACCCGCTCCCCGGTGTAGGCTCGCCGATCGATGACCGATGTGCCACCCCCGTAGAGGATCATCTCATCCCTCGACTTGTGGTCACAACTAGCAAAACAACCTCCAAAGGCCACCGCCGAGGCGTCCTCGCCTAGTGTGTTGAATGTCATCCAAATATATTGGGTGAGCCTCGCGTACCCTCGCTACTTATGCCCAAAGTGCTAAAGGACAACAACAAAATCGACCGTGCTGAGTGATGTAGAAGAGGGGAATTTCTGGACATGAGTCCCCACCGAGCACTATCCGGGCACGTCATATGTCTCCTCATCGATCCTAGGTGAACTACTTCCAAAGGTAAGCCCGGTGTCCCTATCCGTGAGTCTCCGAGCAACACTCTGAAAACCGTCAGTGGGCAAAGACCGTATGCCCTCGCATACCCACCGATCATCCATGTACTCCTCGACATGCCACCGCACATTGAGGCATACCTCTATATACCGCTCGGATACCCCAAGCCATCGTTGCACCACCCCGTACCGTCTCGTGCCAGACCGTGTCCGCGCATCGGTCACTCCTCGCATGCTCTCAATTGGATGTAGGACACTCCCACTCCACAATGCATTCCCACACACTACGGCACAACACCATGCAACTCGTGTCCACCGAAGTCCACCGTTCACTGCTAGAGGCTCCTAAGTACATCCCCGGATGTGGTGTCCTAGAGCCGTGCCTCTACATGTTGGACTTCCTCCGATCGATATCATCATCTCCACCGCCGTCACATCACTATACCCGGGCCGAATAAAATGATCATCACTCCAAATCCTCCTCGAGGGGTCCGAGAAGTGAATCTCCCTATGTGTCGCAGTGTTACCACCCACCGGCCGGTCTGGCCGTGTCCTTCCGTGTCTCACATGCGCGGTGAAGAACCCTGGCCCCATACAAGGTACCATCTTGTGGCCCTCGCCAATGCCACCTCCTCCGATGCCTCGCCAAGGTATGTTGACCACCCCGTGATCCCGTGTATAAGTGTCATACCAAGACAACCTAGGAAGTCTTTCCCATAAACTCGGTTGGCCATCGGAGCCAACCAAAACTCCCCTAGCAAATGTGCATGCTCAACTGCTAGGCCAATCGTACCCTCCAAGACATAGTCAATCGACTCCGTTCGGAAAATGATAGGTGATCCCACCTAGATCCCAATGCCAACTGTCTCCAGATTCTGAAGACTCCGGAAACTCCCGCCGAACTATACTTGGGTCCACCACCATCTCTCCATAACCCACCGCACGGGGCACCAACTCAGTAAATCTCTCGCCATCCAACCTCAACATGTGGATGCCGTACCCCGTGCAACTCGGTCGTCTCATACCGCTATCCAAGTCAACGTATGAGATCCGACTAGGTGGCTCCGTCTCTCTCTCTCCAATGGGAAGAGGTAACCCAACAACGCTACTAGTCCCATCCATGCATGCCTCGAAGGGGAATGAATCGACGCTCCAACATGCCCCTTCCGTTGTACCATTAGGAATCCAAATACCTCAATGCAAGCCAACTTGGCCGCCGACTCTGGCATGGTTTCTACTCTGTTGCCTCCAACTCCTGTCCCGCAACAAATGGCTCCCCGTACCGACGTGGCCTTCCCTTTCAAAACTCGAAGTCCGGCTCAAGCCGATGATGACCGCCGTCGCGACCATCATCCAATCCTCCAGATCTCCTAGTGCCTCAACGAATGTGATGATCGCCGCTCACCCATCCGTCGTGTGCTACTACCACCCGAAGACCTCGACACGACTCCGCTCATCACCTCAATGGATGGCTCTATTGGTGTAGGCTCTACCTTCTCCACTACGATACCAACCGGCACGATCAAGGAGGTCCCACGAGGGTGAGTCCTCTCGTCACACTAGGTGTATCTTCGAACCCCTACAACTCGTGTGCTCATCCTCCAAGTGCGAGGTAACCATTTTGATGGTTTCCCTCTCCGATACTTCCTGGCCAAGTTGGAGAGAGGTATCCAACTTCTCCACCCAAGTTTTTTCCGAACGCTTCTGATGACTTCCGTCAAATGTCGCATAACCCTACCCACCGTGCGCCACAAGCCCCGGCTACGTGACTTCGTTCTCCCGTGGAAATTGCAAGGTCTCATTCCCGCCGGAGCCGAACAAAATCTCTCGAATGAAGGCATCCCCGAACTCCCGCCCAAATGCCGATACTCGCCGAAATAATCACCCATGTGGCCGGCTCGGGGCCCCGCCGTGCTCCCCCGCCCGTGTCCGCACCTAGAAAAGTGGGCATGGTAGAACGTGTGGGTGTATGTGATACATAGCCGAGTGGCATCATGCTCCGCAAATGGTGGATGCCCTCGAACTCGCCAACTGGAAACCCCTCGGGGTTTCACGCCCCGTCTCCAGCCTCCGCGTTGTGCTGAATCTCTCGTCCCATCACCTCAACCGCTCGATAGATCCCGTATTGATTTGAGGAGAATCTCCCCAAATCTCTTTGCACCATCATCACCGCCATCGCGCTCCTCCTCGCTATGTGTCTACGTGCTCCTCATGAAATGGCACCGAAGGCTCCAAACCATATCGCGGCTTGTCTTCGGCTCGATTTACCCACCGAAACTACTCGTAAAATTCTAGGAACTTGGGAAGGTGATGCTTGCCAAAAACCCGTAAAAACTCTAAAAGGGTTTCTTCTAATTCCAAACTTCAAAATTTGACCCTTGTATTTGGCCCTTTTTCCAATTTCTGCTTTTGTACCGCAACCTGCTGTTTCAAAATCGCAAACCCTTCCAGATGATCTCTTTCCCGATGTCACAGACCACAGTTAAGCTTTAACTCTCGCTTTGATACCACCGTAATATCTCTAAGGGAAATAGACAGAATACAAGCATACGACAATATAGAAATGCCGTAACAGAACATAAAGCACATACTACAAAATGCTAGGAATGTTAAGCTATTTTATTAATTCGAGAATATAATGAACACAATGGATAATCGTAATGATAAGACCTATTCTTACCAAAGCAAGTGGAGAACTCTTCGAAAAAAAAGACAAAGAAATGGTCACAAGCAAGAAACTCATGCTCCCGCCTACTAGAAAACCGCCGTAAAACTCGTCATTGAATGGACCGAAACTAGGCTGATCTCGTCGGGAATGAGCTGGAACCGCATCACCTCGTACCACCACCTTGACAAACCCGAAATCGTATCAAGAACTGGCCGCCCTCCAAAAATCACCAAAGAACCCTCTCAAGGAATTACGCCTCTCGCAAGGCTCGGGCCACAGATGCCAAATGATAATAGTTGGGTCAAAGGTTTCAACCCTCGAGAAACCTCTCGGGCAAAGACCGATCCTCCACACCGATATCAACCGAAACTCCCCGCAAATCCCGCAACGGAACACCTCCAACTAGAACCGTGTCCTCTCTCCCAAAGATCGGTAAGTGTCACAAGAGAAGCTTCCGCCTCCTCACCCAAACAACCAACCAAATTTCCCACTAAAGATCGAAGGAAAAACCTTGCCCGAGCAGCAATCAAAGTCCCCTGTGGCCAAGGGGCGAGATTCCTCCGATCGGAGACACCAACGCACTAAACAAAGGTCGCGTACAAAGCAAACAAACGTCGTGCTCAAGAAGACAAAAATGTCTAGCTCCAATATCATCAACAACAAGAATACCAAATGAGAAGGCTCTCCCACTTTTATAACACTGCCTCTCTCCAAACCCTAACGTGGTCTCCCTCCTCCTCCACGTGCTCCTCAACTGCGTGCAGCTCCTAGAGGCTACGTGGGCCCCCTCCTCTACGTGATGTTGACCCCATGGCTCCCCATGTTATAACGTTGTGCTACTAGGGAGATACTTTATTTTACTAAAGTGAGTTAGACCTCTTCTCACTTTTATTTATTAATAAACGATAGTCGCAAAACTATACAAAATCGAATATTCCAATTAGTCGTTGCTAATTAGGAATATTACATTTTATGAATCCAAGGTCGAGAATACAATAACAAAGAGAGTGCGTATCCGTACCGGAGAGACAACGCAGCCAAGGAGGGGTGACGCAGCCGCCTGTGCTCACGCAAGCCGCCGGGCGCGCAGGCGCAGTAGGCCCAACAGGTGACGTGCGAGAGGCGAAGAGGAGGACGCACACCAGACAAATGCGCTAGGTTTCAATGGGCCAGACGAGCTTGTATTCAAGATATCGTATAGAGTGACGCAGCCCCACACCGAAGGGTGACACAAAGGATCGCATAGGCACCGGGAGTTCCTCATTCTCGATTGAATCAACCATAATATCTCGGTTTCATGTAATGACCCATTTCTAATCATAAACGAAAGATATTAGTAAGCATACGATATGCATATCATAGCTACATAGGCATGCGTTGTATGTCTTACACTAGCATAATTATTTATAAAGGATGCCCGAGTAAAGGATAAATGAACCTTCGGTACCTTAAAACATTAGTGAAGAAAATAGTCTTATTTAATAGTTATTAATGTAACATATGTGAAGTTATATTTTAATTTAAATATGATTAAAGGAAATTAATTATATATATATATATATATATAATTTGATATAATTAAAATAAATTAAAGAAAATAATAAAAGAACTATGAATTTAAAGATAAACTCATATGTATCCCTCATTTAAAATAGAGATTACACGTATCTACTTAATAAATGAATAAGAAGGCAGTGAGGAGGTGGTGTAACCGCCTAAGATGGAATATTTAACCGTATGAAGAGGAGAAGAAAGGGGAGAGGAAATGAAGGAGAAAATGGCGAAGGGTTGAGGAGTTGAGTTGAGACCCGAAAAGACGAACTAGATCGTGAATTACAGAATGCCCCCATTGTTCCAAATTTTATAACGGGGGCCAAAAAAATCTTCAACCGAAGGATTTTGGAATTGAAAATGGAAGTAGATTCAAATTGGCTAGGGGTTTTGACTTTTTGAATGAAACTAGGAACAAAGGCAAGGAAGCAAGAGGAAGCTTACAGAAGGAAAATCATCACCGAATACAACAAGGAAAAATCGTTAGTATCTAAAAATATATCATGAATTTTGTTATTTTGTTATGAAGGTAAAATATTAGTTATCAAATTAATTCCGACTCGTATCAAAAAGTTGAATTTGTATTCTTATTTTGAATTACTACTTAAATTCTCATTATGAATGTTAAAATCAAAATTTTAGTGTTAATAATTTTCAAATGCTTATTGAAAATCCAGACTTGGCGTATAATTATACCTCGTTAGATTTGATGGTGAATTTCTGCAATTGAATTAGAATAGCAAAGAGGATTCTTAACTACATATAGAAATTTAGGACCTTACACTTGGTATCGCAGCCCGAAGCCTAAACTCGTAGACCTTATTGCCTACCGTCTATAACACCGAATTAAATTATTATGAAGGTTACTTCCAATGTTTAAATTTTTTTAGTAATCTAAAAAAAAAAAAAGTTTGTTAAAAAAAAAACACTTAACTACTTTCACCAAGATTCGGATTTGTACAGTATAAATGCCAATTTCAATAGCCTATCATCACACCTACATGATGATAATTTATTTGACCTGGCAGCAATCAGTGAATTTACTACTGGGCAACTTTCAAGGAATACGTAACCTCTTGATTTGGAGTGGGATGCTACTATTGCGCTATTGTGGATTCTATTTTCCAATTGAAGATTGATTCGAATACAAAATAAAATATTTGTTTACCCCAAAATTGAGTTAGGAAAAAATTTTGGACTGGCCTAGATTGAATTTAGAAAATTCAGGAAGAGTTCTGAATTGATTTGAGCAATTCTGAATCTACTTGGTATGTTTTGAAGAACAAAACTTTAATTGAAATTGGTATCTAGCTCTCTGAGCTTCTTTTAAAAAAAAAAACCACAAACAACAGGATAAATATATATACATATACGTTCATCAAATATATATCTCCAATTCCAGTTATATTGGTCATAAACAAAGATATTCTTGAAACCCAAAACCCAGGGAGAAATTGTAATGGACAAATATTCTTAACAGAGTATATTGTTGCAGAAATAAATATTTTCTGTAAAACTTAAATTTCAATTACATTTTTTTTTTCTTTCTAAAATCGAAAATGGATTGAAGTTTTAAAGAAAGAGAAACCATGGGTTTTTCTTGATGGTAGCATGATCAGTGGTGATGGTAGTGAATAAGTATTGAATGATTCAAACCATATCCGATCTTGTCGTTTTTGGTACACTTGACTTGAGCACTGCTCAGTAAGAGATAACAAAGCATCACAGCGAATAACCGTGTTGCCGGCCAGTCAGAAAAGCCAGAAAGTAGTGCCTCTCATCACGAAAATATTAACCTGCAAATTAATAAATAAATAAATAAATAATTCAAAAAAAAAATCCATGTTATTTAAGAAACAATCCGTCAAACAAATTGCTGGGATGTTATGGTCACTTCAATTAATCCAATATGCTTGTTATATAATGAACATAGAGTTACGAAGATAAGGGTTAATGCATGCCCAATCCACTTGGCATTTAATAAAACCTACAGTCCGCCTTAACTCTCTATAAAAATCGTGTTTCCTCTATGGAATCCATGAGTAATGATATCCGATTCCTTGATTCTCTATTATAATATGATTAAAATTCTTATTTTAACTTCAAAATTCTTAAAAGCCATATAGGTATTTTGATGTTTTCAAAGCTATTTTATATAGTGTTAAACATCCACGGATACATAGTTTAGTTATATTGAGATAAAATCATTACAAAATAAATATAAATTTAATTTAATTTTAAATTAATAGATGAAAGAATTCATAAAATTGGCTTTAGGATAACCGTATACTAGAGAAAATAAATAAACGAATTTACCGTCCGCCCGAAAGCTATGCCTAAAAGTGTGCTCTTGCTATTTATAATCAAACACCTTCGGTTCTAGAATAATGTAATGAGGATCGGATTTACCGAGGAGTAAAGAGTGTTATACAGAGGAAGGAATTTGGACGTGCAACAAAACCGTGCTTAGATAAATTTTCATGGTTACGTGAACTCATCAAGAATAAAGACAAAAATTTAGTTTTTTTAAATAACTTTTGAATTTCAAAACCATTCCAACTTTATTCTCTCGTATTTGATTAATACATACAGACAAATGCGTGGGTGGGGACGGGCCTCGTAAAATATGGAGGTTCAGATATTTCCATTGTCCTCATGGTAAAGTTTTAAATTTTAGGTTGAGTAAACATTAACGTCCCCCGACGTGCTTTAACTTTAAATCAAAATTAACTGACCTTTCCACCGTCCTCGAGGCTAAGGATATTTAATTTAAAACCCAAACTAAGTTAAACGTATAGTGGACATTTCAAATGTCTTTGAACGCATATTACTTATGGTGGCCTAGGCTGCGGGTGCTTCAAACCCTCTTCGTCTCGTTTCGGTCGCGCTCCCGAAAACGCTTCCCAGGAGCGTTTTCGGGGAGCGCGTTTCCGAACCCGTTAAAACGTCTCCGTCTTTTCGGGAGCGTTTCTCAGAAGCGCCGGGAGCGAACACCCCCCAGCGTTTTTAAACGCCGGCGTCGGGAGCGTTTCGCTCCCGAACGCTCCCCGAACAAAAAACGCTTCCGCCGCGCGCAAATTTTTATAAGTGAAAAATTGATTTTTTAGAATGGGGGATTCATTTTACATTCTATTGTTTTTTGAGTTGAGAGAGAATGAAGAAGGAGAGCAAGGAGAGCGCAAGGCCGACAGGAGAGCAAGGGAGCAAGGTCGACAAGAGAATTGCAAGAAAGAGGCAGTGCTTTCTTAATCCAATTTAGTATTTTCTAGGATGAATTTGTAGATTGTTAAATTGTTTAAAAATGAAAACTTGAATTTTTCTTGAATGTTGCATTTTATTGGATTTAAAACTTAAAAACAATAGTTTTTTTCCCTATGTTGCATTTCCTATTCCCATTTGGCATTTTTCCATTTGTTTTGCAAAAGCAGAAACTTGAAACTTGTTTCCATCATGGCTATATGGCTAGGGATTTTCCTCATGTTGGTTCCTTTTGTGATAATGGTGTTGGAGAGTGCTAGAAGAAAGAGGCAAATCGCAGAAGAGGAGGATGAAGAGGAGGGTTATGGTGGATCCGAAGAAAATCCCGAAGAGGAGGAGGATTATGTCGAGGAGGAAGTGGGGAGGGAGACCTCGAGAACATAGATTCCCCAACTAAACAAGACCAATATCCTTGTGGAAATAATGTCTTAAAATGGGAAGGAGGGAAAGGTGGTGGAACCACTAAATTTATTTGCCCCCATTGCAAATAAACAACACCATGGTTCATACGCCCATCCGAGAAGGCACCTTTGTGGGATAATGCCGTGGGATGGAACTAAAAAATTTTGGAATCAAAGTTTGTACTTTTGTGCCAAAGACCACAGAGAGAGATATATAGGAAGGAAGATGTGGTTGCCCTACAACATCAACTTCCTCCAAAAGATCTAGGGGTTTCCCCGTCAATTTAGGCCCAACATCATGGACAAACAAGTCCAACTTCTCCACCCATGCCGTTGGTTTTGGAAGAAGTGGGCACCGGATTAAGGCGTAGAACCATATCCGATTTCCTAGACGAAGGGTGTAGGAATGATGTGGATTCAAAAGTTTACCGGTTTCTATATGCATGTGGGGTGCCATTCAATGTTCTTCGCTCACCTTATTGGCATGAAATGGTCGCCATTAATGATGCCCCCAAAGGATACAAAAGCCTCAGGTATGACAAGGCGTCGTAACCATGGGTCTTTGATCATGAAAGAGCTAAAATAAACAATTCTTTGGCTAGAATGACAAGTTCGTGGAATGAGCATGGGTTGTCCATTGTCTCCGATGGATGGACTAATGTAAAAGGAAAACCATTGATAAATGTTTTGGTTGCGTCGGTTAATGAAAGTGCTTTGGCGCCTTGCGATTATTCGTAGAATTAAACCGGCATTAACATTGCAGAACCATTACTTGATATAATTGAAAAGACTCGGGCCATACAATGTCACATAAAATATCACCGATAATGTCAGCGAATCGTAAGGCAAACAGGAGCAATTGTTGAGGATAAATACCCCAACATTTTTGTCCGGGTGTTTGGTTCACACAATGAACCTTTTGATGCATGATATCATCAAAAACAAACAACTCCAATTCAAATGGCTTGGTGATTTGTACAAGAGAGGTAAAAAATGATAAAATTTATTACAAATCATAGCAATACCCATGGGCTTTTCCGTACCTACTCCAAATTGGGGTTGTTGAAAATAGCAAAACCAGATTTGCTAGCCAATACCTCACCTTCTGTGCGCTCTTTGAAGGTAAGAGAGCTGGCTGGTTTTAATGGTATCAAGCCCACACCGATGTACTATTAAAGGACAGGCGGCACAATAGTTGACAGGCAAGGTTTCGAACAAGGGGACAGAATGCCCTTGACCATCTGCTTTGGGCACGTATGAGGGAAATTGTGAGTTTTACCAAGCCCATTTATAACATGATCTTCGCTTTTATGACATCATAAACCAGTTGATTGGAGATGTTTATGAGCAGATGGATAGCATGTTGGGGCAAATAAAAGATATTGTTAAGTGATAATGATCCCAACTTGTATGCTATGATTCATGACCGTGTGTGTGCACGGGAATAAACTCAATGTTCCACTACATGCTTTGGCATATATCCTTGCGCCAAAAATATTAATCTCCATCTTGGTTGGGCCAACTCCGCACCGGGAGGTGGCGTTAGGGTGAAACCTCACATAGATCTGCAGGTACAAAGAGGGGTACATGAAGGCATTGGACAAATTGGTACCGACAGGAAGAGGTACAGATTGCGCCTTGAATTAGGCAAATACTTCAAATAATCGCTAACTTTGGTTCTTTCCATGCAATGGAAGACAAAGTATAAGATTGATGCTCTCACATGGTGGGAAGCATATGCATGGCATGGGACTTTTGCCAAAGGCTAAAAAAGCTCTCTCACAAAGTTGTGAACATTTCTTCTCGCAGAGGTGTTGGGAGCACCTACAGCTTTATACACAATGTGAGAAGAACAGTTTAATGAAAACCACAGTTTTAAAGCTTATTATGTGCATTATAACTTGAGGTTGTTGAGCTAATATCGTGATCGGGAAAATGAGGATCAATCGCGCGCAGTTTGGGACAAGAACCCGTAGGATGATAATTTGGAGGACGGCACTATATCTAGAAGAATTGGAAGTTAACTTTATAGGGATGATGATGGTTACACGGCGCAAAGACTGCCGATACATGGGGGCGTCCCACCATCTATCGGTAGCAAGCAAGGGTGCCGAGCAAGCAAGCGTGCTAATGCCACTCCTCGATATCACACCGTTGTTCCTTTGCGTATCCAAATTCTCCACCTTCTAGTCGTGGTCGTGGTACTCGAGAGTACTAGAAGACCAACATTTCCTCGTGGCTCCTTACAAAAATTAGACATTTCTCGTGGGCGTGGCAAGGCCGCCGTATAAAAAATAGATTTTTTGTTTACCAGTCTTTTCTATTTGTTGTTGACACTGAACAATTGAAACTTGACTCTTTCGATTTCATATTTAATGACAATTTAAGTTTGAAGTTTGAATTTGAAAGGTGAAACTTTGAAGTTGGCATTTATAAGTTTATCACATGTCATTATGAATTATGAACATGATGCTTCATGAAAGTTATATCAATGATGATAAATGTATATTGAATTTTAAACTTAAATGAATCAATGATGATAAATGTTAGATATTGAAATTTGAAATCAATGATGATAAATGTATATTGAATTTTGAAATCAATGAATCAATGATGATAAATGTTAGATATTGAAATTTGAAACTGTCGATGATAAATGTTATATATCAATGATTATAAATGTTATATATTGAATTTTGAAAGTTTTGAAACCTTCGCATTGATGATCATGACTCAAGAGTCAATATGTTGTATGCTTCCAACTCGTGGGCATGGTTGATGAAGATTATAACTTCTAGATGATTGATGTTATATGATTCAATCTATGTTTTTTATGTTTTTTATGTCTAATTCATCATTCTACATGTTTTTGTTGACATATATGCATCAAAATATTAAAAGCATAAATATATATATATATATATATATATATATAAATACCCCGAAAACGCTCCGACCGGAAGCTTTTTAAAATGGCGCTCGCGTCGTTCGCTCCCGCTCCCGCTCTGGGCACCTTGATGGTGGTATTACATTTCAATGTGGCATATCATATTAGTAATGGTGGTGTATTATTATGGTGGGAAATTAACAATCAAGGTCCATTACTCTGAGCATATGTTAATGGAGCGGATTATGTGCTATATGATATATCTATTGGCGGTTAACACGGTTTTACGTTAATGTTGAATGGTGCGTGAACATAGATGCAAATGTTTATATGGGGAGAAGTCAAGGTTTTCCTAACCTCTAACTTTAGGGTTATAAAAACCTTGTATTTCGCTGAAAACTTTTGATTAATATGTTGATTGCCTCCACTATATTTAATGAATATGCCTCCAACCATATTTGAATATGCCATATTAAAACCATATTATATATTGTTATTCTTCAATGTTTTCCAACATATTGTTTTTAAAAATGGAACTTTGACTTTTGGTTTTGTAATTTAAATATGTGGAATTTAAATATTTAATTATATATAAAGTTTAAATTTTTGCATAGTGATATACTTAATGATGTAATAAAGTTCCTTATTTTCCATATAATTTTGCTCAATTTAATTTGAATTTAGATTTTGAAAATATTTTGAAATCTTAATAATATAATAATAATAATAAATAATAAATAAAACTATACCCGTTTGTGAATTTGAATTTACACAAATTAAATCTAAAAATCGTACTGATTCTCAATTTTTATTATGTATTAGGAAAAGTCACGATGGTATGGACGTATCAACAATGACAACGCCATAGGGTTGCATCGCCATCGGCCGACACCACCCACCAACCTCATCACCATCGCCCTCACCATCACCACTCCGCCACCACCAAGGTCAAGTATCAACACCAAGCATTGTTACGCACCAATTGCTCCGCAAAGACTTGAATTAACTACTATAATGTGCTCATTAGAAGCCATTCCGGGAAACATTAAAAGGGTCGCAACCAACCAATGCTAAAGAAGAGCAACCTCATCTTGAGGAAAACATTCGAAAAGTCTAAAGATTCTAATTATAAGCCACGAAAAGAAGACATTTCTAGAGAACTACAAAAGATGTCCGTACCTTTCAAGAGGACGCAGTGGGAGAACGTGTTGAAGCATTGTTAAAGGAACGATAAGATGCTTTGCATTAAGAGAATATTCTTCACCTCTAAAACAAATATCGCTATATTTCAACTCAAGGGCAATACTTCATTTTGGTGGGGAAATTTAGAAAAACAAACACATCTCACATCGTACAACGTTCCATGGTAGTTGTTTGAGGAAAGATTTCGTGCAAAATACTTACCACCTTTCTTTCAAGAACAACAAGTTGGAGCCTTCCATATGTCACCACAGCACAAAACAAAGTGGAAGAATATGACATAAGGTTTATGGAGTCGGGTAAAATATGTTCCTTATCTAGATACTAACGAACGTCAAGTTGAGCATTTTGTTTATTGATTAAATTCTCGAATCGTGGCTATGAAGTCGAATGTGGAAACCGTCATCGCAGTCGAGGCGGTTGAATGTGCATGGTATGCGTAGGAACATTTAGATTAAAAGAGATATCGTACCAACAAAACCTCGCAGAAAATGTGGATTTACAGAAAGACTCCCCGTAACTTTTCAGAGAAGTACTCCGGACCACCTCATGGTAACAAGTTTACTCCGAGAGGATTAGAGCAAGAACTCCCATGACCATTAATACCGTAGTTGTTGAATCATCAAATACTAGTCCATGGCAACTTCGAGGGACCGTTAATAGAGGAAGAAATGGGAGAGGAAGTGGCACAAGAGAACAAAGATCCATGTATAGAAATTCACAATCCGATTCAAGGGGGTCATCTCAAGTTAATTGTTGGGGATGTGAGTGACCGCATTTTCAACGTGATTGTCCAAAAGTCTCGTCACAAATATAATACAAAGAGCCGTGTACAAATTCATCATCAAGTACTCAAGGCAATCATAGAATCCATGTTGTAGTCAACAATAATGAGGCAAGACATCACCCACCGTTGTGGAATATTCGGTGTACTATCAAATGAATAAAAACTCAAAATTTTATTTGATAATCGGTGCTACCGATAGTTTTATTTCATCATCTCGCATTAAAAAAATGCGGGTTGCTAGCCTGTGCTAAAACGATTTCGTATAGGTAGAAATGGCTTTAAGAGAACTTCAATCAGAGATTTAAGTGTTGAGGAATGTAAAATTGATCTAGAAGTCTCCGTTTGTTGATTGAACTAAAAGTATAGGTCAAAAAATTAGGAACTTACGACCTCGTTATAGGGATGGATTGGTTAGAATCTCATAAAGCATGGGTAGATTGTTACGGGAAAACAATACTTTGTATAAATGATGAAGGAAAAGCAATCCAAATCCAACGTATTAAGAGAAAAGTGTCCCTATGCTTCATATCAGCAATGCAAAATGAAACGTTGCTTTCTAAGAAAAAGTTGTCAAGCTTATGCGGTTCAAGAAGTAAGCAAGGAGAAAGGACCATATCCTTAGAACAATATCCGGTGTTATCCGACTTTGACAAGTCGATTCAAAGGAATTACCAGGATTACTTCCTAAAAGAGAGTTGGATATCACAATAGAATTAAAACTCGGAAGGCAGGAGGATGACGTGGAGGCAACAGATAGTCATGCAACATGTGGATCCTTTGCCACCTCCACCTCCAAGAATAGAGGGTGCCTTTTGCACCTCACCTTGGAGGCCCCGCATTGCGAGGAGTTCTCAAGTATTCGAGCCGGCCGTGCGCATGGGACAAGACGTGGCCAATGAGTATCGCTTTGGTTGACAAAGTGGGGCAACCCACAATTTCATCGATGCAGCCGCATGGTTGAGCGGAGAGGTATTCGTACTAAGAGCTTCGATGATTTTCGCCTTGTCCTAGAGATTAGACCATGATGTGTGCTCGTTATGTCCCAAAGTTATCGCTGACGATGGGCACCTATACACCGACCGATCACTTTTTCGTGGTCAATATCCCGACACCAACATGGTACCTGGTGTTCAATGGCTTATCACTCTAGGGAAGGTCGTGACAAATTGGAAGGCCCTAGAGATGGAGTGGGATGATGAGAAGACCGAGAGGCATGAGAAGATACGGGGACAAGACACATATCCGCCCCCGATCGTTTCGACCATCGAATGGAGGGCCTTCCGAAAGGGAGACATAGAGGGCGCTGAGCGTGCATCGCAGGCAAGGACTACGCGTGCGTACGGTGCACCCAGAGATACACCTCCATCCTTGACAAAGTGCCATGTGCTGTTTGGGAGATTCCGCCAAGACAAACCCACCTGGACCGGGGGTTTGAGCACACCATTGAGCTTGAGCAGCATACAAAAGGATTACTACCCCTTATAGGCATCCTGGCGGCCTATCGGGATGAGATTGAGCGGGCCATCTAGAAGTTGCGGGCTCTTGGGCACATTTGGCCGAGCACGAGTCCTTTTGCTTCTTCCGTGGTGTTGGTGAAGAAGAAGGACGACGAGGATGTGCATTGACTACGGTGGCCCTAAACAAGAAGACCGAAGAACAGCACCCATACCCCGTGATTGATGAGTTGATGGATGAGTTGAGGAGCACAGTTTTCTCAAAAATTGATTTGAGATCCGGCGTTATCGCATTCGGCGTGAGGAACAGACATTCTCAAGACCGCTCTTAGGTGTCACTATGGGCACTTGAGTTTTTGGTGATGCCTTCTGCTAACCACGCACCACGATATTCCCTGTTTTGCATGAATCACACCTTCCCGCACGCTGAGGAAGTTTGTGTTGGTGTTCTTTGATGATATCCTCATATTTACGTGCCAGGACTTGGGAGGAGCATCTCCGCATATTGAGGCACGTTGCGCATCTTGAGGAGCAAAGCACTTATGCCAAGCTCTCCAAGTGTGAGTTTGGGTTGTTGGAGATGTTGTACTTGGGACATATCATAGGGTGGGACGGAGTGAGAGCCCACGAGGAGAAGACTGCATATCAGAGATTGACCGCAGCCGAGGAACATGACAGAATTTGTGTGATCTGTCAGCATTTGTACTTATTGGCGGTGAAAGTTCTGTCAGGAGTTTTCTGCCAGCCTGTCGCACCCCCCTCATGCGTATTTGACGAAGAAGGGGGCATTCGCTCGATCGTATACAAATACAACAGCCTGACAAAGCTCATGAGGTGATGAGCATGAGCCCGCGTTTGCATTGCCGGATTTGCATCGACGAGCCCGAGTGTGATGCGTTCGGAGAGGGGATCGAAGGCAAGATGATGCAGAGGCGACATTCCCATAGCCTTTGTTTTTAAAGCTCCTTCCACTCGAGAGGTTGTATTCATACGATAAGAGATGTTGGCCATTATGCATGCATTGGCCAAATTCCCTACAGTATTTAGTGGTTAACAAAAGTCTGTGGTGAGTGACCGATCACAATGTACCCCTTGTGTTCTTTTTGGAGCGTACAAACACAGGAGAGGCGGGGTACAGGCGGACTTAAGATTCAGGTGTATACACTTGACATTGAGTATGTCGAAAGGTAAGAACAACATGGTAGCAGATGCCCTTTCACATAGACCAACCACGGCTATCTCTTATGAGTTTGGACAGATTGGAGGGCTCGACGTAGTAGAGGACTCTAAGGGATAGATTTTCAGTGAGCTCCGGATGGACAAGTGGCGATGAATGCGTGTGGTGGTCGATGAGATCACTACTACAGGGATCGGATCTTCTCTTGACCGAGGGATCTCAAATTTCAAGAAGAAGATACTTCTGCATCACATGATTCACCTTTGGCCGCCATTAGGGGTTTACCAAAACCTAACAGTAGAGATCGGGGAGAGAGGTTCTCATGGGAAGGGCCTCAAGGAGGACATACTTCCACACGTCAGTGAGTGCGATGTTTGCTAGAGGAAGAAGAGGGAGATGAGCCATCTGCAGATTATTGTAACCTCTTCCCATTCCAGGGAAATGGGAGAGTATTTCAATGGACTTCATCACAGGTTGCCCATGCAGTGTATAAGACGGTATCTTTGTCGTCATTGACTAATTCATTGTGCACATTTTTCACCATATCCGCACGTACCACACAAAAGAGTACAAAATAGCCGTTCTTTAGAGAGTGTTTTCAAAGGCGATGGTCTTCCTAAGACCATCAAAGGATAGGCATGTACTCGCTTCATGGGCGGATTTTTTGCGGGTGAGCCTTTTCCTATTGGTGTACGCAGTTGACACTTTAGTACCGCTATCACCCGTCGCAAGGATGGATGATTTGGAGATAGTTAACAAGTGGCCGGAGGTTACTTGCGTAACTATGTTAGTGGGCAAAAGTAGCCGTGACATGGGTCAAGTGGTTGCATCTGGGAGTACTCATACAACACTACACATCACATGTCCATTGGTATGTCACCATTCTACGCTTTGTATGGATATCATTCTTTGTCTTTTGCCGATGTGATGTTTGGTGCTGAAGAAGGCTCCAAGAGCCAAGATTTGGATCCAAGAGAGTCAGACATTCTCCGAGCTCGCGAGATAATATGGCGACAGCACAAACCAAACAGAATCAGGAGGCCGGACAGAGGTCGGGTGGAGAGATGTTTGGAGGTAGGGACTTGGTCTACCTACGATTACATCCATACCGACAACACACGGGCGAGAAGGGAGTCGAGAAGCTCAAGCCCCGCTTACGGCCACACAGTAAGGATACGGTGATTGGACAAAGCTGCATATGAGTTGAGCGGCTCAAAAGGTAAGATTCATAATTTTTTTCTATGTATCATGCCCGAAAAAGGTAATCGGGGCAGAAAGATGTTGAAAAAGATGAGCTACCATCCACGCATGATGAGGGGCATTTGGTGTTGCAACAAAGAGGCTTGTTGGTTGACACTGGGGAGAGGCGCTCATATGATAGTCCGAGAATAGGAATTCTTCGGTGAGATGGAAGAATTTGCCGATGAGGATGCCACTTGGGAGAGTGAGAAAATTTTGCAAAGATCCATCACTTCCCCCCCGCCTGTTTGAGGACAAGCAACATTGGCCAGAGATTCAGAAGATTCTAACAGCTATGGCTAATTGAATATTCGATTTTTGTCCAATTTTTCCGTCTATAGCCAGTTCATAACAAAAGGTAAGCAGAGAAGACATAACTCACTTCTCTTAGAAATAAAAGTTCACTCCTAGTAGCACAACGTTGTAACGAAGTGAGCCAAGGGGCCAAGGAACACGCAGTAGAGGGGGCCCACATGTACAGCCAGAGGGACCGCGTTGTGCCAAGAGGGAGCACATGGCAACGTTGGAGGAGGTGAGCCTTAGGGTTGAGAGGGGGCTAATGCTATATAGAGGGGAGAGCCTCCTCATTTTTTGATCATCGTTGTTGATGATATTGAGTTGGTCATTTCCGACTTTTTGAGCACTCATGGGTCGTTTAGCCTCGCTCCGCAAGATCGTTTTGCAGGTGTACTGGCGTTCCGATCGAGATCTCGCCTTTAGCCTCGGGAACTTCGAGTGCCCTGCCGGCAAGGTAGTTTTTCCGCATTTTTAGGAGGATTGATGTTTGGGTTTTCTTGTGGAGCTAGGCATTCGTAGACTCCAGACAAATTTTGGAGAGGGAGACCGAGCCCATCTAGGAATGTAGATTTGAGTTTCTTGCAGGTTTTGAGTGTGGAGACGAGAAAGGATCGCCTTTGTTCTTTGGGATGATTTTGGTGGAGTTTGAGGCTGCATTTCAAGAGTCTCACTAGCCTTCCATAGCGAGCTCCTGGAGGACAAATGACTCCCCAAGGGGTGATTTTCGAGGTTCAACGATTTTATATGAGATCGGGTTTTGTTGTGGTTGGTGAGCAGAGGTGATTCCGCATTTTCAGCTCATTCCTATTTAGGTATCACCTCCAAGTCATCGGGGCTCAATTCAGCAAAGAGTACCTACATGGCGCTTTTCTCAGCCAGCCTAGATCACAGCCTCCGCAGAGAGCAAAATGCATTTCTTGATATTCTGAGAGTATTTCTTCACTTGCCTTGGCAAGTCTAGGTGCCATCACTCCGATCACCTATTGTACTTCATTGTATTTCAAGATAATAAAATGGCTTTTTAGCATTCTCTCTCTATATTTCGGATGATTTACGTATATCTTTATCTACAGTTATCGTATGTCCGTCGTTATTTTATATATTTTCGGCATTCAGTTCTATACCACTTGGTGTGTTTTTCTCATATTCTTAGGATGGGTGTCCGGAAAGGGCCGTGTAGCCTCTAGATCTCACCCTCTTCTCACAAAGGTGAAATATCCGGTAAACGCTCCCGCACCATCTTTGGTTGGAGTTTGCTTGAGTTTTAGAGATATCCTCAAACGGGATATTACATCTCAACTCGAACTTGAACTCCTCGAACTCCAGACCATGATCAGGGTTGGAAGAAGGCCTAATAGATCACCTACTATCCCTAGACAAGGAAGCAAGCCAAGCAGTTATTGGAGCCTGAAGGCTAAATTTCCCTCACATGTGTGGAGATGCGCATCGCTTTAGGGGTCGAAAATTTCAGACCCTCGTGGAGGAATTTCGTCGTTGGGGCCGAAGTTGTGGCCGCCGGGAAGAGATTTGATTGAGTTTGACTTGATTAAGGAAGCACATCATCGTAAAAGATTGAACTTGGTCTTGGAAGGGTATTGGTCTTGGTTTAGAGGTCTTGGAATTCATCAATTGGAAGAATCTATAAGAAGAGAAGAGATATACGTGTTTTCCTCTCAAATGGAGAGATTTTGGCCCTGGATTGGGTACCATATCCCGTATTCTTGTGTACTATTTTTCTTCTTTCTTGGTAATTGCTTGATGATAAGAACGAACATAATAATAAGAGAAGAAGCTAATAAATAAGAAAAGGTAAAAAGATATCAAAAGTGTGAAAATTCATACTACCCGGAATCCCATCGTTAAAGAATCGATGGAAAATATTCTATTTGTTATTTACTTAACAAATTATTTACCGTATCCTACAAGAAAATATCGAAATACATACCTTACAGCCTTCACAAATAAAACTACGGAAGAAAAAATGCGTAAACAAGATCCGAGCAATAGAAAATCATAGACACATCTCACACCGCTTTTCTACGAATGTCCCCTTAAAAACCCAATGCCGGAAACCTAAGGCAAAAGTAAATCGAGGGTTTATATATTATGCAAGAATTTTGAGTAGAAATCTATGATTTATGAATCAATAAATCATGCAAAGAAACCGACAAGTAAACTCGTGAGACAAAGCTCACTCCATAGGAACCCTCGGCACTCGGCCCTCGCACCTAAAACGAGTTGCTTGCGCCGCCTCCGCATGCCTCTCGCATCACAACCGTAGCTTCTCTTTGTCTCTCGTGTCGGGGTCTCTTTGTCGTCGAAAACAGAGGCTCCCTAGGTCTCCAAAACCTGCCTCCGTAAACTCGGCACCGACCCAACGTTGTCTCCTCAACAGAAAATGGAATCCCTCTCAAGCTCGCGCAACTCGCAGCCTCCGCGCCACCGGCTCGCGCGTCTCCGTGGCCTTCTATCGCCTCCTCTACTATGCACTCTCCAAGATCGTGAATTCTTCCAACCGGAATTATTGCCCCTCTCTACAAACAATCTCTCAATCGATCTTCGTCCGAGCAATCGCTCACTTAAAAATTCGATCTCTGATCCTTTGGTTTCCCTGTATTTTCCAAATGACCTTCAAGTCCTCTTATAATCTTCTCGTTGAGACTGGTAATGACCGAGATTAAATCTCTAATCAACGGCTAAGATTAACTTTGACTTGATCTTCCCCTTTTCTAGAACATCTACACTTTGTTTTATTAATAATTCTTTAATTATTTTATTTTCCCTAAGTTTAGACTTAGGGTCCCTTTAAAAATAATTAATTATTTTAATAAAACATATTCGAGTGGAATTTTCACAAACGATTTTTGGGTTCTCCGGAATACATGTACCTAAGCCTCCTTGCCACTTTTGAGACTCGGAGCACATTTGATGATACCCAAATCAACACTCCTCCTTAGCGAGGGAATGTGCTATATGTGGAAAATCCTAGATCCGGGATTCCAATTTGAACAAATTCTGAATCATTTCTCCTATTATTTTGATAATTATTTCATTACAAGAAGAAATATAGAAGTACTGAAGTAGTTTACACAAATAATGTTGTGGAATAAACCCAAGTGATGAAACAACCGAACAAAATGCAATGAAAACAACCACATTTGACACAATTATTTTTGGACTAAGTCCCCTTAAAAACCCAACCTCCTCGAAACCATTTATAAAAGAACATCCGAGGATTTTATATTATTAAGCAAAACAGTAATCTGAGTTCAACTAGGTACCAATATCCGGCTCACCCTTCGTGAGAAATCTAGACAATCGATGAAATTGTGAGATATACCTTACCTACAACTTGGCCGATCTCGAACAATGGCCGGTGGCCTCTTCTCTCGCTCTCCGTGTGATGCCTACGCTAGAACCGCATAAGCCTCGCGTGGGCAATCTTTTGGAATCACACACTGGTCAACAACTCGATTCAAGTTGATTTGCAACTAGATTTTGGCCCTACTGCCCGAAACCTCAGCCTCCCAAATGCCATTCTCCCGAACCGAATCAAAGAGACACTACGTCACTTCGCGTGGATTTCTTCAAGAACTACGTCACCCCTTTAGAAAATTGCGTTGCCTCTCTCTCGTGTCTCTCGTTGTCTCTCCGAAATGCACTCGGTCCCGCTCGACCTCGCTCGTATCCGGCCTCTCGAATCCGATCACCAAATCAACATCATTTGGCAACCCCGCCCTAGTGATTCGATTCGACTAAAAGCAAGACCCCGTCACACAAACTCGGAAATTGCCAAATGCTCAATGTGCTCAATGTGATTTCCATAGGCCCTCACCCTCCTTATATCTTTCCGTTGACCCCTCCAAATGGCCAAGATTAAAACATAATCAAGGGCTAAGATTAACTTTGGAGGTGATCCATGACTTTTTCTAGAAGATTCACACTTAGTTTAATTAATACCCTTTAATTAATCAATTTCCCTAAGTTTAGACTTAGGAAAACATTACAAAATGATTAATTAAATTAATTAGACAGACTATCTCTAAGTGGAATTTTCCAAAACCATTTTTGGGTTTTATGGAATATATGTGTCTTAACTTATATACAAAGTTACAAGGCTAGAGCACATCTCGACGCTACCATAAATCAACACTCTCTTAGCGAGGAAGTGCTCTAGCGAGACAACTCAATGTGTTGCTGTCTCGACTTCGGAACATCTATCGTTGTGTTGTCGATGCCGCTCACCAACACCGCACAAGAAATGTTGCATCCGCACCGTTGCTAACTCGCATACCGCCGCCAACCGGCCACCGTACCGCAACTCCTCTCAATTTCGCAACCATGCTATCGCTTACGTAGATCCCGCCTTCGCGTTGATCCGTCGGTTCACTCTTCTTTCTCCTCGCACTTCGTCTTGAATAAGTCTCCGATAATACCATGTGAAAATCCTAGATCCCATTCCCACGTTAAAGAACCGAATTACTTCTCCTATTATTTTCTTATAATTATTTCATTACAGTTGAAATACCCCGTTACCATCAAGCAACAATAAATAATGTTGCGTACGAAATTCCAAGTGTTGAAATCAAACCAACAAAACACAATGAAAACATCCACATTTGGACATGCTTATTTTGACCAAGTCCCCGAAAAACCCAACTCGGGAAAACCGGTGTAGCAAGATCCTCGAGGGTTTTATGTCATTAAGCGAAACAGACCTGAAAGGCTAAACTAGGTGCCAACATCCGGCTCACCCTCTGCAGAAATCTAGACAACAAGTGAAAATGTGAGGCATACCTCACCCTCGCAAATCCCCGCCTGATCTAAAATGGAAGATCGGGAAGCCCCCTTTGCCTCTCGTGTGATGCCTACGTTGAACCGGCATAAACCTCGCGTGGGAAACTTCTCGAATCGCGTCACCTCCGCCCAACAACCGACCCGTTGATCTAGAACCGGACGGCCCTCCCGGCTCGTAAACCCCCGCCCTCTCGCCTATCTCTCGGACCGAATCAAAGAGAATGCGTCACTTCGCGTGGGTTTCTTCGTAACCGCGCTACCCCTTCAAAAACTCGCGATGTCTCTCTCTCTCGCGTCTCTCGTTGCTTCTCTCAAAATGCACTCCCGGTCCTACCGACTCGCCGCGCCCCGCTCTCTCCGAGTCCCATCACCGAATCAACATCACTTAGCAAACCCCGCCTAGTGATTCGATTTCACTAAAAGTCGTGTCTCCTCACACAAACTCGAAAATGCCAAATGCTCAATGTGCTCAATGTGATTCATAGGCCCCTCACCCTCCTTACATTCTTACATTGACCCTTCAACGGCCAAGATTAAAACATAATCAAGGGCTAAGATTAACTTGGAGGTGGTCCATGACTTTTTCTAGAAGACTTCTACTTAGTTTAATTAATACCCTTTACCCAATCGCCCCCCAAGTTTAGACTAGAAAACATTAAAAAACGATTAATTAAATTAATTAAACCATTTCTAAGTGAAATTTTCCAAAACCATTTCTAGGTTTTATGGAATACATGTTTCTTAGCCTATATACAAAGTTACAAGGCCAGAGCACATTCGATGCTACCATAAACGAACACTATAGCAATACACCCCCGCCGAGTATTGCTCTCACTTCCTCGCAACATCTCCCTCTCGTGTCACAGATGTTCAACACCGTCGCCCACCAACAAAGCGCAACAACTCGCATTTGCACTATTGTTGACCCCGTGGAATCGTCACGACGATCTATATCGCAACTCCTCAAATTTTGCATCCGTGCTACCGTTAGCCCCGCTTACCACTAACTACCGCCGTACCGTGCAACGTTGTTGCTTATCGCAATAGAAAAACATCCAAAATCGAATGAGTGTCTACCGTGATCTTCAGTTCAGACGACACCGCTGACCGCCGCGCCATCTTCTTCCGAAATAATGCTGTTGCTGCCTTCACCACCGTGCCTTCCGGCACCGTTCACCATCACTGCTCTGCACCACGAGACCTGGCGTTGCTGCATGTCATATTAAATAGCTAGAAGAGCATGTTGGCACCACATTGGGCATTTCCCGGCCATCGTCTGCTAAGACCGATTTGGGCTCCCATAGCATGGTATTGATCTAAGAGGTGGACTCCTCAAGGATCTCGCCATTTTGTAGCTCTTTGGCCCATGCCTCCAACTCCTCGACTCCCCACCTCCCTCCCGGAGGTATATGGGCAATCACAGCGAACTCCTCCTCATCGATCCTTGCGGTATGTAGCCCCGTCGATCATGGATTCTCGGCCTTTGTCTCTTCTTCTGAGAGGACACTCGGTGCACAATGACCCAACTCGCCACATCGAAAGCATTTGATCTTGGAAAGGTCCTTCTTCCTCCTACGCCGCTCCCGTTGCCCCTTTGATGCAAGGCTATATTCTTCCCCTCTTCATTTGGCATCTTCCCACCGCTATTGTTGCCTCAAATTAACACTTGAGTAAGTCCCTCCTCATCTCTTCCCCGTCGAAGAGCCGCCCACATTGACTCCCATTCCGGAAAATACTCTACCTAGGATGCTCGACAAACACTTGATATTCTTCGAACACCGGGTTGAGGTCCACCGACCATCTCTGGGCCTGGCGGAGCTGCTTCTCCCATAGCTACCGCCTGATCTTGGTTCTCTCCAACTTCTATCTAGGAACAAGATCAATGCTCACCTTCTCGCATCCCGGTAGTCCGCAATTTCTCCTCCAAACACAACTTTCGTTGCTCGTACCATCCCCGATATAGCTTCTCCTAGACCGCCACATTTCAGCCCCTTTTGCTATTATGTGAAACGCGATAAGGATCCCCACTTCGTCGAGGATCAAGCGCTTTGCCTTAGCCATATCCTTTTTGGAACGCTCGCAGTGATCCGCATCTGCCCGCCCGAACCATCACACCATCGATGAAGGCTTTGAGATCACGTTCATCCGAAATAGGGAGACCGATCCTTTCCTACTGCATCACATAGTCGGGGAGGCTCCCTCCAACCGATCTTGGATTCTTAGCCTACTTTCTTCCATCTCCTCGCCGACCGAAAAAGATGTCGAACTAGACCTCTCTCTCTCCTCCCTCGCATAGCCTCCGGCTCAGCCTATGCACTCCCCGCCGGAGATGGTTGATCTGCCACCCAATACTATTACTCAACTCGAAAAATAGAATCCTCTGGCTAGGAATTCCCCGAGGAATAAAATTCCCTAAAAGTGTCTCAAGATCTCTTCTTCCGACGCTTTCTCGCATCAGCAATCGCCGTTACGTGTAAAACTCGCGTCCCTCCGCCCATCGATCTACATTGATCCGTTGTGTCGCTCCCTCCTCGCCCTCGCTAAACCGGCACCGGGAAAATTATTCCTCTCCCCGTCGACTCACTCAGAAAGAGATTTTCCTTGTTGGTTTTAGCCAATGTTCCACCAAGACTCCTTCGGTGCGGGGAGACGCGGGTGCGGGGAGACGACAGTGGGGACGTGTGGGAGTACCCCCGAACCGCCTTAGGGAAATTTCGAGGGTGCGGGAGTCGTCGTGGGTATATAATTTTTACTATATATATATATAATTTAAGTTCTATATTCATTGTTAAATAATAAATAATGAAAGCATAAATATTAAATAGACTAATAATATTATACTACATACTATATACTAATATGAATACCAATAGTAAATACATTGAAAATTGAAATTTGATCTACACATGATAAAATTTAAATTCATAATTGAATTGAATAATGACATACATTGATCCATCCTCATCTTTCATTTTGATACATACATCATTCATATGACATACTCATTATTCTAATATTCATCCATAATCATTGATCATTCAATAAATAAATTCAATAATGAAATCTTCAAATACATTGATCCATGATTCCATATCATTCATCATTCATCATTCTACAATCTACAATGTACATTGATTTAAAAATTAATTTCATCATTCATCATTCTAGAATCGAAATTGAAAGGCAAACATACTAGAAGTAGATAGTAGATACTAAGTTTGAACTTTGAACACTAAATAGTAAATAGTAAATAGTAAATTTATATAACTCAACGTTTCAAACTCAAAAATAGTTAAGAGTCAAGAGTTAGAATCGTGAGGTCAACAACTCGAAAAGTCAAAATAGATAATTTATTAATTAGCACTTCAAAATAAAATCAACATCAAGGACACGTAGAGGTCAAGGTCAAAGTAGCGTAGGTTAGCCGGAGGTCGAAGAGCTAGAAATGAAATGAATCATTGAATAATGAATAGTAAACTTTTTTTAAACTTACAATTTAAAAAAAAAAATTCCCCAAGCACCCTTTTTGGGGAGTCGCTGTGAGTCGCGTCCCCTTCAAAAGGACGCCAGCACCCTTTTTGGGGAGTCGCAGTAGTCGCGTCCCCCAAAGGTGGGGACGCGACCCCCCGCGACTCCCCAAAAAGGGCGCGCGGGGAAACGCACCCCCGTGAGACTCTTCGTCCCGGTGTGCGAGGGGGTGCGAGGGGGTGCGCGCACCCGACCCTAGGGGACGCGACCGTGGAACACCGGTTTTAGCCCTTCCGGCTTGGATTGCGCACTAACCGGGGAATTGATTTGTCGCCTACGCAAACATTTGATCCCCCGGCTCGCGGCGCCGACGCTCGGATCTACTAGATATGCTCTCTTTTCTCCTCCTACAATGAGCTACACAAGTTTTGATTCATGTGAAAATTAGTGAATACCTTAATCCTACCTACAGAATCGATGGAAAATCTTCTATTTGTTATTTAATTAACAACTATTTACCGTGTTCTATGTAAGAAAATATTGAAATCCATATACCATGCCTACAAATAAAATTGCGGAAGAAAAAAATGCGTGCAAACAAGATCCGAACAATAGAAAATCACATAGACACATCTCGACATCGTTGTTTTTGGACTAACCAAGAAAAACCCAATGCGGGAAAACCTATAAAATACGAGGGTTTATATATTATACAAAAGAATTCAAGTGCAAATCTATGATTGACGAATCTATCAAATCATGCAAAGAACCGACAAGTAAAATTTTTTGAGAAAACCTCACCACGTGAACCCGACACCGGCTCGCACCCAAAACAAGCTACTCGCGTCGTTTCTCCACGCAAGGATCGCATCACTCTATGCGCTTCGTCATAGTTGTAGTTGCTCTCTGCCTTTGCGTTGGATTCTTCCTCGCTAGAAATCGTGGGGCCTTCTAGTGTCTAGAAACTAGCATCGACTCCAATGTTGTTTCATCAAATGTAAAATGGAATCCCTTTCGTGCTCACAAAGGCTCGCGTAGCCTCTACATCACTAGCTCCGTGCTACTCCCGTGGCTTCTATTGCCTCTTTGCTATGCACTCTCAAAATAGGAATTCTTCCAAACCGGACCATCGCCCTCTCAAAGAATCTCTCAATCGATCTTCGTCTCGGTGTTAATCACTTGTACCCATCTCTCTTGATCCTTTGGCTCTCTCTGTATTTTTCCAAATGATCCTTCGAATCCTTATAATGTTCTCGTCAAACTTCAACGACCGATTTTAAATCTCTAATCACGACTAAGATTAACCTTTGACTTGATCTCCGCCTTTTCTAGCATATCTCCACTATTTTATTAATACCTTGAATTATTTTATTTTCCCAAGTTTAGACTTAGGGTCCCTTTAAAAATAATTAATTATTTTAATAAATAATTTTGAGTGAATTTTCAAACGATTTCCTTTTCGGTTCTCCGGAATACATGTGCCTAAGCCACCGCTAATTTTGGAGACTTAGAGCACATCCGATAAGCACCAAATCACCACAACAAGCAGCTATCGACAAAAGAGAATCATTTTACGCACGTCTTATAGATTTCTCAACACAAGGATCCGGCGATTTTTAATTATTTGTTGTCTGACTAATAATAAGAGAATCTCTTTCTTTTCCTTCCTCCAATACTATGCAATTATCCAGTCACCGTTTCCTCTAGTATTTGGTAGGATGCTAACTTTGTTGATCTGTTAGTTAGGGTAGTTATTGCCAGTTTCTTGTTTTTACCATTTTTCTCATCAAGTTGATTGTTTCTTGTGTGTAGGCCAACAAGGTTTGGATCTTGGAGCAAAAGATCGAGAAAATACTATTCAATGGGATCATCTCCAACCTTCAAGATAACCGGTAAGTGATCCATAACTTGATAGTTACTAGAATGACGATGTTTACTACTTTAGGATTGGAAGGCGTTTACTTTTGTATTTTGACTGGCTGTGCCCCCAACCCTATCATAGGATACCCAGAAAAATTCCATAACAAAAAAGTAAGTAGAAGTTTGGAAAGAAATGCTTCAAAGTTTCGTGTCTATTTCTTATGGGCTCTGATACTTCTCCTAGATCCTCGCCTTTGAAAGATCCCGGATGGATCTCTGATCGGATCTACGTATCCTACACAAGGGTGAAAGATCTTGTAACATAGGATTGATGCCAAGGTGTGCATGTGTTTCCTCTTCCAAAGATATGTAGGGAGAGATGGCCAACAGATCCTAACCCCATTGATGTATTTATTGATGTAATCTTTATGTTTATCATAGTAATATAAGACATATTTCAAGAATATATATATAACACAATTTTTACATGTTGAATTAGCTATTCAAGTATGAAGATTGAAAAGGTGACCAAATTAAACAAAGATGGGAGTAAATATAGTTGTTCCAGACTGCTTTTTTATGTGCAACTAAGAGAGAATGATACTAATGAATGCAATATCTCGTCATAAATAAAACACAACCAAACTTTCTTTGTAAGTCCTACGAATCGATTCTTCTAATCACGAGATCATTAATTTGCGTGCTGATTTTGTTTGTACAATGCTGATTTGTGTAGGCTTGGGAGGTACTCCAAGCCCTAGGTTCAGTGATTTGAGGGCAAAGTACACCACAAGAGTCACTTGTGGCTTGGAACCCAAGCATGAGGTTTTGCACTCGTTGTTATGACATCCCCCAACAGCCGGGATGCCTAATGACAAGGAGCCTTATACCGCAAAGAAAAATCATATGACTACATGGATTGTCAAAGCTCAAATTGCACCTATCGAAACCCTCGAAAAGGCCAAAAACTCAATTCTTGCTCTTGCAGCACTCATTTCTCACATACTCAGGGCCCCAAGCCCCTTTGCTTAAGCCCTGGCTCCCTTTTTCCGCCATGAGACCGAGCCCCGGATCGAGCGCTGGCCTACTGGCCGATCGCTCGTCGCTCTTTCCAAGTTCTTGCGTCCAAGTTTGCTTTTCGCCGATGGTCGATCCTCCAACAAGATCCCGACCGCTGATCCTCCGCATCCGACGGCCATCGTGTGTCGCATAACCATCGCACATCGCACTTCGCTTCATTCAAGTTCTCATTCCCAAATTTTTCCGCCGATGCGAAACCCCGACGCAATCTCCACCATTGATCTTCTCCCAGATCCAACGGCCATCGCTCCATCGCATCGCGCCTATCCATCGCACATCACACATCGCAGGGAAGTCCGTCGTCCCTTTACATTTTTCCGCCGATGTGCAAAGCACCGATACAATCCCAATCGGTTGATCTCCTCCCCGATCCAACTATTGTCGGCCCCCCACTCCATTTGTTGTCCCCGTGGATGAAATCTCGACCGTTGATCCTCCCGATCCGACGGCCAGCATTGTCTCGCCGTATCGTCGTCCTTCGCTCCATTCATTCCTTTGGAGTGCGAGATCGCGATGTATTCTAGACCATCGATCCTCCCGATCCAACCAAGACTACCACCTCCGCCCACTTTCCTCCAATGTACCGCCGTTGATCTCGTCCCCAATCCAACGGCTATCACTCCCTCAAGATACTCAAATTGCCCCTCCGTTGCCCAACCCACCGACCGACCCCGGCGGCGCTGCCCCGATTCAATCACGCCCGTTCATTTTCCCCATCGAATGCCCCGCATTACTTCCACCTTTCTCCTCCCGCACACCCTTTCTCCTTCGCGTTTAATCTCCACCGTTGATCTACCCGATCCAACGACCGCCAGGACTACTCCCTTTCCTCCCCCTTCTACCTCCACGGTGCCCCTCAGCTTGACTCCTTTGACTACGGAATATTTTCATCCAATGGCCTATATTCGACGCGAGGCACCCATCCTGCCGCACCGCGCGCACCTGCCGTTCAGCTGATCTCCATCATGGATCTTCATCACGATCCAATCTGTCGCCGCTCCATCGCTTTCCTTCGCCGCTCTAATCACCCATCCATTATTGCATTCCCCGCTCCGATCCGGACCATCGATCTTCTTCATCTAACGGCCCACACGCTCTCACTTCCATAACCCCACACCGATCGTCTCGCTACACGACAGCGTGCTTTTCGTCGTACGCGTCGCCGTCCCACCGATCGCGCAAGTACATATGTCGCTCATCCGCACATGATCCGGATTGCCCGTATCATACGGCCCTTATTCATTTCATCGAACAACATATTCATGTTTCCACGAAAATGTGTGCTTTTGTAAAGACACGCATCACACACCTAGTCAGACGTTCATTTGCCCATTATCGCTACCACTTTAACTCCCGTGAAAACCACATTCCGCCGTTTGCCACAAAACTACCTTCTACACACTTCACACCAAATCTGCTCATCACGTAAACGCCCATGTTTCTATTTTTACCACAAAAATGCTCTGCCATTTTCTTTGCCTCCCAAAGATCGCTCCTCCGCCTTCACCCGAGCCTTTCCGGCGCTCAACCACTATCGCAGATTTATTTAATATGGTTTGTCACTTGCGTGCAAGCGCGCCCGCACTTTAAGTATGTTGGCCATTCTCGACAGCTGCAACAAGCCGCTGACTCAAGGCCGAGGGTGACGATCCTCGTAGCCCATCAGCGTTTAAAAAGGAAGTATAAAGAGTTAATTTCATGTCTTAACCAATCATTTCATAAGCATTGGTTACATAGCGAAACCCTCTGCACAAAGAAAGTACCTATCAACAAAAATATGAATAAAGGCTAAGATCCAAATCGGTATACCAGTGCTTAAACTCGCATTGAAGACTAAGACTCGCTTAAAGAAAAGGATGATTAAAGAAGGTCTTAGCAATATCAATGGGCCCCAATCGTAGTTTAAAGGTCAAACACACAAATCAGCAACAAAGCCAACCCATCCACTACCAAAGAATACCGCATTGTCCAAAGAGCGAAGGCCGTCCTTCTCATCGACTAATTCCGTATCTTCTTTCTGCCGCAAAGAATAGCTAGCCTCCGCTCATCAAACAGAAGATGATTATAATTGATCGGGTTCGCGTGGCCTTTTTACCTTATGTTTTCTTTTTCACTTTGTCATTTCGGGTGAAATCCTTATTTTCCCCCCGTGCTTTTACTTCCAAGAATATTTTCTTTACATTTCCGCTAGAAATGGTTTTAGGCTCGCATTGTAAGATGATAGAGTTTCTCATCATCATTTTTGTTTTGATTTAGACCCGCAATAGCATACTAGCATCGCTATAAAGAGATATTTTTCCAAATATCTTGTGTATGTGGTCCGCAGGTTATAAAAGCAGAAGACAACACTAACAAAAGGTTCCGTACTTCAAAATTACTCACTAGTTCGAGTGCTCGACATTTTTGTATGAACTTTGATAGTAGATGTTAAAGAGAGCCCGTAGATTCGCACAAGAAGCTGCTGGAATTGGGGATTCCGCTCCCTGATGATTCACAAGCTGTAACTTCCATTCATGTTTTTCAATAAATACAAATGTTCATTTCAGATTCTCCTACATTTCTTGTATCTAATGTTCCGGAATGTGAGTGCTCCCATGTTTAAATATGAATTTATCATAGCGTATACTCATATTTACTCATCCATAGCACTTTAAATATGGCTCGTGCATGATACTTTGTTTCATTTCCTATCTCTTCGGCCTTTTCTTCATATTAACTACAATGGATTCTTGTCTTTGAACGAGCCCGTATATATGGATTTTTATCTTTGCATAGGCCTAGTATATATGGACTCTTATCCTTGAATAAGCCCGGTTATAGTTGGTATCTTGCTCCATCTTCCGTCATAATACGTCATATATAACTTGTTATATGTGTGTTCATTTTAGAATTCACCCCTTTACAAACATTCTATCTTAAAGTTGTCCGATGCGTTTACTACATGCAGCTTTGTACTGTGTCGTAGTTTTCCTAGTTGTTGTGTTTAACTTTGGGGTATTGGTTCCACCTTATTAAAACTCATTCATCCGAGTGATATTAGCATGAGAGCCTAACCTTGCTTGACCGTCGTAATATTCCCAATTAGCACCGCTAATTGGAATATTTGATTTTTGTATAGTTTTGCCGACTATAGTTTATTAATAAATAAAAGTGAGAAAAGGGGTCTAACTCACTTAAATAAAATAAAGTGTTTCCCTAGTAGATGTACAGTTATAACTTAAGGGGGAGCCAAGGGGGGCCACACACCACGTGGAGGAGCTAATGAGAGAAAGGACGTTGGTTTTGGAGGGAAACCAATGTTACAAAAGGGGAGGAGCCTCCTCATTTGGGGCATTATTGATATTGCTGACGATATTGAGCTAGACTCTCGCTTCACTTGGAGCACGTTGGTCGCTTAGCTCATTCAAGACTGCTTTTGAAAAGGACGAGTGTTCCTGGCTTCTGGAGATCTCACCTCATTCCCGCCACTTCGAAAGTGCCTCGCCGGGGCAGGTTTTTCTCGCCTTTACAGATTTGCAGTGTTTTGTTTGGGAGTTTGTCGAGAGCTTTAGGCTTCATTGGTGACTTGCGTTAATTCTGGAGGAGGACGCAGCTGAGTTGAGCCGTTCAAAGGTAGAGATTACAGAGATCACAGCCTGTTCCTGCGGGAGGTTCGGGCCGTTTATCATTTGGTGAGTTTCCCGAGGAGTTGTGACCCCATTTCGCCCTTATTTCAACAGGACCGGCATTGTCCTGAGGGACAAGTTGTCAGAGGAGGGTTTCGGGCATTTTCGTGACAGGTCCATTTCTTGTATATGGTTTCCGGGGTTTTGTCCGGGTGGTGAGTTCGGTGGTCCGCCATTTTCAGCCATTCTGCAAAGGGGATCAGCCCCTAGCTTCGCTCATTCTCGCAATGAAGAAGCACAAGAAGCCCTTCAGCAATGGATGCTGAAAGCACCATTTCCTGCTTTTCCTCAGTTAGTTCTTCACTTGCCTCGAGCAATCGATTAATAAATGGCTTAGCATTTCCCATTTTATGTGTATTTGCTTTATGTTCTATTTCCGGCATTTTCTATTGTCGTATGCTCGTATTGTCGTCTATTTCCCATTTGGGATATTATAGTGGTATCGCAGCATAATTTCCGTTCAACCCCGTATTCATGACATTGCGGAGGATCACATGTATGTTTGTCGGAATTTTGTTAAATAGCAACATAAAAGATCAAAACGAAAATTGAAAAATAAAATAAAGGTCAAATTTTTAGTGTTGGAATTAGAAGAAACGTTTTCCGGGTTTTTCTGGTCAGCAAGGATCACCTTCCAAATTCCCCGGAATTTTCCGAGTAGTTTTCGGGATAAATCGGAGGTCGGTTAAGTAGCAAGATGGTTTCTCACAGCCACTGCAAGTAGCTTCGAGGAGCTCGTAGACACCACAGCGTAAAGAGCCGATGGCAGGTGATGATGATGAGAGAGACGAGAGAGGCGCTCCCACAACACACGTGTGATGTGTCAGCGCAGACTCACCGTTGGAGGTTAGTTTTCGCATTGGTGAGGGATCGTGCACATCCCACCATTTGTCGCAGCATGATGCCACCAAACATATGGCATCACATACACCCACACGTCCTACCATGCCCACTTTTCCGGATGAAGACATAGGGGCAGAGCACACCTGGGGGCCGAGACCGACCTCCGCCGCATGGACGCCTACATTGTAGAGTACTCCGTACGTGGGCCGTGCCGATCGCAGATCTTATCTCATTCAGAGATCATGTCCACCTCCAAACGGATAGTAGACCTCACAACTTTCACAGAGGGAACAAAGGGCCGACATGATGGGGCGACAGCCGCACAAAAGGAGCCGCATTTCATCTACCGACATTTGACGAGTCATCCGTGCGCCGTAAAAGCTTGGCAGACAAGTTGACATTTTCCAGCTTTACCGAGACGGGAGAGGGAAAACCACAAATGGTTACCTCGCACTTGGAGGATGAGGGAACACAGATTGCAGGGAGTCCGAGGCTGCACCTAGTGTGACACAGGATTCACTCTCATTGGAGACCTCCTTGGCCATGTCGGTTGATGTGGTAAAGGAGAAGGTAGAGCTTACCCTTAAGAGAGCCATCCATTGAGGTGATGGACCGGAGCCTGTCCTAGCGTCTTCAAGTGGTAGCGTAACACGGCGTATGGGTGAGGCGTTAGGAGATATATCCACCTTCGATGAGGCACTACAAAGCAAGGGCATGATGACAGGTCGTACGTCGCATCATCGTCGACGAACCTTCGAGTTTTGAGAGGGAAGGCCACACAAGACGGAGGCCATTTGTTGGCAGTGACCGTGAGGCCGGAGGGTATGAGAGTGACTTGTGCCAAGTCGACGCCTGCTGGTCCGCATTGGGGAACGACCGGATTCTCGATGGTACAATCGTAGGCACGTTGGAGCGTCAAAATCATTCCCCTTCTGTGCATGCATGGATGGGACTAAAAGGTTATTGGGCCATCTCTTCCCGTTGGAGAGAGAGGCGAGGCCACCTAGTCGTATCTCATATGTTTACTTGGATAGCGGCATCGACTAAAGTTGCATTGCGGGTACAAACATCCACATGTTGAGGTTGATGGCGAGAGATTTTGAGTTGGTACCGTGGAGCTGCCATGGGAGATGGTGATGGATCCGAGTGTAGCTCAAACAGAGTTTCTATGCATGGGGATTACGAGAACCCCGTATTGGCATCGGGGATCCAAGCACTACCTATCATTTCCTTGTATAAAAAGTTGGTTGCCTGTCTTGAGTGGCACACACAAGCAAGAGAGCATGTGCATGTGCTAGGGGAGTTTGGGTCACTCTCCGAAGTACAACCGCCATGGGCAACCTCAGGTTGTTTTGGTATGACACTCGCACACGGGATCACGGTGGTCAACATACCGTGGCAAGAGTTTGCGAAGGAAGTGGCATTGGCAAAAGCCACTGCATGGCGCCTTGTATGGGGCCAAGGGGATTCTTCACCTTTGTGTGGGGGCATGAGAGGACGCAGCCGGGAGCCGAGCAAGCAGTGGTAACACTACTCACCCATAGGGAGATTCACTTCTGGACCCCCGAGGAGGATTTTGCAGATGATCCGCCTTGTCGGCGGGTATAGTGATGTGATGTAGGACATGACGATACCGATTGGTGGTAGTCCGATATGTAGAGGCACAACCCTCTAGGACATCACATCCATGGATGTGTGGGAGCCTAAAGTGCTGATCGCGGACTACCGGTGGACATGGGAGCTACATGGTGGTGTACCGAGTGTGGACCCGCATTGTGGAGTAGGAGTGCTCCTACACCACATTGAGAGCACGCGGGGAGGACAGAGCCCCGGGACACAAGCCGTGGCACGAGACGCATGGCATGTGCCAGCAGCATGGGGTATCCGCAGCATTCGGTGGGTATGCTCGGGGTGTGCGTGGCATGTTGAGGAGTACATGGATGACCAATGGCTTGCGAGGGCGCACGGCGCGGCACGTGCCAGGATCTTAGAGTATTGCATCCGTGTGACTACGTACGTGGACACCGGGCTTACCTTGGGGGTATTTCACCCAGATCGATGAGGAGACAGAGGGAGAGATACTTTGATGGTATTTGTGGGGACTCACACATCCGACACTCTTCTACATCACTTCATGGGCCAACCGATTTTGTTGTTGACCTTTTGGCACTTGGCATGAAAACAGGTCCGTGAGGTAACGACTCCCCAAGATATTTGGATGGCCCCCAAGACACGAAGCGAGAGACTTCTCAAGCGCGGGCACCGGGTCGCACGCTAGTTGACGCCTGCCGCTTAGGGATGAGATGATCCCCTGGCGTGGTGGCACATTAGTCATTGCCGAGCCTACTGGGGAGCAGGTCATGAGGGAGACATGCATCATTTTTCCCCGGGCATGTTGAGATCATGCATGTGCAGAGGATAATGTTCAAAGAGAGACACATTCCAGCATGCGTTCAGACCTGCATTGTATCGACACTTCATCAAGAGGGTGGATGGCATATTCACTGGCAGATGAGGTGGTGGAGGTGAGGAATGGTGGAGGGCATTCCTTCGTATGCCAGGGTGAGGACTCTCTTCATATGAGTCCATAGGATCGGGCGGAGGTTGCTTCCGTGAGTGCAGGCCGGCGCGGTGGCGATGATGAGATTTCCAGTTCGGGACATGAAGCAGGCAGTGGTGAGCAATGTGGACCGTATAGGAGATACTCGGGTGATGAGTCACTTGTGACGCTTAGCTAGAGCAAGACATGAGGAGCTCCCGAGTCAAACAGAGGAGGATACTATGGACATCGTGCATGACATTCCTTTGGGTGAGTGTCCGTATGGGTGCCCACATTGAGCCTATGATGGATATGTGGCTAGCATTGGGATCATCCTTTGAGGTGGAGCAGTTTCGTACGCACAAACACCGAGTACCGTGACAACAACAGCGTATCCATATCCTTCCGGAGATGTGGGAGGTAGATGTGATAGTTTGGCAGTTGGGACATTACAAGTTGAAGTGCAACCTTCCGTGCAAGTTCCACATGCAAATGTTGTTGTTGCTACACGTATGCTTCTCCAAGATGGATCAAGCAAGAGATCATGAGTTGGTACCTCCTTGATGGTACGGTATTCTTCGTAGGGAGTACAAGGAGCAGGACCCTTGGACATGGGGGTAGATGCTGCTGCATCCCGCCCCCATGAGGGCACCGCTGTCGTTACTCGTGACCTTCCCAATTTCGGAGAGCAGATCGCATGGGATTGAGTCATGACTTGGATTGGAGAGAGGTGATGAGTGGATATGTGCTTGGAGGGGTAGCATATGCAGCTACGGTGTACAACGCAACAGAGCCCGTGAGCATTGATGCTTATTGGTGGTCTTCACCTCTTAGAGCATTAGTCATAGCGAGTGCGAAAGGTACGTCCGAGCTTCAGGACTTGGGCGATTATTGGCCATGGTGGCGATGGGATCCGGGGGGATTATTGGTTGGATCAAGTACCGTGAGAGGTCACTTTGGGATCCCGGGCATTGAGATATCCCTTCGTATCGTGGGTGATGCGTAGGTCGCAGAGGTTTCGAAAGGGGACCTGTGCACATTTGCGTATCGGTAGGGAGTACCGCCTAGAGAGTAGGCTTGTTCAAGCGTTGCTTGAGGACAAGCAATTTTTGGCCGGATGAGGATGCCACTTGGGAGAGCGAGGAGACATTGCAAGATTCATCGATTTCGCCTGTCGGGAGGACAAGCAACGTTTTGTCGGAGACTGTATTATCCCTAATTAGCACCGCTAATTGGAATATTTGATTTTTGTATAGTTTTGCCGACTATAGTTTATTAATAAATAAAAGTGAGAAAAGAGGTCTAACCCACTTAAATAAAATAAAGTGTTTCCCTAGTAGATGCAACGTTGTAACTTAAGGGGGGAGCCAAGGGGGCCACACACCACGTGGAGGAGCCAATGAGAGAGGACGTTGGTTTTGGAGGGAAACCAATGCTATAAAAGGGGAGGAGCCTCCTCATTTGGGGCATTATTGATATTGCTGATGATATTGAGCTAGACTTCGTCTACTTAAGCACGCCGTCGTTTTAGCTCTGCCCCGTTAAAGATCGTTTAGTGTGCGACCGAGTGTCTCCCACGGAGATCTCACCCTTGGCCCCCGGGGACTTCGAGTGCCCTCGCCGGCAAGGTTTTTCTTCAATCTTTAGCAGGAGATTTGCAGTGTTTTGTTTGGGAGTTTACCGAGGAGTCGAGCTTCATTGGGGTGACCCGCGAGCTCCCGAGGGAGGACGCAGCTTGAGTTGAGCCGTTCTCGTTGGTAGATTGGCAGAGATTCAAGCCTATTCCGGTGTGGAGGTTCGGGCCGTTTATCATTTGGTGAGTTTCCGAGGAGTTGTGACCCCACCGCCTATTTCAGCTTGGTGACCGCGTTGGTCCCGGAGGGACGCGTTTTTCTAGGAGGAGGGTTTCCGGGTGACGTGAGGTCGTCCATTTTGTATATGGTTTATGGGTTTTGTCCCGGGTGGTGAGTTCGGTGGTCCGCCGATTTTCAGCTCATTCCGGCAAGGGGACCGTCCCTAGCTTCGCTCATTCCCCGCGCTGTGCCAGCTTACCAGCTTCTTCCCGGCACCGGGGATGCGTTTGTAGCGCCATTTCCGTTTTTCCGAGAGGGTTTCACTTGCCTTGAGCAAGGATAGGTGTATTTATTCATTATCCATTGTACCTCATTATATTCTCGTATTAATAAAATGGCTTAGCATTTCCTGATTTTTATGTGTATTTGCTTTATGTTCTATTTCCGGCATTTTCTATATATTGTCGTATGCTTGTCATTGCCTATTTCCTATTGGGGATATTGCTAACCGCAATCGCTGAATCATATGCTCCTTGCATTTAAGATGTCCTAGGCATTGGTCTTTATACAACTCAAGGTTGTTCCTAGAAGCTGCTGAATAATAATCTAAATCCAGATTTGGGCCAAAACCATGAAGAATTTGAGCATGAGAAAATTCTTACATATAGCTTTGGCATTCCGATTCCAACGCTTCGAAAATCACCCAAATCGGAGCTTCAGAATCTGAGATATGATCTTTTGAAGTTGACAATTAATTATGTAAGTGTACCAAGTCATGTAGGCTTGGTCCAAGAGACATGCCCTTCAACAAATTCTGTGAGCCCTTATTTTTGGTATAAATATAAGGTATGGGAGGACATTCATTTGAATCATCCATGTGAACAATGCATCACATTTCTGAGCAGTGTCATTACAAAGATAATACAAGGACACCAATATTTATGTGATTTTATTTGTACAGTGTCCGAGTTTGCTGTGTGCGAGGAGGCCACACAACAGAGAGGAGATTAGGGTTGTTTTGCATGGTTATAGCAGTGACTTTTCTAATCTTGTTAGGTCGCATTCTTTAGCTTCCAAACAGTAGTTGCCCGAGCTCTACCGGGAGGTTGTTTGGGAGGGTCAAGGCCTATAACTTGTGACCAAGACAACACAGGCCCAGGATAAGCCATTTGAGAGGGTAAACAAGCCGAGATAAGGGGCTAAGTTGGAAGCATATGAACAAAAAGCTTATGTAGCAGTTTCTTTGGTGATCGTTGAGTGGTTTAGGGCTGAAATCACATGCAAGTGATGCCCTAACCAAATAAGTTGGACTGCTGGGCTGCAGGAACAACCGTAAAACTAAGGTATGTATGGATGTGGCTGATGGTTAGACTGACAGGGATGGTGTCCATGGTTGAGCAAATTGACGGTAGTCTGTGGGAAGAAGGGGAGGTAGGGTTGACATGGCATGTTAGGCCCAACCATGGGCAAATTCTCTGGCTGGGCAGGTAACACTCAGAAGAGTGGATGAGCATTCAGAATGATGTGTCATTCTAATGGGGAGCAACAAAAGGGTTCAGGTATGTATGTGCTCCCGAGTTGATGTCATTTGCAGTGGGATGGGTGTTCTAGACATGCTCTATAAAGCCAAGAAGAGGGGTTTCCCAGATGATTAGATGCCCTAACTAGGAGTGTGATGCTGCTAACAACGATTGGCCACTGTGGATTGTCGGAGCCAGCCGTGAGAGTGACCAAGTGTGGACATGATTGGGCATTTATGGTTCCATTGAGGACACAAAGAGAGTGCTGTGTTGGATTCAGACAAAGGTCAGACTTTATGGAAAAAGGCAGGCTTAGAGTGGCGCTGCTGTTTCCCAAGGGTTCAATCAGCCAGAGTAGCTTGGGGGAGCCCCTACTCGTGTGTGTGGAGTAATGCGATTCTACTGGAAAGATGGGCAATCCTCCTGCCGTGTTCATTGTGGAGATGTACATTTTATAAAGGATAGTCATGTTCTTCGCAAGCCCTATGTTGGTCTTCATCGCAGCAACAGCAGGAAGATTCATAGTGGGCTGAAATCCATGAGTAGCTAAGGAGCAAGCATAAGGTGCTAGGAGTTGTTCACAAGTGGAGCCATGAACAACCCCAACAGTGAGTCCTACAAGACTATGAATGAGATCAACTAGTGAGCAAATTGATAGTTGCGGTTCACCGGTCGTATGGACTTGGAGCATTAATAGAGGCAAGAGTTGTAGATCGGAAGTCGAAGGACCGGAAAGGTGTACAAGGTACAACCGAGGCGCCGAGAGACCGCGCTACATCCAAGATGGTCAGAAAGGGACTTAGGACTAGTGGATGTATGAGGGCCATTATTCCCCGGGTATGGGAGCCCTATACGGTTGTATTATATCATTTTTAATTAGTATAACGAAATTGGTTGAAAAATGCAAAAAATTGTCTATATTTTGGCATGTGTGATTTATCGTTGTTTATATTCCGTTGTGAAAAGTAGTTTTGTTGAGATTCTTGGTTTGGTAGTGTCGTAGATTTTAAGATTCTATCCTAGACCCAAGGTCGTGTGGAAATTCAACATGGTATCGCAGTGGATATCCGAGCTACTTTGAAGGATAGTGAATTAGAGTGGGCATAATGAAGCAACTCATAGGAGTTGTGGGTGTCTAGATCATGGAGCAAAGGGAGCCAGTAAAGACATGGAGATGTGGTTCTGACTCGCCGTGCCGAGATTGGCCGGGAGTTCTAGTGGATTGGTGGTGAGCTCGGTGAACAACAATTTGTTGTAGGGAAGATTGTCGATCATGGACTTCTCGTTGGACTTGTCATGAATGGTTGGGATGTACCAAGGATTGCTTTGGCTTGGACGAGATCAGGTTGATCGAGTTGGCTTCCATGTGATGGATCGGATATTGCTATGCCAGAGTCTTCATCGCATCGTGATATTGCATATCCAAGATTGGTGGGATCAAATGAGTTGTATTTGGTCCAAGATATGAGTGCTTCCGTGATTGAGCCGTTGGAGATCGTGTAGGCTCGTGGGAATCTAGCCTCGTAGGAGTAACCCTATGGAGGTTTGGGATCTTCGTGTTAAGATATGATGAGGCAGAGGCACTATTGAGATTGTCGCATTCATCTATGGTGATGTAGTGATGGATGCCGCGTAAGGGCTAGTGTCGTCAGAGATGATGGTTACTTTCAGAGTCTTGGAAGTACCTCTTGTTGATTTTTTGTAGCATCGGGATGTGCTCTAAGTCTCAAATTTTGCAAGGAGGCTTAGACACATGTATTTCCAAAAATAACCAGAAAGCGTTTTGATAAATTCTACCCGTATGGGGTTTTTTTATTAAAATAATTAATGATGTACGGGAGCCTAAGTCTAGACTCTAAACTTAGGGAACTAAAATAATTGAAGTATATTACTAGATCTCGATGTGAATCTTCTAGAAAGACAAAGATCAAGTCAAGTTAATCTAAGCCCTTGATTATGTTTTAATCTAGGTCGTTGATTTCTCAACGAGAAGTGTTATCGCAGAAGGTTTTTATGGGCATTTGGAAATCACATCGAGAGAGTCTAGATATTGATTTCTCAAGCAAGGGCCAGAGAGAAGCCGGAGAGGTCATCGAGTTGGTTCTACGCAAGGAGTTGCAAAGCATGAAGTTCCGGTTGGAGATTTTCCCGAGTCGGGAATACATCGTTAAGAGAAGGTAGAGAGGAGGACGGTATATATGTGCCGTAGGGGCTACACTCCGGGTGCTGCGTAGACAAAGCAGTGAGCATTTGAAGAGATTCGCATTTTTGTTGAGGATCGGGCCGTATCCAAAGGTCGGAGAACCGTGGTGTAAGACCGGGAGAGGGCAGATGATCAACATCCAAACCCGAGAAGACTACTTGAAGGAGCGATGCTAGCCCCTAGCCGCAGTGACGTGGCAGACTTCGGTGCAGAGGCGGTGAAAGGGTGAGGAGGCGTGTTGCTTGTCACTCGCAGTTGGGTCGTTGTCGAATCTCCAATGTTAGTATGAGGTCATTTTTCACTAACTCTCCGTCGCTTATTTTTTCTCTCGTATGGATGCCCGCAAGGCATCTTAGATTGTATTTAGAACTATCGAAGCCAATAATACAAACCCTAAGTTGCTGGTCACTTTTCCCGCATTGGGTTTTCGTGGTACTTAGTCCAAAAATAATGATGTCATGACTCATGTGTGTTTAATTTTTCTTGCTCGCATCTTTGTCTCTAATTATTTTCTCGTGGTTTATCTAGTGAAGGATGCGAAATAGGTTGTTTCCGTATTTACTTGTAGAACACGTAAATAACTTGTATAATTTATCAAGTAGGAGAAGTAATATCAATTTGTTGCAATAGATCGGGAGTAGGAATTTACACTACTCTGCCATGAGGGAGTGTTGATTTTGAAGCTTGGGGAGGTACTCCAAGCCCTAGGTTCGGTGGATCGGAGGGCAAAAGCGCCACAAGAGTCACTTGTGGGCTTGGAACTCAAGCATGGAGTTTTGCACCCATCGTGATTTGGACCAAAACCATGAAGAATTTGAGAATGAGAAAATTTGACGGATAGAGCTTGGCATGTTGATTCCAACGCTTTGAAAATCACCCAAATCGCCAGCTATAGAGCTTGAGATATGAATTTTTGAAGTTGACAATTAATTTATGGGCAACAAGTCATGTAGGCTATCCAAGAGACATGTCTCTTCAACAAATTTGTGGAGCCTTATTTTTGGTATAAATATATGGTGTGAGACATCTATTTGAATCATCCAAGTGCATCAAATTACCTCCATACTCTCTATGCGCCGTAGAGACACAAGGACGTCATGGACATTTTTTTCGTGATTTTTGAAGTGTTTTGCCCAGACAGTCCGAGTTTATTGCAAAAAGGAGGCCATGTTGGAGATTTTGAGTGTTGGGGTAGCATCGCATGTGCCTTAGCTCCCAAACTTTGTTGCGGGACTAGAGTACATGAGATCTCTAAGACCTAGAAAGCAATTTAAGAAATTCCATCCTATTTAAGTGATATTTAATTAATTATTTTTTTTAATTAAGGACCCCAAGTCTAACTTAGGAAAATTAAAAGATTAAAGTTAATTAATGCTGACACCTAATCCTCTATGGGATGGGTGTGAATATTTAATTTTGTATAATAAATAATATTAGAAATAAGGAAGGCTGTGAGTCATTGGGAGATGAATCCCAATAGCCTCACCTCCATGTATAAATGTACATTCTTCGGGCCTAATACACATTCCGATTTGAGGAGTTACCTCCGGTTTGACATGGTATCGCAGCCAGCCCCACTATTGGCATTTTTTCCCCGTGGTGTAACTCCTCACTCCTTTGCTCAATCAGCTTTTTCCGCATAGTTTTGTCGCTCCAATTAAATTGATGCTATATAATGTTATTCCGCATTTTTTTTATTCGCATAGTTCGACATTTGGGTGCCTCCCGAAGATTCCCCCGCGTACCCCGCAGCTCTCGAAATATCGCAAATTGTGTACCGCAATTCGGTTATTAAAGTCCCGCAACTTCTCTCACCTACCCAACGTCTCGCACATCTCCCTCTTCCCCATCGCACATCTACTCCTCTTCCCCATCGCCCACCTCCCTCCCCACCGCGCCGGCTCGACACCGCGTTTAATACGCCCTCCATTTATATATCAATACGGGCCCATCCATACAACAATAATACCGCCCCGTCGGCCCTCCATACGGACTCGATCGTTCTCCCTCTCCGTTCCGCTCCCCGTTTACCATTAAATATCGTTGTCACCGACCGTTATAACACACCACCATATTTTATCGCCCTCCATTTTTTAACACGCCCGCATACCCCGTCACTTATAATACAAAATACCGCTCCATATAACAATCACGCCTCGCGTATATATAATACGCCTCATAACAACACGCCGTCCCACCGTCATAACACGCCGTCATAACTCCGACCGGAGCTCCCTCTCCATGCACACTACCTACGGCCCCGTCGCTGAGGACCCCTCCCCCGCCTATTGCATTACACAATACAACGCTCCACCTTACCACTTTTAATACCGCTCCTCCTAGCGCGATTTTTATATATTTCCGCCCTCCCATCTTTTAATACCACTCCACCTTTTAAAACCGCCCCTCCACTCTTATTTAATACTCACTCCACTTTATATTATACCCCCCCCCCCCCCCCCAACCATATTATATTCCATTCCGTCACCAATCATATAATATAGTACCCATACAAAAAAAAAATTCCAAACAAAAAAAAATATATATATATTTTTTTGGTGCAGATTCAAAGATTTTTAGCAAGAGTTTTTGTCCCCTTTAATTGAGCAAATTTCCGAATTGAAAGTTTTCAGCAGAATTTTTTCCTCTTTCAAAAGAATTTTTTCTGTAAACTAATGCATTTCTCATCTCTATTAAGTTGTGAGCCCTTCCGGCAAAGAGAACTATCTTGAATGGTCTCAAGATTAAACACACACTCATTTTTAATGAGTTGTGGAGAGTGAATCATGAAGGACAAGAAGGAAATCCACCAGCAGTGCTCACCAGTATTGGAAGAGCTCGCCATTTGGGAAAACAAGAATCGCAAGGCCTATGCCTTGATTGCGCCTTCCGTAAATGAAGAGGTGAGTCGTCACATTTCATCATTCTCAAATGCCTATGATGCCTTGGAGTGTTAAAAGAACTCTCTATGACTCACATTCGTAATTAGAAAATGTTCAACATGATTGCCGTTCGATTTTGAAATGAAGAATGATGATCCCTTGCTTTAGCTTCGAAGTTAGATCTATCATGCATGATATTGATAGTGACTGTGTAAAATGGACATACCTCATAGCATATGTTAAGGCATTATATCCGACTTACTCACATTATCTTGGTCTTTGCAAGCAAGTGGGAACCTTGAGCATATCACCTTTGATACACTTGAGAAAAAGTTTGCGTAAAGAGAGAAAGCTTTCAGGAAGATGACAAATTCTCTGCCTTCCGAAGAGGCTACATACTTGGCACATAGAGAAAAGAGTCATGATCCAAGTTCATCCAGAGGAAGAGGTGGCAGAAGAGGAAGAGGAAGAAGAACTTCCGCTGCAGCAAGTATAATCCGATTTAATCCAATCTTTATTAAAGCACGTTGCAATAAAGATGGACATGATGCATCCAAATGCAATAATCTTGGGAGAAAATTGAGCAAAGAAATCAAGACAAAGGTAAAACTAATGACAAAGACAAAGGTGCTAATTCGAATCCGCTCACTATGTTCTAGCACATTGTAACAATGGAGTAATCCAAGCCTTGTTTGATGTTTCATTTACTTCATGGAGAGATTATTGGTTGCTAGATTCGGTGAGCAACATGTCACATGAAATTTAGAAAAGATTTTTTTTTTGAAGAATTCACCGACAAAGTTGATGGAGCAGATATTTCGTAGATAAATCCAAACTCTGCCATCGTGGCTTGGCACGCTCGTGCTAAGTTACCTCCGGTCTTCCGTACTCATATTCTACATGAGGTTCTATACCTCCTCGAGTTGAGGAGTAACTTGTTGTCCCCCGGTCCAAATCCGCCGGCCAAGGACACTCCATTCACTTGTTTGATGGCAAGTGCGTAGGTCAAAAGCATCGTATCACTCACTTGTCATGGAGGGAATAGAAGAAGGGAGACTTTGAAGCCGAAAGGTTCATCTCGCTTCATGCTCAAAACTTTGCATTTAGTTCACATCATGATGAAGGTACATTCCCATCAAGTTCTTTATGGCATGCGAGATTTGGACACTTAAACTATGAAAGCCTTGCTTGTTGAAGAAAATGGTGTTAATGGACCGCTCACAATTCCTAGAAAACTCAAGGAATGTGATGCTTGTATTCTAGGAAAAAAAGCATAGCAAACAACCATTTCATGATTCACACTCCGCAGCACATAGAAAACTTGAGCTTGTTCATTCAAATTTATGTGGCCCTATGCCTATTGCTTCGCAAATGGAAATAAATACATGATGACATTTATTGATGACTACAATTTTAATGTGTTGGATTTACTTATTGAAAAATAAGTCCGATGCTTTTCAAACTTTCAAGAATTTTCATGCATGGATTGAAAACAGATGCACAAACACATATTGGCTCTCTTAATGCATCGATAATGGAAAATAATACACTTCAAACGAATTTGAAAATTATCTTTCGTCAACATGGAATCAAACATCAAACAACCGTGCCATATAATCCTCAATGCATCCGTGTAGCTGAAAAATGAATGTTAACTATCTTAAATATGGTTCGCTCCACGTTATTTTTCAAGAATGTGAAATTGATGTTTTAATGATGCAGCTTCTATGTGTTGTTTACATAAAATAGGTGTCCTTCAAGTTCAATTAGAAACAAAACTCCTTTTTTGAAATGTGGCATGGCCACATTCTCTTCCTGTGAAAGCATTTCGTGTCTTTGGGTCCAATTCGTTATGCCTTGATACCCAAGGGTCAAAGGAACAAACTTGTGTGCTAGAAGTCGAAAAATGTATCTTCTTGGGGTACCCAATAATTTTCAAAGGATATCGTCTCTATGATGAAGCAAATAAGCAGTTTGTGATAGCAAGAGATGTCATATTCCCTTGAATCTTCCAAGAGTGACAAGGTTGTTGAGCGTGCAACTTGATCGCTTGGATAGATTCACACACAAAGTCTTTCCAAGAATTTGACAATCGATCTCCACATCTGAAGGGGATTCCGATATTGAATCAAATCGTGGAATCATGTCCGAAGTACTTTCCCCACATGAAGAAACAACCACGGATGACACATTGGATGTCATGGATTGACGAATTGGAGATTGGAATCTTGGAATCAATCCTAACCCAATCAAATGACCACCGTCATCTCGTAAAGGTCCTCCCAAATGGCCGACAAAGACACCGGAGAATGTTCATCCCGATAGGTTGAAAAACAGAACAAGAAATTCCACTCAACAAATCGAAGGTGATGTAGATGATTCCGATTCTCTTGTTGATATGGATATTGCTTATAACCGTGAATTGAGTTTGTCCACGCATCATGAACCAACTTCCTCTCAAAGAAGCCGCTTCTCATGATGAATGGAAAGAAGCTGACGCAAGGAGTATGATGCCTTGATAAAGAATGGCACTCCAAGTTGGAGCGCATCCGCCTTTGGGAACAAAACCAATTGGTTGTAAGTGGGTCTACAAGAACAAGTATAAAGCAAGATGGTTTTACTTGAAAAAGTTAATAATGTGCTTGTGGCAAAAGGTTTTGCACAAAAAGAAGGAATCGATTATGAAGAAACTTTTGCTCCACAAGAAATGGACCACCATCCGACTCTCTTGCCCTAGTAGCCTCAGAATGGATGGAAAGTCCATCAGATGGATGTAAAAACAACTTTTTTGAATGGAGATCTAAAGGAGAAAGTTTATATGTCCCAACGTAAGGATTTGTTGTAAAGGGCTAAGAACACAAATTTTGCAAGCTTATAAAAATCCTTGTATGGCCTCAAGCAAGCACCACGAGCCTGGTATGAGAAATTAACCTAGCATCTTCTCGAAACTTGACTTCAAACATTTTGATCTTGATGATGCAACTTTGTTTGTTAAGAAAGTTGGAAAAAATGTGTTTTTGTATATCTTGTGGTATATGTAGATGATCTTTTGATAACAGGGAACAATGAGAGCTATATTGCATCCATGAAGAAAGAATTGAAGAAAGGTTTTGAAATGATCTGATTTGGGTCATGTTCATTACTATCCGGGTATTGAAGCAATTCAACATCCTAAATTTATATTTTTTTCTCAAAAGAAGTACATTGGAGATCTCTTGAACAAGTTTGGCATGGATGAATGTAATCCCTTAACCACTCCAATGGAACAAAAATCCTGAAGCTCACATCTATTGAAGGGAAGGAATTTGAGTGATGCAACTAAGTATAGACAAGCCTTATAGGAAGTCTTATCTACCCGACCACCACCTCGAATCGACATTTCATTTGATGTTGGAATCCTCTCAAGGTTCATGCAAAACCTTGTGAAGGACATTGTCCTGCCTCCAAAAAAGAGTGTTAAGGTACTTCGAAGGGGACTCAAGACTTGGACTCAAATATACACAAGTAGGCGACTTCAGCCTTGATCGGATACTCGATCTCGTACTTTGATGGCGATAAAAGAAATGTGGGTGTCTACTACGGTGTTACACCATGAGTCTTGGATCAGAGTCATTCTTATGGAGATCACACAAATAGTCAATCTCCAGCACCCCACGACCGAGGCAGAATATGTGGCAGCACGAAGCAACAAAGGAAATTGTGTGGCTCCGGAAAATCCCGGGAAGATTTGCAGATGAAACAAATGTACTCTACACCACCTATGATCGACAACAATTTCGCAATAAAGTTGGCCAAGAACCCAAAGTTCCATGATTGAACAAAGCACATCAATACAAAAATACCATCTAATTCGACATCATGTCTTGTGCCAAAACCATCCATCTACATCATTGTTCCACAAATGAGCAACCTGATATCTTCACCAAAGCACTTGGAAGAGAAAATTCTGGAAAAGTCTCGATCGACGCTTGGGCTCACCAACATCCCTTCGCATTAGAGGGGGGAATGTTGACACCTAATCCTATGGGATGGGTGTGAATATTTAATTTTGTATAATAAATAATATTAGGAAATAAGGAAGGCCAAGAGCGCCAAGCTGGGAGAGAATCCCAATAGCCTCACCTCCATGTATAAATGCATGTACATTCTTCACGAATACACATTCGATTCTGAGGAGTTACCTCCCGGTTTGACAATTAAATTAAACATGTGATGAAAATGATTTAAGTCACGGATCAAGCATTTTTCTAATCTTAGTCGTCGATTCAAGATTAGATCACAAACGTTGATATTTCAACAAGAAAAGTATAAGAAGAGGGCTTGGGGTCAGTTGGAGAACACACACACAGTGGCAGAGCACTGAAACTAAGCTAGAATTCTAGGGTGTGGTTTCCTAAGAATTTCAGAAGTGTTTTAGCTGTAGTGAGGGGCAGTGTTGGCGAGGGGGATGGTTTGATCCCAGGCCAAGAGTACAATGAGGGCAGAGAAGCAGCAGATCGAGGCAGCAACTACACAACTCAACCAAGAGTACAACGAGGGCAAAGAAGCAACAGACCGAGGCAACAGCTACGCAACTCAGCCAAGAGCCCAACAGGAGCAGCGCCGAGGCAGCAGCTATGCAGCTCAGCCAAGAGTCCAGCAAGGGCAGCGCATTCGCATCAGGAGCTACGCATGCCCAGAAAGGGCAGTGCAGGGGCAGCAGGAGGCTAGCAAGGCTGTCGCTGGCCCAGCCAAGGCAGCGCAGGGGCAGCGTAACCCAGTCTAGGGTGATGTAGGCTCTTCCTGAGCAGCGTAGGGGATGACACAGGCCATCGAGGCTGACGCAAAGGGCTTCAGAGCAGCGTTGAGGTTTCTGAAGACTGAAAAGGGCTAAGTTCTGTAAATCCCATTTGAGGGTGTGAATCAAACAATTTTTTTGTCTCCAAAACAGAGGTATAGCTGCAGTTTATTTATTTCTCTGTCGGGTTAACTAGTTTGGTACCCAAATTCGTTGTACTTAGATTCTGCTTAATAATAAAAACCCTCCAGCAGCCAGAAGATCGGTTTTCCCACATTGGGTTTTTCCGGGGACAGTCGTCCAGAAAATCCTTGTGTGTCACTTTGTCATTGTGCATATTATTCAGTTTAGATCTGTATGTGTGGGTTGTTAACGTGTTTACTTCAATGTTAATGCTGAAGATTTTCAAATTAATAACTTAATATAAGTAGGAGAAGTAAATTTGAAATTTAACAGTAGGGTTTCTGTTTGAGCATATTCGGAAACTTTCACATGGTATCAGAGCAATTGCAGATCTAGCCTAGATCTCCAACAAGAAGCCTGAAGAACCTGTGTTGTAGAAAGTACCAGAGAAAGCAGCAACAATAGCAGATAAACCGGACCAAAAAAGGCAGCACAGCAACAAAAGGAAGAAGAGCCAAGCAGAGGCAAGGGTAGACGCAGTCTCCACACAGGCCCACGTACTTACTGCGCAGAGGTAGCGCAGAAGCTGCGCTGAGACTGTGTGCTCACACAGAAGCCAGCCAGGGTGACGCAGTCCATAAACTGGTTTTTGTTCAGAGTACTGGAAGCTGAGATGCGACCTTTAGCAGTTGCTGGTGGGGTGAAAATTCTATTGGTGCAGAATTTAGCCTAAGCTAAGCTGACGAAGAGCGGGAGGAGAATAGCTTCTCAGAAGATTTCCTACCAAAGAAGTCTGAAGATCGATTAGAGGATCAAAGAGAGCTGATTCGGTTTGTTTGGCAGACTTCCAAGAGAGGGAGTCAGCTGTCAGAGGGTACCTTTCTCGCCAAGGACCCTAGATCTGAGTCTCTAGCATAGAGAGGAGGATTCGTTCCGATACATTTTTTGAGCAGATGGAACCCCATCGATTACGTGATCAGGATAGGTTGGACAACCTATCCAACTTTGCAATCTGGAAGGCTAGAAACCTAGTAGTCATGGAGGCATACGGCTTGAGGGAGCATGCAGAGAAATTCCTAGCCACACTGACCGATGCGAAGCTCCTGGAGAAACACGAAGAAGCAACGACACATGCCAAGCGCTTCATTATGGATGGGGTCAAAGATCATGTGGTTCCACACATAGCCAAGAAGGCAACGACTCATGAGATGTGGGTAGCTCTAACCACACTATATGAAGGAAGATCCGTCCAGAGGAAGATGCTTTTGGAGAACCACCTGAGGTTATTCATCATGGCTAAGGGAGAAGAGATCGACCATTTTCTATCCAGACTACAATCGATCTGGGATCAGCTGACTAGCATGGGGGTCAAGGTAGGTGACAATGTCATGGTGAGGGCTGCTCTCAATGCAGTCATAGAGGACTGGGAAACTTTTGTCCAAAGTCTCTTGGGCAGAGTGGACCTTCCCAACTAGGACAACATGTGGGCTATCCTCCGATAGGAGGAAATCCATCAGATGACCAAAAGACAGTACAGCAGTGGTTCGAACAAAGTGAAGAAGGAAGAAGAGGAAGATGTAGCCTTAAAATCAAAGAGGCGGCAAGGGAGAAAGAAGTGTGATCTGTTGAAGATCAAGTGTTTCCAATGCAGCGAACTAGGACATTTCGCCAACAATTGTCCTCAAAAGAAAAAGGACAAGGAAGCTTCTAGCTCTAAGGCTGTTGTAGCAGACGATGGCTCCGAAGATGATGTAGCCATGAGCGCTCATGAACCACGAAAGTGGGGCGATCTTGATCTGTAAAGCAGCTACAAAGTGGTGGCGGCATCCTTGAGTAGCCCAACTCTTGGATCACATACGAGCTACAGGAGCCTTAAGACGGTAGTGGGACAAGTAGAGCAGTGGGTGCAGAAGATCACGAATGGAGGAAAGGCAGAGCTGGACGCTGAGAGGGAGCAACGCAGTGCATATACAGCAACAACGTAGGCTACGCAGTGCAGTGGCTATAGCAGCGCAGAGGCTTCAAGAGGACAGCGCAGCTCAGCAGCAGTGTAGAGGAAGCTTCAAACCCCCTTCGCCTCCCGCGTTTCCGAAACGCGTCCGTATGGAGTCGCTTTCGAAACGCTCGGAAATGCGGCCTAAAACGTCTCGAGGAAGGCTGAGCGCGTTTCCGAACTCAACATTAACGCCTCCCTGCTTTTCGTGAGCATTTCGTGAAGCGCGAAGCGACGCCCTCGAGCGCTCCGACGTTTAAAAACGCTTCGAAGCGTCTTTTAAACGTCGAAAGCGCTGGGAGCATTCGCTCTCCCGAACGGTCTCGAAAAACATTTCGCCGAGCGAAAATTTTTTAGGGGAAAAATCGAATTGTTTAAAAGGGGGGAGGGGGGGGGTTCATTTTAGTTTTTATCGTTTGTTAAATCGTTGAGAGAGCGAGAGCAAGAGTTAGAGAGAGCAAGAGTTGAAGGAGAGCGAGAGCAAGAGTTGAAGGAGAGCAAGTGCCAAAAAAGGAGAGCAAGAGTTGAAGGAGAGCAAGTGCCAAGGAAGGAGAGCAAGGAGCAAGGCAACAAGAGAATTGCAAGAAAGAGGTAGGCCTTCTAATCCAATTTAGTATTTTCTAGTGGATTTAAAACTTAAAAAATGAATTGTTTTTTTCCTATGTTGCATTTCCTATTCCCATTTGGCATTTTTCCATTTGTTTTGCAGGCTAGAAACTTGAAACTTGTTTCCATCATGGCTATATGGCTAGGGATTTTCCTCATGTTGGTTCCTTTCTTTTTGATAATGGTGTTGGAGAGTGCTAGAAGAAAGAGGCAAATCAGAGAAGAGGAGGATGAAGAGGAGGGTTATGGTGGATCTGAAGAAAATCCTGAAGAGGAAGAGGATTATGCTGAGGAGGAAGTGGGGAGTGGAGACCCTGAGAACATAGAATCCCCAACTAAACAAGACCAATATCCTTTGTGGAAATATGTTCAGAAAATGAAAGGAGGGAAAGGTGGTGGAACCACTAAATTTATTTGCCCCCATTGCAATAAACAATACCATGGTTCATACACCCGTCTGAGAAGGCACCTTTGTGGGATAATGCCAGGGGATGGAACTAAAAATTTTGGAATCAAAGTTTGTACTTTTGTGCTAGCACCACAGAGAGAGATATATAGGAAGGAAGAGGGGGTTGCCCTACAGAGATCATCTAAAAGATCTAGGGGTTTCGTTGATTCAGGCCCAACACATCATGGACAAACAAGTTCAACTTCCACCCATGCCAGTGGTTTTGGAAGCAGTGGCACTAGATTAAGGCGTAGAACCATATCCAATTTCCTAGACGAAGGGTGTAGGAATGATGTGGATTCAAAAATTTACCAGTTTCTATATGCATGTGGGGTGCCATTCAATGTTCTTCGCTCACCTTATTGGCATGAAATGGTTTCTGCCATTAATGATGCCCCCAAAGGATACAAAAGCCCTGGGTATGACAAGGCCATAACCGTGGGTCTTGATCATGAAAGAGCTAAAATAAACAATTCTTTGGCTAGAATGACAGGTTCGTGGAATGAGCATGGGCTGTCCATTGTCTCTGATGGATGGACCAATGTAAAAGGAAAACCATTGATAAATGTTTTGGCTGTGTCGGTCAGTGGTGCAGTCTTCCTGGCAACTTATGATTATTCAGAGAAATTCAAAACCAGCATTAACATTGCAGAACCATTACTTGATATAATTGAAAAGACTGGGCCATACAATGTCATACAGGTCATCACTGATAATGCTGCTAACTGTAAGGCAACAGGAGCAATTATTGAGGATAAATACCCCAACATATTTTGGTCTGGGTGTTTGGTTCACACAATGAACCTTTTGATGCATGATATCATAAAAAACAAACAACCTCAATTCAAATGGCTTGGTGATTTGTACAAGAGAGGTAAAAAATGATCAAATTTATTACAAATCATAGCAATACCCATGGGCTTTTCCGTACTCACTCCAAATTGGAGTTGTTGAAAATAGGAAAAACTAGATTTGCTAGCTATTACCTCACCTTCAGGCGCCTTTTGAAGGTAAGAGAGTCATTGGCCGCAATGGTATCAAGCCCACACTGGCAGCTATTAAAGGACAGGGCGGCAACAATAGTTGACAGGCAAGGTTTCGAACATGTGGAGGAGACCGCCCTTGACCATCTGTTTTGGGCACGTATGAGGGAAATTGTGAGTTTTACCAAGCCCATTTATAACATGATTCGCTTTGCGGATATTGATAAACCAGTGATTGGAGAGGTTTATGAGCAGATGGATAGCATGTTGGGGCAAATAAAAGATATTGTTAAGGATAATGATCCCAACTTGTATGCTATGATTCATCACTGTGTGTGCACGGTGGAATAAACTCAATGTTCCACTACATGCTTTGGCATATATCCTTACGCCAAAATATTACTCTCCATCTTGGTTGGGCCAACCTGCACCTGGAGGTGGGGTTAGGGTGAAACCTCACACAGATCTAGAGGTACAAGAGGGGTACATGAAGGCATTGGACAAATTGGTACCTGACAGGGAAGAGTGTGCTAGATTGCGCCTTGAATTAGGCAAATACTTCAGTTGCACCGCTAACTTTGGTTCTTTCCATGCAATGGAAGACAGGGACAGATTTGATGCTCTCACATGGTGGGAAGCATATGGCGGCATGGGACTTTTGCCAAAGTTGGCTAAAAAAGTTCTCTCACAAGTTGTGAACACTTCTTCTGCAAAGAGGTGTTGGAGCACCTACAGCTTTATACACAATGTGAGAAGAAACAGGCTGAATGAAAACCGAGCTGAAAGCTTGGTTTATGTGCATTATAACTTGAGGTTGTTGAGCCATTACTGTGATCGGGCAAATGAGGATCAATCATACAGAGTCTGGGACAACAACCTAGAGGATGATAATTTGGAGGACGGCACGTTACATCTGGAAGAATTGGAAGCATAACTTTATAGGGATGATGATGAAGCATCAGCAGCACCGCCACACACAGGGCCAGTCCCACCATCTACTGATAGCAGTGCGGGTGCCAGTGCGGGTGCCAGTGCCAGTGCCACTCCTCGATATCACAATGTTGTTCCTTTGCAGATCCAGCCTCCACCTTCTAGTCGTGGTCGTGGTACTCCTGAGAGTACTAGAAGACCAACATTTCCTCGTGGCTCACAAAAATTAGACATTTCTCGTGGGCGTGGCAAGGGGCCAGCCAAATAAAATAGATTTTTTGTTTACTAGTCTTTTCTATTTGTTGTTGACAGTTGAACAGTTGAAACTTGACTCTTTCTGATTTCATATATTTAATGACAATTTAAGTTTGAAGTTTGAATTTGAAAGGTGAAACTTTGAAGTTGGCATTTATAAGTTTACTGTTTACAAGTCATTATGAATTATGAATATGATGCTTTATGAAAGTTATATGGTGATCAATGAATCAATGATGATAAATGTTATATAATATCAACGATGATAAATGTTATATATTGAATTTTGAAATCAATGAATCAATGATGATAAATGTTATATATCAATGATGATAAATGTATATTGAATTTTGAAATCAATCAATCAATGGTGAAAAATGTTAGATATTGAAATTTGAAATCAATGATGATAAATGTTTTATATCAATGATGATAAATGTATATTGAATTTTGAAATCAATGAATCAATGATGATAAATGTTAGATATTGAAATTTGAAATCAATGATGATAAATGTTATATATCAATGATGATAAATGTTATATATTGAATTTTGAAAGCTTGAAACCTTCAGATTGATGGTTCGCGAGACTCAAGAGTCAAAATGTTGTATGCTTCCAACTTGTGGGCGTGGTTGATGAAGATTATAACTTCTAGATGATTGATGTTATATGATTCAATCTATGTTTTTATGTTTTTTTATGTCTAATTCATCATTCTACATGTTTTTGTTGACATATATGCATCAAAATATAAAAAATATAAAAAATATTAAAAAATATATATATATATATATATAAAAACGCTCCCGAAAACGCTCCGGACCCGGAAACTTTTAAAAATGGCGCTCCGCGCTCCCGCTCCCGCTCCCGCTCCCGCTTCCAAGTAACCTTGGGTAGGAGTCTTTCGTTGCAGTGCAACAGTTGGCAGCACGATGCAGTGATTTGAGAGGGAGTTGCAGTATGGATGTGGCAGTGATGGTGGCAACGTCATGAGCAATAGTACAAGAGAGCAGCAGCAGCGCAGTGATGAAGAGCAGCAGGCCAAGCATCAGCGCAGAGACCCACACTAGAGATCAGTGCAGAACTTCGAGGTGAAGTATTTTTGCTAGAGCATATTCCTCGCTAAGAGGGAGTATTGAGATTTTGAAGTGTTGGGGTAGCATCAGATGTGCTCTAGCTCCCAAACTTTGTGAAGGGACTAGAGTACATGAGATCTCCAAGACCCAGCAGGCGAATTAAGAAATTCCATCTTGTTTAAGAGATATTTAATTAATTAATATTTTTAATTAAGGACCCTACGTCTAACTTAAGAAAATTAAAAGATTAAATTTAATTAAATTAAACATGGGATGAAAATGACTTAAGTCACACGGGTCAAGCATCTTCTAATCTTAGTCATCGATTCAAGATTAGATCACGGTCGTTGATGTTTCAACAAGAAAAGTATAAAAAGAGGGCTTGGGGTCAATTGGAGAACACACACATAGTGGGAGAGCACTGAAACTAAGCTGGAATTCTAGGGCATGGTTTGCTAAGAATTTCAGCTACAATGAGGGGCAGTATTGACAAGGGGGATGGTTTGATCCCAGACCAAGAGTACAATGGGGGCAGAGAAGCAGCAGACCGAGGCACCGCAGAGGCAACACCTATGCAGCTTAGCCAAGAGCCCAGTAGGGGTAGCAAAGAGGCATCAGGAGCTATGCAGGCTTGACACAGGCCCAGAAAGGTCAGCGCAGGGGCATCAGGAGGCTAGCAAGGCTGACGCAGGCCCAGCCAGGGTAGCGCAGGGGCAGCGTAACCCAGTCTAGGGTGACGTAGGCCCTTCCTGAGCAGCGCAGGGGCTGACGCAGAGGGCTTTAGAGCAGCATTGTGGTTTTTGAAGACTAAAAAGTGTTGAGTTCTGTAAATCCCGTTTGAGGGTGTGCATTAGTCAGTTTTTCTGTCTCCAAAACAGAGGTATAGCTGCAGTTTATTTATTTCTCTATCGGGTTAACCAGTTTGCTGCACAGATTTGTTGTACTTAGATTCTGCTTAATAATAAAAACCCTCCAGCAACTAGAAGACTAGTTTCCTCGCATTGGGATTTTTCGGGGACAGTTGTCCAGAAAATCCTTGTGTGTCACTTTGTCATTGTGCATGTTATTCAGTTTAGATCTGTATGTGTAGGTCGTTAATGTGTTTACTTCGATGTTAATGCTGAAGATTTTTTCGATTAATAACTTAATGTAAGTAGGAGAAGTAAATCTGAAATTTAATAGTAGGGTTTTGTTTGAGCATATTCAGAAATTTTCACAGGCCACACAATAGAGAGGAGTTTACGGCTGGTTGTGGATGGTTATAGTGGTGACTTTCTAATCCTATTAGGCCGCAGTCCCTTGAAGCCTAAACAGACCTGCTCGAGCTCTATTGGAGGTTGTTTGGGAGGGTCGTAAGGCCTGTAACTTGTGACCAAGGTTGCACAGGTTTGTACAAGCCATTTGAGAGGGTAAACAGGTCTAGATAAGGGCTGAGTTGGCAGCCTATGGGAATAGGAGCTAAGGGAAAGGAAGCCGCAATTTTTGGGGGACTGTTGGAGTGGTTTAGGGCTGAAATCATATGCAGTGGATGCCCTAACCAATGTTGGATTGCAACAGTATGAAAAAATCAGCAAACTAAGCTATGTATGGATGGTTGATGGTTAGTTTGATGCTAGGGATGGTGTCCATGGTTGGACAAATTATTGCAGCCTGTGGAAGCCAAGGAGTTAGGGTTGACATGGCATGTCAGAAGCCCTAACCAGTGGGTAGACTCTGTAGTAGTACACCTAAGGAGCATATTACATCAGAAGTTGATGTGTCATCTCAAGAGGAGCAGAAGAAGGGTGCAGATATGTATGTCCTCTTGAGTTGATGTAATTTGCAGGTGGATGGGTGTTCTAGGAGAAGTCTGTTGGCAGACAAGAGGAGGGGTTTCCTAGATGATTGGATGCCCTAACTAGGAGCAGTTGCTACTACAAGGATTAGCCACTTGTGCACTGTTGGACAGCAGCATGAGAGTGGAGTCCGGACCAAGTGTGGACATGATTGGGCATTTATGGTCTATTGGAGGACAGCGTGATGTGCCCATGTTGGAGCCCGGTGTGCAACACCTTGATGGACAAAGGTAGTTGCTAGAGTGGCAGTTTTTTAGCTTAAGTGTCTGATTAGCCAGGAGTAGTTTGTGCCATGTGGAGTCCGACACTTTTGTGGGAGAAGGACTTCTACAACAGATGATGGGCAGTCCTCCAAGCCCTTGTTCATTATGGGAGATGGACATCTTGCAATGATAGGTGGCAGCTCTCTGTGCCCTATGTTGGACTTCATCAAAGTAGCGTAGGAAGACCATAGTGGGTTGAAGTCCCTGAGTAGTTGAAGAGCAGCAGTGGGCAGTTGGGAGTTGTTCACAAGTGGAGCTGTGAACAACTCGACAAGAGTCTCAATGTGTTGATGCGTTGATGGACGAATTATCAACTAGTGAGTAGATTAATAGCTGAGGTTCAGTGGTCAGATGGACTTGGAGCATGGATAGAGGCAGGAGCTACAGATCGAGAGCCGAAAGACCAGGTAGGTACAGGGTATGACGGAGAGGAGCGGAGAGAGCACGCTACAACCAGATGGTCATAGTATCTTGTACTAGTGGATGTATGAGGGCCATTATCCCTGGTATGGGAGCCCTAGACTGTTGTATTATATCAGTTGGATTAATATAACGAAGTTGGGTTGAAATTTGTCTATATCCTGTGCATGTGTGATTTACTGCTGTTTATATTCCGTTGTGCAAAGTAGTTTTGTTGAGATTCTTGGTTTGGTAGCATCAGAGATTTTAAGATTTTATCCTATCCTATACCCAAGATCGTGGGAATTCAACATACTATTTATTTTTTTATGTACAACTAAGAGAGAATGCTACTAACAGATTCAATTATCTCCACATAAATAAAACACAAGCAGGCTGCCTTCATAAGTCCTACAATTTGGCTTAATCATGTTCTAATTAATTTGCAAAGGTTGATATCTTAATGTTCATGACAAAAATAGATGGTAAATGACTATGTATGGAACAATTAGATAAAATCATTATTAAGTAAGATACCACAAAAGATCAGGAACAAGTGAGTCACTTTCATATCTTTTAGAAAAAGATAATGACCAATAACATACCAAAACTTGTCCCTGTTATTTGTAGGCACATAAAACGTGGTTTGAGCTGGGACGCCACATTCTCCACCTGAATCAAGGTTTTTATAGAAAGAACCTGTATTCGGCCAATCACGTTCATGGTTTCCACTGCAATAGAACAAAATGAAAAATCAGTGAGAAGAACATTGAACTGTGTCCCAGAAGTCTTAATAGTATGAAGAATTATAGAAGCTAAAATAAGCTAAACAACTCAACCATAAACCTGGCTATCATGTAAGGAACATGTGAAGCAATAGGTTCTATTTGTGATGTAAATTGATCCCATTGAGAGATGTATCCATTTGCATAAACAATGTCTCCAATATGGAAAACTATGTCAATATTCTCCAAGTCCTCAACTAGCCTATCAGTAGTGTTCAGAGATCCGGGCTGGAAATTATTATACTCATTAGACCCATCACGTTCTGCCTGTAAACAATAAATTTCCCGTAAAACAGTATTCTCTAAGTTTCAATAAACAAGTCTTCAACATAAAAAGCTTGTAATGATTCCTACAATGATTCCTACAATTAGTAAAAATTCATCACATTTTGGCAGGGAAGAAGCTTCATAAAAAAAGAATGGACAAACGAAGATGTGTTTCCTCTCTGACAATAAGTCACGGATATGGTCTTCGGAAGTACTGAAACATTGGCAAATATTTATTAGCATCAAATTAGAACTACAAATTCAACTTTCTAAAAATATTTTGGATTTGTCTTATGCTTCTACAATTTCATAGAAAGATTGATTGATTTTTCTAAATAACGTCATTTTATTCGATAAGACATATCCTCAGTTTCAATTACTGAATCTCTTTTGGAAATATTTTGTAAAAAACAGCCAAATGGGAAAGACTGTCTACAAAAAATTCTCCATGAAACTCTAGTTAGACATTAGAGCCAAAAAGAAATGGAACTAACCTTCCCCATGTCCCCAAAAATAATCACACGCTGTAGAGAATCTTGTCCAGGATATGGAGATGATGTAAATAAATTTACTTTTCCCCAGACATATGAACCGTTGAATAGCCTATGACCAACTCTGTAATAATATCTGTACCATTCATATCCAAGTCAAAGGACCGCATAAGGAAAAAAAATGTTGGGACAGAAAACCTAAAATATTTAGCCATTATCGCTTTGTATCTTCTTTCTTGCGAGTTCCAGATTTCTCTAAATAAAATAAATGTACAGAATGGTAAATCTAACTCCAGCAACAAATGTGTGAGATAGTAACTTCCAACTAAAACAAAGGCAATGATCACGCTTTGTAAACGAGCCTTACTTCATGTTTGGCCATAAGTCATTTAGAAAACTCGTGTGTATAAAACCAGGGTCACGCCAGCCAACAGTACGAGCAGGTGCACCTACAACACAAATTAGTATGTGAATGTATCTAGACTTATCAGCATTCCAAACACTGAAATGTTTCTTCTATATCACGAATCAAGTAATCAGCATTTTTTCGTAATTTAAGTAAAATTATATCCACAATCTTTAAACACATTTTATATATATATATATAGAAAAGAATTAAGTGAAATTATATCCAGATTGCTACACAGATGCAGGCACACCAAAAATGACAAACAAGAAGCTGCCAGATATCATAATACATTACAGTCCATACAATTATAACCATAACTCCTAATCCTCTCCAACTACATGCACATTAAAAAAAGACACACATACGTACATAAGAATTAAGTGAAATTATATCCACATTCATACACACATGCGGGCACACCAAAAATGGCATATGAAGCAGCCAGTATCATAATTCATTACAGTCCCCACAATGATATCCAGAACTCTTAATCCTCTCCAACTACATGCACATTAACATGAAAAGGAATATTACGTTTTACTGACAAATTTGACTATTGTTGGTACCCTATCTTTGAAAAGGAATAATCTTTGTTAATATAATAGAATGGGCAAAGTTAGGAACATATTTATAATTTTATAAAGATCTTTCTATAAGGAGATGTCATGTGACATTGTTGACATGGTCAAACCTTCAAATGAATAATAAATGCATGCTTTAAAAGGAATTCATGGAATAAAAGATGACAAGTGACATTGTGGCCCTATTTATTCACTCAAAAGGAAAAAGGGAACACTCCGCTCAAGAAGGATTCTAGGGTACTCTGAAAACAAATTATTATTTTATTAATTAAGGTTTGATTTGAAAGGTATAAATAGAGGAGGAATTCCTAAGTTACTAGGATTCGAATACGGATACGGATACGGATCCAGATCCGGATTCGCTAATTTTTTTAAAATCCAGGATCCAGATAGAGCGAGGATACGTCAAGTACAAAAAAATTAAAATATAATAATATTTTTTTAATTTTAAAAAACACTTTAGAGTTCAAAAATCAAATACTCCCTGAAACCATCAAGCACTTTTATAACTGAAACCATTAGATATATTATAAATATGAAGACTAAAACACTGAAATGATGCATCCTCCCTCATACAAAGTAACAAAAAGCCAAAGGATAATATCATAAATGATAATAGTAAATACATTTACATATCCTCAAACAGATCTACATTAGCTTCTGCATATTGCAAATCTTTATCATGAATAGATGATGGGAGTCCTGGAATGTATGAAGTTGCAATAGTAGGTTGGACTAGTGGTTGAACAATATCCTCAAGTAGGATGAGGTGAGTCATGCGATTCAGTGTCAGGTGCAAGTCAGAGATCTCAGGCTCCAAATCCCACATCCTGCTCGAACCTCTTTTATACTTTGCTTCAATATGTGATAGAAGACGGAGGTTGGAATGAACATACACAAGATCCTCGGCCTTTGCCACTCCTACCCTATTTTGCTTCACTAAATGGATGAAGCCATATGTACTCCAATTCCTCTCAACCTGTGATAACAACCTGGTGGCTAGAGTGGAGAGATGAATGCTATTCCCATCATGGAAGCCCCAACAAGTAATAGGATAAAGATGTCCTCAATCATCCATAGCTACTAGATCTGAAAAACTACCAATAGATTGTACAAATCCTCCAAATTCTTGGCGTACTTCCATTGCAAATCTCATATCACTATAAATTTTCCTCAAAGTTGTCTTGTATCCGTGTACCACTTCAAAATCCTTGTTTGGCATTGTTCTACCAAGTAAATGTGAAAAATCCTAGATCTGGATTCCTACTGCAACAAATCTGAATTACTTCTTCTATTATTTTACATAATTATTCCATTTCAATGAAATATTGAAGTAATTACTGAAGTAGTCTACACAAATAATACTGCGGAATAAATCTAAGTGTTGAAACAAACTGAACAAAATTTAATAAAAAACAACCACATTGACACAGTTATTTTTGGACTAAGTCCTCGGAAAAACCCAACTTGGGAAAACCGGTGCAGCGAATCTGAGGGTTTGTATTATTAAGCAGCAAAATCTTGAATACAACTAGGGTGCCAACATCCAGCAAACACTTCAGAGAAATCTAGACAGAAAAAATAACTGTGAGATATACCTCACTCAGCAAGTCTCCAGCTGATCAAAACAATGCTGGTGAAGCCCTCACTGCCTCTGCGTGATTGCCTACGCTGGATCTGCGTAAGCCTGCGTAGGCAAGCTTGAGGAACTGCGTCACCCATCTCTGTAGTTGATCTGGCTGATCTGAAGCTGGATCTTGGCCCTCTTGGCTCAAAACCCCAGCCTCTAGCTTTCTCCGGACTAACTCCAAGAGACACTACACTAGCTTTGCGTGATTCTCTGCAAGAACTGCATCACCTCTATAGGAAACTGCGTTGTCTCTCTTCTGCATAAATGCTGCCTCACTTTGAAATGTATTCTTGGTCCACCTGACCAATCTCTACTTCTGCCCTCTCTGGATCTGATCACTTAGCAAACCCAGCCCTAGTGATTTGTTCTTGATCAAAAGTTGTGTCTCTTCACACAAATTCGAAAATGCTCAATGGCTCAAGTGTCAAGTGTGTTTTCCATAGGCCCCTCACCCTCCTTATAATCTTTTGTTGACCCTTCAACGGCCAAGATTAAAACATAATAAACGGCTAAGATTAACTTGGAGATGATCCATGACTTTATCTAGAAGATTCACACTTGATTTAATTAACACACTTTAATTAATCAAATTTCCTAAGTTTGGACTTAGGAAAACATTAAAAAATGATTAATTAATTTAATTAAATCATCTCTAAGCGGAATTTTCCAAAACCATTTATAGGTTTTATCGAATACATGTGTCTTAGCCTATATACAAAATTATAAGGCTAGAGCACATCCAATGCAACCATAAATCAATAGTAAAGACAAAAATTTGGAATGATAATATTTAGGGCGCAATGCATCGGCCAAAAGGTGTAATGGTGTGGTGATTTTGTTCCACCTTTCTGTAACTGTGTCCTTCACTAAATAATAGAATGTTTCATAAGGGTCATTTTCACTTGCCATGATAATTTCCCTTTGTGAAAATTTCTGAATCCTTAACACAAAAACCCTACTGCTAACTATTGATTTAGTTCTCTGTAATATTCCTAATTAGCGACAGCTAATTGGAATATTCGATTTTGTATAGTTTTGGTCTAAAGTTTGTAAATAAATAAAAAGTGAGTAAAGAGGGTCTAACTCACTTAAGTGAAATAAAACATCCTCCTAGTAGCGCAACGTTATGACTTAAGGGGAGCCAAGGGGGGCCAAACACCACGTAGAGGAGGGGACCCACGTACACTCTAGAAGCTTCTGCGCAGATGAGGATGAGCACGTGGAGGAGAGAGAGGCTATGTTGGGGTTTTGGAGGGAAACCAACGTTATAAAAGATGGAGAAGCCTCCTCATTTGATTCATTCTGGAGTTGATGATTTTGAGCTAGACGTTTGTCTTCTTGAGCACGCTGGCTGTTTAGCCTGTCTGCAGCACTGTTTAGTGCATTGAGTGTCTCCGGTCGGAGATCTCGCCCTTAGCCCCGGGGGACTTCGAGTGCCTGCTTGGGCAAGGTTATTTCTTCAGTATTTTGTGAGAGGTTTTGTTGTTTGGGTTTGCTGCGGAGCTGGGCTTTCATAGAGACTGCGCAGTCACTGGGAGAGAGGACGCAGTCCATTTTGGAGGTGCTTCGGATCGGGATTTCTGTAGGAGATTGAGCCGAGATTTTGAGCAGAGGATCAGCCTTTGCTAGTAGGAGGATTTTGGGGGAGTTTGAGGCAGTGTTTCAGCTATTCTCATTTAGCCTCTGCGCAGAGCCTTGAAGGCCAGCGTAATTCCCTGAGGAGGTATTTTCTGGTGGTTTTCGGGGGTTGGCCATTTTTGATATGGTTTCTGGGTTTTGTCCGGGTTGGTGAGTAGAGGAGGTTTGCAGATTTTCAGCTCATTCCGGCAAGGGGATCAGCCCCTAGTCTTTAGTTCATTCCAGCAGTAGCAGCTACACGGTAGTTTTCCAGCAGCTGGGACGCAGTTCATAGAGCAGCCATTCCCTGTATTTTCTGAGAGAGTTTCTTCACTTGCCTTGAGCAAGATTAGGTGCCATCACGCTGATCACCTATTGTACTTCATTATATTTCTCAGATTAATAAAATGGCTTAGCATTTCCTCTCTATGTTTTCTGGATTAGTTGCCGTAATTTCTTTCTCTGTTATTATATGTCTGCTGCACTGTTATTTATTTATATTTCTGAGCATTCTAGTTCTATACCACTTGGTGTGTTTATCTTTCACTCTTAGACAGAGTTTGGAAAGGGCTAGGTAGCCTCCGGATCTCGTCCTCTTTCAGAGGAGGAATATCCGGTAAATGCCCTCCCAGTCCATCTTTGGTTGGAGTTTGCCGTGTTTTAGAGATATCCCCGAAACGGGATATTACAGTGGTATCAGAGCATAGTTCTGGCTCAGCCTGTGGTCTATGACACCGGGGAGGAGACCATATATTTGTTATAGAGGCAGGAAGTACAGAGACCGTGAGCGTAGGTTGGAGAACACCTACGGAGAGGGAGACTGTGTTCGGGTGGTGGACACAGAGCAGGAGAGAGAGCCTATGACAGACACAGAGCAGGAGGAGCCCATATTAGATTCAGAGTAGAGAGGGTCGATGGCAGATGACACAGAGGCCAAACAGTTTGGGGAGGCACTCCTCAAATCAGTGCAGGATCTAGCTAAACAGATTGAGGTGATGGGTCAGAGATTCACCGCTGTAGAGGCTAGACAGCGTGAGACCCCACGGGTTTTCTAGGTAGGAGAGGGATCAGGTACATCCCATCATTTGCCAGAGCAGGGTGCTGCTCAGCGTGATACTCCTTAGCCGATGGCTTCACGTGCACCTACCCGCTCTACCATGCCCACTTTCTTGGGAGTGTATTAATGTAAGTGTGAGTTCAAGGATGCTCTCTCATTGCGAGATTTTGTTCAGCTCCAGCGGGACAGTAGACCCCGTGACCATCATAGAGGTCACCGACATTACCATGATGGAGATTCCCACCGTACATCTAGCAGATTCCATTTGCCTACGTTTGATGGCTCATCAAATAGTTCGGCAAAGTCTTGGGTGGAGAAGCTGGACATCTATTTCCAGCTTAACCAGATGTCGGAGACAGAGGCCATCAAGGTGGCGACATTACATTTGGATGGTGAGGCCCAGGACTGGTGGTTCCATGGGATGGTTATGCTAGGACACTCTACAGTGACGACATATGCCAAGTTTACCAGGAGGTTGATGGAGCGTTTTGACCGGAGGGATCCGGAACAACATTTTGTTGAGCTGACGAGGCTCAAGCAGACAGGGAGCCCAGAGACATACATTGCAGATTTTTTGAGGGTTTCGGTGATGGTGCCAGATCTATCCGCGGCACAGATGATCTATATGTTTGTGGAGGGATTGGCAAAGCCACTTCGAGGTTTAGTCAGATCTACTAGACCAGCTACACTCCAGGATGCTATCAGCAGGACCAGGGACTTACAGGATGCATTGCCCAGGACGCGGACACCTTACCCCCAGAGACAGGGCTTCCAGCCCAAGGGAAGGATGTGAGGGTTCCTCCTCCAAAGGGGAATCCAGGACGACCATAGATAGATGATGATGCCAGGAGGGAGTTGAGGAAGAAGTGGCTGTGCTTCACTTGTCAGGAGCCGTGGGCACCAAGGCATAGGTGTGCTGCTGGCAAAGCACACTTCATTGAGGTCTTCTCCGATGATAGTGGGGAAGAGGATGAGGAGGATGATGAGAAGGCAGGAGATAGTCAGACGGCCCAGGATCAGTGGTCGCCTCCACCTCCAGGGATAGGAGGTGCAGCTTTTGCACCCACAGGAGGGACCCTTGCAGCCTTGCGAGGAGTTCCCAAGTATTTGACGATGCGCGTACGAGAGACAGTACGTGGTCAGTGAGTATCAGTCTTGGTCAGTGAGTATCAATCTTGGTTGACAGTGGGGCGACCCACAACTTCATTGATGCACAGATGGTCGAGAGGAGGGGTATACCGACCAAGAGCTTTGATGGATTTTCAGTCTTGGTCCCAGGAACCTAGACGATGTAGTGTGCCCGGTATGTTCCAGAGTTGGCAGTGACGATGGGTACCTACACCGTGACTAATCACTTTTTCGTGGTCAACATACCAGATACCAATGTGGTGCTGGGTGTTCAGTGGTTGATTACTCTGGGAAAGGTCACCACGGATTGGGAGGCCTTAGAGATGGAGTGGGATGACAAGAAGACTGGAAAGCATGAGAAGATCCGCGGGATGCATACTTACCCACCTCAGACAGTTTCGGCACACCGGATGGAGGCAGACTTCCGGAAGGGAGACATAGAGTGGGCGGTTGGGTTGTGGGCTTCAGAGGCAGAGACCACTGGTCGGGCAGTTCATCCAGATATACAGGCCATCCTTGACAGGCATGAGGTAGTGTTTGGGGATATACCACCAGGTTGGCCACCAGATCGAGGGTTTGAGCACACCATTGAGCTTGAGCAGGGTATTCAGGCGTTGATCACTACCCCCTATAGGCATCCCAAAGCCTATCGGGATGAGATTGAGCGGGCCATCTAGGAGTTGTTGGCTCTTGGACACATCAGACCGAGCACGAGTCTGTTTGCTTCTTCTGTAGTGTTGGTGAAGAAGAAGGACGACACCTTGAGGATGTGCATTGACTACAGGGCCCTGAACAAGCAGACTCTGAAGAACAGGTACCCAATACCCAGGATCAATGAGTTGATGGATGAGCTGAGAGGAGCTAAGTTCTTCTCAAAGATTGATTTGAGATCAGCGTACCATCAGATTCGCGTGAGGGAACAGGACATTCCCAAGACCGCCTTCAGGTGTCATTATGGGAACTTTGAGTTTTTGGTTATGCCTTTTGGGCTGACCAATGCACCAACCACCTTTCAGTCTTGCATGAACCATATCTTCCGCAGACATCTGAGGAAGTTTGTATTGGTTTTCTTCGATGACATACTCATATATAGCAGGACTTGGGAGGAGAATCTCCGACATATAGAGGTAGTACTACGCATCTTGGAAGAGCAACAGTTCTATGCTAAGCTCTCCAAGTGTGAGTTTGGGATGACGGAGATGTTGTATCTGGGTCACATTATTGGAGTGGATGGAGTGAGGGTCCATGAGGAGAAGATTAGAGCCATCAGAGATTGGTCGGAGTCGAGGAACGTGGCGGACTTCAAGGGTTCATTGGGATATGTACCTATTATAGGAAGTTCGTCAGAGGTTTCTCACAGCTTGTTGCACCCCTTACAGATTTGACGAAGAAGGGGGCATTCAGTTGGTCAGATATAGTGCAGCGAGCCTTTGATAGGCTCAAGGAGGTGATGAGTAGCTGCCCAGTGCTTGCATTGCCAGATTTTACGCAGCCATTTGTCTTGGAGTGTGACGCGTCGGGAGAGGGGATCGGCGCAGTATTGATGCAGGGGGGACACCCTATAGCCTTTGAGAGCCGGAAGCTCCTTCCGCATGAGAGGTTGTATTCTATATACGACAAGGAGATGTTGGCCATTATGCATGCCTTGGCCAAATTCTGGCAGTATTTGATAGGGAACAGGTTCAGGGTGAGGACTGATCACAACAGCCTCAGGTTCTTTGTGGAGCAGAAGCAGCTACAGGAGAGGCAGCAGAAGTGGATCAGTAAGATCCAAGCATATGACTTTGACATTGAGTATGTCAAGGGTAAGAATAACGTGGTAGCAGATGCCCTTTCACGTAGACCAGCCACATTATCTCTTATGAGCTTGGATACAGATTGGAGGACTCGACTTTTAGTTGAGTACTCCAAGGACAGATTTGCATGTGAGGTGCTGGACGGACAGGTGGCGGATGACAGGTACAGGGTGGTTGATGAGATCATCTATTACAGGGACAAGATCTTCTTGACTGAGAGATCTTAGCTTAAGAAGAAGATACTCCAGGCATCACACGATTCTCCATTGGCAGGCCATTAGAGAGAGGTTCTCATGGAAGGGCCTCAAGGAGGACGTACTCCAGCACGTCAGGGAGTGCGATGTTTGTCAGAGGAATAAGGGGGAGATGAGCCATCCCGCAGGATTGTTGTAGCCTCTTCCCATTCCGGAGGGGAAATGGGAGAGCATTTCGATGGACTTCATCATAGGGTTGCCTATGGCGCAGGGCAAGGACTATATCTTTGTCGTCGTTGATCGACTGACAAAGTATGCGCACTTTTTCGCCATATCCACGCATTACACAACAGCACAGGTGGTCGAGCTGTTCTTTAGAGAGGTTTTCAGGTTGCATGGTCTTCCTAAGACCATCATCAGTGATATGGACAGTCGTTTCATGGGCGGATTTTGGCAGGAGCTTTTCCGACTAGTAGGGACGAAGTTGACACCGAGTACCAGTTACCACCCACAGACGAATGGACAGACGAAGATAGTTAACAAGTGGCTGGAGGGCTACTTGCGTAACTATGTCAGTGGGCAGCAACGAGCATGGTTGAGATGGTTGCATTTGGGGGAGTACTGCTACAACACGACACATCACATGTCTATTGGTATGTCACCATTTTATGCTTTGTATGGGTACCATCCTTTATCTTTTGCTGATGTGATGTTCGGTGCTAGCAAGGCTCCTAGAGCCAAGATTTGGATCCAAGAGAGTCAGGACATCCTCCGAGCTCTCAAGGACAATATGGCTACAGCACAGAACCAGCAAAAGCTGTATGCCGACAGAGGTCGGGTGGAGAGACAGTTTGAGGTAGGAGACTTGGTCTACCTACGGTTACAGCCATACCGACAGTCATCGCTGAAGCAGACGGGAGCTGAGAAGCTCAAGCCTCGCTTTTACGGGCCATACAGGGTGATACGCAGGATTGGGCAGGTTGCGTATGAGTTGGAGCTGCCCCAAGGCAGCAAGATCCACAACATTTTCCATGTATCATGCTTGAAGAAGGCACTGGGGCAGCAGGTGACAGCGATATAGGAGCTACCACCTACAGATGATGAGGGGCACTTTGTGTTGCAGCCAGAGGCCATTATTGATTCCAATGAGAGGCAGTTACGGAGCAGGACGGTCTGGGAATTCCTGGTGAGATGGAAGAATTTGTCGGATGAGGATGCCACTTGGGAGAGCGAGAAGATTTTGCAGCATCCATCACTTCAATTGCTTGAGGACAAGCAACATTTTGTTGGGGGAGACTGTAATATTCCTAATTAGCGACAGCTAATTGGAATATTCAATTTTGTATAGTTTTGCCGTCTAAAGTTTGTAAATAAATAAAAAGTGAGTAGAGAGGGTCTAACTCACTTAAGTGAAATAAAACATCCACCTAGTAGCACAACGTTATGACTTAAGGGGAACCAAGGGGGGCAAAACACCACGTAGAGGAGGGGACCCACGTACACTCTAGAAACTTCTGTGCAGATGAGGATGAGCATGTGGAGGAGAGAGAGGCTACGTTGGGGTTTTGGAGGGAAACCAACGTTATAAAAGATGGAGAAGCGTCCTCATTTGATTCATTCTGGAGTTGATGATTTTGAGCTAGACGTTTGTCTTCTTGAGCACGCTGGCTGTTTAGCCTGTCTGCAGCACTGTTTAGTGCATTGAGTGTCTCCGGTCGGAGATCTCGCCCTTAGCTCCCGGACTTCGGGAAAGTGCTCGTCGAGCAAGGTTAGTTTTTCGCATTTTGTGAGTAGTTTTTTTGTTTGGGTTTGTTGCGGAGTCGTGGAGCTATAGACCGTGCTACCATCGTGCAGAGGATGCAGCCCTTTTGGAGGTGTCGGATCGAGGTTTCTCAGAGCCGAGATTTTGAGCAAAGGTCACCCTTTGCCCATAAGAGGATTTTGAGAGTTTGAGGCAAAGGTTTCAACCTGATCCTATTCAGCCTCTACGAGAGCCTTGGAGGGCAGATCCCCCGGGAGGAGGTATTTCAAGTGATTTTCTGGGGTCGGCCGATTTTTGATATGGTTTCCGGTTTTCCTCCGGTCAGGTGAGTAGAGGAGGTCGGCAGACAACCATTCCGCTAAGGGGATCAAAGCCCCTAGTCTCTTGGCTCTTTCCTGCTATTCCAAAGAATATGTTTACACGATGTCAGCTTTCCAAAGAATCGGGACGTTAGCTCATAGAGCAACCATTTCCTCTATTTTCTGAGAGAGTTTCTTCACTTGCCTTGAGCAAGATTAGGTGCCATCACTCTGATCACCTATTGTACTTCATTATATTTCTGAGATTGATAAAATGGCTCAGCATTTCCTCTCTATGTTTTCTGGATGAGTTGCCGTAATTTCTTTCTCTATTTTTATATGTCTACTGCACTGTTATTTATTTATATTTCTGAACATTCTAGTTCTATACCACTTGGTGTGTTTATATTTCACTCTTAGACAGAGTCTGGAAAGGGCCAGGTAGCCTTCGGATCTAGTCCTCTTTCAGAGGCAGAATATTCGGTAAATGCCCTCCCAGTCCATCTCTGGTTGGACTTTGTCATGTTTTAGAGATATCCTCGAAATGGGAAATTAGCATTCTCCTACTTGATTTATTACACAAGTTATTAAACTAATATTCAAAAAACATCACAAACACAAATAGCACCTCTACACAAAAATGTGGAAATTTCTGAATCTTTACACTTTATGCAGAAATTATTTACTGTTAATCTGGTTATGCTCCTCCCACTTAGACAAGTTATTAATTGAATAAAATTCAAGTTAAAAGCGGCAAAATACATAACAGATCTCCACCAATCCATATCTAGAACAAGTTCGTGCACAAATAGACAAAGTGACACAGTTATTTCTGGACAAATAGTCCTCGGAAAAACCCAATGCGGGAAAACCGGTCTTCTGGCTGCTAGAGGGTTTTATTATTAAGAATTTTCTGAATACAAGACTAGGTTCTAGATCTGGAAAATTCGACAGAGATATAATAGATCTACAGCTCACTCGCTGATCTAAGGCCAAAACAATGACTGATCCACACCCTCAAACGAGATTTACAGAACTCAGCCAAAATTAGGGCCTAGAAACCCCAGCGCTGCCCCTAAAGCATCTGCGTCAGCCTCCGAAGCCCCTCTAACCCTCAGCGCTGCTCCGGAAAGGGTTGTGTAACCTCGGACTGGGTGACGCAGTCCCTACGCTGACCCTTAGGGTCTCTGCGTAACCCTTGAGGGTTTCCTGCAGAAAATTACGCTGTCCTTGAGGGACTGCGCAACACCTGCATAGCACAAGTGCTGCCCTTCCTGCTGTTGCTCTCCTACTTCTCTGTGTTGCCTCTCTAAGCTGATCTCTGCCTCTTACTGATTCTAGACCCCAGGATCAAATCATCCCCTTGGCCTAAATTCCTCTCTCTGCAACTGAAACACTTCTGAGATTTCTTAGCAAACCCGCCCTAGAATCTCAGCTTAGCTTCAGTGCTCTGCCTTTGTGTGTCTTTACAAATGACCCCAAGCCTTTCCTTTATACTTTTCTCGTTGGGAAACCAACGGCCAGATCAGATCTTGAATCAATGGCTAAGATTAAAAGAAAGATTGATCTGTGTGACTTAAGACAATTTCATCACATGTTTAATTAAATTCACTTTAATTATTTAAGTTCCCTAAGTTTTAACTTAGGAAATACATTAAAATAATTAATTAATTTAATATCTCCTAAACCAGATGAAATTTTCCAAATCAATTTATGGGTCTTGTAGATCAAGTGTACTCTAGTCCCTCCACAAAATTTGGGAGCTAGAGCACAACTGATGCTACCCCAAATACACAAAATCTCAACACTCCCTCTTAGCATCAAGGGTGTGCTCTAGCAATACATCACACTATGCATTACAAGACTTTGAGTATTGGTTCTGTGCTGCTGATGCTTGGCCTTCTGCCACTCAACTTTGCACTGTTGCTGCCATTCTATACTGCTGCCCATGACTCTACCACTGCCACTGCAACCTCTGTACTGTAGCTCCCTCTCAATATGCTACATCTGTGCTGCTCATAGCACTGTCACTGCTGATCTGTTGCACTGCAACTTCAGTTGTTGAGAGAAACAACTAAATCTTCTGCCCAATCTTTGACAAACAAGTCAGATGGATTGCATCCTCATCACTGAAGCTCCATAGGGTACAGATCTGTGTTGGCATTTGAAGGATGATTCACAGCTACAGCTCTGCATTGCATAAGCAGACTCCCTCTGCACTATTGAAGTCACATCAGCCCCTTGTGCCGAAATCTCTCACATTGTTGTTGCACTGCGCTATTCCTCTGAAGCCTTTTGCGTTGTTGTAGCTCTGCACTGCGTAAGCAGCTCTACTCTGTGCTATTAAAGTCACATCAACCTCTACGCTGTTGCTGCTTCTACGTTGTTGCTGCTCTGCTCTGCGCTGCTGAAGTCACATCAGCCTCTGTGCTGTTGCTGCTTCTACGCTACTGTTTCTCTGCTTTGCGCTGCTCCTCCCAGTCTTCAGATCTGCCTCTGCTTCATCTGTGATCTATGCACCCGCTGCTCCACTTGTCCCGCTACTGTCTTAAGGCTTCCGTAGCTCGCATGTGATCCAAGAGATGAGCTGCTCAAGGATCTTGCCTTCTTCTATGTAGCTTCTCTACATATCCATGTCACCCCACCTCCGTGGTTCATGAGCACTCATGGCTGCATCATCTTCTAATCCATCATCTGCCACAGCAGCTTTGGAATAAGAGGCTTCCTTGTCCTTTTTCTTTTGAGGACAATTGTTGGCAAAATGTCCCATTTCACCACACTGTAAGCACTTGATATTTGAGAGATCCTTCTTCTTCTTTGGCTGCTTCTTCGATGCCAAGGCTGCATCTTCCTCATCTTCCTTCTTCACTTTGCTCGATCCAGAGCTATACTGCTTCTTGGTGAATGTGCAGAGTTCTTCTTGACACAAAACTGACCACAAGTTGTCCCAATCTTGGAGGTCCACTATGCCCAAGATACTTTGGACAAAGGTTTCCCACTCATCCGTGACTGCATTGAGGGCAATCTTGACCATCACATCGTCTTCCACCTTAGCACTAGTTGCAATCAACTGATCTCTGATCGACTGCAATCTAAAGAGGAAATGTTCCATATCTTCTCCCTTGGTCATCATGAATGACCTCATCTGTGTCTCCATCATCTTCCTTTGGACAGATTTTCCCTCATATAGGGAGATTAAGGCCTTCCACGTCTCATTAGTTGTCTTCTTCTCAGCTAAGTGTTGTACAATATGGTCCTTAATTTCGTCCACAATCAGCCGCTTGGCATGCCCAGCAGCCTCCTTATGCTTCCGAAGGAGATCAGAATCTATCGATGTGCCATAGTTTGCTCTGCATGGTCTCTAAGATTGTATGCCTCAAGGACTATCAGGATCCTTGCCTTCCAAACTGAAAAGTTTGAGAGGCCATCCAGCCTGTCCTAATCACAGTCCATGAGGAGCCATCTGCTCAGAATGTGTCGGAACTTCCTTTTCTCTTTGCTAGAGAAATGGATCTAAGGCCCTTGGTGAAACAAGCACCTTCTGCTCCCTCTGACAACTGATTTCCCTCCTTGGAAATCTGCCAAATCAATTATGATTCAGCTCTCTTTGATCCTCTGATCAAACTGCAAGTTTCTTTGGCTAGAAACTCTCGGAGAAGTTGATCTCCTCCCGCTCTTTGTCACTTGTGCTTAGGCTAAAAATCTGAAAACTTCAGAAATTTAACCCCACCAGCGCCTTCTGAATTTTTGTAGCTTTTCTTCAGTCTTTTCTGGATCTGACAGTTTCAGATCTGCATCACACTGGTTGGCCTCAAACTATTCCAACGTTGTTTTTGAGATGCCTCTGCGTAGTAATTGTGTGGGCTTGCTAAGAGACAGTGTTAGACTACGTCACCCTTCCCTCTGCGTGAATCCACCTCTGAAAACTGTGTTGTCCCTTCAGATCTGCATTTTTGCTGCTTTTCCAACTGCTTCCTGCAGCTAGAACCTTCAGAATCTTGCTGGTGACCCTCGTAGATCTGCAACTGCTCCGATACCATGTGGAAATTTCTGAATCTTTACACTTTATGCATAAATTATTTACTGTTAATTTGGTTATGCTCCTCCTACTTAGACAAGTTATTAACTGAATAAATTCAAGTTAAAATCGAAGCAAACACACATAACAGATCTCCACCAATCCATATCTAGAACAAGTTCATGCACACATAGACAACGTGACACAGTTATTTCTGGACAAATAGTCCCCGGAAAAACCCAATGCGGGAAAACCAGTCTTCTGGCTGCTAGAGGGTTTTATTATTAAGAATTTTCTGAATACAAGCAGCCTGGGTTCTAGATCTGAAAAACCCGACAGAGATATAATAGATCTACAGCTCACTGGCTAATCTAGGGCCAAAACAATGACTGAACCACACCCTCAAACGGAATTTACAGAACTCAACCAAAATTAGGGCCTAGAAACCCCAGCGTTGCCCCTAAAGCCTCTGCGTTAGCCTCTATAGCCCTTCTGACCCTCAGCGTTGCTCCGGAAAGGGCTGCATAACCCCAAACTGGGTGACGCAATCCCTACGCTGCCCCTTAGGGTCTTTGCGTAACCCTTGAGGGTTTCCTACAGAAAATTACGCTGTCCTTGAGGGACTGCGTAGCACAAGTGTTGCCCTTCCTATTGCTGCTCTCCTGCTTCTCTGCGCTGCCTCTCTGAGCTGATCTTTGCCTCTTGCTGATTCTAGACCCCGGGATTAATTCATCCCCTTGGCTTAAATTCCCCTCTCTGTAGCTGAAACACTTCTGAGATTTCTTAGCAAACCCGCACTAGAATCTCAACATAGCTTCAGTGCTATGCCTCTGTGTGTCTTTACAAATGACCCCAAGCCTTTCCTTTATACTTTTCTCGTTGGGAAACCAACGGCCATGATCAGATCTTGAATCAATGGCTAAGATTAAAAGAAAGCTTGATCTGTGTGACTTAAGACAATTTCATCACATGTTTAATTAAATTCACTTTAATTATTTAAGTTCCCTAAGTTTTAACTTCGGAAATACATTAAAATAATTAATTAATTTAATATCTCTTAAACTAGATGAAATCTCCCAAATCAATTTCTGGGTCTTATAGATCAAGTGCACTCTAGTCCCTCCACAAAATTTGGGAGCTAGAGCACCATTGATGCTACCCCAAATACACAAAATCTCAACAAGAACAAAATCTCGCATATCTCTGAGATTCTCGGGCTAGATTGCAAGAAGGAAATTCGAATAAATCTCTGTGATGAAGTGTGTATTAAGGTCTGTAATAGATGTGTGTTTGGTTTGTAAAAGAAAAGGCATTCCAGCAAAGCAATGAAGAGGCAGTCCAACATAAGAAAAGGGTAATACATATCTGTTTAGGTTAGTATCTACCTCGTTCATATGAGGCAGTCCGAAGGTCTCTTCAAGACTGTAATCTAGTGTGTAGAAGGAAGTCTAGCCAGCAAGGATAAGAAGGCTTGCAACGTGTGCAAGTGCTCTCGGTCTAGGGTATCTTGGCTATAATAAGAAGACCAAGAAAGAGATTGTTGGGGTACGAGCTCAGACTATAGAAGAATCAAAGAGAAGCACATAAATTAGGGCTGCTAAAATAGGGACCGAGTTTCCCTAGTGTTGGTGCAGTACGGTGCAGAAAAGAAGGTCAGCATAAGGAGCCTAGAAAGAGCAGTCACAAGATCTTGGAGGCATACTAGTGTCAAGGTCATGGTTATGGTACTCGTCAATTGATGATCTATAAGAAGAATGATTATCGGGTTTTCCTCTCCAAGAGGGAGAGGTCGTGGCCTTAGCTGGAAGAGCCTAAACTTTGTGTCTCTTGTGTTTTGATAATTGACTTGATGAAAGACACAATAAGTTAACGAAGATAAGATCTAAGTAAAGAAGCATAACAAGTTCACAAGTAATTCATGAAAGAGAAATCGAATTAAACGCCCTCATTTCTCAACAGTAAGGTCTTGTGACTCACTCTCGATCGATTCTTCTTCATTATCTATATCAGTGTTCAGCAGAGTTGAGACGAGATACAGAGATGGTTCATGGCGATAGGATGGCATGATGATCGGTGACAATGACTGATGGTTGACCGGTGGGATTCTCCCTAGTTGAGAGGGAGAGTTAAAATTGGCAACTAGGGCCAAATTCCACTTTGGACAGCTCATTTGCTGGAGATAATTAATGCATTAAATTCCTCTTTTCGAGAGGACCAAAATCAACCTAATGATCATCAAATTTGGTCAAGGAGAAATATTTTTTCGAATTAAAGCTCTCAGATGTGCAAATTGACAAGGTCGACTTGGGGTAAAATAAAAGGAAGGGTCCTCCACCCTTATTTCACTCATCCAAAAAGTATTTCTCTTCTGTTGGGTAATACTTCTGAGGCAGCCACAGATTGAAGCTTGGAGGACAAATTGGTTGGGTCTATTCTTTGGTGAATTTTTCTTCCTTAGGTCCGAACTAGAAGCAGGTTGTTAGCCGCAAGCCTAAGGTTTATTCTGGGCGGTGGTTTGGCTTGACTGTGGGCAAGGAACTATCCTTCAGCTGGCCGCATTCCTTGTGTGATGCCACAGGTGGGCCACAGGTCTGATTGACTTGGAATAAAAGGTCGAGAGGTAAATCTGGGCTATTGCATAGGCCGCAGGTCTGATTCTCCTGCTCAAGTAGGCAGATGACATGCTGGAGGGATATCTACTAGCCTATGTTGGGAGCGAAGAAGAACAGAAATGATTGAAGGCATAACCGCTGTGATTAAGGAGGTCTGGAAGAGGGCTGTAGCAGGCTGATAGCAAACCCTAACCAGTGATCAGAATTACAATGTTTGATTGGACTATCTACTTGTTTAGGGCAGAGATATTAATCTACAAAATTGACAAGTCATTTTGACTTTAAGTTATTGTACTCTCTCTCTCCTGAATATTTGATATTAATAAGAAGAAGATTTGATCAAGGGTTTTCCCATCTTGGGATTTTTCCCTGGCTTGAGCCATATCTTCGTGCTCTCTTGTTTTGGCTTGTCTTCTGCTTCGATCGTTTATGTTCTTTCTTAAGTTATAACTTACTATCAATGTGATAATGATCCATGTGATCCCTATTGGAAATGAAATGGACTAACAAATGGGCTAATATGGAATTTGAAGTAACTTCCCTAAGCAAAGAACATGTTAACAAAAAATTTACACCATGTCTTAGGCCGAGTTTGCTGAAGAGAAAGGGGTCATATGCTGTAGAGGGGGAGGCTGTTTGCTGGGCCATTTTGTGCAGAGAAAAAGGGCTATTCTTGGCTGTAAATTTTCTGGAACTTTTGTTGTAATATTTTCCTGATTTATTCTCTGAAGCCTAATATAATTTATAAATACCTCTCTGTTGGTTTTTCCCCACACGGGTTTTCCAGGGTAAAAGCTGTGTAAAAGTTTATGTGCTTGGATTTCGTGTTTCTATTGTGCATAATTTGTGAAAAGCTCAGCTGTGTTAATTGTGCACAGATTTCAGATCTTTTTTTTTCTGGGTATTCAGTAAAAATAAATTTCTGGGTATAAAAATTTACTGGCACGTTAATCATTTGGCTGGATTTACAGAAACTAACAGCTAACACTTCAGTACCACCAAGGCATGCATATAATTTCCTTATAATGTCCCAAAACACATATTAATCTCTCTCTGTGTCCTAGGCCGAGTTTTCTGAAGAGAAAGGGGTCGTATGCTGTAGAGGGGGAGGCTGTTTGCTGGGCCATTCTGTGCAGAGAAAAAGGGACATTTTCTAGGGCTATTCTTGGCTGTAAATTTTCTGAAACTGTTGTTGTAATGTTTTCCTGATTTATTCTCTGAAGCCTAATAAAATACCTCTTTGTTGGTTTTTCCCCACAGAGGGGTTTTCCAGGGTAAAAGCTGTGTAAAAGTGTAAGTGCTTGGATTTCTTGTTTCTATTGTGCATAATTTGTGAAAAGCTCAGCTGTGTTAATTGTGCATAGATTTCAGATCTATTTTTTTCAGGGTTTTCAGTAAAAACAAATTTCTGGGTATAAAAATTTACTGGCACGTTAATCATTTGGCTGGACTTAGAGAAACTAACAGCTAACACTTCAGTACCACCGAGACATGCATATAATTTCCTTATCATGTCCCAAAACACATATTAATCTCTCTCCAAGGAAACTTATTTTTCCTGTTTAAAAGTTTGTCATGAGAATTTCCATTCATTGTTTACCACCTTCTTGCCCCATCTAAGCTGCTGCCTCTTGGAACTTGGTGAACAAATAATTTAAACCCTTTAACCCCATAAAGATATTTCAAGATAAAAATTTAATGGAACCCATTCACCATGAAACATGAGACATGATAATCTTCTAAAGCATTTCAAGAGAGCAAAAAGATTTGGTTCTATCTTTTTGTACAATGATCCAATGTATTTTGAGTCTTGAAATAGAAGGATGCTACAAGGAAATAAACAGTTGATTTGCAGGCTTTGAAAAGATAATGTTACCGTCATCCGTGCTTTGAATGACTTAGCCTTTGCCTCTACTATTTCCACTCCTTTCATTCCCCCTGAAACTGCATAGTTTCCCTGTAATATGCCTCTTATATTAGTTATTTATTCAGATTCAAACGTGTGTTGGCCAAACAAGATTGTATAGTTCCTTGATAAGAACACTGGATATTTGCCTTCCAATATGATATGTTCGCAACAAGAAAGTTTGTACCACTTACAGGACAAAGGTAATTCGCGATCTGCACTCTATTCTCGTCATTAACTTCCTCATTAGCTGCATCACAGAGCATTTGAACCTTCTCTGAATCAAGGCCAATAACACTGACCATGGCACTTTGAGCTGCATCTGATGCTTCCTGGAATATAAATAAAAGATATCACTGGATGATGCACCCCAAATATAGCCTTCTACCATAGAAAAAACTTGCTTAAAAATCCTTACAACCACCTACTTGCATTGCTTCGCCTCTGAGCTTGACAAGCTTGAGCCCATCCTCAAAGCTTCGGGATGAAAGTGGTCCAAACAGTAAAGTAAATCATCAGAACACTCCCAAAAATGTTTGTTAAGGATGGACATGCTAGCAGAAAATAAAGTTCAGTGCACAGGAACATTAGCATATCTGGAGGAAAAGACACCTGAAGGAACCAGCAAATGCAAGTGCCGTATACTCGCCCAGGCTTAGCCCACATGCCACATCAACAGAATCAATTATATCTTGACCTCCATTACGAGCTCGCAATATCTCAACTGCAGCCAAGCTTGTCACGTATATTGCAGGCTGCCAGAAAAGATTTAATAATGACAATATGCTCAACACCTGAATTCTTTCCAGCAAAAATATCTATCGCAATTTGCTGCAAACATGAATGGTGGATGGGTAGGCAAACTTTAGCCAGAATTTTTCAAGCATGTTCTCTAGGCCTCTTTTTCATTGCTACTGTACATGTATTGAGTTATTCTAGGATATTGAAATGCATTTTCTTCTCCTATCCTTGACATGAAAAGGTTGCTGAATGTCATCAAATTGAATCAGAAAGGACAAGAAACACCCATCACTTGCCAACATGTTTATCCGATGCACAACTTTGAGCTCCGCTTTTATACCTGGCTTATAACTGTCGAGTCCAGTTTCTCCTTGGGTCCATTAAGACACAAATCTAGAAGGTCATACCTGAAACAAAGTCCAAGTTCCAACAATTGTCACACATAAGAAAAAACATCCTAACCAGCCAACTTAAGTATTGGCTAAACATAGATCATAAAAATGTTGATTGCAGAAGACATATGAGCAAGATTACATTCTTACCAACTTCGATTCAATAATAAATATAAATTACCAAACAAAGTAGTAGAAACTTATTTTTCACTAGCTTAAATGAAGGAATGCAACTTAACACATCCAAAATTGAAAAAGCAACATACCCCAGTATCTCATTTGCTTTTGCAAATAGAAGAGCAGCAGCAGGAACGCTTTGTGAATCCTTGCCCATCCCCACAGCTTGTGCACCCTGCCACAGAATGGATAGTAAAAATGGGTAAGAATAAGACCTGACAACCCAACTTTCAAGAGTAAACCTATATTTTTTGTCTGCTTATATAATATTCTTTGTAGCAAATGTTCAACATAATAAAGTAAAATAATAAAACCTAAAATGATTGTTCATTGTAGGCATAAAGAAATGTCCATATGACTTCAAATACTGACAGATATTTGCATTTATCAGTTTGCAATTAAGATCTACATGATAAGAATCCGTTTGGGCAAATCAGACACTTAAATCCAAAACAAGGTAGCTACACTGCCATCAAATAATAGATGTGGCATGTAGAAAAAGAAAGGAATGAAGCAAACAGGTCTTCACACAAATGGCATAATGTGGATCCAACTGCTGCTTTTTGATGGAAGTGTAGAACATTATAAGCAAATCTAGACATTGTGAAAATATTTACGAAAGTATAAAAATCACGACAATGAACCAAATTAGTTATATTGATTATCCACTACTTATCAAGAAGTGGGATACCATTTAAACATTTTTGGCATGTGACCACCCAGCCTGACATAACTACCATGACAGCTCGGCTGCTTATCAATGGCTCCATTGCAGGAGCATGCTAGCCACTATTTTGAGGAATCAAACCCTGGTGAGGGTTACAACACTACCCCACTTTCACCAACCCAGTTGTCCTCCTGTGGCAGACATGTATTTTGTGCGTATGGAAATAAATGATAGTGAAATTAATGTAATCAAGAAAATTATTTTACAGCTATTGCAAATGACAAGGAATTGTTGGAGGAATATGGGTTCTGACTTCTTATGTTTACCATCTACCTTTGACTGAAACTATACCTCTTCTTGTACTGATAGTAGATACTAGGAGGGAAAATAAACAAACTTTTGCATCAGTATATTAAAAACCAGGTTCTGGAGATGAGTAAGGGAAGAACAGACCAGATGAGAATTTGTCTCTAGAACAACACAAGGATTAATCCACAAATCTAATATAAAAGGGAATATTTTGTTCTATTCTAACTAGTAATTTTTTCGAATCATGTGTGGCAGATAAAGTTCCAATATTAGGTAAGGCAGGATTATTTTAGTAATTTGGTAGAAATCTTTACCACATTGGCAATTTGTTTCAGCATTTTACAAATTTGGCATCCATATATTTATTTGTTCCAATGGTGTCACAAGAAGTTTGACTGGTTGGTCATTCCCGCAAATAAGTGACCTGTTTAGCAGATCCACCACGGCTTCTTAAGCAGGCCAAGAGGTGCACACAATAAAGTTTAACATAGTATCCCACATCTCGCTTAGGTGATGGATGCACAACACTCATTAAATTTCAAGGAAGCATTCATCAAAAGTTTCCTTGCTTTTGACAACAGTGGAAAGAAAATAAGAAATGAACTTTTATTACTAATGCTGAAGGATACCTTAGACCCTAGATCAATAAGGCCTCTCCTCACAACCTTCCCCTCCAAGTGGTCAACCTACATCTTCAAAGTCTATCAAGAGTTCTTATTCCAGACCATGAATCACACATCACAGAAGGACCAGATCTAGATGAACCTAGAGTAAAGGTACACCAGACTGCCAAACTACCCTCCATTTTCAGTGGTGTAGCAAGGGCTCTATTAATATTTCCTTTTCCTTGAACTTGGATTATTGCAGAGCAGGGCTTCCTCATGTTGTCGTTTCCTCCAGGATCATAGGGTAGACCCCCTCAACCCTGATCATCCCCAAGGGATGTCATCCACGGATGCATCAACCTTTTCACTGTGATTGATGACTATGACAACAAGCACTCCTACATTGTATTTTACCCTGAAATTTACCTATTAGTCCCATTGACCAACTTTTGTGGTCATTTGTTGCACATTTGTTGCACATTAATTAAACTATCTTATCTTTGTTGGGTATGTGTTATATTCTTTGCACAATTATCCCCATGTGTTGTACCTTGCACCAAGAGCAACAGGGGAAGGGGTCACTGTGAAAATTTCTGAAACTACTTAACAGAAATTTCTACTGCAGAAATCTGATTTACTTCTCCTACTTGTATACAAGTTATTTTCAGAATTATTCAGAAAATAGCGAAGTAAACACACTGCAAATCTACACATACATACAGAACAAGTACTTAAGCATAAAGCATACATGACAAAGGACACACAAAATTTTCTGGACAATATCCCCGGAAAAACCCAATGCGAGAAAACTGGTGCAGCAGCTCTTAGAGGGTTTTATTATTATGCAGAATATCTGAATACAATCAAGGGCACCAGTAGTGATTTTCCCAATAGAGAAATCACGGCAGATGTACCCCTATCACTCGCAAACGGAAAATATGGCTGATTCAGCTGAGGCTTCACACCTTTTGGAAATGTTGAATACGAACCCTTTCTGGCCCACTGGAAACCCCAATTCTGCCTCTCTCGGCACTACGTCAGCTCTGTGTCCCTCCTAGAGCCTCTGCACAGCACAAGTTGCTCCTGCGTCACCCCTCTGAGCTCAGCACTACCTCTGCGTCAACCTCTGTGTTGCCTTTGTGTGAGCCTAGTTGGGTTGCGTCCCTCCTATTGGGTCTTTATGCTGCCTGGTAGGGATCTACCTTTCTGCCTATGTATTCTCGGCCTCGGATCTGAATAATCCCTCGTCGATATGCCCCTCACCAGCACTACAAACTTACTTGAAAATTCTTAGCAAACCATGCCCTAGAATTTCTACTTAGCTCAAGTGCTACTACTATGTGTGTCTTCCCCAACTGACCCCAAGCCTTCCTTTAATACTTTTCTCATTGAACATTCAACGGTCGTGATCTAATCTCTAATCGACGGCAAAGATTAGAAAAGACTTGATCCACGTCACTTAGAACATTCTCACCCACATGTCTAAATCAATGTTACCAGACTCGAAATCGGCAAGGCAAAAGAGCGAAGAGTTTGAATCGGATCGGGAAAAAATCGGCGAATTCAATAAAAAAAGATATATACATATATTGAATTAAAAAATATATATTTTTTTCATTGATATTCAATAAAGCCATGTCCAAACAATGCATAATATCAATAGATGTCCAAAATATCATGAATGAATAAGTATCTCATATATGTTATGAGTCCAAACATGATCCAAAGTATTGAAACCTGAGTCCTAACCAGTGACTACATAGAACCATAAGCATCTGCTTCTAAAAGTTTACAAAATACTGCTAAGCAAATCAGTAAAAAATCAAAAACATAGAGTCTAAGACTCTAAGAGTGAGAACTAGAAGAGATTCCTCCCACTCCTTCACTTGCTTGACTCTCTAAGTTCTCCAAGTCATGTAGACTTAAAAGAGAAGGCTCCTCCTCTATTTGGACCCAATCTAATGCATTTGTAGTTTGCAGATCTATCTCCTCAAGGTCAATTGGTGAATGATCCAAACCTGTCATTATCATGAGACATTGAAATGTAAATTAAAGTTTGAAGTTTAAACTTTAAAGTGCAAACCAGATTATGAAAACTTCAAATTCGGGCTCTCACCTAGTATTTGCTTATTGCGAAGTCGTAGATTGTAATGGACAAATACAAGGTCATTTAAGCGCTTTTGTGTCAATCGATTGCACTTCTTAGAATGTATTTTCTCAAACATGCTCCAGTTGCGCTCACAACCTGAAGCACTGCATGATCGGTTCAAGATTCGAATGGCGAATCTCTTCAATTCTGGCGTATCACTACCACAGTTTTGCCACCAAAGACCTAGCAAGTGGCAAGTGTTTTTGAGTAGTAACTTAGTAAGTACTAAATACTAAATAGTAAAAACTTAAAAAGAAAACAAAATTTAATAAAACATTTAACATACAAAATTGATGAAGCCTTCAAGCCTTAAAGGGTACTTGGAAACATCTTAGTCCTTTCTCGTATAGCACTAGTATAGGCAAATAATTTAGTTGGCGTCCTATAATCCTGTAGTTGAGAAAAGACATGGCTTTGAAATTTTGGATCAGGGGAGCACCTTTCAATGCATGTCATAAGTCCTATGCCAACCTCCCCATCTTCATTAAATTTGCTCTTATCATAAAAATACTGTGGGTTTAACAAGTACCCAATAGCATGTAAGGGGGGATGCAATTGCCTATCCCAACGTGCATCAATATTATCCCAAAGAGGCAAATACTTTGCCTCCTTTGCGAGATCCATCACCTCATAAATGTAACCCATAACAGGTTTGTCACCATCAACCATCTTGAAAGTTCAAGCTTTCAAAATTAATGAAATATGAAACTTTGAAAATGAAAAGAAGCTTGAAATGAAATTTTAAAAATGAAAATAGTTAAAAGACTTGAAGTACCTGAGAACTCTGACAAGGGACTCTATCACAGCAATAATCTCTTCGGCATCTTTCCAAAAACCATCATTAACCACAAGTGCAACAATTTCAATCCCTTCAAGGGTTTTGGAATGTTTAGATCCCATCCACTCAGGTCCCAAGAACATCCTCTTCAAACTTATCTTTTGCTCAACCACAGATTGCAAAGATATGAAATTTGATGCAAATCTAGTCACCGCAGGTCGAAAATTTTCTCTACCTTCAGTGTACTTTCTCATCGTGTTTAGGACAATAGTGTGGTTGTACAGGTATTTGGTTATGAATGTTGCCTTCTCCACAACCTCATGTATCCAATGAAGCTTACCAATGTCCTCAAGCATTAAATCTATGCAATGGGAAGCACAAGAGGTCCAAAAAATAGTGGGGTGCCTAATCTCAAAAAGTCTATCAGCAGCCATATAATTAGCTGCATTGTCAGTGACAATTTGTACAACATATTCTTCTCCCATTTCTTGAACGACTTCCTCCATCATTTCACAAATAAGTTGGGCAGTCTTAACCTTTTCTGAGGCATCCATTGATTTGAGAAACGTTGTGCTTGCTGGACAAGATACAAGGAAATTTATTAAAGTTCTATTCCTCTGATCTGTCCATCCATCACTCATAATGGTGCACCCTGTTTCTACCCATGATGAAAGAAACTCAACTAGCACAAGCATGACATCTTCAACACTCTCTAACAACAAATCTGTCCTAAGGCTCTCTGATGAAGGAGCTTTGAATCCTGAACCTGCAACAGCAACTGCATCAATCATAGCTTTGCCAATAAGGACTTCTGGCACAGTGGAAAGGTATGTCAGAATAGTACCAAAAGTTAGCAATGGCCTTCCTTGCCTGACTATGGATATTTTTTTTCCAACCAGTGGCATCCAAGGTAGGTTGGGAACCAGGTTTTGTGCGGGGAGCAAAAAAAGTGTTTATGTTTCCTCCTCCAGTGTTGAATACATTGAATTCAGGAGTATTCATCTGGCCTTGAGTTTGACTTCGACATGGAGTCATCTGTGGGAAACATGGGAATGCCATTGAGGACTCAACAAAAGGAGATGAAAAGGGGGTATTGGAAGAAGAAACGTCAGCTCCAAGAGTTCCTAATTCTTTTTTTTGCTTTGCTCTCTTAGCATTATGCAGACTCAACATGTCAAGGGCCAAGGTTGCTTGGTGTTTGACATTTTCGTCAACCTTGTTGCAGAGACCTATATCATGGCCAGGTATCTGTGCAAGGTGGTACTTGAACCTGTAAATGCCTCCACTACATTCCGCTTTGCAAAATTTACGAAGGAGCTTGGGGTTTCCAGGAATCTTTTCACAATAAGCCCAAGCAAATCCTTCTCCCTGGCATTGTTGTGGTTCCTGCAAAATAAAAAGACATAAAAAAATTAAAAAATTAAAAATGCAAATGAACATCCTTTACATAAGTCGCCTCATCAACAACCGACACCAAATCTATATAACCGAAGTCATTCTCCATCTCCACTAATTTATGTCAGTTAATCTATTGACAATTAACTTTTTAAAGTGACCGATTTCTCCAGCTGGACTGGAACCCGAGAGCTTGTGATGAACTGTCATGAAACAATATGTACAACTACAACGTTACAAACCGTGGCGTGGTTATATCTATCTTGATTCTTAATCGATTATGGCTTTGAATTAGCACTTAATATTTTATTATGATTACCGGTGGACACTTGTCAAATTTTCACATACCTGGCAATCACTCACGCACCAAATTTCGTTTATCAAATGTATAATGAATGCAGTCAGGACTCGGAGCAGATGCTAAATTGACTCAGTGACTCTGACTGCAATAAATTTCATTTAAACAGATGCTAAATTTCGTTTAAAATAAGAAACGTACTCACTACTCAATGACTGCAATTCTAACAGCGGCGGAATGCGGCGGCAATGTCAGCGACTGCGTTCTGCACAAAATTTAGAACTTAGCGACTCATATGAAACCAGGAGGGCGACGGTCGATCGAAAGCACACCTCACAGCAGCAACTGCGGCGGTCGAATGCAACCACACAGCAACGAATGTGGCGGTCAATTGTTAGTTATGAAACCAGCAACGAATGCAACCACAGCGGCGATCGACTGTAAGTTACGAAACCAGCAGCGAATGCAACCACGGCGACGGTCGACCGGAAGTTACGAACCCAGCAGCGAATAAAATATTAAAACCAACAACGGAAAAGTGAAACCGTAGCGAATAAAGCCAACAGCAGCGAATAAAAATCCACAGCGGCAAAGTGAAACTGTATCGAATAAAGCCAACAGCAGCGAATAAAAATCCACAGCGTCAAAGTGAAACCGTAGTGAATGAAATGACACGAATAAAAACCTAGAAAAAAACCGAGTTGAATCGCCTTAGTCGCGGAAGTCGGAATAATCACCAAGTCACGAGTCAAACTCGGTCAACGCGAGTTTGACTCGCGTAGAGGCAACTCTACTCGTTTGGAGGCCGATCAGACTATTACTCGCGTTTAATCGGCAATTCCTGTTTCACTGGTCTAAATTAATTCACTTTAATTATTTAATTTCCCTAAGTTAAACTTAGGTCTCCATTAAAATCATTAATATTTTGAATAATTTAGGTTCAGGGTGGAATTTCTCCAAACGATTTCTGGGTCTTGGAGATCTCATGTGTTCTAGCCCCTCCACAAAGTTTCAGAGCTAGAGCACATCCGATGCTACCCAAAATCTCAACAGCCGCTAGGGGGGCAGCAGTGTACCCCCTTGTTTGGGGGGGTTGCTCGAGGGGTTCGCAAGGGGGCAGAAGCCCCCTGTGCAAAAGTTCAGGGGTCCAAAAGTTGAAAAACTCGGCGAAGTCGGGAGTTTTTTTAAAAAGTCGGCAAAAAGTCAGCAAAATTAAAAAAAAATACAAAAATATTCATATTTTGAAAAAATCCCGATTTTTTCAAAAAAAATTTAAAAAATTATTAAAGAAATTACCTCACTCACGATTTTTTGGAAAAAGTCGGCAAAAAGTCGGGACTTCGAGGATAAAATCGAGACTTTTTCAAGGATGAAAAAGTCGGCCGATAAAATCGGCTCAGGGAAAAAATCGGGATTTTTTCAAAAAGTCGGGACTTTTTGCCGACTTTTTCCACACTGCCTAAAAGTATTATTATAAAGATTAGAGGGGTTAATTTTTAAAGACCTTAAGCTTATGTCCACAAAGAAAAATGGAATCGATTACTGACGAGAAATAAATTGAGTCCAATTCAGGAATGAAAGAGGGAAGATTTCCTAAAACTTTTAGTATATGTGTCGGTGCACTATTTAAAATCAAAGGATTACTTACAGGAAAGGATGTTATCATCTCTATCGATCCTACAGAAAATAATAATTATGTTAGTACTGAATGTGCTAACCAATTAGTGAAACCTGAATCGAACATAACTGAAGTAATGGATTCAATGAATATTAAACAATATAACATAAGCAATCTACAACTAAGCATGGGAGACTATACTTTTGTCTCACAATTCACCATTAAAACCTTATTTTTTTTACAATAGTGATATAATTTTGGGTTTGCACTAGATGGAATCACTAGGGTCCTTTATCTTAAATACGAAAATGAAGTTTTTGACATTTTCATACAAAAAGAAAAAGATAACTTTACAGGATGTTACAGTGAATCCAGATTCTGTAACACCAAAAGATATGCAAGATATCGCAAAAATAATTTCTCAAGAAAGTAAAAAAGTAATACAAAATATGCAAAGGGAAATTGACAAAATCACCATTGACAAAAATGAAGAAGTTACTCGCCTCAAAGACCACAACGAGAAATTATTGACGCAAATTAAGAAACTAAAAAATGACAAGAAAATATTGAAAAAAAAACTAGAAGAACTCAACACGAAAAACATATCGAACTCTTCAGACGTAGCTGACCAAGTTGAAAGAGGAATGAATACTGATCTAGTCAATATCAGAACTCAAGAAGATGACAACCCAGTTGAAGGGAAAACATATTCAAATGTTGCAGTTCAGACGATGAAAATTCCAAGTGAAGATTTTGTAATTAAATCAACAACATCAGTTTCTAAAGTAAATCAAGAAAATTCCAATTGCATGATAAGGGAAAATCAAACCAAAAGAACCGCGTATCTACATTTGAATCACAAGGATAGAAACCACAATCAATCTACGAATCTGTATCACTCATAACATAAACAACAAACTTATGTTCCAAAGAAAAATGATGTTAGCACAATACAATCTAACGATAAAAATTATCCCAGCTATCAAGTAATTGCCAAGTTTCACAAAAGATTTATTTTGGATGGTTTGATCCCTTCTCAATTCGGCAATTTTATTTATCACTCAAATGATCATATCATCTTGTATCAACGAAGATGACAGTTCTGAGACAAGAAAACATTCAAAACACAAAAAGAGATCAAGCCTTTTCATTAGCAAGCTTTAAGGACAAATATTTTTTAGGAGGAAAGCAATATATATATATATATATATATATATATATATATATATATATATATATATATAACACATCATAAATAATGATTAATTAGTTATTGAAGAGGTATGTCCCTAAGGACATGATCGTTCATAAAGGGGCACCTGCCTAGGGTATATAAGCAGACCCTCACTCTTATTTGTAACATATTCTCATTCATACATTTTAATATATATACGTATATCTTCAATGGAGATATTTATACTCCAAGTCTTCTGGAGTATTCAAACTTTTGTGTATACAAACTTTGTTTGTTACATTGGGATTAGAGCATTCCTATGAGTACACAAACTTTGTTCGTTACATCAATTGGAAGCCATTATTGCTACAAAAAAAGAAAAGAAAAAACAAATCTACAAAAAATAAAAGGAAAAAGGAAATAATAAAGTTTATTATATCCTTAGAAAATCCTTAGAAATACTCTTAGAAAACACTAAATAATTCAAAGATGCTTGCTTCTTACCTCAAGATGTTTTTTGTAGTTGAAGCTGCCCAAAAACACCACCAAGCATAACTCAATGATGGTTTAACAAAAATGTTGGTTGTAGCAGCCTAATACTCTGAATCCTCTCTTGCTGAGTCGCCCTTGCTCAAACCGCCCTTGTTAAAATCACATTTGCTCAAATCTCCCTTGCTCAAATAGTGCGAGGAAAAACAAAAGGGACATCCTCTTTTAAAGAACTTTTTCCTAGAAGGCTCAATAAAATATTATTAAATCCTAATTACTAAAAAAAAAATTTCAATCAATAAAAATTGTTTTTTGTGGGTCTCGGGCCCAAAATAGCACTTAAAAAAGCAAACATAGTCTCAAACATGTCATGTGGACACTGGAACACATTTCAGTCTAATTGAAATGGGGTCACGTTTTATGTACCTTCATGTCTTATAGAAGGATATAGACAAGGACAATTATTTGAACTTGAATGATGATATTGTTCAATGCTCAACTGTGGGGGATGTCCTCCTTCTTGGGGACTTCAATCCACATACCCCACCCCACCCCCACCTTCAAATTTTGGAAGTTTTAAGTTTTGCTCTTGTTGGTGGAAAATCTAGCAAGCCTAGTGCAAAGCCCCACTAGAAAAAACCAGACCTTAAGGCAACAAGAGATCGGTCACCACTATCACCTAAGTAACCTTTCTCCTGCTCTTTAATGGTGTTTGACCACAAGGGAGGCGTCCCTAAATGCTCACCTAGAAGATATTCGATGAGAATGGTTTGAGGCAAATGATATGAGGCCTACTAAATGAGATATAGTACCAACGGAGCCTAGAAGGCCTAAATATTCCATGCCAAAGTTCAATTATCTATTCCTAGACCAATTAGGGGGTTGTTATAAATTAGGGTTTTGCATATTTTCAATGATAACATAAATGATACCATACAACAGCGAAAAGAAAAGGTCTTTCAATGGATAATCAACAAAGAAAGCAAGACCTTCAAATAGACACCAAGGGTTTAAGGTTTTTAATGAATTTGTGTGGCTGAAATCATGCATAAAGAGCATAGAAATGATGACATTAACCCTAAAGAGGATGGTTTTAACATATAACAATGTTATATTTTGCTTTTATATAATCATTGAATGCAAATCCTACTTTAAGAAACATAAAACATCAAACGTAAATTTAATATTTTGTAACTTTTCACATAAAACCCTAGTCCAAACCCTAGGTATCTATGAAAAAGAAAGGAGGAGAAATTTGACAGATAAGGAGGTTGACCAACACTTTCATGACTAGTGCCTTGTCCTAAATGGGCTTCATGGAGTCTTCTAGTGCAAAGATCAATGAGAACAACCTCATTGGAGTAAAGGGGGATGACTAGGACATCCACTTTTAAAACCCTGACAATTTTCCTTACGAGGGGAGATTTTAAATTTAAGGGATGCACACTCGGAGTTCCCTTAAAGGTTTCTATGAAAACAATCTGCATGTAATAAAGGAGCAATATTTCAAGATAGATTTAGTAATTATCTCACGACACAAAATAGAAACCCTACTACACAATTACAATATGCAAAATATAGAAAATATGCATTAAACTTTCAAAATTGCCCAAAAGAAACACTTCAACCAATCCTAAGAAAACATCTCCAAGCAAAACCTATCTCCAAGAGAATTTGCACCATGAAAATATTTCGTTTTGGACCCAAAATAGAGACAAGAGACTAATTTGCACGTTTTTGGAAGAGAAGAGTGATGAATGTGTGACGATGAAAAGTTGGAATGAGGCCTCCTCTATTTATATGGGGACTAACTTGTCTTATTTGCACTAATTTTACAAGTAAAGCCCTAAAATAAGTTTGCTTAAATGTTCAACAAGTGTGATATCACAAGTCGAACTCAATATAGCTCAAAAAACATAACAATAAATGCCAAAACGGCCCACACGTGTGGGAAATAATGTCCATTATGACATCATCCTCCATAAATGCTCAATATGCCACAAGCAAGTGACAACTAGATTTTGGGTGCTCTATGCTCCAAGAGTGCCTACAAAACTATGAAGTCATCACCATAGTGCCCTACACCATCCTTCTAATAAGGGCAAAAGGAGTGATGTGGCACCACCATGCTCAACCGTTGGAGTCTAATCGTGATGTGCAAGTCCTCCCATGTCATCTCAAGGATAATCAATCATCATTTGGGCTCTAAAACAAGCAACACTCATCAAACAGTGTCAAGGCCAACCTAGGGGCATCCTAGTTCCATTTGGGCACATCATCAATAAGTCCAACATGAAACCATCAATAGCTCAACGTTCAGCATCTGGGGGTACTCATGAGAGTTAAGTACCATGTGGAATCATCTCATAGCCCAATGCTCATCTCTAGAGAAGCAACATTACATCATCAAGGTCAAAACTACTCTCTAGACGGGGTTCAACAACCTCTAGAGTGATGTTGAATTGAATGTGGACTAACTCTCAACAAGTCCCTACTATTGTGAAGACATCACGTGATAAAACCTTCTCAAGATCAGGTGAAATCAACAATCATTTGAGAGAATAACCATTCATGCATCATAGTGGACCATATCTAATGTTAGGGGCATAAGAATACATCACACAAAACTCACCTTCAAATGTCTAACTAGATCAGGACATGTAAACAAGTTACCACACTTATATTAGGGATGAGTAGGTCAATAAGCCTATTAGGTGCTTCTACCACTCAAAGGGGGTGACAAGTTTTGGGTTATCCCATCAATCGATAGGTGTGTGTGATAATGATGGCTATGGAGTTGGATGGAAGGACATTAGGGTAGTTGTCATATGACCAACTAATGGGGGTCCAACATCCTAAGTGTATAGATGTAATGAGGGTGCAATCATGGAGCCATTAGTTACCCCTTTCCTTCGCCTACTTTTTCCACCCCTCTGGTGCACCTTTTCGTTTTTATGATTTGTCTTTATTAGGTGCATAGCATAGGAGCCCAAGCTTGCTTTTGAGATTTTCCATTACCCCCTTGAAGATGAAGCAATTTATCACTCATCGGGATTAAGACATACGAGAGTTCATTTCTTTAGACAAAGCATTAAATGCTTAAGGAACTGGGTGATGGCTAATGAGGCGGGTAGAGCTCACGCTAGACTTTTGTCCATGTTAATTCTCGTACAAGCCTAACACCCGACAAACCATTGACCTAGCACGTTACAAATCTACTAAATGAATGCACAGCTAGGTTCTTAAAAGCAAAAACATAACCAATCTCAAAAATTGACACAACAGATTCTGCCAAATCAAATCAATTCATCATTGAAATATTCAGAACCTATTTGGGCTCTTGTACTGGGACAATGGCCCACATACAAGAATTGGATCTGATCCAGTTGATCAAGCCCCCATTAGTTGATCTAGAGCTCCTTCTTGCCCCCTTTCTTTAACCCAACAAGCTAGAGTATCACACTCCTCACTGAGATGCCTTTCTCAATATTGTGTTGTTGTATGGTATGTCTTTCTCCTCTACTTGACTTGCTTTTATAACTTTTCGTTGAGCTAAATCCCTAACCCTAATCTCTAAAGTGATTGACGACCAAGATTAGATCTCACCTCACTTGAGATCAAGGGATAAGATTAGAACATAATCTATAAAGTAGATACTTTACTTTTTCCAATGTTTCTTTAGCTTAATTAACCAACATAATAATTATGTGTTTTCCTAAGTTAAAACTTAGGCTAAGTTACAAATGCAACTTGCTCACACTATTGCAAGTATCTTAGGAGATATTAGGCGACTTTTGTACACCTAGACACTTACGCCTATGCAGAAGTACCTGAGTGAGCTAGAAACATCAACACTCCCTCATAGCAAGGGAGGTACTTCTGCCTCCTAGAACTACATCCTTTGCCTTGGCTACTCCCTCTGAACTAAAAGCCTTACCTGCCACTTGGTCTCAAAACATCCTCAAAGTCTTGCTCCCATTTGGACTAGTTCATACAAGCCTCCTAGTCCTGAACATCATGTAAGGTCAGCTCATACCAAGAGACCTTGACAAATTTGGAGGAATTCGTCAACTGCTACTTCCCTCTTGAACTTGAAGGTTGACTCCTTTTGAGTTGCTCAACCTTTGGAGTTGCCCCCTCCTTTGTCCTCTGACAGTGCTTTGCTACTTGCCATTGCTCAAATAGGTTGGCCCTTTAGCCTATAGAGGGTGCTCTCTCTGACTCCAATGACATGTCCCTTGTCAAAGTTAAATCTCCTCTGTCTAATTAGTGCCTTTCCATCCTGGAATGCTACATAGTGCCCCTTTTTCTCCATCATAGAGACTGGCAGCAAACTCCACCCGAGTTCCAGCACCCATAGCATGTCCTTCACTTCCATCCTGCCTCTTGACTCAAGGTGAAATACCATTATCCCAACCCTATTTACTGCATGTTTGGCATCATCACCAAACTCATCCAATTTTGAGTCCCACTTGGTCAAGATGTTGAATTGTTCCTCGTGCTCCTGTTATATGTCTTGTGGCTCCACTATCTAGTAGCCATGCACTAGTTGGAAAGGTGCTCGAGGAAAGGTAGGAAATAAGAGAGAACTTTGTTTCAAACTTCCTAACAAACTCCTCATGAGCTTTTGCTAATGCAGCTACACCTGACTGTGTGTCTTTTCCTCCATTCTTCCTCTTTGGACACTGTGAAACATACTGTCTTATTTTATAACATGAGAAACACTTGACCTTGGTCAAGTCCTTCTTCGGCTGTGAGACTAACTTCTCCCTCCTGCTCGAACTCTTTCCTTTGCTCGTTGCCATCAAATCCACGTTCTCATCATCTTCCTGCTTGCATATCTTGCCCTTTGACTATAACTTGATCTCCTCTTGTATACATTCATCCCTTAGCCTATCAAATGTGGATAGTTTATCTCGAGTAAAGACTCCTCTGATGAACAGATCCCATGCCTCTGAGAACTTGTTCAATGCCACATTTACTAGTTCCGAGTCTTCTACCTTTTCTCCCATTGTTGCAAGTTGATTATGAATCTATGTGATCCTCATCAGATACTTCATCAATAAGTCAAACATGGTCATTCGTGTAGGTCTAGAGCATATCTTTCAATGTTGTCTTCTTGTTTATGGTTTGGCTTTGGTATAAACCTACCAAGGCTTCAAACGTCTCCTTGGTTTTCTACTTCCTAGTTTAAGTGAGTGATCAAATGATCTTTCACAGCATCCAAGAATAGCAATCTCGGTCTCAATAATCTCCCAAATATCATTTTCCTTGAAAACTAAGGTGACCCTAGCCTTCCAAGATAAGAAATTTGAATCTTTGTCTAACCTATTTTCAAACTGAAGACTTGCTGAAGCCATCTTGCCAAATCTCGCCAAAGAATTTTCTAACTGGTCCCTTATGCACCCAAATCTGCTTTTAATTGGTACATTCTTTTGTACCCTCTGCCTAACCACCACATTGCTATCCGGTGGTTGAGACACAATTGCAACAAAGATATCCATCACGAGGTTGTAGAAAGTGTCCTAGATTTGGCACCTTATCCACCTTCTCGATCTCCTTTTACTTCTCAAAGAAAGTTGAGTATTGCTTGTAGTTATCTGCCACCTTAATTTGCAAGAGAGAACCCTTGGCCAGCTCAACTACATGTTTGCCCTGCTACTTTTCCTCTCACGCTACCGGCTAGTGGTTTATTGTGCACGTGGGGTGGTTGTTCTCTGACGCCTATACATAGTCCTATCACCATCGTCTTTGCGCCCTCGTCCTAACCTCAAACCAATTAGTAGCTGCCAACTAGCAAGCTCACAAGCCTGATCTTTGTGCCATAGAAAATTCCTATTATACCCTTGACCTTGTCTCAGTCAGTTGTCATTCTTTGCTGCCTCGACATCGATCAAACCTGTGCCTAAATCCATTGACCTTTTACAACTTAGCCTCCCTGCATTTTTTCAACCAGTTGGCAACTTCGCGAGTTGATTGTCCTAATGTAGCGCCCTAGCCGATTGATCCAAACCCTACCACTGTCAACCTCTTTTGGCGGCCCAATGTTGCTACAGCAACTAAGTCTTTTGGCAGCCAGTCAAGTGGCTCCCTTTCTCTCAGTTTGTCTCGGCCTTTCACCTACGGAGGGGACAAGGTCTAATAGCCTTGTCACGATTATCACCCTTTTTTTCTCTTTTCTATTTTTTTTATATTTACTTGCAACAAAATTTGAATCCTCCCCACCACCCCCCCCACCCGCGCGTGTATTTTTGTCCATACCATTGTATGGATTCCATAGGGTCGAGATCCTTTTCACCCTTTTAACAAAAACAAAAAAATGGCCTATACGATCGCAACTAAACCTGGCCTCGACAATCCTATATGAACCTCACACGCACTAAAGTATCACACTCCTCACTAAGATGTCTCTCTAAATTTTGTGTTGTTGTATGGTGTGTCTTTCTCCTCTCCTTGACCTTGTTTTTATAACTTTTCATTGAGCTAAATAATCCTAATCTCCAAAGTGATTGACAGTCGAGATTAGAACTCGCCTCACTCGAGATCAAGGGTTAAGATTAAAACATAATCATTAAAGTAAATACATTACTTTTTCTAATGTTTCTTTAGCTCAATTAGCCAACATAATAATTATGTGTTTTTCCTAAGTTAAAACTTAGGCAAGTTACAAATGCAACTTGCTCACACTAAAGCAAGTGTTTAAGAAGATCTTGGGAAACTTATGCACACCTGAACACTTAGGCCTATTCAGAAGTACTTTCCCAAGCTACATACATCAATAGCCCACATGTTAAATTATGTCCCAGCCATCCTTTGCATTTTTCATTTTTCTTTCATTGTGGCTCTGTTAATTTTGGTTAACAATGGTATGTTCAATGTTTAGCACAATTTACTTCAATGTTCCTTAGCAGCCCAATAACAATTTCCAATTATTTTCAATAGCAATCACATTAACCATTAATCACATTGACAATAAATGTAGATAGAACATAAAACAAAATGCAGAAGACAAGCCAAGACAAGATGACACAATATTTGACGAATGCCAGGGAAAAACCCCAATGTGGGGAAAACCCTTTGATCAATTCTTCTTATTATTATTCAATAGTTCAGTAGAGAGAGAGAGTACATAGATCAGTTTCACTTGCCCAAAACACAGTCAAATAAGCCCTATCAAAATAGCAGTCAACCTGTAGCCCTAACCAGAAAGTCAACGTTGGTCAACTCAGAAACAAATCATCCCCTAAACAGCTCGGTCAAAGTTAGTCAACTCGACCTCCAAGAAGGGTCAAAGTCAACCCAAAACAGTCCCTGAAACGTTGGTCAAATTCAGTCAAACTTTAATCAAACCTACGATCAAAATAGGCCTACAGTCAACGCAAGTCAAACTCAATCAAATGCCTCGATTTCTGTCCCAGCAAGTATGGCCTGCAAAAATCAAAATTTTTCCCAAGAAAACGCAGTCGAACTCGGTCAAATAAGCCCTAGTCAACGCTGGTCAACGTTGTTCTGCAATCTGGAAATTCGGCCTACAATTGATCTTTGAAATTTTCGGCGTCCTTTGCCACGCGTGTGAGAGAGAGAGAGAAACCCAAGTTGTACGAACCACTCTAAAGTGGAGAGAGAGAAGAATGTGTGAGTGAATGATGTCCAAATGAGGAGAGAGCCCAATCCTATTTATACCAGTGTTATCGGAACCGAATCGGTTCCAGAAAACTGGTTGGTCCGACTGGTTTGGAGGCAAAACTAGTCCGAACCAGACATGACTAGTTCGGTGTGGTCCGAACCGGCTCCACCAGTTCACAACCCTAGGCATTAAAAAAATTATTATTATTATTATTATTATTATTATTATTTTTCCTAGTTACCAATGCTACCTAGCGACCCCGCCCCCCCCCCCCCCCCCAAAAGCTACTTAAACACCCCCACCCCCTCTATTTCACTCACTATTCATTTGAATCTCTTGCAATTCTTGAGTTGAGTTCAGTGAGGAGAATTCAAAGAGTTTTTTGCAGGGTTGTTCTGAGGGAGATTTTTTGCAGATTTAAAGAGTTGATTGGAGCCTTGGAGAGCTATTGGGTTGGCTGATTTTCAAGCTACTTTAAAAATTGTTTTTCCCAAAGATCTTTAGGTTTTCTTCAGTGGTTTTTGCAATTGGTGGAAGATTTTTTTTTATTTTGTTTAGGTTGCTACATAGTTGATTTCAGACAATATTGGAGTTGATTTTCTCTAAAAAAATTGGAGGGTAAATCAAGGGCCGGGGGAATCAAGCCATAATCCCACTGCAGACTTAGATGCTACTCATTCTTCAAATGAAGATGAGGAGGAGGATCAGGATGATGATGATTGATGAATGATGATTTGATCATTGATTTGTTGTAGTTGTAGCTTGTAGTATTGTAGGTTGTAGTATAATACTATAATCTATGATGTTATTTTGGACTATAAAGGCCTTTTAGAGCTTGCTTCTTGATGTTTGTAACATTTTTGGTTCAACAATGTTTTGCACTAAGTGTTATTTTGGCTATATGCACTATTACTTGCTATATAAATGAGAACTTTTGCATATTTGTGTATAAATGGTTTGGATTCATATAGATGCACATGAATATATCTATTTTTTCTTTAAAATATGAATATTTTATGTATTTTGGTAAACCAATTTTTTCTGGGTTTTTTCCAGTTTTGACCGGTTCCCGGTCCACAAGGTTTTTCGGTTCGATGACCGGTTCGGTTCTGATAACAATGATTTATACACTTCGTTGTGGGTGAAGAGACACATCCATTGAGTTTCATGAACCTACATTTGACTGAGGCAGGCCTTGATAATTTGTACATGTGTGAAAATAAATTCAAAATCATACTTCTGCTTGTTTGAATGAGATGATCTTTAGATCAATCTTGGACCTTTCGAAAAGAGGAATGCAATAAAAATATCATCTACATCATATGAGTTGTCACAAGGTGGAATTTGGCCCTAGTTGCCAATTTTAACACTCCCTCTCAACTAGGGAGAATTCCACCTACCAATCCATATGATGTCACTGATCATCATGCCATCCTGTACTATCTCTATCATCCATGCTCTGCTCTGCTCTGCTGAACCATGAAGTAATAATGAAGAAGAATTTATCGAGAGTGAGTCACAAGACCTTGCCACTCTCCACTGACACAAGTCAGTCATGAGGTAGAAGCTCAATTGATCCCAAATCAAGTTGTTGAACACCATGCATCCTAGCACAAGGAGTACGATTGTACACGATGCGTCCATCGATAGTGCTATGGTCCTATCCTCATTTCCCAACTCATTGGTCAAATGAGAGGTACTTCCCATGAGTCTCGGACTACATGGGCATGATGTATGCTGGGGCATCAACAAAAGAAGGTGAACCACTCATCCTGCTCATATGCCAGAGGAGAAGGTGAACCATTCATCCTATGCATATGTCAATCGTAGGGGAAGATGAACAAGTCACCCTACACATATGTCAACCATCATGGGGTATCACAAGGGAAGGTGAACCACTCACCCTGTACACAGCGCACCACTAGGCGAAGGTGAACCACTCACCCAATGGTCGCTCATAGCTCCAAGAAGTACCCCACGCCCCCAAAAGCTCCCTAAGCTCTGTGTCCAACTCATGCGGGACCCTCATAGGAGGGTCTTTCCACAACTCCAAGTCTCTCACGAAAGGCTTATAATTTGACCTTCCCCAAGGGCTTCGTGAGAATATTTGTGACTTGCTCATCAATCTTGATGTGATGGAACCTTATTGCTCCTCGTTGTACCATATCCTAGATAAAGTGGTACATGATATCAATATGCTTGCAGTGGTCGTGGAACGCGAGATTCTCTGAAAGACAAATCCCACTTTGGTTCTCGCAGTAGATCACGGCGATATCCAGCACATGCTCAAATAGCACACTAAAGAACCTCCTCAACCAGGCAGCTTCACAATAGGCCATACTAGCAGCAATGTATTCGCCATCAACGGTGCTTAAAGCAACCGATTTTTGCGTTCTGCTCATCCAAGATATCGAAGCAGATCCCAATGAGAAGCAACAGTCAAATGTGCTCTTACGATCCACCACACTGCCAACCCAATCAGCATCAGTATATCCATGTAGCCTCAAATTCTCGGCAGCGTATCTCAGTCCATAGTTGATTGTGCCTCCGAAATATCTTAAGAAATTCTTCGCAACAATCCAGTGTATGTGATGAGGCTCGACCATAAATTGACTCAATGTACTCACATCAAAGCGTATGTTCTGACGGGAGTTCACCAAGAGCATCAGGGCCCCCACAAGTTGTAGATACTCGAAAGGATTTACCAAATCGGGCACAGCAGCACTTCCACGTAGCTTCTTGAAGTTGAGTTCCATCGGAGCAGTCACAAACTTGCAGCCCACCATCCCACATCTTTCGAGTAGCTTCACAATGTATTTTCCTTGAGAAAGGAAAATATCTCCAGGCTTTTGCCAAACCTCCAAGCCTAGGAAGTAGTGCATTAACCCTAGGTCCTTAATCTAGAATTTTGAAGCCAACTCCCTTTTGCATTGATAAATGAGAGGTTGGCACCTATCAGAAAGAGATCATCCACATACAGTACCAAAATGAGGGACCTGTCCTTTTCAACCTTGAAGTATAGGTTTGGGTCAGCTTCGCTTCTTGTAAATCCCATCTTCATAAGATAGTTATCAATCCTCTCATACCAAGCCTTAGGGGCTTGCTTCAACCCATAGAGGGATTTCTTCAACCTGCATACATGTTTCTTTCAATCCTAAACTTCGAACCCCTCAGGTTGTTCTACATAGACTTCCTCCTTGAGCGAGCCATGCAAGAAGGCAGTTTTGACATCCATTTGGTGTAGGCTCTATCCTTGAGAGGCAGCAAGAGCGATGATAGATCGGATAGTGGTGTATCGGACAACTGGTGCAAATATCACATCATAGTCCACTCCTTCCTTTTGAGAGAAGCCTTGAGCAACGAACCTAGCCTTGAACTTTTCAGCATTCCCATAAGCTCCATGTTTGATTTTGTAAAGCCATTTTGAAGTGACCACGAACTTGTCCTTGGGTCTAGGAACCATATCCCAAACATCATTCTTCATGATCGATTCATATTCCTCATTCATCGCATCCTTCCATACTTGGTGCTTCACGGCTTCTTCGAATGTACGTGGCTCAGGTTGAACAATGGTACTCATAGCAGCTAAGTACCCTTGGTACCTATTCGGCTTCTTACTTTCACGAAATGTCCCCCTTGGTGCAACATGTTTTTCAGCATCTTTGAGAGTGTCTTTGAGCCACAAGGGTCTTTTTCTTGAGGTAGAGGGCTCACCAAGAGGTGGATCAATGGGATCCATCGAGCCTTCAACATCAGGCATCGGTTCATCTATCGGAGGTTCATCCTGCTTTCCTGCATCATCATTATTGTCATTCCTTGGGATAGGAAGATCTCTAATGTAATAACCCATTTCAACCTAAAAGAGGCATAAGGATATTAGCATGCATATGATAGCTACATATGCATGCATCGCATGCACCGCATATATATATATATATATATATATATATATATTAAAATAATTATGAAAATTCTAATGAATGAATTATTGAAATACCAAGTAAGATACAAAATAAAAGGTGACTATAACATTATAAATTATATTAACTAAATAGAAGCTATAACATATTATTGTTAATATTTAAAGCATAATACAAAATTATACATTTTAATTAAAAAATAATATAAATGAAATTACGAAAATAAGATTATGTCAACAAAAGGGGGCCAATGAATATAATTAAAAGATATGTATGATATAACATATAAATATAAGATTATATAATAAAATATAAAGTAAATTAAAACAATTTAAATTAAGTATAAACTTAGATTAAAACTATGAATAAAAATTAAAGTAAAACATTATAAATATGAATCTAACGGTACATTATGGAGATGATTTTGAGACTGCCTCTGGAGTGTCGTGGGAGGCAGATGACAGAGCTGCTCCTCCACGTGCTGAAGGAAAATAGAGACAGCAGACCCGAAGAAAGATGAAGACGATGGGATAGAAGGTATAAGTAGAAGGGAATGGACAGAGAGCAGGAGGAGGAAAAATGGAGAACTGGAGGAAATTTTCATAACAGAGAGAGCCACAGACATGGAGAAGGCTTGATTATTCTTGGAATTCTGGGCACGGGGGCCAGAAGGTTTGTCTTCTGGATCTGGGACCGTACAAGTAGACCCCAGATAGGCTGGGAGGTAAGATCAGTTTGGTTAACTATGGTAACGGGAATATCAACAACACAAACAGTCAATTTCTAGGTATTCTCCTCAAATTTAAGTTGCTCTTTAAAATTCCAGTGATTTTCTGAGTATAATTTCAAAATTGGACTTTATTTTTGTTAAATTGACATGTTGCACAATTTCTCTGGTTAAAATTATTTCCGAATCTGGGTCTTACATTGGAGGTTTTTTGGTCTTTTGGTAACGGGAGCGAATTTGAAGCCTCAACATCTCAGGATCGACTTCATACAAGGAAACCAAGTAAGTGTCTGTGTACTGAAATTGATAAAATTCTTGCTTAAATTGTAGTTGGTAAATTTTAGATGAACTTCGGAATTTAATTGGAAATTATATTTTGTTTTGGGCATTACATGAATGTAGGAATTTAATTTGCAAACTCAATCGAGAATTTTTTTTTGGTTTAAAGCACTACATCTAACCTTCCCAAGGGCAGCATCTTCATCGAAGGTGACATCCTTACTTATTTCCACTTCCCTTTGACTAAGCACATAGATTTTATATGCCTTTGACGTTTCACTATAGCCCACAAATGTTCCTTTCTTCCCAAATGCATCAAGCTTGTTTTTTTTCTCTTTCGGCACATGAAAATATACAGGACAACCAAAAATTCTAAAATGAGAAACATCAGGTTTCTTACCGGTGAAAACTTCTTCGAGTGTCTTGAATTCCATTGCTTGATGTGGGCATCTATTTTGAACGTACACGGCAATGTTGGCAGCTTCTCCCCATAAGAACTTCAATAGGCCTTGGTCATGAAGCATGGCACGAGTATCTTCTATGATGGTTCGATTCTTCCTTTCGGCAACTCCATTTTGCTCAGGGAGTATATGCAGTAGTAGTCTCCCTCTTAATACCAGCTTCTCTACAATAGTCATTGAATTCATTTGACTCATATTCGGTTCCATTATTGGTCCTCAATATTTTGATCTTCTTCCTTGTTTGATTTTCAACCAAAGCTTTGAAAGAGCGGAACCATTTGAACAATTCGTCCTTCTTCTTTAAGAAATAGATCCATGTTTTGCGAGAGAAGTCATCCACAAAAATAACATAGTACAAATATCCTCCCAAAGATGTTTTAGGCAACATACCAGATAAATCAGAATGGATCAATTGAAGAATGTCGGTGATTTTACTTTCACTTGAGGGGAATGGTCCCCTTGTATGTTTTCCAGTTGTACAACCCTGACAAACACCTTCATGATCAACCTTGAATTCAGGCATACCTGTGACCATCTTCCTTGCATCTGGTAGGGCTTTATAATGAAGGTGAGCAAACCTCTGGTGCCATAATTCAAATTGAAGAGAAGTGTCGCAAGTCATAGCTCCCAAAGGACTTCCTCCAGCCCGATAGAGACCTTCAACCCTAAATCCAAGTGTAAATGCATCTTTCGGGTTCCTTTGCCAAATACGTACCTTCTCATCAACGAATGCTACCTTCAAGCCTTTGTCTTACATCACAGAAATAGATACCAGGTTCTTTTTCAAGTCAGGTACATACAATACATCTTGTAGATGAAGGATTCGACCTTGATTCAAATGAAGAGTAACAGTCCCTATCCCTTTCACAAGGTAGGTGCCATTGTCTCCGAGAATGATCTCCAAATTAGTCTTCTTTTCAATCAAATTTGAGAGGGTCTCTTTATACCCAGTGAAGTGCCTTGAGGCACCACTATCAATCAACCAATTATCCAAAGTGTCTGGAGTTTCTCGACCTCTTGGGAGGTCGACCATTTCCATATTGTGCAGCAGGAGCATTCCTCTTTCCTTTGTTGTTGAACTTGTTATTCCTTTTATTGCCATTTCCCTTGAAATTGTTGTGGTTTTTGTTGTTGTCATCATCTCGTGGTGTATCCTTCCTATGAGGACACTCTCTAGCATAGTGGATTGAAGCATCTTCCCTTTCTTCCTTCTTTGAATCCCTATCTTCTTTTAAATCAAATTTGAGAGGGCCTCTTTATACCCAGTGAAGTGACTTAAGGCACCACTATCAATTAACCAATTATCAAAAGTGTCTAGAGTTTCTCAAACTTTTGGGAGGTCGACCATTTCCATATCGTGCAGCAGGAGCATTCCTCTTTCCTTTGTTGTTGAACCTGTTATTCCTTTGATTGCCATTTCCCTTGAAATTGTTGTGGTTGTTGTTGTTGTCATCATCCCGTGGTGTATCCTTCTTATGAGGACACTCTCTAGCATAGTGGCCAAACCTGTTACAATTGAAGCATCTTCCATTTCTTCCTTCTTTAAATCCATGTATTACTTGACCTTGTTTCTTTGGACCAGAATTGTTCTTTCTCTTAGCATGAGAGGAAAATGCAGTGGGCTCATTCCCATTTGAAGGATTGTCTATCTCCATCATCCTTGTCTCTTCTTGAGAGCATCTAGTCAACAATTCATCGAAACCTGGAATCCTGTCAATGTTGAGGATAGTGGTGGTAAACACATCCCAAGCTCGAGGGAGGCCATGAAGAGCAATAAGAGTGAGCTCCCTGTCAACAACAACTTCTCCAATAGATATAAGATCATTTTTTATTTCGGTAATCCTCATGAAGTAGGATTGGATGTGTTAGTATGAATCTTAATTGCAAGTGTACGAAAAAATACCACTTTAGCTGTGCATAACAAGCATCCCTAACAGCAAAGATGGTTGCAAATATCTTCAGATCTGCAATTAGTTGATCAAGATAAATGCTGCAAAAATCTAGATCTATGCGTCAAAAGACATTAAGCAGTAAATAAAACAACATTTACTCCATGCATCCAATAGACAAGACAAGAATATGTTGAATGAATTTTATATTAAGGGCACCTTGGAGGAAAACATAGAAGGATGTTACCAGTTCTCCTCAATGAGATGGGTTCTTGTAAGTCCTCAGCACTTTAGATCTAAAATTCCTCTCTCTTGATAGTGTAGAAAACCCAGACAAAAATGGAACTCAAAGGGAGCTCACAAGCAAAAAGATAGAAAAATATGACAATGATGGTGGATCAAAGTCAGACCAAAAGTATAGATCCAGAGTGATCTTACGCAACAAAAGGTGATGAATGAATAGAAAAATCCTTCTATTTATAACAAAATATTGAGTTAGTCTAGATATTGGTGCATAATTAAAATATTATTAACCAAATCAAGATCCAACTTTTATGGAATATTTTCTTATTTTTGTTGGAGGGAAAAGGAATTTGACTTGAGTCAAATCCCTTTATTTGTAAATAATAAATAAATAAATGATTTATTTATATTTTAAGGATGTGGTTGAGTAATAATTAAATAAATAATGATTTATTTAACTATTTATGAGTGATTTAGTCAAATTTAACAAGGAATATTATTTAAATAATTATTCCTAGAAAATAATAAGATAAATAATAATTTATCTAATTAATTTTCCTGTTTTGGGTTAAATATGACCGGGAATATTAAGATAAAGCTGTTGTTTAACTAATTATTCCTTGAGGAAAATCAAACAAATGTGGATTTATTTAATATTTCCTCATGGGGTTTCCTATTTAGACCATAAACAACTTAATAAAGGTGTTTTACTAAGTTATTTTTTATAGTGAAAGCAATTTTACTTAGGGTAAAATTGGTCTTACATGGTGTACTTAGGTCCATCTAATAGTAACAGGTTAGATGACCAAAAAATGGTGTAACAGATTGCCCCCCAGCATGCAAGCATTAGGAGCTAATCGTATGACCGAAGTACGTTGTAAGAACTCAATCACTAGACACCGAAGGGGAAGTCAAAGAGAGAGAAATGTAAGGTAGACCGAAGCGCTAAAGGACTAGACCCTGAGGAGGCGAGACTTACATGTGCGACAAGTCTCTTTTATGAGTGAGTACCTGTGCTATAGGCGGCGGGGGAGGCATACCTATGCCCGCCGAGACAAAGTACAAAGAATAATGTGTCCAGTAAACAAGGGACTGAACAATATAGTACATGCCAGCATAAACATGAGCCAGGTAAAAACATGATAATGAATCCCGCATACATACTATGCCTGGGATAACAACCAGGACTTATACAATAATATCTGAGTACATGAGATACAAATACAACTCAAATGCCCCTGTAAACAGGAAAGGGCTATGAAAATCTCACTGATACATGCAAACAAAAAGGCACTGCAAGTGGCTAAGGCCGATATCGTCAAATATATGGAGCTGCATCAAAGGCCGTAATGAAGAGGTCATCCGGGCATGTGGGGGGCTACCTGTAGGGCCACCCCCTCATGAGGGCTGAAAACATCTCACACACACCCGGGAATCACCGATATCATTTGCTGCATCACTGAACCATCAAGTATACGGATCTCGATCATGCTGAAAGGAGCTGGAGATGAGAAACAATCAAGTCAAAGGCCAATAAGAAGTCCCTTTGCTTGATCCGAGGCACCGAACAAGGGTGGAAGCTGGAACCAAGGTACACCGCCCTCTAGACCTGTCTTCTGGAATGAATGATCTGATGTCGACAGAAGAAGGTCTGCCATAGGTGAGGCAATAAGGGATCCTCAACTAAGGCACGAGAGAAAATAGTAGAGTGACTGACAGACTGACAACAGGGATGAATGAATGGAAAAACCCTTCTATTTATAACAAAATATTGAGTTAGTCTAGATATTGGTGCATAATTAAAAAATTATTAACCAAATCAAGATCCAACTTTTATGGAATATTTTATTATTTTTGTTGGAGGGAAAAGGAATTTGACTTGGGTCAAATCCCTTTATTTGTAAATAATAAATAAATAAATGATTTATTTAACATTTTAGGGATGTGGTTGAGTAATAATTAAATAAATAATGATTTATTTAACTATTTATGAGTGATTTAGTCAAATTTAACAAAGAATATTATTTAAATAAGGTTTAAATAATTATTCCTAGAAAATAATAAGATAAAGAATAATTTATCTAATTAATTTTCCTATTTTGGGTTAAATATGACCAAGAATATTAATTAAACTGTTGTTTAACTAATTATTCCTTGAGGAAAATCAAACAAATGTGAATTTATTTAATATTTCCTCATGGGGTTTCCTATTTAGACCATAAACAGCTTAATAAAGGTGTTTTACTAAGTTATTTTTCATAGTGAAAGCAATTTTACTTAGAGTAAAATTGGTTTTACATGGTGTACTTAGGTTCATCTAATAGTAATGGGTTAGATGACCAAAAAATGGTGTAACAGGATGGATTCTCCTTTATCCATCTTGATGTCCTTCAGCTTGTTCCTAAGAAAGAGGATTTGGTTGCATTGCTGGCTTTGAACATCCCAACCAACTTGTCATACATCTCCTTAGATGTGCCTAAATCAGAAATGTAAGCAACCAAATGTTTGTTAATGGAGTCCCTAATGATCTTCTTAGCTTTGACCTCACCTTTCTTATACATTGTCTTAGTAGTAGCTGGTGCATTTGAAGGAAGCTCCACAACTTTTCCCTGCACATATTTCATGACATCATTTTCTTCCAAATTCAAGTCTAAAGACATCTTCCATCCATGATAATCAGATTTATCATTGATCTTATCCTCATATTTGAAGTAAGATGAGGAACCCATTGAGTTTTTGTCCTTGTCCAACAGATCTTGGTGATTGTTTTTCTCTCTCTTGCTTGGGCTTTGTCTTCACCTGGGCTCTAATACCATGTTAATTTTAGTTAACAATGGTATGTTCTATGCTTAGCACAATTTACTTCATTGTTCCTTAGCAGCCCAATAACAATTTCCAATTATTTTCAGTAGCAATCACTTAACCATTAATCACATTGACAGTAAATGTAGATAGAATATAAAACAAAATGCAGAAGACAAGCCAAGACAAGAGGACACAATATTTGGCGGATGCCAGGGAAAAACCCCAATGTGGGGAAAACTCTTTGATCAATTCTTCTTATTATTACTCAATAGTTCAACAGAGAGAGAGAGAGAGAGAGTACATAGATCAGTTTCACTTGCCCAAAACACAGTCAAATAAGCCCTGTCAAAACAGCAGTCAACTTGTAGCTGTAACCAGAAAGTCAACGCTGGTCAAATCAGTAACAAATCATCCCTTAAACAACTCGGTCAAAGTCAATCAACTCGGCCTCCAAGAAGGGTCAAAGTCAACCCAAAACAGTCCCTGAAACATTGGTCAAATTCAATCAAACCTGTGGTCAAAACAAGCATGCAGTCAACACAAGTCAAACTCAATCAAATGCCTCAATTTCTGTGCCACCAAGTATGGCTTGCAAAAATCGAAATTATGCCCAAGAAAATGCAGTCAATCTCAGTCAAATAAGCCCTAGTCAACACTAGTCAACTCTGGTCTGTAATCTGAAAATTCGACCTGCAATTAATCTCTGAAATTTTCGGCCTCCTTTGCCACACGTGAGAGAGAGAGAGAAAGAAACCCAAGTTGTACGAACCAATCTGAAGTGGAGAGAGAGAAGAACGTGTGAATGAATGATGTCCAAATGAGGAGAGAGGTCACTCCTATTTATACACTTTGTTGTGTGTGAAGAGACACATCCATTGGGCTTCATGAGTCTACATTTGACTGAGGTCGACCTTGACAATTTATACGTGTGAAAATAAATTCAAAATCATACTTATGCTTGTCCGAATGAGATGATCTTTAGATCAATCTTGGACCTCTTGAAAAGAGGAATCCAATAAAAATATCATTTGCATCATATGAGTTGTCCCAAGGTGGAATTTGGCCCTAGTTGCCAATTTTAACAGGCTCTCTATGCTTTTACCTTTATTTTAGCTGCATCAACCTTCGAGGCCAAGTTTCCAAGTCCAAACTCAAGGATGTGGATGAAGGGTGCCAATCCCAATGACAAGCAACCCAGAAAATGGAGATGAATAACAAGGAAAGATGGAAAGTGGTAAGTATGGATTACCTTGGACACGCTGCATCAATCAGTGCTTCTTCATCAATACCTTTCCTAAAACCCTGAGGCATTAGAGGAGGTCCTATTGGACTCGTGTCAAAGACTAACCCCCCAAGTGAAGTAAGGGAACAGGAATACAATCAAGGTCAGTCAATCATCTAGTGTTTCCCCGTGATCAATATTAGTATGCCGATAAAATTAAATGAAAACACGTGATTTCAAAATGGTTAAAGTATTTGTCGATGGATGACCCACCTTCCTTTAAGAAGGAATGTCGAATAGGAGAGAAATTTGACCTAAAAATGGGTGGAGGATCTTGGCATTATGTTTTGTGTTGATCATATAGGGCTATTGGCTAGTTTGATGTCCAAAGAGGACAGAAAAAAATCTCCTATGGGTTACCCACCTTTTGGTGGGTAACAATTCCATAGGAGTGAGACGGGGTTTACAATCTTTCATGACAAACTTCTTCACAATTTTGTAGCACACTTGGTTTGACTAAGGAAGATTTGATTATGTTGTTGTGAAACTTCTACTCCAAGATGGTACCAAAGTGGCCCTAAGTCCATCATTTTGAATCCCTTTTGAAGTTGCTATTTCACCTGCTTGATTTGATCTTCATGATTTCTTGTAATGATTAAGTCATCAACATAAAGAATAATGATAACCAAGTTTTGACCTTTCATCTTGAAATACAAAGTATCATCAAACTCACTGCAATGAAACCCAACATGCCTAAGATATTCATCCATTTTGGCAAACCATGTTCTAGGGTCCCTGCTTCAAGCCATATTGATATAAAGCTTTGACAAGTTTATGAACTTTATGTTCCTACCCTTCAAGCTCGAATCTTGGGGGTTGAGTCATATAGACTTCTTTCAAATCACCATTAAGAAAGGAACATTTTACATCCAATTCATAGAGTGTCCAACCATATTGTGCAACTAAACTTATCACCATCCTAATTGTGTTCCACTTTGTTGTTGGGGTAAACATTTCTTCATGGTCAATTCCTTCTTTTTGAGAAAACCTTTAGCCACAAATCTTGCTTTGTACTTATCTACTTCACCATGGCTTACTGCCATTCTTTATGCATTGCTTATGCAAAAGTTCTCGGTTCAATGGAATCATGGGTGACTACAACAAAATTTGATTGAGTTGAACTTCTAGTCCCTGTTTTGTTTTGTTCATCTTCATGAACTTCTTTTAGTAGTTGTGTGAACCATTTTGGTTTGTTATGTTATCCTTGTGGTGAAATCACTGTAGTAGAATTGTCTTGTGTTGAAGAATCATCATCTGAAGAAAGTCTTTCTCAATCCAATTTGAGTTTCTTTGAGGAATTGTTTTTTGCCTTCTCCAAGTGATTGAGGAGATTATAAAGCTCTTGCATTGTTTGAGTTTTTGTCTCATCAAAGACAACATCCCAACCAATAATAGATTTCCCATTAGATAACATCCTATGTCCTTTCTTTTCATCTAATTAGCCAAGAAGAATGCATTTCATACTGTTGTTTTCTAGCTTAGTCCTTTTTTCTTTAGGAACTAAGGCATAGCAAGTGGAGCCAAAAACTCGAAGATGATTAACTAAAGGCTTAGTACCGTACCAAGCTTCATATGGAGTAATTCCATCTAAGGCTTATGTGGATGATTGATTACTTAAATAAACTATTGTATGAAGTTTTATGGCTTAAAAAAATAATTGCCAGATTTATAAGATCTGGACAATGTTCCATATAGAGCCCTTTTTTCATATCTAATTTCAAATGTCTTTTCAAGATCTCCAACAATTATTTATTTTGTGGATCTACAACAATTCTTTCTCTGTTAAATTTGGACAACTAGGTCCAAACTCCATGTTATGATGCTCAGATTAAGAGGCTAATATTTTTGTTGGATTCCTCTTTCGGAGAGGTGTAAAATCCATATATAATATGTCTTAATCCGATGAGCAGAACATTTATTTTGAATTTATTATTCTTAATAAATTATATGTGCAGGTCGGCCTTAAGGTTTCACACCCCGAGCAGATGTGTCACACACCCCAATGATGGATATAAATACAGGCAAAGTTGGAGAGCATTTCATAACAACTCAACACACATCTTCTTCTCTCATCTGATTTAGTACGAGCTCCTTGGAGGACAAGTTCAGCCCACACGTGTGAAGAAGAAGAAGGACGAATCTGTCTGGTGAGGTGGGGCAATTTACTGCAGTGGGGTTTTGCGAAAGTTTGACCGGCGTTGACTTTGAGTCGACGCATGGTCAAAGAGGCTTAAATTTGGTGAAAGTTCGATGATCGATTTTGGAAGGCCGTCTTGTTTGGCACAGAAACGAGGTCAAAGGGTTGTGATACGCTGCTGCGTGACATTTTAACTGGCACGCCTGCGCCCTTTTATGGACAACGTTGACTTTTTTTGAGTTGACTTGGGTTGACTCGTTTGCTGATTGGAGGACTGTTGTGACACATTCTGGGTTGGCTGACCAAGGAGACTTTGCTGGTTGAAGCATCCTGTTGACCGCCGTAACGCACCACCACATTTTTCCTGTTTCTGATTTGTCTTCTATAAGATCCACTTATATGTTCTATCTACATTTTACTTAACTATTTGTATGATTGCTGTGAGAAAAGTAAAGTTGCTCCAAGCATAGAACATCTACAAAAATTTACATGGTATCGGAGCTGAGGTGAAGACAAACTCTATCTTTAGCAATCACCACCAGAAGAAATGGGTTCCACAAGTCTTGAATTCAAGGAGAATGACAAGCTGACTGGAAGGGATGACTTCCATGCCTGGAAGATGATATTAGATCTCAAATTGGAAGACCATGATCTCTTGGATCATGTGTTGGGTAAGATTCAAGAACCTCCATCCAATGCTACCGCTGCTGTTAGAAACAAGTATAAGAAGGGAGAGATCAAAGCAAAGCTGATGATCAAGGAATCCATACATAAGAGCCTGGTTGCCTATATATCTGAACTAGGCACATCCAAGGAGATGTATGACAAATTGATCCTTATGTTCAAGGTAAACAATGTGAACCAAGTGCTATTCCTCAAGAACAAGTTGAAGAATATGAAGAAGGGCCGGGATGAGTCTGTTCAAACTTACTTTCTGAAATTGACCGAAATAAGGAACAATCTGCTAGCTATTGGGGAGACAATAGCTGATCGTGAGATGGTTCTCACCACACTTGGAGGACTTCCATATGAATGGCAAGTATTCACAACTACCATTCTCAACAATAATACCATTCCTAACTTTGATGAGCTTCTGTCTAGATGTATGCAAGAAGAAACAAGGATGAAGGAATTCGATAATGACTGAAATGCTGCCTATGGTGCTCATTCTCGAAAGAAGAACTCTGGTATTCCTAAGGACAAAGGAAGAACGAAGGCTCAAGAAAAGAAGGGCAAGTGTTTCACTTGCCATAGGCCTGGTCACTATGCTAGAGAATGCCCCTTCAAGAAGGATTCTCCCGATAATGATGATAACAACAACAACCGAAGGAATGGGAATCGAAGAAATGACAAATCCAAAGGAAAGAGGAAGGCTCACTTTGGCGGAAACAATCAACCTTCTAAAAGGTCTAGAAATACCAGGTATGAGGAGTCTAATGTTGATAAAAGAGATGAGTATATTCTTGTATCTGCTCTCTCTGCTACATCTCCGCCCGACACTATGGATGTCTGGCTAATCGATAGTGGTGCCTCAAGACACATCACCGGATTCAAGGAAGCACTCTCTGACATGGTTGAAAGGGATACTAATCTAGAAATTATCCTTGGGGATAATGCCACATATCCCGTGAAAGGGACAGGGACTGTGACCCTCCACTTGTCTCAAGGACAAGTCCTTCGTTTGCAAGATGTACTCTATGTACCTAAATTGAAAAAGAACCTTGTGTCTGTATCTGCCATGGAAGACAAAGGATTCAATGTAACTTTCTCTGATGGAAAGGTGCTCATGTGGAAGGAAAGCTTCAAGGAAGCTATCTCAATTGGTTTTAGAGTTGGTACACTCTACCAGGTTGGAGGGAGTCCGTTGGGAGCTATGACTTGTGATACTATCCGACAAACCGAACTATGGCACCGAAGATTTGGACACCTTCATTACAAGGCCCTTCCCGAAGCAAGGAAGGTGGTGACAGGGATGCCTAACTTTGGAAATAATCATGAAGGTGTATGTAAGGGCTGTGCTGAAGGAAAACATACAAGGGGACCTTTCCCCTCAAGTGTCACAAAGACATCTGATATATTGCAACTGGTCCATTCTGATCTATCTAGTATGTTGCCCGTGACATCCCTGGGGGGATGTTCTTACTACATGACATTTACTGATGACTTCTCTCGCAAAACCTGGATATACTTCTTGAAGAAGAAGGATCAGGCTTTCATGTGGTTCCGTACCTTCAAAGCCTTGGTGGAAAATATGACCGGAAAGAAGATCAAGATTTTGAGGACTGACAATGGCACTGAATATGAGTCAAATGAGTTCAAAAACTTTTGCAGAGAAGCTGGCATTAAGAGGGAGACTACCACTGCATATACTCCTGAGCAGAATGGTGTTGCTGAACGCAAGAATAGGACTATTGTGGAAGCTGCCCGTGCCATGCTATGTGACCGGGGTCTACCAAAGTTTCTGTGGGGAGAAGCTGCAAATACTGCTGTGTACATTCAAAACCGATGCCCTCATTCCGCTTTGGACTCCAAAACTCCCGAAGAGGTTTTCTCTGATAAGAAACCTGATGTCTCACATTTTAGAATTTTTGGATGTCCTGTCTATTTTCATGTGCCGAAAGAAAAGAGAAGTAAGCTGGATGCTACTAGGAAGAAAGGAATGTTTGTGGGCTACAGTGAGACTTCTAAGGCATATAGAGTCTATGTACCTGGTCAAAGGGAAGTAGAGATAAGCCATGATGTCACTTTTGACGAAGATGCTTCCTTGAAGAAAGTAGTAGATCTTCCAAGATCTGGAGAAAATCATGAAGAAAGGCCTGGAAATCAAGAAGAACCGCAGGATGAGACAATGCCTGATATTGAAGGACCAATGGACCCTATCGATCCATCTCCTTCACTGGGAAAGAGACCATCATGGCTCGGGGACACCCTCGAAGATGCTGAGGGTCATGCTGCCCCAAGGGGGACATTCCGAGAAAGCAAGAAGCCGTGTAGATACCAAGGGTATCTAGCTGCCATGAGTACTATTGTACAATCTGAACCTGGATCTTTTGAGGAAGCCGTAAAGCATCAAGTTTGGAAGGATGCTATGCACGAAGAATATGAGTCCATAATGAAGAATGATGTCTAGGATGTGGTCCCGAGACCAAAGGACAAATCTGTTGTCACCGCAAAATGGCTCTACAAGATCAAACATGGATCTGATGGGAGTGCTGAAAAGTTCAAGGCAAGGTTTGTTGCCCGTGGCTTCTCTCAAAAGGAAGGAATTGACAATGATGACATATTTGCACCTGTGGCACGATATATCACCATTCGATCAATCATAGCCCTTGCTGCTACGCAAGGATGGAGTCTTCATCAGATGGATGTCAAGACCGCTTTTCTGCATGGTGCAATAAAGGAAGAGGTGTATGTGGAACAACCTCGGGGATTTGAAGTTCAGGATCGAGACACTCATGTCTGCAGGTTGAAGAAAGCCCTCTATGGGTTAAAGCAAGCACCCAGAGCTTGGTACGAGAGGATGGATAGTTACTTGATGAAGTTGGGCTTCACTTGAAGTAATGCTGATCCGAACCTTTACTTCAAGGTTGTACAGGGGAAGCCTCTCATTCTAGTGCTATATGTGGATGACCTCTTCTTGACAGGTGCTGACCCTCTCATTCATCAATGTAAGAGGGAGCTCGCTGCTGAGTTCGAGATGAAGGACCTAGGACTGATGCACTACTTCCTAGGCCTGGAGGTCTGGCAGAGACCTGGAGAGATTTTCCTTTCTCGAGGAAAATACATTGTGAAACTTCTAGAGAGATTTGGTATGGTGGACTGCAAGTCCGTGTCAACACCGATGGAACTCAACTTCAAGAAGTTGAGTGGCAGCGCTGCTGGACCTATCTTGGCCAATCCTACTGAGTATCGTCAACTCATAGGAGCTTTGATGTTCTTAGTGAACACCCGACCAGATATATGTTTTGCAGTGAACACTTTGAGTCAACAGATGGTTGAGCCTCATCATTTTCACTGGGTTGGTGCCAAGAATCTTCTGAGATATCTTCGGAGCACGATAAACCATGGGCTGAGATACACTGCCGGGAGTGTGACACTCCGTGGATATACTGATGCCGATTGGGCTGGCAGTGTGGTGGATCGTAAGAGCACATCGGGATGCTGCTTCAATCTTGGTTCTGCTTCGATCTCATGGATGAGCAGGAAGCAAAAGTCGGTGGCTTTGAGCACCGCGGAGGCCGAATACATTGCTGCTAGTATGGTCTGTTGTGAAGCAGTTTGGTTGCGAAAGCTCTTTAGTGAGCTGTTTGGACATGTGCTAGATACCACTGTGATACTCTACTAGCATAGAACATCTTCAAAACTTTACAAGAATCTTTGTGTTCCACAGGCCAGGTCAAGCATATTGATATCGGTACCACTTTATCCGGGATATGGTACAGCGAGGCGCCGTAAGGCTCGATCATATAGGAACTGATGAGCAGGTCGCGGATATTCTCACTAAGCCCCTGGGGAAGGTCAAGTTCCTAACCTTCCGTGAGAGTCTTGGTATCGTGGAAAGACCCTATGATGTGGGTCCTGTTGGACGATGAGCTCTAGGAGCTCTGGGGGGCTTTGGGGATAGCTTCTCGGAGCTATAAGCACTCATAATTCTTTTGCCCGACCATTGTGATTATTGAGCTGGTTCGCCTCTCATTTATCTGTGCCCCGTATGCATCCTACCCATTGAGTTTAGGGCTCATGGGAAGTACCTCTCAATTGGCCAATGAGGTGGGAAAAGCTAGAGACTATTAGCAAAGACTGATGGACGCATCAGAGATTGCCGTACTCTCTATCTAGGATGGCACGGTCCAACCACTTGATCTGGGATCAAGTTTAGTGAGATCTGGGACCTCTGCCTGACTTCGGGTCAGATGAACCAACTTTGAGTTGGTTGGATACTCTTTATGAGTTTGATAGAGGTTTCGAACCTCTGGACTGATTATGTCAGTCGGGGGATGATGTCTTTGTGACTGACCCACTTCTGTTCTGAAATAAAGAGGCCAGCAAAGCAAGTTACGGCGGGATGACGCACGATGTTTGATTGCATTGATGGATGGAGTTCTCCCTAGTTGAGAGGGAGTGTTAAATTTGGACAACTAGGTCCAAACTCCATGTTATGATGCTCAGATTAAGAGGCTAATATTTTTTGTTGGATTCCTCTTTCGGAGAGGTGTAAAATCCATATATAATATGTCTTAATCCGATGAGCAGAACATTTATTTTGAATTTATTATTCATAATAAATTATATGTGCAGGTCGGCCTTAAGGTTTCACACCCCCAGCAGATGTGTCACACGCCCCAATGATGGATATAAATACAGGCAAAGTTGGAGAGCATTTCATAACAACACAACTCACATCTTCTTCTCTCATCTGATTTAGTACGAGCTCCTTGGAGGACGAGTTCAGCCCACACGTGTGAAGAAGAAGGAGGACGAATCTGTACGGCTGAGCTGAAGGACGAATTTCTGCAGCTAGGGTTTTGCAGAAAGTTTTACCAGCGTTGACTTTGGTCAACGCATGGTCCGAAAGGGCTGAAATTTGGTGAGAAGTTCGATTTTGGAAGGCCGTATTGTTTGGCACAGAAATTGAGGTCAAAGGGTTGACCAATCTGCTGCTGCGTTGACTTTTAGCTTGCTGCCCTGCGTTGACTTTTTCTGGACAACGTTGACTTTTTTTGGAGTTGACTTGGGTTGACTCATTTGCTGATTGGAGGACTGTTGTGACACATTCTGGGTTGGCTGACCAAGGAGACTTTGCTGGTTGAAGCATCCTGTTGACCGCCGTAACACACCACCACATTTTTCCTGTTTCTGATTTGTCTTCTATAAGATCCACTTATATGTTCTATCTGCATTTTACTTAACTATTTGTGTGATTGCTGTGAGAAAAGTAAAGTTGCTCCAAGCATAGAACATCTACAAAAATTTACATTCTCCCTCCTTTTTTCGTCAATAAAAAATAGATCTTGGATCTACAAATTCATTTCAAATCTACAATAAAAATATTTTTAAAAAAATGAAAGATAGTAGATCTAGATTATTTCATTACAAATCTTAATTCAGAATTTCAAACAATGAAATTTTCCTGATGAAAAATCCTTTGTTGATGAAGAAACCAAGCATAAGTGTTGGAGTCTTCTTCTTCATAAACGATCATGACCTTCTCCTTATCCTGGCTTTCTCATGGCTCTGATGTCGTGATACATTTAGTCGGAGTGTCCTTAGACACATAATTTTATTGATAAAAAAAAAAAATTACACAAACGGCGAGAGGCATATAACATAGATACGACCTCTCTAGCCTCATCTCAACATTGCATGTGTCCTTGATCAACAACTCAAGGATGACCACTATAACAAAGATGTGACGAGGACAATCTATACACAACACTTCTAGAATTAACTTTATTATTCTAGGAAAAATACATATGTAGAATAACTTTATTGTTCTAAAAAAACCACCAACTTTAGGATTTTGAGGTTAACAACTTCTAACTTCTAGCGGTTTCAATGTTAGTGTTGTTGACTATGTCATGGCCAACCAAGACTTAATCCCATATATCTACTAGTTCTATGTTACCCCAATTCCTTTAGTGAACCCTGCTTTCTTCTCCTTTCTCATCTGGGCCAATGCAACCCCCCCTTCCCCATCCCCTCTATTCCCCCTCAAACCACCTTCTTGTTCAATGATGGTGTAGATGCTGACTCTTTTGGCCTTCGCTAGCTACTCTTTCACTTCTCCCATTTTTCATCTCTTGAGTTGACCTCTTTCAAATATGATTTGCTCTCCTCAACCATTTGGGACACGGCCCTCAATTCCTACCCCCATGTCACTAGGACTCCCTCCTCATCTCCAATTCTAAATCATGCCCTATGAACCATTGGTATGACAAGGAGTGCAAAATACTCCACAGGTAACTCTGCCACACCCTCCTACACAATCCTACTTCTTACTCCCATTTATAAAGATCCCATCACTACCTCCTTTGGCACAAGAAATGTACCTTCATTTTTTAGAGGAAATGAGAGTTGTGCAATGCCCTTCTTCATTCTGCCAACACATTTTGGCACACTATCTTTCCCAGCCACTCACGCCTTCCTACAAACCTGGGCCCCTCATCCCCTTTCACCCATGCAACTGCACTTTATGATGTCAATGGGCAACCTCAATCATTATGCCTTCCCCCCTTCCTCATACTTCTTGTTCTTCTATACAAATATTTGACAGGCAATGTATGTTGGTTAAGGTTGTCATTGATGTCAATATGGCATTGTTGGAGATGGCAAATATTCTTGTATTGTTGCCCTAACCTCATGCAAACCCTAGTAGACCTAAACCCTATCTACTTGACTTGACCCTAAGTACATGAGTGCATTAATGAAATTCTAGATGCTCATAGTGTATGATCTATGATAAAGAAGAAGGCTTACCATGAAACTCCTGCTATATGACATCCTTGTTCTTGATGAAGAAGCCCAAAGCCTAAATGACTTGACTATTGTTGAAGGTCATGAAGAAGATCTAATCCTAATAAACTTAATGGACTAATTCTATGATGAAGGAGCCCTAAAAATTAAATATGTAAAAATAAAATCCTAATGGCTTCCATGAAAAATAATGACAGTTTCACAAATATAATTTTCTTGATGGGAAAATGACCTCACCCAAGGATGAAATTGACATCATCTTGTAGAGGATATTTTTCCCTTTCTAACGAGCTATTATACGCCTCATAACTCCTCCTAGATTGTGAGAAATTGAATTTATAAGTTGGAAAAAATATTATTTTTGCCTAGCCGACTTGAGCCGACTTGTGTAGGTTGTCATGTTCCCTCAAGAGACATGTCTATTCGTTGGAGGTCAAACTAGTATATATATGACATTAGACACATCATTCCAGCCATAAAATTTCGGTGAAGAAATACAGTAGTTACAGGATTCTGAGGTGAAGAAAAAAATTACAGTTAAAAGGATATATTACTGTTTGTTTTTTTTTTCTTTGCTGGACAGTCCACTTCAGAAATTACGGACAGACTTACATTTGTGAGGTTCAAACTTTAAGAACAGTCATCTTTTGAAGCATCAGATCTGTGGAGCTTGGATTTGTAAAAGGGTCACCTGTTGGGGGCTAATTCAAGCTCGGACTACCAGCAAACAGTCACCTGGACAGTTTACATTGCAGTGCAGAAAAAAGCCTTGAAGAAGCCTCGGATTGTGAACACAATTTTGGAGATTAATTTCAGAATGAATCTGTGACAAAGTATTGTAAGAAACCAGAACTGTGGCAGCATTCTGTAGCTTGGACAGTCACATATTTTAGTGCTCGGATTAGTTGCAGATTTTCGTGACAATTTGGAACAATCTTCTTTAGACTTTGAGTAATCAACTCTGTGGTATTTTTGTGGTTGAAGGAGCAGCCTTCAGAATTCTTGAAGCAAGAAACATTGAAGGAGCCCTTGTTGAAGTTTTGATTCAAACTTGTGACAGAACCTGTGGTAAGGTATTATGAGAGCCAAAATGGCACTTTTTTCGTAAGGCTTGCCTAAGCAACTATTGGAGAACTTTTGAAGCAGCTACTAAAGGATTTTCAAAGCAGACTTGGATCGGCATTGGGGGCAGTTATTTTTTAGTATTGTTATTAAGGGTTTGTTGAAGTAGCTTATTTGGAAGTACTGTTGAAGACCTATTGAAGACCCTTGTAGAAGCTGGCTTGAAGACATTCTTGGAAACCATGATTGAAGCCCTCATGGAGTGACCTTGAAGAAGGATCCATGTGCAGATTGAAGACATCTTGTGAAGAAGCCTTATTGGAGACCATGATGCATTGTCGATATCATCATGAGGTGACATTGAAGTTTCTGTTTGGGTGACATGAAGAGCAGCGGAGACACCTTCTAAGAGATCAAGGTTGTCATTGATGACATGATGTGTAGATTACAGTGAAGAGTAAGCTGAAGATTGTTAGGGCTCGTTGAAGAAGACATTGGGAGTCGTAAGTATAACCAGATATATCTTGACGAAATGAAGCAAGAGGTTGGAGCCTCATAGAGACAAGGTTGGTGCCTTGGAAGATAGGGTTGGAGCCCTTGAGGTTGGTGCCTCAGAATTGACAAGGTTGGTGCCTTGGAAGATAGGGTAGGAGCCCTAGAGGATAGGAGTCCTCAAGAGACCAGGTTGGAGCCCTTGAGGTTGGTGCCTCAGAATTGGCAAGGTTGGAGCCTTAAAAGTCCAAGTAGGTGCTTGGCAAATACAAGTTGGAGCCTGGGAGATTGAAGATTGGTGTCTTCATCTAGGGTTGGAGCCCTACATATATTGTACTTGATTTATTGTAAAGAAGAAATTAATAAAAGCATTTATTCTTATTGTTCATTTTGTGTTCTAAATATAGGTGATCTAACTGGTAAAATTAACAATTGAAAAGAAATATTGATTCACCCCCCTCTCAGTATTTCCAACAATGTAGAAGTTGAACACTAATAGAGCAATCGATGAGGAGGGATTCTAGGAAGAATTCCTCAAACATGGTATTTATTCTCTTATAGATTACGTCTAAGTTGTATGATACAAAGAAATGGAAACGCATATCTAAAACAAAAATGTGTTAGAAACGTAACCCCTACAAAATTAGGAAATGAAGAAATGCAATAAATATATATAATGTGCTATTTCAAAAAATTATATTAAAACTATAAAAAAAACATAAGTTCTAAGTTTTATCGTTATAATTTAGAATACTAATTGATGAATTAACGAGCAAGTGCCAAGGCCCAAGAACATTTAAATGAGAAAAATAAAAGTTGGACCAGTGATACATAATGCAAGCAATAAACTCCAAAAAATATTATTAAAACCTTATCACTAAAAAATTATATTTTAATCACTTTAAAATGAATTTTAGTGTTGGCAAAGCATGTAAACGTGTTATGTAAAAAATTATGGGGTCCTCGGTTTGATCCCCCAATTAACATGTGTCCACATTAGGGGCAAGCACAGTGCACCTAGTGGTTATAGTAGTAGCAAATGGATTCGACCCCATGTCACGCGAGTATTAGACACCCCCAGTTGCCAATTCCACTAGTCAACCAAAAAATGAATTTTAGTTGGTCCCAAGCGAAAAATAGGCCACACAAGCATGTTGCACAGCCCTGCATGCACCATATGGATGTTGAAGCATGTTGTATGAATGTTGAAACACGATGTACAACACCTAAAACGTGTTTCAACTGAGCTTAAATGCACTTCAAAAATGTGAAACATGTTTCAGTCAGGCTGTGTAGTGTCCCCATTGGGAAAATTATCCTTATGGTTGAAAATATCACATGAAAAATTTGTATTCTAACTAGTATCGCAGGATTTATTCAATTTTTGAACAAAAATAATATTAAATGCACAACAGTGTAAACAAGTAATTGATTCCACCAACAATTCATTCAATTAAAGCCAATTCAACAGAAGGTTACAAATCCATAATCCTTCCAACTACACATTGTAGTTTAGTTTCACCGCCTAATGCCAATTTACATCAGCAGGCCCTACTAACCCTTTACTATTAATCTGATTGTTGGCACCCTTGGTCACTTAGTTGCTTTGGATTTGATCTTGTTGCTTTAGTCCCACTTAGTCGGTTCCTCCTATTCCTTTTGGACTCTGTTTATTTCTGCTATCAACACCTCAATCTCCACTGCCATAGGAGACCAATACAGCCCTGTAGGTTCTCTGTGGCCCTAATTGTTCCCTCGTTGCCTCAGTTGTACTATTCCGCTGACTCACAGAGGGGATTCCAGCCTACTGTCACCATCAACTCAATACTAGGTTGCTAGTAATCCTCTCGTTTCCACAAACTAGACCTAAGAAATACCTTAGATAGTACTCGTTGCCACAATCAAGGCTTGATAAGAGATTCACTACCACAACAATGCCTCAAACATCCCCTGCGAGCACAAACCAGACCTTAGAAGTGATGCGTTGTCACAGATAACACCCTTGAGATAGGTTGTTGCCTCAGGTAGAGTCTTAGGGTTATTTCGCTAGCCAAAAAATGCCTCAGGATTAATGCACTGCCACAAAAAAAGCCTTAGCAACCCCTTGCGGCCTCAGATTTAGCCTTAGGAACCTTTTGTTGCGTCAAATCTAGCCTCAGAAGGCCTCGCTACCAAGATTTTGCCTTCGAAACCCTTCACTGCCTCAGAAGGCCTTGTTGTCATAAAGATGAACCACTGACACCAATGAGCCTCAAAATTCATGTGTTGTCTCAGATAATCCCCTCAAGAATAGGTTGTTGCCTCAATTAAGGTCATAGGGATGATTCACTGCCAAATAGATCCCTAAAACCCTCGCCACCACAAACTTGTTCCCTTGGAACCTTGTTGCCACAAAACAGATAAAAGTTGCCTTAGAAATTATGCCCAGACAAAGTAAAGAGAAAGGTGGATTGGTTAGGGTGGAATCTTTCATCACCCAAACCAACCAGAGAAAAAGGGGTCTTAAAACCCTCCAAGAGCCTCGGCCCAAAAATCAGAAAGAGCAACAATCCATGTTGATCAAAATGAATTTCCTCCCTCCTTTTTATAGATTTCCTTTGGGGGTTTTCCCTCCTAATTTTAATTTTGAGTGGCTCACAAGTTTCCCTCCATTTGCTCTAAATTTGACTTATGTTGCAAATTTCCCTCCATTTGCTCCAAATTATCTAATGTTACCCTAGTAACATCAAATAATGGGTTCCCGCTTTACAAATGACTATAGCCTACGGGGTTAAATAGGCTACTATGTCCTCCCTTGCGTAATCAATTTGAAGAGGGCATTATAGGTTGAAACACTTTTCTGGATTTTTGTACCAAAACATGTCTAGTACTAGGGAGGTCCATGTTTCCTTCAACAAAGGTTTACATTTTTTATTTATTTAACCATGTTATTTGTTTAGGATTCCCGGAAACTTGGTCCCGCCACTTTACTTACCCAATTCACAAATTAGGGTCCATGGCTGATCTAAGCAATTACAAGACGATCATGGCGGGCCACACTTTCTCCAAACTCTAAGTTATTGCTCTTCACCCACAACTATCAAAGGAGCTCAACTGATATCACCTAAGGACCAAATGGAATATTATTTTTCATCCTAGCGTTAGTATATCAACCATATTCTCACCCATAGGGCCATATTTGAGAAGGAAATACGTGGCTCTTCGAAAGTTTTGTGTTGCTTTGTAGGGTTTCAAAAAGCTTTTGGCTCGGTCCAAAGGAAGACCTTTTTTCAATGGCTTCAAGACATTGGCATATTTGAGACCCTTATCACTACTATCATGTGCCTTTATTAGTTTATCCTTGGCCACCTTAGTATGACACACAAGTTATTTGATTTCATTAATAGTAGCATTAGGGTGTAGCAAGGGTGCCCTCTCTCCCCAACCTTGTTTCGGATTGATATTAATGAGCTATATCCTAATTTCAAGAGCATATTCAGCCCAAGGATGGTTGTCTTCTTCATGAAGTCCTACTCTCCATCCTCCATTTTATAGATGATGTGACCCTCTTGACCTCTACCTTGGAGGATTTAGAAAGACAATTGGGCCTTATCCAAATTTTGCAATCTTTAGCAATCGAAAGTCAACTTGAGTAAAACTGGGGTGATGATCTTCAATGGTTTGAAAAGTGTCCTTATAGACTTCTATTTCTATTTTAAGGAGAGAAGATAGAGATCACACAATGTATACCTACTCTAGAGTCCATTTTTCAGGGCCTAGATTCTAGTTGAGGAATTTTGACCCTGGATCAACAAGGGGTAGGGATCACATGCTCTCCTTGAGCATTAATGCTTCCAAAACCACTTTCAAGACGTATAATCCAAGATGGATCTCACTAACTCTTATCATTTACCCACGATGGCCACAAGATGTGAAGGGCTAGCTTGCTTTAGTCATATTGGGCCAAGACAGAGAGCGCATAGACACTCATGCTTCATCATATCATCAAAATCAAGAGGATAGTAACCCACACCATTGTATAGGGAGAGCTTGCATCGTGTAACCCTTTATATAGCATGATGATTATTCTAGGTTGTGTTTGAAACCAAGGTGTTCAGTGCTATGATGCATATTTGCTTATGGTTTGTTATCTTTTGTTTGCATCATCATCTCATTTGTTGGATGCTTGCATCTTACACATGAGGAGTTTGGTAAGGTGTGGTTTTCCTTCATGGGTTTTTGGCTTAGCCAACATACCTATGATTAACCCCTAGCACATTTGTGGAAGGAATTCCCTCTCAACTAAGGGTTTTTCTAAGTAATATTGGTAAAGTGATTGCTCCCTAATGTTGTGCGTTGGTGACTTAGTGTGTTTGCATGGATTCAGTAAGTTCCATAGCATATTATTATTATTGTTTTATGTAATACCCCTTTAGATAGTGCAACCGCACTCTAGGGCACAATCCCTAGGACACATGCCTTAGAGAATGTGTCTTGCATTGCATGGTTGAGATCTTTTCTTGAGTAGCACTCCACTCCCAAGTGCTTGCCTTGGGATCCTTGATGGTTAATTGAAAATGATTAAATGCATTTGTTGAGGAGGCATAACCACCTTGCACAATTTACTAAGTCCTTCCACCTTTCTGCCCATTGTTTTAGAAGTCGGTTGATGATTTTGGCACATGATTTCTCCATACGACAGATGGTTTTGATTATTTATTAGGAGAACATCCCCTTGATATACATTCCCCTAGCTCATCCCACTTATGGGTCATGGTTCGAGGAAATTAATGGTATTTTCACATGGATCTATGCCTTGGCACACTATTTAAAGTCACCCTACCTTTGGGGGTTGTTATAACCACCAAAATGGACCTTATTTGCACATAATCCTAGGACATACCATTGTTCGAGAAGGTAGTTATTGCATTGGAGAAAGAGCCTTAACTAAGTTTGATGTCTTTGGCATTGTTTTATCATTTGAAGGCTTTTGACTTCTTAAACAAGTGTTGTGATCCCCAAGTTGGCATGTTGGCACATTTCTTCACAATGTAACTGCGTAGCACATTTATCTAGGGTGCACTTCTCTTGGGGGATTATTTTATTGATGGAGGCCCTAGATCCAAGGGAGGCCATAGCTACCATTGCACACATCTCTAGGGCATTATCTTCATGGACCTATTTCATATCACTGGGCTTGGTCAATATGGTCTCAAAGCTACCTTCTTGCACGTACTTAAAGGGTTCACCTCCTTTAAGGGCATTTTATATTATTTTTGGTTAATCAAAGGTTCGTCTTAGAAAGTGCTCCACTTAATTTTTCTATGTTTACAAGAAGAGGTCCACATTTATGATTGAACACATTATTTGAGGGGGCACTTTACTTGAGGTTACATGCAAAGCCTTGAAGGTCCTCGCATGGTTGAACAACCTTCTCTTCAAGAGATGTCCCTATCAAAAGAGAGGACAAGTGGCATGCCCACTCATCACTTATCATTTTATTATTCATTGTTGACTTGTGCATTAGGAATTTGTTAGAAGACAATAACTGTTTATGTTTTTCGAAGAGAGATATAGGATCCCGCAAATGGATAATATTATTTTATTTGAGGTTTTGAGCTTGGACACTATGTAAGAGAAGCTCATCCTATTGTATTATTGTTGAAAGTTTGTGGAAACACTTAGCCGATTCATGGTGGAACCAAGGGTTCATTGGTGTTAAACTCTGTAGCTATGGTCGGTCTTCATAATTTATATTTTAGTCCTTGAAATGTATAACGTAATTGTAAGACATGTTCTTCATGTCATTTTCATTGATTAGCCCTTGAAGAATTATTATAAGACATGTTGTTCATGTCGAATTTAAAAGATAAAATTTCGAAATTTGAATTTTGAATTTTTGGCTCCAAACTAGTCAAGTCAACCCTCCCTCAAGTCAAGTCATCCCTGTTAGTTTTTGTAGCACCGGATGTGTTCTAGCCTTGAAATTTTGTGGAGAGCCTAGAATACATGAGATCTCCAAAACCCAGAAATCGTTTCTAGAAATTCAGTCTAAAGATGACTTAATTAGATTATTAGTCAGTTTTTAAATATTTCCTAAGTATAAACTCAGGGAATATGATTAATTAATCATAATTAATTAAGTCAAGGTGTGAATGTTCTAGAGACTCACATGGATCGATTTCAAGTTAACCCTAGCCATTGATTAAGATCTAATCTTGGTCGTTGAAGTCTCAACAGAGGGTTATAAGAGAAGTCAATGGGGCTTGGAGAAGAGACACTTGAGCAATTCGATTTTACTGGGAAATCGATTTCCAGAGTAGCAGTTGTTTGTTGCCGGAGAGAGATTCAGTGAAATCGAAAAAGTGAGAGAGGGGCAGAGACAGTGAAGCTGGAGGAGGCATTCCAAATCCGGTGAGTGCATTTGCAGAGAGGCAGAAGTGTCACAGAGAGGTTGACGCAAAGGCAGTGCAGTAGCCTCTAGAGGCAAATTCGTATTTGTTGGGGAGAAGCAGTGATTCAGTGTCAGAAGTTGGACAGAGGTTCCAGAGGCCAGAAGAGTCAGTTTCCCAAACAGTAGTTGATCAGATGGTTGGAGGAGAGTCAGTTTTGAGTTGAGTGACGTAGAGACTGCGTGAGGGTGATGCAGTGACTGCGTAGAGGCAGTTTGGACAGCTCAATTTTGAGCTGAGGTCAGTGCTCGAATTCGCCTGTGGAGTGAGGAATTTCCTCACTAGTTTTTCGTGCCAGTATTTCTCTATAGGATTGCTAGTTTAGACATCCAGTTGTACTCAGATTATTTCACTGCTGCATAATATTAAAACCCTCAGTTGTTGCATTGGTTTTCCCAAGTTGGGTTTTTCTGAGGACTTTGTCCAAAAATAATTGTGTTATTTTATGTGTGTGTGCCAGCATTTTCTTCCAGCGTTTTATTTCTTCCGCGGTTTATTTGTGAAGGTTGCAGTGTATTTAATTCGATATTTGTTGTAGGAAACAACAGATAAATTGTTAAATAGAATTAACAATTAGAAGAATTAATATCAGTTGCTGCAATAGGATTCGGGTCTCCGAATTTTCACATGGTATCAGCATAGTTATTAAAACTCGAACCAGTGACCGGACCGGTGGACCTAATAAACCGGGTTTCGAACCGAAACCAGTCTAACCGGTAGCGGTCAGATCTCAATGAACCGGTTTTAAAAAAAAAAAATACATTAAAAAATTATTTTTTAATAAAAAAAAAAACTATTTTTAAGATTTGCAACCATGATTCCAAGCCAATAGAGACAAAATATGCAAAGTTTGCTCATTTATATACCATGCAAAGGTGAATATATCAAAATGGCACCGAGTGCAATGCATATCATCGAAAAATACATAAGCAATGAGGCTCCAAATGGCCCATAAAGTCCAAAAACAATGCTACAAGCTATGAGGCCATTGGCCTAATACAAGACTACACATGAACGATGATCAATCATCAAATTCATCACCGCTACTAGACACAGGATCAACATTGGCTGCTACATAGACATCATCTGGATCAGAGTCTGAGGATGCCTCAGCCTCGGGCTCATCTGCAACCTCAGTACCCCTGCCACCAATAACAATAGAAGTGGACCTAATGGAAGCACGAGTTACTCGAGGTGCATGACTAGTGTCGTCCATTAGTTGTTTGCCTTTGCTTGATGCAGCTACCAATCCTGGGTCTACGTCTGATGGCGCCACCAAATCTGCTTCAAATTCACCCCCCGCTACTGTTGCATCAAAATCAAAATCAGCCTAAAACACTGTATCTTCAGTCTCCTCCACCCATTCTGATGTTGGATCAATATCATCCAACACAATGGGATCTAGATCAGGTGTTTTGCTCATCAGTTGGTTCCGCCTCAAGCGAAGGTTGTATTGCACAAACACAAGATCATTTAACCATTTCTGTTCCAAACGGTTTCTCTTCTTTGTGTGTATGCGCTCAAAAACAAACCAATTGCGCTCACAACCTGAAGCACTACAAGTTTGGCTAAGGATTCTAATTGCAAACTTTTGCAATTGAGGACATTGGCCGCCAAATGACTCCCACCAATGTGCTGCAAATAAAAAGACATTCATTAATAACTGATAACATAGTTCATTTCATTACTTATTTACAAACAATTTAACTTGAAAAGAAAAACAAATTGGAATTGCTTACCTGGTTGATCCACATCTCTTGCCATTTTTGCCAAGTTCTTTCCAAAGGTACCAGCTGCCATACTGAAATGAGTAAGTTGTTTATGTGTTTCCAAAAGGTCTGCATGGTTAGGGACCATGCGCTCCAAGCAATCAATCAATCCAGATCTGACCTCCCCATCCTGCTGATCTCCTAGCCGAGCTCTATAATGATACTTTGGGTTCAAAAAATACCCAGCTGCATGTATAGGACGATGGAGTTGATTGTTCCATCTGTTATCAATGATCTCCCATATCTGGCCATATTTAGCTAACTTGTCCCTGTAAGCTGCCCGTATCTGCTCCTTGGCCTGATCCATAGCCTCATAAATGTATCCCATTGCCATCTTTTCCCCATCCACCATCCTTAGCACCTTAACAAGGGGCTCAGTAATTTTTACCAGCTCTGAAGACCTTTTCCAAAAATTAACGTCAAAGACTTTCTTTTTGGTGTCTTTTCCATCTTGTCTACGAGCCCACCGAGATTCAGTCCAATCATCAGAAGAAAACATTTTCTGTAGGTTTTTCTGTTGAGAATTGAGACATTGCAACGTGAGGAAGTGAGTTGCAAATCTCGTAATGGCAGGCCTAACAAGCTCTTTGCCCCCAGTGTTTTTCCTCATTAGGCTCAATACCCATGAGTGGTTGTAAATGTATTTTGTAATGCACTTGCCATGCTCTACAGTGTTTTTTACCCATTCCACTTTGCCTATGTCCTCAAGCATGAGGTCTAAGCAGTGTGCAGCACATGGAGTCCAAAATATGGTATTATACTTGGACTCAAGCATCTTTCCAGCAAGAACATAGTTTGAAGCATTATCTGTGATGACCTGCACAACATTCTGCTCTCCCACTTCCTGAATAATCTCATCCAAAAGCTCAAATAGAAAGGTTGCATCCTTCACTTATCAGATGCATCAACTGATCTCAAAAACATTGTTCCTCGAGGGCAAGCAACAAGGAAGTTAATGATAGTGCGGTTCTTTCCATCAGTCCATCCATCTGACATGATGGAACAACCTGTTTTGAGCCATGACTCTTTATATTCAGCCAAATACTCATCAATATTACAAATCTCTTGTTGCAAAAGAGCTCCCCTTAAGTCATGTGCAGTAGGGCCTTTGAAGCCCTTTCCTGCAACAAAAACAGAGTCCCACATAGCTTGGTAATAAGGTGAGCGAGCAGCATTAAATGGGATATCTGAATCATACCACCATCTAGCAATGTACTGATAAGAAGCTTCTTTGCATTTTTTTTTCCAATGTTGATCCAAAGTGGGTTGATGCCTTGGAGTTGGCTAGGACATGGAGGCAGTGGCTGTGGGATTAGCAGTGGATGAGAAATAACTCATGAGGTTGGGTTTCTTTGTTGGGTTTGATCTTTTGCCAACAGGAAGAACATAGTGAAAGGGGTTATTGGTGGAAGGGATAGAAGTGGAGTCTTGAATATCATACTCATCATTTTCATACCCACTCTCTCTCAGCATTTCTACTATTTCCCTCTTCCTTGCAATTTCATCTTGGATGGCCTTCTCCCTAGCCTTAGTCTCCTCAAACTTTTCAAGCTTGGCAAGGTATTCTTCCCTAACCGGACCTAACACTGCTTTAGGTGCATCACATGGCGTTACATTGCCTCTTATCCCAGCCAAGTGATGTTTCAATCTAAGAATACCCCCACCTCCAATACATTTTTGACAAAGTTTGCATACCATCTTTCCCTCAACCACATCACAATGGGCCTATGCATTGTCCTTGGCTTTTGGAGGCATCTTGACTTGAAATAATTGAAATTTGGAAATAAATCTGCCATTTAAAAAAAAATTGCAGCTAAGATAAATGGACAACTAAGGCTAAATTTACGAAACAAAATGCACATTCAAACATACAAAATTTGATAGCATAGGACTAGAGATTTGAGAGCAATAAAATAGCTAAACACATGAGAAAATAAATACATGAACAACAATGAAATGATGGATTTTTCAAGTGAAAATTCTTACCTGGCAATGCAAACTAGCTTCCTTAGCGTCCTCTTGAAGATGCCAACGCTATTGACAGCTCCAAACTATCTCCAAGATAGCTCCAACTCCAACTCCAAGCCTCCAATATCACTACTCCGGCAAACACTCAACACTCTCCAAGCTCTCAATCAAACTCACAAACAACAAATGAGTTGGTGTGAGAAAAAGGAGAGGCTGCCCCTGCTTATAAAAGATTGGGGAGGATGTTTTTGGAGGGAAACAACCCTCCCCTTACCTCCACATATGCCCTAAGGCTGTGTTGCTGGCCGCCGGTGGGTCCGCGCAAGGAAGGGACACCTAACCGAACGGTTACGTCCAGTTAATCGGCCAATTCAGGTGAGACACCCCTCAAAACCGGGTTGCAAGGGCGGTTGTGACCGAAAGCTGATCTGACCGGCCAGTTTGACCGGTTACCGGTTCAAACCGGCCGGTTTTAATAACTATGGGTATCAGAGCGCAGATAATCAGTTAGAGAGCTCAGTAGTAGAAGAAAAGAGGATTTTCATTACTCATCGTGAGCAACAGTTGGAAACCCCAGAGGCAGCGCAGTCACCTTGGCCAAGAGGCTGTATTTCTTGAGGAAAATCAGTTTTTCTAATAGAGCGACAAAAAAAATCGATTTCTCCATATCGAGGAATTCCAAAGGCAAAGGGAGCAGCCAGTATTTTCTTGCAGAGCAGATCTCTAGCTGGGCAACAGTTTGCTAGAGCAGAGCTAGCGTCGGGTGGAGGAAGAGCACACACTAAGGGAAAAATTTCCTCAGGGAACTTCTAGTCTCAAGAAGTTCATTTTCCCTAGCAAATCAGCAGTCGTTGTGGGCAGAGTTTCTCACTCCAAAAGGGAGTGTGTATAGCTGAGCAGCAACTGAGCAGAAGGGAAGAGGAGATTTTTGACATTTTTTGTTGAGATTGCCACAACGGGGCTTCGAGATCAAGACAGGTTGGATGGAGCTTCCAACTATGTTATCTGGAAGGCAAGGATTTCCTTCCTTCTAGACGAGTTTGATCTCAAGGCTTATATCGATAACGTGGTAGCAATCCCCACGGATGCAAATCAGTTGAAGCAATACAAGAAGGAGATGGCGAAGGCAAAGAGGTTGATCCTTGATGGAGTTTGAGATCACGTTGTATCACACATAGCGGCCCAGGGAACGACCAAGGAGATGTGGGATACCGTTTCCACGCTATACCAAGAATCTTCCGAGCAGCGGAAGATGTACTTGGAGGAGAAGTTGAGATGCACCAGGATGCAGAAAGGGGAGCGCATATACCCTTTCCTTACCAGGATTCAGGAGATCCGAGATGAGCTGGCAGCTGTTGGGTCAGTGCCTCATGCCTACTTTTATACAAGACAATGAGCCTACACAAGGGTAACCTATGGAGGACAATGAGGACACTGAAATATTAGTTAAGTATCAAGCTTTGGGGGTAAATTTTGAATCATCCATCTCCTTTAAGGACTACTTGGAGGTCACAAAGCGCACAAAGCCAAAGCAAAAGCAATGGAACCAAGAGAAGCAAAACTATGGGATGCATAAGAGGTTGGGCAGTATATACTTACCAAGTTTTGATGGATCATCCAAGTGTACAGCTAGGGCTTGGATTCAAAAATCGGATACATATCTTGCCCTAAATCAGATGAAGTACATTGAGGCAATCAAGTTTTCTACCCTTCACCTTGAGGGAGTTGCACATGAATGATGGTATCACAATTCAGTGACGCGAGGGCATGGTGCAATAGTCTCTTATGATCAATTTTGAACTATATTGATAGAGCGGTTTGACCGCAACAATTCAAAGGTACACTCTAGAGAGTTGGCTCAGTTGAGACAGGTTGGGACACTTGATGCATGTATTTTAGAGTTTCAACGGTTGTAAGCCATGGTTTCTAATGTGACTAAGAAAAGATTGATTTCTTGGTTCATAGAGGGCTTGTTAGAACCTCTCAGGGGTTGGCTCAAAGTTTTTAATCAACCAACCTTGCGGAATGCTATTAAGCATGCAAGGAATATGGAGTTATCCATACCACAGGCTAGGTTTCCTAGCAAGTTTCCACATAGACCCTTGTCGCAAAGTTGGTTGCAAAGGAAGGACAAGAAGCCAGAGTATGATAGACCTACGGGTGAGATGTCTAAGGCAGTTGGCAGTTCACCTCGTGATTTGAGGGATGAGTTGCGACAAAAAAGGCTTTGCTTTGACTATCGTGAGCCTTGGACACCTGGACATAAGAGTAGAAGCCTAGTGATGATGAGTCAGAAGACATAGGTTCCTGATGAGTAGCATGAGTAGATGGATGGAGAGACAAGTAAAGATGAGCACCCAGATGATTTGGAACATATAGAAGGTGCTTTTGCAACCCTCACTACCATTCCTCATTATAATACCTTCAAAGTAACGGGTGTTATAGAAGGACAGTGAGTTGTTGTGCTAATTGATAGTGGGGCTACCCACAATTTCATTAAATCGTCATATGTGAAGGAGCGGGGTTTGCAAGTTGAGGAGCATGATGGTTTTTGGGTATGGACTGCAAGTGGCCCAATGTTGCATTGTGTTCATCTTGTTCCATAGTTGAGTATAACTTTGGCTAATTACACCCTTACTGATGACTTTTAGGTGGTTGACATTGAGCATACCAATGTTGTGTTGGGTGTTCAATGGTTGCATTTTATAAGTCCATTTGTTACGAACTTTAAGTCTATGCAATTTAGTTTCACAGCAGATGGTAGGAGGGTGGTATTACGGGGCTTAACTCCAAATGCTCCTAGAGTCATTACAGCTAAGAGGATGGAGAGTGTTTTTGACATTTAAAGGCCAAGTGGGTAGTGTAGTGTTCCATTTTAGAAAGGTCTACTGATACAGGATAGTGTGGGTAGTGTAGTGTTCCATTTTAGAAAGGTCTACTGATATAGGATAGTGTGGGTATCATGTGGGCATACAAGGCTTGTTGGACAAGCATAGTGTGGTGTTTTCAGATCTACCGCATGGCTTAGCTCTAGATCATGGTTGTTACGGATCCCTATTATCATCCTAAACGATTCAAGGATGAGATCGAGAGGACTCTTTGGGAGTTGTTGGGTGCAGGAGATATATGGCCTAGCTCTAGTCCTTTAGCTTCTTTTGTTGTCCTAGTAAAGAAGAAGGATGGCACTATGAGGATGTGTATTGATTATCATGCACTAAATAAGAAGACCATCAAGAACAAGTACCCTAGTCTGTGTATTGATGAGTTGAGCTACATGGAGCGGTCTATTTCTCCAAAATAGATCTTCATTTAGGATATCATTGTATTCAAGTCCAAGAGCAGGATGTGCACAAAACAACTTCCAGGTGCCACTTTGGACCTTTTCAGCATTTGGTGAGGCCGTTTGGGTCATCAAATGCTCCAGTTACTTTTCACTCTTGCATGAACCATGTGTTCAACAAGCAGTTGCAGAAATTTGTGTTGGTTTTCTTTGATGACATCTTAGCATAGAGCAAGTCATGGGAAGAGCATCTTTGACACCTTGATGAAGTGCTGAGTATATTAGCAGCAAGTTCCCTGTTGTGAAAGCCTCTAAGTGTGAGTTTGGCATGACAGAGCTATTATAGTTGGGATATGTCATTGGGGGAGGTGGTGTAAGGAACATTAGGAGAAGATTCAAGCTATACTTGGTTGTCAGCCACAAAAAAACTTGTTGCAATTGCGGGGCTTCATTGCTCTATGCACATACTGTAGATGGTTTGTGAAGGGATTTTCTTCATTAACTGCTCCTCTGACAGATTTGACCAGGAAGGATGCTTTTGTTTGGATAGATGAGACTCAAGGAATTATGGATCATCTTAAGAAGGTAACAAGTACTTTTCATGTTTTGGCTTTACCAGATTTCTCTAAACCTTTTGTGCTTGAGTGTGATGCATCAGGTATTAGTATTGCAGTTGTTTTGATGCAAGACAAGCATCCCATTATGAAAGTTGAAAATTGAATGAAGTTGAAAGGAGATTTATGATAAGGAGATGTTGGCAACAATGCAGCCACTTGAAAAGTTTCGTCACTATCTTGTGGGCAGCAAGTTTACTATGAGGACTGATCATAACAGGCCCAAGTATTTCATAGAGTAAAAAGGATTAAACAAGAGACAACAACGATGGGTAAGTAAGCTACAAGGATATGACTTTGACATTGAATTCGTCAAGGGAAAAAATAATGTGGTTGCTGATGCATTATCTAGAAATACTTTGTTTTGCTTGCTTTCAAAAATTTCATCCTTTTGGAAAGATCACATACTAGCACAATATGCAAAAAATCAATATGCTTGTGATATTTTAGAAGGTAAAATTGATGATAGAAGATATGAAGTGATGAATGACCATCTATTACAAGAATAGAATCTACCTAGTGCCTGAAAGTAAGTTTAAGCACAAAATTCTAATCGTTGTTCATAACAATCAGCTTGTTGGTCACCTTAATTATTTTAAGACATGCAGGTCTGTTTGTGAAAGGGTCTCATGGAAGGGTATGAAGGATGATGTTCTCAATCATGTGAGGGAATTCATAGAATGCCAACGAAAAAAGGCAGAAGTTTCCTTCCCTACAGGGTTGCTACAACCACTTCCTATTCCCAACGAAAAGTGGGAATAATATCAATGGATTTTATCACGAGGTTGCCTAAGGTAAATGGTAAGGAATATATTTTTGTTGTAGTGGGCAAACTTACTAAATATGCTCATTTCATATCAATAAATTTTGAATCTAAAGCTCCACAACTTGTTGGTCTATTCTTTGAACATGTATTCAGACTTCATGGTGTGCCTAAGAGGCTTGTAAGTGACAGGAACTGAATATTCATTAGCACTTTTTGGCAAGAATTGACGAAGTTGGCAGGAACAGAACTTGATCATAGCACTAGTTATCATCCTCAAATGGATGGTCCAACTGAAATTGTTAATAAATAGCTCGAGGGCTACTTGAGGAACTATGTGTCAGGACAGCAAAAAGCATGGGTAAAATGGTTACATTTGGCATAATTTTGTTGCAACACTACCCATCACATGAGCATCAGCATGACTCCTTTCAAAGCCTTGTATGGTTATGAAGCTTCTACATTTGTGGATTTGGTCTTTTCTGATTCTAGAGATCCAAAAGCTCTTGAGTGGGTTGAAGAGAACCGAGATATCCTCAATACACTAAAGAAGAATATTCAGATAGCACAAGAACAACAGAAGAAATATGTTGATCGCCATCGAATTGAGAGGTGTTTCTAGGTGGGAGACATGGCCTTTTTGCATCTTCACTGAACTGAACCCTAATCCTATCTAGAACACCCAGGTTCTAAATTTGAACCAAAATCAACATCAGCACCTAAACTAAACCTGGAAGTCCCCTTAACCCCTTAACTCATGCACTTTTCTAAATGCAGAAAACCGTGATTTGACAGAACTGAAAGCACTTTCTAAGAAAATAAACGCAAGGCACTTTCCAATCAGGAAGAGCAAAACCTCATTAAAGCATGAGACCCAACTGGAAACTCTCAAGACTGGCCCATGTATTCAGTAGGGATGAATACCCCCTTTACAACTGCTATGCACCTAATCCATAGTACATACTACCCATTATTGGGTGGAACTGCACTGCAGTGAAGGAGAAACACCTTCGTCGCACACCAACTACAATTTAAAGGCTGTTGCACCTCCATCCGTATTATGTACGATCTGCACAGAGCTCCATGGCAGGAACAGATCTGCTGTTCATGCCGTTCTATCGAAAATGCTAAAAAAGCTCCAGCTGAGTATGCTGCAACAGGAGAACACCTCAGACTCCGAAGCAATAGGGAATATTAACATCTTCATCTCTCGAACTAATTATACACCAGAGATACTAAAAAGGTTTTACGTGGTCCATTAAAAGTCGGTGGCAACTCCTATGAAATAGGGATGAAGTAGCTTTGAGGGTTAGTTCAGTTGGTCGAGTCCTCATCGTTAAAGCATCTTTGCTATTGGGAGTTTACAGGTTCAATTCTTTTGACACTCTCGGGGTCAGGCTCTGTGATTGAGCAGAGAGGAAGTGATCCTTTCAGATAAATCTTCCTGGTAGAAATATTCTATAGACATAGCAGTCACCAATCTCCGGGACCGTGAACCAAAAAGAAAAAAGAAAGAAAGACATTTCTATTCCATAGACATAGCGGTCACCGAGGGGACCTGAACCAAATAGAAAAAAGAAAGAAAAAAGGATTAAGTTATAAACTATTGAAGATTCAAAAGTTAATGGATGCAGTATTCTACGGGCAGCTGATAGGGAGTTTGATCTACCTTAATACTACAAAACCAGATTTGATCAATATAGTTCAAATCATTTTATGGTGTTCAGTAAGTCCCAAAGACATTCACTATAGAGTAGCGGAACTTATACAAAGTTATAGTAAGAGTATACTGCGTATGGACTCGAATATGTGTATACTAATAAGTTCAAGTTGGTTGGGCATAGATGAAAGTAAATCTACCACATGTTACTCATTCAACAAGGATTTAGGAGTAATTAGGTTGGTAAGAAAGCAGCAGCAGCTATGGCAATATCTTACATGGAAACAGAGTACAAACAAGTTGCTAATACAACCTTTAATGCCAACTAAACTGAGAAATCTGGTATTGGAAGTTCATTCTAACATAACTAGGACCCCACAAAAAGGTCTACCAAGTATACAATAATTGATCAGATATGTCAATCATGTAACACAAAGGAATCAAATGAATCTTACCTGGCCAGGAAAGAGGAAAGCTGAGGTGGGTTTGTAGTCTGCAAATAGAGCATCACCAGTGGATGTGAGTGTCTCTGTGCCCACACTTGTATTGGAACTCATCATCGTGCACACCCTTGAGCTGCAACTTCTCCTCTCTACCCATCTGTGACCACTCCTATCACCGTGTACCACCAACTGCGAACTCAATGGATTTAAGCTTTTTCTCAGCAAAACGGCACTGTGGCTACTCTTGGCTGATGAAAGACCTGCACTTACAGAAGCCGAAGGTTTTGAAAGAGTCGATGCAGATTGCAGTCTGCTGGGTGTGAACGCACATGACATTGCTGTAGACATTTTCAAACCAAATCGTCCCAACCCACAAATGTGCATAAAATAAACGAAGCTCAGTAGAGAGTCAGGACTGAATTGATCTGCACAGGGGTGGGAATGGATGATGTGAAAGGCAGGGGCGATATGTTCAATGATGGGGCGATATACTCGAGGTGGTTGAAATTGAAAGAAGCAAAGACGAATGTTACAATGGGAATGCTTATAAAATCAAATTATGCGTGGCTTTCCTTCAATTCGCTGTATCGCTCAGAAAAATTCCTGGTGTTTGGTGAAGTTGGTTGAGCTTAAATCCCTATAAAGAGTGGATATCTTGCTGTTTTCATGGTAGTGCTTTCATGGTTGAAAGTAGTTGTATGCATTCAAATCTAATTCCGTTTAAGTACCCTTCAACTGTTTTCATCGTTGAAAATGGTGGTATGCATCCGAATCTAATTATGTTTGGAATTTTTTATTAAATTTGAGCAATAGTGATATAAATTAAATAATTAGTAAATGTTTATATAGTTGGTAAATATTTATAGATATTAATTTAAATTTACAAGAATGTTAATATTTTTGGAATCTAAGCTTATGTGATCCATCATATAAATTTGTAAAAAAAAATTGGTAATAATCACATGCAATGGAACATGGTCAACGCATTTCAAACCAACCAATGTAGTTCATCATCATTCTATAATACATCTCATGTTATTAAAATTTAAAAATAAAAAAAAATAAAAAAATAAAAAAAATCATTTAATTTAACTATATTATTAATATATATTAAATATAAATATACTTCAAAAATATATTATTAGTATATATTAAATATAAATATATTTTAAAAAATATATAACACAAAATCACAGTGTTAAAATTGAAAAATCATAAACTTAATTATATTATTATTATTATATATTAAACATATATATATTTCAAAAACACATATGTGAAATCCTTCCTTTTTATAGATCATTAGTGGTTTTTTTTAATAAAGGTGATGAATCACCTAAACACATATAATACAGGAGTGAAATCCTTCCTTTTTATTGATCATTAGTGGTTTTTTTTAATAAAGGTGATGAGTCACCTTTCACTAGAGACTGGATGGAGTAGTTTTTTTTTAATAACGTCACTAGTGTGTTATTTTAGATGGAGCGGTTTTTTTAATTCTTTACTATGAAGATTTACCCCACATTATCATGGAGATTTGTAATCTATAAATAAACTTGGTTACATGCTCAAAAAACCATAACTAATTTATATGACACTTGTTCATATGATTTTTTTTTAATTAATCAATTTAATTAAAAAAATAAAAAGTGCATAATTACTTTGAAGATAAATCTCAACTCTTTGTATATGAACATTCTATAATATTCCATGTCCCTACCATAATTATTGATAATTAAATTAAAATTATGTAAGTCAATATTCCAAAATAAACACATTTGAGCATAATGAGAAGAGATTTCATGGGAAATTACAATTTTAAAAATAAAAATAAAAAAAGGTAAATTTATATTATAATTTGTTGTGATTATATTAGTTGATAGGCTAATATATATTGAAAATGATTATTTAATCAAATATTTGCAAATATATTTAAAATGTTTTTTTATGGATTTAAAATAGTTTTCCATAAAATATTTGTAAAAAATGTTGTAGTCATGCATTTGGACAAGTATTTGTAATATAGGGTGGATTTTAAAAAACATTAAACATATTATTGAATACAAACATTTTGGTAGTGAGCTTCCTCTTAGTTCTATGCATTAGTCATGAAATTTCAATTTGAATTAAGTATTTCTACATCCTCTTAAGGTTGTTGTAGTGTTTCCTCTTCTGTAACTTTCTCCAATGTAAACCCCAATACACAGTCTAGCAATTGAATGAGTTGGGGAACCATTTCTTACCATACCAACAGCCAAGTGTCTAAGAGCAACACATTCTACTTGAAGTCCCTTGATTTTCCTTCTAATTATACAGGGTTTCCAAAATGAAAGCAACTTCATAATTCCTAGCCTCCTATTGGGACTACATTTTATTGGTTATTAGAAAGATTGAGTTTCGATTATTAGTGGTATAATCATCTCGCATCCTTAAATCTTTATGAGTTTCAGTAGTTTTACACAATGGGCACCTTCCAAAATGTTTGTGATCCATTTAGATACTCATATGTAACACCTAAACAAACCCTTTTATCTCCACTCACATCACTCAAACTAGAGAGTATTTTCACAATCCAGCATTCCCTCATAAACAAATACAGAGGACAAAATGCTAACCTTTAACAACTTTGAATTTATGGGAGTAGGGGAGCTCTAGAGTAGTAAGCACCTCCAAAGAAAAGAAATCACATACAAACAACACAAGCTAGAAACTAAGTAGCATGTGAACTCAAGATACCAAGCCACAATAGTTCAAAACCCAACAATTCAAAGCCAGAAATAGAACCAATTCCTCACATACCAAAGTCAACAAAGTGTAAATCCAAAAAATGGCTAGAGTGAGGTTCCATATAGAAAGACATGAAAGAATTGTAATCTAATTTTGAGCCCCAATTCAAACCAAGTCAAAGTATAACCATGAACCACAAATCCTCAAACAATGTAGCAACATTGAGAGATATTTTCCCACATATAAGAAGATACAAATTTCAATATGTTTGATGAATTTGAGTCTGCAGTAAGCTTCAAGTATGCAAGGGTCTTGTGATTGAATGCACATTGGGCTTCATCAGTGCTAATCAAACACCTCAAGCGTGATGGCATACCAAATGTTTAACATGCAAGAGTTCTTCATGTTGATGGATTAATATTCAGGGGATGAGGTGATAAACCTTTGTTCTTTTTAACTTTAATTTGCAACATTAAAAAAGGAACGCCTTATGGGCTAGATTGTATGCTCCTTTAATCTTGGGAGACCATTACTCAACCAACCAAGTTTCCACAACTTCTGGACCAGGGAAATGACCTGCAAACTTTCATATCAAAGCATGCATAGAAAAAATGTGGGATTTCCTTCTTGGTTCCAAAGATGGAAGATCCAACCGAGAAATAGCTTCCAAAAATTTTACAAATCTCCTTCGATGGGGTTTATTTACATTATGGGGTTCAAAGACCAAACCAAAGATAAAAAGGGCTTTATTTTTGCACTAATGGAATCTCCCATCTTGAACAAACAACTCATATTCTGCAGGATATAGTGACAGACTTCACTAATATTGGATCAAAATCCACACCCCCAAAAAATGTGGCTTTATTATAGATAACTTAGCTTCATTTTAGGAAATGGCCTTCAATAACTTTGGATCTAGTATCCCATGCCCTATAATAAAAGAGATGACAAGTTTCTTCTGATTTGTTTTTTTTTGCTAGTAAAAAATCATAACTTTATTTCGAAAAGGAAACAAAATTACATTTTGCATATGCCTAAAGCATTCATAGAAGACAACCAAAATGGCTCTGAAGAGAAGTATAAACTAAAGAGAAAATAATAACACAATGGGGAAGATCAATTAATATATAAATCACTTATCTTCCCTTCTTTCCTTTCTTTTTCTAGACTTGTTGATATTCTCCAAGATTGGGGCCAACTGGTACCAAATCCAAATCACTCGCGGATATCTTTGGAGGATGTTCTTTATATGAATTTGTATTTCTGATACATGGACATGCTTTGTTCCCATTGTTCCAACCTTCTTATGTGTCTCTTATGTCCAATGTTACCATTCCAAGATTATTACTATATCTGCCTCGTTCTAATTAAGGGTAGCATCAACATGGGCCGTATATTCCCCTTCAACTTAGTTTCCATGTTGAACCTGTGCATCTACTTCTGCTTGGACTGGTTGGCTCTCCACGATTTCTTCTTCATTTTCATTTGAAAGGTGTGGATCTGGAAACTTCCATTCTTTTTGTTCATAGGCCTGCCTCTTTTTCTTTTTTCGGATTCTTTTTTTCCTGTGGACATGTGTTCTACAAGTGTTCATTTTAGAAGCTTGTTCGACACCTAAAAGTTGTATTCTCGTAATCTACTACTTAGGTCCAACAAATTTGTGTTTCATTTGAATATGACCATGTAGATATTTACTAAGGTCTATCTCTACACAATGACACATATTTTGGAACAAGTCAAAAGACCTTTATATGTTCTTTCTATTGGCATTATGATTGCATGTGTTGTCCTCGATGGCAACCCACTTGTAAAAGACCAAGTATATGGTTTTTGGATAAGCTCAGAGGTGACAAAGTGATGGAACAGAATGACAATATGATGGGGTAGAGGTTTTGCATATTAAAATTTGAATATGGATAAAATACATAATTAAAGAACTATACGCGAGTTCTTCACAGCAAAGTCGTGTATACACACAAGTACGAGGAAGCAAAGTCATGTATGTGCTAGCGCACTAAGCTTATAATACAAGGGGTCTTTACCATGGTATTAGCCTACAATATTGAGTGCAGTAACGGTTATTTGATCACGCCCAAGAATACCATTAACACTTGTGTGGTTTTGGCTCATGGTATTGGCTAAGGCTCAAACTATTTAAAGAGGTGAAGATCATAGTGTTAAGCGTGCATGTGTATGGGTATTGAATGGATACTTCACTCTGAAGTATATATGCATGGAATGGGCTATAGTTATTGATAGATCTGAAATAATGATGCACCCATGAATACAATGATGGATCAGGGTATCTAGACCTGAAATGACTATGTATTTGCATGATCTATTTGTGAGATGTTTAGATATGTGGTCTGGCACATGTTTGTTGCAGTGAACGGCATGATTTGAGTAAGATTGCAATTCTGAAGTGTTGTGTAATCCTAAATTATTTACATATCTATGTGCGGGTTCGACTCAAGGAAGGCACGTATACACGCAGGTTTAGTTCTATAGAGGTGCGTATATTTTCAGTAAATCTATATGCAAGTTTGTTTCGAGAGAAGCACGTACAGTCACGGATTTGTCTTATGGAAGACACATATGCAAGCTAGGGTTTTGCTGAAGAATGTTGAAAGAAATGTCTAATCAGTTTTACTGTGTTTCTGTTGTATGTCAATGATGTCTTCATATAGATCTTGTTTGTTTGAGTATTGATTATGTTGTTAGTTGATTGTGATTAAATATCAGTGATTGGTTGGTTGATTGATGATTCAGTGAATGATTTGGTACAGTTATATGTTTCAGATTAATGTATGGTATTGGGCTTAAATGAGTGTAGTGGGTCAAGTCTGAAAAATATGATGAAAAGAGGCCTACAAGTTATGTTGAATTGAAGTTGTTGGATCCAGCGTGAAAATTTATGAAACGTGATCCGAAGTGGTGTTGAGGGTTGGAGCCTTTAGTAAGGAAGTCGAATATTCTTTCCAGTAGGAACTGGTGATTAGATAAGGAGGTTGTAGCTCCCTTCCAGTAGTGGCTGGTAAACGAGAGCAGGAGGTCGTAGCTCCCTTCCAGCGGTGGCTGGTAAATGAGAGTAGGGAGTTGGAGCTCCCTTCTAGTAGTAGTTGAAGAGCGAGAGAAGGTTGCAGCCTTCTGCAAGTGGGTGCCTACGTGCTAGTATGATTCTACGCCAATACAAGATTGTAAGCAGTTTTCTATATAATAAATATTGAAGACAGAGATAACAACAACTTTAGTTTTCTCCCTACTTGGGTTTCCACCTTATGTCTTGGTGTTCATGTGTGTTGCTTATGTGTGACGATTTATTTTGTTCTTACTGCACATGTTTACTTTTTACTAAATGTATGATGAATAAATGATGCACTGGGCTAAGTAAAGTTTCTGAATTTTTATCTGAATAATAATCTCACTAGGCATACACAGGTTTCCTTAAATAAATCTATGTGCATACGCTAGTTGTATTAATTAAAATCACGTATAGAAATTAGTAAAGAAAATAAAAGTTCTTGTGAGTTTTAAAATACCAATTCAACGCCCCCCTCCCCTCTCTTAATTTTTTTCCCAACAATTGGTATCAGAGCAGGTCCTTTAGAAGAAGCTTGATTGCTTGAGGGAGATTCGTCACAATGGGAAGGAAGAAAAAGAAGAAGGCTTCTCAAAGGAAGAAGACATCTCAAAAAACATGTGTAGCAGAAAATGAAGAAGATAAAATAGGTACTAATTATTGTTCTTGTGATCCACTATCTTGTTCATGCAATGTTGAAGATAGTGAATACAAAAGTGAAAGGAATGTTATGGATCTAGAAGCAGAAATTTCTAAACTCAAAAATGAAGTTGAAGATCAGCAGATTCTATTTAATGAAAGAGAATTTATCTAGAAAGACGTGATTACTAGATTGAATAATCAATTACAAGAAAGAAATTCAATTGAGCAACTGAACAAAGAATAGATAGACCACTGTCAAAAGTTGCAGGATGAAGTAACCAATCACAATGAAGGACTTGAAGTAGAAAACATCTCTCTCAAATCAGATCTGGAAAAATCAAATAAGAAGAATGAAGAACTTCTACAAACATTTGAAGATCGAGAAAATGGGATAAAAGAATAGATTATAAAATTGAATGAGCAAGTAGAAGAAGGAATAAGGGTCAAAGAAGGTTTGAAGAAGCAGTGCCTAAGATTGGAGGTTGAGGTCAACATTTTAAAAGGTAAATTAGATTAAAATGATAAACACTCGAGATTTCAAGATATTACTAAGATTCTGGATATTATTCTTAGTAGTCAAAGGTCTCCCTCCATTAAATTTGGTCTTGGTTTTCATGAAATTTTTAAAGGAGAATCTAGTTCACAAGACAGTGCAAAATATTCAAAGGATATCAATGCAAAACCTAAAGTGTTTAAAGAGACAAAAGGTCAACCGAAAATCATGAATAGGAAATCATTCGAACCTAACTATAAAAGTATAAATCAATTCTCTCCTCTGATCAATAATGTTGAATGCTTTATATGTCATAATTATGGACATGTTACAGCCATTTGCAGAAGCAGGTTGTTTCGATTGCATACAAATAGACACCATCAACTCCAAGGTACTCAGGTTTCTTTAAGGGATATTGTTTTTCATGCAACAATTTTGGTCATAAAGCACTTTATTGCAATAGAAGGAAGTTAAGACAAACATATAATGATTCCTCTGCTCCCTTTTCTGGTCACATAAGATGTTATGCTTGTAACAAGTTTGGGCATGTAGAAAAGGAATGCAGAAACAAATCAATGAATCATCAAAGACAACATGGAAGACAAACAGATGATATCGTAAGACAAAATAAAGTTGGATCCACCAGCATTCATGTTAACAAGCAGAAAGAAGAAGAGATGAGATGTGGTCTTGCTTTCTGTGCAATTAAAAATAAGGACGAATGGTACATCAACAACGGGTGTTCTCATCACACAACTGGTGATAAGAGTAAGATGGAGTCTCTCAAGAAAAATCAAGATGGTAAGGTTATTCTTTCAAATGATGCTCCAACAAAAGTTTTCAGAAAAGGTAGAGCCATAATTAACAAAAATACAAATGCAGTTGATACCTTATTAGTTCAAGGTCTAGAACAAAACATATTAAGTGTAGGCGAAATGGCAGATAAAGGAAATGTAATTGTGTTCACTTCAACCAAATGCAAGGTCATGGATGAAGAAACTGGAGATGTCATAGCAAGGGGATACAAAAACGCTGATAAATTATATGTGTTTAAAGATCTGACCTCTCCCAGATATAAGAAGGATTCAAAATTAGACTTGTTATAGGTCAAGTTGAGCATCATTCCCAATGACCTGGTTAACTGGGCATCATCTCCAGGACCGATGATCAAAGGGTCTATCATTCCCTATCATCTCAGTTGCTATATGCCCTAAGACAGGAAACAACATGAATCAAACAAAGATTTTCATCAAAGCAAGGCTTTTCCATGGTTTGAAGCTTATTATTAAACATGTGGGAGCTCACCAACGCAGGCTGTAAGGGGTCTAGGTGCGTTGCATATGCAGGTAGCCCCATTCAAGGCTACTCTGCAAAGCACTTCCCGACATTCAAAGGTGTGTTGGTCACATTGGGAGCGAAATTCTCATTGTTCTGGAATCTCCACTTGGCCAGTGTCTTCTAGAAGGGTTCACATGTGTCAAGCTTTGGATCCAAGTGTCCATTTGACATCTACATGAATGGAAACATGTCTTGCCTATTTTTGGATTGTTATTGATTACAAAACTGCCTACAGTTCCTCTATAAATTGAACACATATCTAAGTGTTTGGGAGGAAGAATTTGAGTAGGGAAATGCTGGATAATTTTCAATAGAGAGTTTGATTTGTGGAGCTGCTGCTGGAGAGACTTATGCTGTGATGATACTTGGGAACTTTTCTGGAAGGTCACTACAAATCAGTCACTAGGTTGTAACCTCTCCTTTTATCATTAATAAAGAGTACTTCTTGTTTTTCCCTACATGCATCCATGTTTACTTTGATTTTCCATATTGCAAAATCTTGGTTGATGAATGTAGTTTATGCTTAACTGATTTAGCTAACTAGCTTGAATAGATATCTATATTATTGCATCTTCTGTTGTTTCAGTGTTCTTTCTTGCAGGAAGCATTCAGCTATTAAAAACCGCTTGAATTTGAAGTTGTGGTGGAAGCGACAGAAAGGAGCCATTTGGAAGCGACTGAAACAAGTAAGCATCCAATTCTCTCTGTGTATCTGTTCTAAGTTAGGAGAAACATTAGTATAGTCTTTCACCTGTTATTCTAGACTAGACACCGGTCTAGGGAAGCATAGTTTATCCGTAGATTACAATTCTAGCCCAACAAGACTGAAAGAAGACAATGGCCATTGTAGTTCATCATTATTGAAAGAATATTGTTATGAGTAACTGCAATATATGAAGGTTGGTTTGGTAATTCTAGTTGTCTATATTTCTAATAGTGCATCTGATGTGACAATAGAAGACAAGTTTAGGGGGAGATGAAAATGTGAAATTTTTAGTATTTCACTTTTTGTATGCGGGTTGCATGAACTAAAACAACATATATACGCGAGTTCGTTTGAATACAGATGTGTATGTTTTTATCTGATAGAAAAACAATGAGATAGAATCAAGAACAGATTCTGATATGTTGTTGGCAATTATGATTTAATTTTCTTGGTCTGATGTTGATGGTTACAATCTGTTGATATGGTTAAATTATGCTTATCTAATTTATGAAGATGCTTTGATGAATGAGTTGTTGTGGTCAAACTTGACAGTGAATAGATACCACAGGTTCAGGGGGAGCATTAGACTTGCAGAGTATAATGCATTGTTGGCATTATGTTTATAATGGTTGTTTAATTATGTTCAATGATATCTCTCTATTGGGGTCATTTGTTCTTGGTTATAAAATTCATATATGTAATTTGATGTAAGGGTCATGTTGAGACCTATGATGTAAAGATTGTCATATTTTGTCATGTAAACCCACTTGGTTGGGTGATTGATGTAAGTACGCATCCTTGGTGATAGGAAAGGTCACAATCAGTTGACTTATAGAGTCATGTACTTCATTGAATATATATATGAAGATCCAACATGTGCTCAGGGGGAGCATGGTCAATATAACGCAGATCAGATCTATAGAGCTCTTGTATCTACAAGGAAAGAGAAACCTTGTTTCAGCATTGGTCTGCCCTTTAACCTTGATGTCAAAGGGGGAGAGTAATTTGGTGTTTGAATAATGCTTATGTTGATGTGTCTAATAGATACATATAGGTTGTGGTGATTAAACACCAACATGGTTGCCATCAAGTCCAAAGGGGGATATTGTTGGCATTATGATTGCATGTGTTGTCCTTGATGGCAACCCACTTGTAAAAGACCAAGTATATGGTTTTTGGATAAGCTTAGAGGTGACAAAGTGATGGAACAAAATGACAGTATGATGGGACAGAGGTTTTGCAGATCAAAATCAGAAGACGGATAAAGTACATAATTGAAGAACTATACGCGAGTTCGTCACGAAAAATTCGTGTATACACGTGGGTACGAAGAAGAAAAGTCATGTATGTGCTAACACACTAAGTTTATAATACCAAGGGTCTTTACCATGGTATTAACCCACAATATTGAGTGCAGTAACGATTATTTGATCCCGTCCAAGAATACCATTGACACGTGCGTGGTTTTGGCTCATGTTATTGGCTAAGGCTCAAACTATATAAGGAGGTGAATATCATAGTGCTAAACGTGCATGTGTATGGGTATTGAATGAATACTTCACTCTGAAGTGTATCTGCATGGAATGGGCTATAGTTATTGATATATATGAAATAATGATGTACCCATGAATACAATGATGGATCAGGATCTCTAGGCCTAAAATGAATATGTATTTGCATGATTTGTTTGTGAGATGTTTAGATTTGTGGTCTAGCGCATGTTTGTTGCAGTGAAGGGTATGATCTAAGTAAGATTGCAGTTTTGAAGTGTTGTGCAGTCCTAAATTATTTACATATCTATACGCGGGTTCGACTCAAGGAAGGAGCGTATACATGCGGGTTCAGTTCTGCAGAGGCACGTATACACGCGGGTTCGGTTCTGTAGAGGTGCGTATAATTTCAGTAAATCTATACGAAAGTTTGTTTTGGGAGAAACGCGTACAATCGCGGATTTGTCTTATGGAGAACGTGTATGAAAGCTAAGGTTTTGTTGAAGAATGTTGAAGGAAATGTCTAGTCAGTTTTACTGTGTTTCTGTTGTCTATCAATGATGTCTTCATATAGATCTGGTTCGTTTGAGTTTTGTTTATGCTGTTATTTGATTGTGATTAAAGATCAGTGATTGGTTGGTTGATTGATGATTCAGTGAATGGTTTGGTATAGTTATATGTTTCAATTTTATGTATGGTGTTAGGATTAAATGAGTGTAGTGGGTCCAGTTTGAAAATATGATGAAAAGTGGCCTACAAGTTGCATTTAATTACCTAACATAAGGGAAGCCCGGGGGCTGAATGGAGATGACATATTTTATGTTTTTGATAGGGTTGGGAAGATTGATGCATATATCTCCTCATCAACTGCAACTCCCTTTTTCCCTTTACACAAAAAAGGAAAAATGAAGTTCTTTGAAGGCTACATGCATATATTATGTAACCTTCTACACTCTTAATAGATGGTTCGATTTTTTCTTTGGAAAAAAATTGTGTTTAATTGAAGTTGTTTGATCCAATGTGAAAATTTATGAAATGTGATCCACGGTGGTGCTGAGGGTTGGACCCTTCTGTAAGAAAATATAATCTTACTACCAGTAGGAGCTAGTGATCAGATTAGGAGGTTGTAACTCCCTTCCAGTAGTGGTTGGTAAATGAGAGCAGGGGGTCGTAGCTCCCTTCCAGTGGTGGTTGGTAAATGAGATCAGGGGGTTAGAGCTCCCTTCCAGTAATAGTTGGAGAACGAGAGAAGATCGCAGCCTTCTGCGGGTGGGTGCCTGCGTGTTGGTATGAGTTTTCAGCAGTACAAGATTGTAAGAAGTTTTCTATATAGTAAATATTGAAGACAGAGATGATAATAACGATGGTTTTCTCCCAATTTGGGTTTCCACCTTAATTCCTTGTGTTCATGTGTGTTGCTTATGCGTGATGATTTATTATGTTCTTACTGCACATGTTTGCTACTTACTTATAAATTTCTGATGAATAAATGATGCACTGGGCTAAGTAAAGTTTCTGAAGATTTATCTGAATAATAAGCTCACTCGGCATATGTAAGTTTCCTTAAAGAAAGTCACATGCATATGCTAGTTTCATTAATTAAATTTGCGTATAGAAATCAGTAAAGAAAAGAAAATTTATTGTGATATTTAAAATATTGATTCACCCCCCGCCCCCGCCCCCCCATAGTCCATTTTAATCTGCCAAAAGTATTTCCAATGTTGTTTAGGACATTATGATGCTAGAAAGGTAGGGGGAGATTTGGAAGTCTCACCTGTATTGGAATTGTAGAGACCACCATATTTGTAGCATCAAATTATGGGAAACATAGTGTAATGAAAATCCCAACATTACCCAAAAACCAAGGCCCTTCATTTACTACAAACTTTAGGTATTTTTTAGTGTTAAATTGAACGATGAAAAAGCCTGTTGGGTCAATTTATTCTTGCAAAATAACACAAATATTTATTATCAATCTACATTAGTGGAACTTAGAAGCATCCCCAAAGTATATGGGTTTCAGTTGTGATCAATTTAAAATATGGTTTATTAATGATTAGGGAAATTCATATTACAAATATAAATCTAACTTAAACAATTTCTAAATTTAGATGTGTAATCAAAAGCAGAAGAATCTCCTAACTTATGAGATTTGTTTGTCCTTCTCTAACAATATTACCTGATGAATTAGAAATCAAAAACTACTTAATTGAACAATAGATTAAGATACATGAAACAATAATTGAAGAGGCTCTTCACTGAAGAGGTCCCGATTGTCCTTCACGATATATTCATTTATTAGAGTATCTAAGACGGAAGAAGCAACATTAGTGGCAGAGAGCACAAGAGGAGAGACACCATAGGCATAGGCATAGGCAGAGGTAGAGGTAGTAGGGGTAGTACCAAGCATCTCAGTGGTAGATCCAGCACAAGCATCAGTAGCACCAAGAGCAGCAGTTAAAGAAGTAGGAGCAAGCTCGAATTGGGATGCATAATTACATATATAAAGAAGGACCAGCAGCATATAAGCCATAAGCTTGAAAAATGGGAAATTCATAGAAAATTGCAATCTTCGTCGCGTAATAGTGTATCTGTATGAGTATCCTCCCCCCATAGGATTTGTTCCCTCTCCCTGTGGTGGCAACTGGGAATGACAAACTGGGATGGTCTCTTGGGCCAAGTGTTCGCCTTTAGGGTATTATACCGGTCAGGGTAGGAGCCATAAATGGATGAACACGTTTATGGGTCTTGACTAATCGAGCTCTCTGAATGGAGTCAAACTCTGAGGCTTGACATGGTGATTCCGGGTTAGACACCATCCTGGGATGGAAATTGGCTATATGCTATTATTAAAAACAAAAATTCAGGAAAGCATGTAAAAGCATGTAAAAGAATGTAAAGATGAATTCTAACTGAAGATCTTGATTAGATAGAAATAATGTTTAACTTAAACATTTGTTTTTCCTTTCATATGCAAGTTAAGAATGATCATTAGACTCATCAATACTCATAAACAAATTAAGCATAAGCAAACTCATTCAGAAATTGCAACTACAAATAAACTAAGAAGTGCACTTAGCTCGGTGTGGGGCCCTCCACCCTTGCCTCGCACACTGAAGGTGAATTCAACTACTTAAGACTTCAATCAATCAACCATCATATAACAACAAAAAATATGATAGAACATATCTTCAATTATGTCTACAAGTCTTAGAAATAATAATGTTAAGTCATACAAGTTCTACATATCAATGCCTTCAAAGTTTGAGGCTTAAATAGATAAAATATCTAACATATTCATCTAAAATAGCTCCTATAATCATAACTATCCTTATCTTATCAAATCAAGTCGAATTCATCCATCAAATCCATCAAAATCTAGAAAATACCACAAAATAAGAGTTTTGACCTAGTTTCTAGGGATCCTCCATAAAGACAGGTCCTATTTGACCGCCTTTAACCGGGCCTATTAAAGCTCGGTTTGACTGTACCAATAGGTGTACACTTATTCTTAGTTCCCAAGCCTTCTATAAATATATCCAGCTTGAACCCAAGTGTCCTGCAAATATGCAAACCATAAGGCCATTACGGAAATTTCTAATGCTGTCTAAAAATGCACTTAAATTTCAATTTTTACAAAAACATATAATAATTGAAAAACATAATTTAAATACCTGTATATGCATATTTTGGTCAAAATAAGGTGGATATGACGGTGAATAGATGGATAGTATGGAAAAATAAGATGTATTTCATAAACAAAAAGAGATAAAAAATGAGGGCATGTCCTCATGCTTGCTTTTTCCTCTTTGACCTTCTAAGCTCTGATGCTGATCTCATTCCTGATCCTTAAACTTCCTGTTGTGCTACATATAGAAGATAATCCATATATTTGCATTGTTCTTCCTTGTAGATGGAGGTCTTAACCTTTTGTTTCTCATATTTTTCCTTCTAGGAATTTTTCTCCTGAAGCCACCTGAATACTTGTATATAGAGAAGATTGTTTTTGATTTTCAACTTTTCCATTTCTTCACTTATCTTCTCATTTTCTTTAACTTATTTCTCATTAGCTGTCTTATAGGTTTCATTTTCTTCTTTCAGATGCCTCTCCATGATTTTTCTTACCTCCGGGCTATCAGTTAATTCTCTAACCCTGCTAAGGTTTTGATCTTCCTCCTTGGTATTTTTAGAAATTGAAGTAGCTTCCACCTCATTATTTTCAAAATAGGAATCTTTGTATACAATATTTTCATACACTTCTTTTTGCAAGCTCTCCAAGATTTCATTTTCTTGTTTAGTTAAAGGAGATGTTTCTATGACTGTACTTCTGGTTCTGTTGAATTCCTCCTTTTTTGTCTTCTAGAAATGGTCAAAAATGATGTTTCCCTCTCTACCATAACTGTATCCTGATGTTTCTTTGACCTGGTTTTAGGATAATGCACAATATTTCTTGTTTTCTGTATTGGTTTAAGTTTGTTTTCAGTGACCTGTTCTACAAACTTATTTTCAATCAGGAAATTTTCCCAAACCATTCCTTAACTTTCAATTGGTAATCCACAAGGATTTTTATGATTTCATGGTGAAGAATTTGTGCTTCTTTAGGTTTGGTCTCAGATTTTACACTCTCAATCATCTTCATCAATTTTTTATAAAATAAATAGGGCAAATTGATCCGGATATCTCCTTTAACATGTTGTAGTAACCTAACATGATATAGGTGTATTACACTATGTCTGTTGTCACAGGTGAAAAAATTTTGAATTATCAAAAATAACTCTGCCCAAGGTTCCTTGAACAAATCCCTTGGAATCCCTTTTGACCTATCAAAAGAACCCTTTCTGTTTTTATCCAAGAAGAATGTCCAACCCTTGTCTTTGAAATGCAATCCCTTGTGGTATAGTTCACCTGACGATGGCAAATCTAAAGCTTCGAAAATATATTCTGGAGTCAAAGGAATATGTAAACTACCCACCATGGTTTCATCCTGTTTGCAATTGTTTATAAATTATCTTGTGATATCCCAATTGTGTCCTTTGAATTTTTGAAGAAAGCCTATTAAACCTGCTTGATAAAGTTTCTCAACTGTTTCCCTACTCCAATGTTTAATTTGAAAATATTTGGGTTTTGTTCTTGAAGTCATATTGTCTGAAAACCATTTGATGTACCCATCTACTATCATTAACTTCATCTTTGTAAACAAAAATTCAAGTACTAGATGTTATCATAGTAGTAAGGCTTACCTCTTGTTTACTGCTCTTGCCAATCAATCCTCTATTTTCCCTTTGAAAAATGTGAGCTTACTGCTTCAAATAAACACGAGATTTGATAGAGAGGTTTAAGAAAAAATTAAAAAAATTAATGTTTCTATTATCCTACTCTCCATTTGATTCTCTGTCTCTTTCTTTAAAAACAATCCTCTGCTTCTATTTTGTAAAAAAAAAAATTGATTGTGTAAAAAAAATCAATTTTTTTTTTATACAACAGTGTCTTGTGACCCCTTGACTTCAAACAAAATTATTTTCCAAAGACATAACATGATGTGTTTAATATAAACTCACTATTTTATGCAAGAGAATAGCTCAATCATTTCATCAAAAATCTCATAATGAGTTTACTGTTTTCCTTCAAACATTCACCAGACTTTGCCCTCTGCTATGTAAAAATACAAAAACATGTTTGACTGTGTCTTCTAAACCAATCTTTCTCCACAAATTCTAATTTGAATTCTTCTACTGAGTGTGCAAATAAAAATAATCTACAACACAACTCAATGAATTCACTGTGCAATTCAAACCATAATTCTCCATTCTCTGTTTTCATTCATTTTGAAATAGAAGACTGTGTATGAGGACGTGTTCAAGCTTGCCTATCTTTGCAATGATCCTCGTGATTTTATTCTATGATCCTCATGATCTTCCTTCTAGTTTAACTGAGGCCTCTGTGTTTCAATCATCGCCAATCTCATCAAAATCCTCACTCAATATTTTACCATTTACTCACTTAATCAACAGAAGATTTAGTTGTTGACTGATGGCAGAGTATTTATGAGTGGTGTCGAAGACAAAATGTAACATAATGACAAGTTTTAAAGATCGAAAGAAAGAACTCCTTTTATAACTCTCAGTTCATTTTAACAATCCCAAGATTTATTCATGCAACCCATCGTTGTTTTAAACAACCAAATCTGAGTTTGCTTCTTACCTTATCCTTCACGAGATTTTGCCTCCTGATAGCGTGGTTGCTTGAAAAATTTTCCGGATTTGTTGGCTTGAAACTTTAGTCGATTCCCCCTATTGCTCCATTCCTCTTCACTGCTATATTTCTTGCCTTCTTCAATGCATTATATTTCTTCTATTCTCCTCACAACTTCTTCATTGTCTTCTCTTAGCTTCTGTGTTTATTTGTTTCTCACAGAGTTGGAAAAATGGATGCGTGCTTTGATTGCATGCCCTCCTTCTCTCACTGAGCCTTCGAAAGGCGATGATGGTGAAAAAGGTAGTTTATATCAGTTATTTCAGGTCTTAGTAATGGCGGAAATGTTCTTAACAATTTTACACAGTGTTGTGATATTTCATTTGAAATCGTTTTGACCGTTCATCAAACATTGCTTGACCAGTGCATGCGTGGCTTTCCCTTGACTGTCATGCTAACTCTGGTGTACATTCCATCATTTTCTTCACTTATTACGCAACCCCTTTCATGTTTGATTTCATGCTTTGCATTGATGACCATGGCTGCTTCCATCCTCCATTGAAACGCATCATCTCCAATTGCATATGCGCCATCATATTGCTTGTATTCACATCACCGTATGCCATCATTTATTCATTCCTTCATTGTTGCATGTATTACGGTCTCATCATAGTTTCATCCATAACATACATCATTGTCATGCATTTGTTTGTCATCGCACCATACTTTAGGTTAGTTTGCATTCACTGTTTGTATTATGATTGCGCACTTGCTCCATTACCTTAGCTTATCACCATTTATGATTGCACTCTTTGCATTTTGTTTTGTTGTTTGAAATAGTTGTGCTATCATATGATTTTGAACTTTAGGTTTTCTCTTTTATTTAATTTTTAAAATTGACCAATGAAATGGTCATATTTTAAAATTAAATATTTATAATGATACTAACCTCTTGTTTGTTTATTGTAGGTTCACCAAGGGTTTAATGTTAGCCTTTTGTTTATGTTTTATTGAGTAATTAGGACAGTGGTATGGATATGGATATGGATATGGATAGAATAGGGCTAAAAATCATAGATGATGAAAATGTAGGTGATAAAGATGTAGGTGATAAAAATGCATAACCAATACTAAATTAGTTTTACAATTCTAGAATATTTTCACAAAAAATTGAAATTTTAAGAGCAATTTTTACTTACTGTACTTGTATTCCCTCAAACCATTTGATGTCAGGATTATCGACATTGTGTTTATTGTTACGGCGACTCTTGTAGACTATGTAGAGACTTTATTTCTTCTTTGCATCTGATTTGATTTGGAATGATGTTGTTCAAGTCCCTTATGACATTTTAAATTTTCGGGTCCCTTCTGGCGTAATTTGCAATAATGTTCAGGTCCCTTCTGGCGTATTTTGCAATAATGTTTGAAAATTTCTTCTGTCATAATGATACAGGTCTCTTTCTGAATAATTTTATCAATAATAATTCAGGTCCCTTCTGCATATGTTGAATGATGTACCAGGTTCCTTTATAATTGTAGTTCATATTCTGTCTTCAATTTAGTTGCTGAAACTATTTTCATAGTTTTTTTTATTACACACCTTCCCCCAAGCTGATGATTTGACTTTTCCTCAAGTCTACGATGTCTTGGAGGGTATATCTGCAAAAATCTTAAGTAAAGTAAAATGAAAAAAAAAAGAGAATTCATATTGGCGAAACAAGTTGGTTTTCCGACATGAATTTGAGTTTGTATTGTGACAGTTTCCTGGATTTTCACAACCAAACTCTTTTATTATTATTATATATATATATATATATATATATATATATATATATATTTTATATCATTATTCTTTCTCTGGAATTATGGAAGGCATATTGCTACGCTACCCCATTAGTTCTAGATCTGAATCCATCGATTTTTTTCTCAGAAAATCCTCTTTATTTATAGGCATATTGTAAATTTTAAGCCTGTGTCCATTAAAGACAAACGAAACAGATGCTTCGTCAATTGTTTTGATCTTGGCAGCTCCATTTTCAAAGATTTATTTAATCTCATATGGCCCAAGCCAATGAGTCATAAATTTTACTTTGAAATCTTTGAACTTGGAGTTGAACAAGAGTGCCCAATCTCCTTTCTGAAACACTTTATTCTTTATGAATCGATCATGTCATTTGATTCTCTGTTCTCTGACAAGAGATGTGTGTTCTACTGCTTGCTGTCGTATCTCATCCAGTTGATTTAATTCCATAATCCTTTGTTGTTGTGCCTCAGACAATTCCATTCTGAATTCTGCTACTAGCTTGTATGTATGTATTTGAAATTCTATGGGTAATAGGACTTCATTTCCGTACACTAACTGATATGGAATGAACCTAGTTGCGTTTTTCCAAGTTATCCTATATGCCCGTAGTGCATCTCTCAATTTCTTTGACCAGTCCTTTCTGTTCATTTGTATAGTCTTTGTCATGATGTTCTCCAGGACTTTGTTTGTTTATTCCACTTGTATGTTTGCTTGAGGATGATATGGAGTTGATTTTATGTGTTTGATATTGTATTTCTTCGTAAGATCTTGAACAAGTTTTGATGTGAATTGTGTGCCTTTGTCAGTTACTATCTGTCTTGGAACTCCATACCCTACAAATATCTCTTTAAACAAAAAATACACAACCGTATCTTCTGTTTTCCGTGCTACTGCCTTTGCCTCCACCCACTTAGTTACATAATCTATACATACTAAGATGTACTTCTTTCCATTGGATGGAGGGTTGATTGGTCCCACGAAATCTAAAGCCCACTGTTAAAATGGTTCAATCAGTACTTGTGGCTTTAATGACATTTCATCCGATGCCACTGGTCTACCAATTCTTTGGCAACTGTCACATCTTTTCACATAGGCCCTGTAGTCTTTGAAGATGGATAGCCAGTAGTAGCCAAGTTTCAACACTTTGTGTGCTATCCTCTTATCCGCAAAATGACCACCACATGGTTCATCATGACATGCTTTCAAAATTTCAATAATCTTATATTCTCTAACGCATTTTCTAATCATTAGATCAGCACTAGTATAAAATAGATCTCCATTGACCCAACTATATCTAATTCTTTCTCTGATTATTCTTCTTTTCTGCTTGTTTGTGTAATGATATGGTATGACGCTAGATGATAAATAGTTAGCTATATCTGCAAACCATGGAGTTTTGAAATTTATAGTAAATAGAGGTTCATCTACAAAATTATTTGATACTGGATTTGGATCACCAGGTGAATGTAGTCTTGATAGAAAGTGTGCAACTAGATTATCTTTGCTTAGTCGATCTTGTACAGTAATGTTAAATTCTTGCATTAATAACAACCATCTAGTTATTCTACCATTTGTAATTGATTTTTTCATTAAATATTTTATGGTCGAATGATCCGTGTGGATATAAACTTGATAACATGTTATATAATGTTGAAATTTATTAACTGCGTGTACTAGAGCTAACATTTATTTCTTTGTAACAATGTAGTTTGATTCTGCCAGTGTTAAGCTTTTTCTTATGAAATATATGGCATAATTAAACTGATTCTCTTTTTGTCCAAGTGATGCTCCAATAGTTGTATCAGATGCATCAATTGAAATGTGAAATGGCAAAGACCAATTAGGTCCTCGAAGAATGGGTGCAATTGACAATTTTTCTTTTAAATTTTCAAATGGATTCTGATAATTATTTGTCCATTATAATTCCACATATTTTGCAAGTAACTTGAATAATGGCAAAGCTATTTTACTGAAATTTTCAATAAATCTCCTGTAGTAGCCTGCATAACCCAAGAAACTTCTAACTTATTTCTGTGTTGTGGGTGGTATTAAATTCACAACGACTTGATTTTTTTCCGGGTCCACCTTAATCTCTGAAGAAGAAATATGGTGTCCCAACACTATCCCCTCAGTTAACATCATAAAACATTTTTTATTACTAAGTGATAGATTTGTCTCTATGCATATTTTTAACATTTTTTCAAGATTTTGTAAACAATCATCATATGTTGTACCATACACAGTGAAATCATCCATGTAAACTTCCACACACTCATGAATCAAATCAGCAAGGATTGCAAGATCTGCTCTCTGAAAAGTATCAGGTGCATTATATAAACCAAAGGGTAACACATTGTATGCATATGTTCCCCATGGACATGTGAATGTTGTCTTGTCTTGATCTTTCAATGCTATCTTTGTCTGATTGTATCCGCTAAATCCGTCAATAAATGAAAAGAATTTCTTTCCAGCTAATGAATCTAACACTTGGTCAATAAATGGTAAAGGAAAATGATATTTTAATGTAGCTTTATTGAGTTCTCTATAATCCACACAAATTCTCCATTTCCCATTTTTATTAGGTACTACAACTAAGGGTGAAACCCATTGACTATCTGAAATAGGATAGATAAATCCGACTTGTAATAGTTTATGTAATTCTTCTTTCACTATTTCCTTCATCATGGGGTTCATCCATCTTTGTGGTTGCCTTATAGGTTTTATTTGATCATCAGTGTAAATGTGATGGATGCATGTTTTTTGATGACTTCCCGACATGTCTTTGTAATCCTAGGCAAAACCTTTTGAATATTTTTGCAACAATGTTATTAGATTTTCCTCTTGTGATGAATGTAAGTTATTACCAATATTCAAATGTCTCTCAAGATTGATTTCAATGATTTTTCTATTTGAATTGGTAATTGAATTTACAGGAAAAATGCTTTCGAATGTATTTTGCAATGACTGTATAGTGCAATTTTCCTGAAAACATTCATTTAAAAGATAACTAGCAGCTTCATATTGAGTTACTCTAAGCTGCTCTGAAATATTTGGTTCTCAGATGAATAGATCTAATAAGTCCTCATTTTCTTCCTCCTCTCTAAAATTATAAACTTGATTAAGACTAAGAACAGATTGAAGCTCTTGTGGTTCTTCTCCATCAAGCCATGATAATAAAGAAGGAAATTGAGCAGGAGGATATAATGTAACATGTTTTCTTTCATCTCCATGTGCAATAATCATACTTCCTGACCTGCGTCCAATGTTAGCATCTGCAGTGGCTAACCATGGTCTGCCTAAAATTAAGGGATGCCCTCCCAAATTTTTTTTTGGCTGCAAAATCAAGAAGTCTACAGGATACTCCCATGAATCCAGTGAGACAATGATATCTTCCAATATACCTTCTGGTACAACTTTAGATCTATCAGCAAGTTCTAAAACTGTAGTAGTAAGTCTAATGTTGTTCAGATTCAAATGTTTCTTAGTCTCTCTAGTCATAACATTGATAGTTGCTCCCAAGTCTATTAAAGTATTTGGCACTGAAAATTTGTTAATCGAAATGGTAACCATAGGAATTCCTGGATTAATATACTTTTCAATGGCTATGTTTGTAGACAGGAGACTTGATAGACTTCCAATTACCTGGATTATAGGTGGATCCCTCTTTCTTCTGCCAGATTTCTTAATGCATAATTCCTTTATTGTTTTTGCATATATCAGAATGCCTTTAATTGCCTACAACAAAGGAATTTTAACATATGTGTTCTTCAATTCATCGAGAATATTAAATTCAGGCAGAGGTATTGGAATATTCTGTTGTATCAATCTCTCTGGATATGGTGGAGTCTATGTCATAATAGATTTACCTTTTTGAATTTTCTTTTCTGGTTGAGATTGTTGACTTTTTTCTCCTCGTTCAATTTGTTCTTCAATTATCGGAGGAGAATCTTTTTGTAACACCTTCCCTGACCTTAGGTGGTGATGCAGGAGCATCAAGGGCGTTTTTTTATTTTGTAAATATGTTAAGAGGGGGTGTGATAATTTTTAATATTTTATTAATTAATTTGAATAAAATAGGAGAAGGTGAGGATTTTTGTAAATATCTTTTTATTTAATAAAAGGATATGAGGGAATTTAATTAGTTGAAGGATTTTAGGGATAAAGGTCTATCCTTTAGGGATGTTGAGAGATTTAGGGGTTTGTTGAGGAATTGAAGGGATTGAGCATTTAATTAAATGATTTTTAAAAATTGTATAAATAGGAAGGGGTTTTGAGAAAAAAATACATTGAGATTGTGAGAGAAGTGTGAGATTGAGAGTAGGCTTGAGCAGCAAGGCTGTAAGCCTTCAGCAATTGTAAAGGGCCACGGCATTGAAACATCTGGCCAGTAAAAAGTTGTAAGTCATTGTTTTGTTTGAGTTTATATACATTGGGTGATTGAGAAATTGTATATTTGTTTCCTGAAGTTCATAGCATTGTTAAATTAATGATCGATGGGCTTGAAATCACATTTATTTGTGTGAAAAATGTCATGCAAATCATTAAGGGTAAATGGCATTAAAATCTCTGTTTGCAAAGGGCGCCATTCTAAGTAAAGATTTCTGTTGGAAGTCGATTTTAAATTCAGATTGGTTAATATGAGGTACAGTGGAAATTGGGAACTGAATATAGAAGTGCGCAGAGTTATGTTTTGAAACTCTGTTGGAGTTCAATTGAAATTTGATATGTTTCAAATAGCATTGACATAGTTTGAACAGTACGGTAAATGTGTGACTCCGGCATGTCAGATTGGAAAGTCGAATTCATGAAGACACATACATTTTGGTGAAAACTAATTAAACTGTTGTTAATGGTGCGGTTTTAAAAACGCTGTTGTTAGAATTCACATAACACTGATATGAAGATCTCAAAGACACAGACTATTGAATGTCGATTATGGGATGCGTTAACCAGTTCTATTGAATGAAATCGATCAGTAATTGCTCTTCGTTTAGTGTGTTGAAGCTACAGGATGGTATCGATCGGTTGGAGAATCAATTTGCCGTGTGAAGGGCGCGTAGTAAGCAATTGAAGGCGAAAAAGATTTTTAACAAAATGAAGACTCAGTTCAAGATCAACGAGATGTAATGGGAGCAGAGGTAATTTAATACGGTTTGAATGTTGAAAGAAATGCATGTATAATGATAGCAATGCTGCCTGCTCGTGTGTCTAAACAATCCAGAATTGAAGAATTCGACTTATGTTTGGAATGTCACGTAGCAAGAGTCTGCGTTGAACAGAGGAAATTGTCAGAGGGGTTCGATTCTAATATCGACCTGTGGTTGAATGAGCGCCGAATTTTCTGGAGCGATGTCAGTCCTGGCATAGATTGACTTGATGGTGAATCGAAGGTGTAGTTTGTCATCAAATGAGGCATTTGATTGATAAATTGTAATGTGACAACGCACAGAGGGAAGCACTGACATTTATGTCAGATTATGTTGGGTAGGCGTAGAACTGTTATTTCAAATACTGTTGATCTTATTTGGAATTCGATGAAAAACTATTTGAATTGCTGAGTCCAGATTCATGTGAAGAAGCAACCTGGCAAATTTATGACAAGCGTGCAGAGGCGATGAGGATGCATTGAAGCAGTAAAATGGTTGCTGAAGGATACAATGACAGCAGAGCAAATTTCGCACTAAGAGTCAAGGGTGGAGTTACAAAAGCTGGAACAAATCTGAATGACTGTAGCAGTGACTGGAGAAAAAGTGTATATTAGAACAAGTGCCGAGAACCTGATTTGAATTATGAATGAAGTGATTGTATGGACCAGCGTTGAGGTTTGATAACACAGGTATGTTTAAACTGAATGGAATTAGTTTGAATAGCGCTGGCATAATAAGTTGTGACTGAGATTCATATTGAGTTCAAAGGTGGAACTTTGTTATAATGCTTAGAATCAAGCATGGGAAGACCATGAGCGCATGGTTTAATTGGTTTTTATTCAAATTATGGAATATTGAACTCACACGATTATGGGATCCTATATACTCATGTTACTGAATTGAAATAAATGAAATATGAAGTGATGGGTGAGTTTATGGGATTTATGTTGAAGGCTTCCGCATAATAATGGTATTGTATGAGTTTGCCAACTATTGAAGTTTTGAATTTGGAGAAAAACCTGAGATGCACGTTGATATGCACATATGTTTAAATATTCTGGGTTTGCAGGCTAGGCCTGCGTCAGGTGGACATCTTGTATGGGAAGAATTGAATAAGTAGGATAATATGTTGCCTCTTCCACATGATATGCTGGTCTATCCACCCTGTTACTTGGATTAGTTAGTGGCTGAGCTAGAAATTGTGTTGGTCTAGGAGGTGGTTGGTTAGTGGGTAGTTGAAGTTGCTGCGGTTGAGTTAGCATTGTTTGGTTTTGAGATGGCTATGGCATTGGTTGATGTTGCTGGAATTTTTGATATTGAGGAAATGGTTGCGGATGGTATGGTTGTTGATATTGATACTACTGAGGATACATATGTTGTGGTGGTTGGTTTCCATAACCATATCCCATCCAACCTTGTGAAGGTCGGTTTTGATATTGTTGTGGTGGCCAATCCTGCCATGGCATTGGTGTATTCCATGTATTTTGAGGATATTGAAAATTTTGGGGGCTTTGTTGAGGAAATTGCTAAGGCATCCTTGGTTGCCAAGGTCTCCTTGGTGCTATATAATAGAGAGAACCTACTCCTTGAACTTCTTCTCCTTGCAATTATTTTAATTTGGGACATTTTTCTATTGCATGATTTTATGTGCAATGTCCACACACTTGTATACCTTGCAAAGGACATTCCCTAAGTGGATGTTTTTGCCTACAATTTGGACAGAAAATTGCTAATATTTTTTCTTATTCTTCTTTGTTTTCTTAGCTTTAAAGACATCTACTTGTGTTTCCAAAGTGCTTAAGAGATATGTTTTGAAATTTTCTAGCAGGCTTCCTATCTCTACTCTTGTTACTGCACTTGCTGCAGATTTGGAAGATTTTGATGAAATATCTCTCTTTCCACTCTTTTCTCTTCCCCTAAAGTATTTCTGACAAAGTTCAAAAATTTATTCAAATGGTAAATTGGAGATATCTCCTTTTCCCATTACATTAAGAATGTCTAAATACTCATCTCTAATACCCTTAAGAAAAATGGTGCGGATGGTATCAAGACTAAGAGAATGATGTTTGGATTTCTGTAAATTGTAAAGAAATATTTCCAAATATTCTTCCAAAATTTCGCCTTCTTGTTGTGTCGTTCTGAAAATGTTTTCTTTCAAGTCTCTAGCCCTACAATAAGCTTGATAATTTTTAAGAAAAAATTTCTTCATATCCTCCCAAGAAGAAATTGTATGTTCTCCTAATCCCATGAACCATTTCAAGGTTGCTACTTTCAGGTTAGCAGGAAAAAATCGAAGCTTGTTTGTGTCATCATTATATCCATAAGTTCTACACAAGATATCAAACTCGAACATGAATGCATCAGGATCTTCTATTAACATTCCATAGAAGTTAGGCATTACAGAAGGTGGAATTTTTTTCATTTTTATTTCTTCTCCTAATATTTCTCTTGTATCTAAGATAGGAAAGCCAAAAGTAGTTTCCCGATCATTGTTAAATTCTTGCTCATTTTCTTGTGTTATTCTATTTTGATTTTCTCTTCTTGCTTCTTCCTCTATCTTTTTAAGTGCTTCAGCTCTTTTGTCTTCTTCTGCCTTTCTTTCTGCCTCAATTCTTCTTTCTTCCTCTCATTGTCTTTGTCATTCCCTTTATTGTCCTTCATATTCAAGTCTTTGTTTAGGAGTCATGTTTATTCTAGTTGATCCTTCTCCTTCTTCAGCCATTTCTTGTTCAGAGATGTGTAGTGTTTCAATATGTGGCTGATTTTGTATTTCTTTCACTACTTTGATTTCTTCAAGGACAGGTTGCTCTAGTTGTTCAACAATTGGTTTTCTTGTGTCTTTTTGTTTCCATACGGAAGGAGGTTCTTTAGTTGATTGCTTTTTCTTTACCTCTAAGGATAACAAGATTTGTCTTTCAACTAAAGTTAATCTCTGTCTTGATCTCTTCTTTTCCTCTAACTCTTCTATAGTAGGTCTTCCAGCAACCGGTGTTGTTAGTCCTGTGGACGAATGAGTTTTTGGGGGGTTTTGTTTCACAAATCTACCTTTTTGATCTTTATCTCTAGGCATAAAAAAACATTACTAGAAAGAAAAACTATGTTTTTGTTGGTTTTGGTGATTATATATATATATTTTTAATCTTTTTGTCTTCCTATTTGACCATTTTGAAATATGCTTCCTTGGCAACGGCGCCAAAAAGTTGGGTCAATTTACTGTCGTAAACTAATGCAAGTATTTATTATTAATCCGGGTTAGTGGAACTTAGAAGCATACCCAAAATATATGGGTTTTAGTTGTGATCAATTTAGAAGATGGTTTATTAATGATTAGGGAAATGCATATTACAAATATAAATCTAACTTAAACAATTTCTAAATTCAGATGTGTAATGAAAAGCAGAAGAATCTCCTAACTTAAGAGATTTGTTTGTCTTTCTCTAACAAGATTACCTTATGGATTAGAAACCAAAAACTACTTAATTGAACAATAGATTAAGATACATGAAACAATAATTGAAGAGTTCTTGATTGTCCTTCATCATATATTCATTTATCAGTAATGCTATTGTTAAAAACAAGAATTCAGGAAAGCATGTAAAATCATGTACATATGAATTCTAATTGAAGATCTTGATTAGATAGAAAAAATGTTTAACTTAAAAATTTGTTTGTCCTTTCATATGAAAGTTAAGAATGATTATTAGATTCATCAATACTCAGAAATAATCAACATAAAAAAATTAAGCATAAACAAACTAATTCAGAAATTGCAGCTACAAATAAACTAAGAAGTGCACTTAGCTCGGTGTGGGGGCCCTCCACCCTTGCCTCGCACACTGAAGGTGAATTCAACTACTTAATACTTCAATCAATCAACCAACATATAACAACAACAAATATGATAGAACAAATCTTCAATTATGTCTCCAAGTCTCATAAATAATAATGTTAAGTCATACAAGTTCTACATATCAATGCCTTCAAAGTTTGAGGCTTAAATAGATAAAATATCTAACAAATTCATCTAAAATAGCTCCTATAATCATAACTATCCTTATCTTATCAAATCAAGTCGAATACATCCATCATATCCATCAAAATCTAGAAAATCCCACAAAATAAGAGTTTTGACCTAGTTTCTAGGGATCCTCCATAAAGACAAGTCATGTTTGACCGCCCTTGACTGGGCCTAATAAATCTCGGTTTGACTATACCAACAGGTGTACACTTATTCTTAGTTCCCAAGCCTTCTAGAAATATATCCAGCTCGAGCCCAAGTGTCCTACAAATATGAAAACCATAAGGCCATTACAGGAATTTCTGATGCTGTCCAAAAATGCACTTAAATTTCAGTTTTTACAAAAACGTCTGATAATTGAAAAACATAATTTAAATACCTGTATATGCATCTTTTGGTCAAAATAAGGTGGATATGATGGTGAATAGATGGATAGTATGGCAAAATAAGATGTATTTCATAAATAAAAAGAGATAAAAAAACGAGGGCCAACAAAGCCTTTGGAACACAAATAGATATCATTATTTAGTATCCAAAGAGAAAAAATCCATTGGTGTAATGCTTCAAGTTTTGACCAAAAACAATTAAGCCTAAAAATAACAACCTTAGATTTAATGGCGGGAAAGAGAGATTTTACCTCTAAAATATTTACTTCCATGGTTGGTACTTGTTCCATTTGTTCAGCAATGTAGGGTCCTAGATTGTTTTGGATCTGTGGTCCTAGAGTTTTTGGGGCTTGTTCAGGAGGAAAAGGATCCTTTCCTTTTGTTGCATCCTTATAGGAGACTAATCCATTTTGTGTCGTGGATCCTAGAGCTCCTCCATGTAACCTCATATTCAGAATTATGGTTGAATTCCTTATGATACAATACTCTTTGATTTGTGAATAATCCTGGAGAAGCTTCCCTTTAGATATCAGACTTTGAAACTCTACAGGTATGCCCTATTTTTTCTTTATACTCGTGTTTCAAAATATTGGTAGAGTCTAAGATCCGTATCCATAATAGGGATGTATTCATGTTCACATTATTTACAAAAGTTTGTAAGGAAAATGAATCCCCCTACCCAAGGATAGAAATGCTCCAAACAAATAGAGCGATTGGCCACTTTTTTGTGGAATAAAATCCCTTATGGAAATAGATAAATGAGCCAACACCAACCTCAACACGTCCAAAGTGACACTTACAGGAGACTTTGAATCTAGAGAAGAAAAAATAAACAAAACGTAACCTTGATGAGCTCGATCTCTACATTCGCCTAAGGAAAAGGAAAAACATACTGTGAAATCAAATCTAATTCCTGAGACTATCTACACAACAAGAATTTGGCCACAAATATGATCCATTCTTGATAGAAGACAACGTTATAGGGCCAAGCTCTGTCCATAGAGACCAAAATTGAAAAAATTGTAGATAATCGACATTTCCACTGCAATTCAAACCAAGCGGCTCTGTCTAATGCCAGGAAAACACTCGAGTCTATGGCTCCCATCCATGGCAAAACCGAAACTTGTAAACCATGCCCAAGGCCCCCGACTGCACATGGGTGACGAGCAAAGAATGAAAACCTAATTCTCTAGAAAAATCCATTTGCCTATTATCGTTTAGTTTTTTTTTCCTGATGTTTGCTTCTCTAATCTCGCAAATCAAGTGATGGCTAATGTAAACCTTAACTACTAAAACTATTACCAATCTCTTTTATTCTTTCAATGTTTCTTATAAAACTTTTTTTTTTAATTGAATATTAAAAATTAATAATAACTTTTTTTCCTCTAAAAAAATTGTAACTTTTGATTAAATTATGAAAATAGTACATTTTGTTGATGCATCACCATGCATTCTAATAGTATGTCTCTTAAAAAACAAAACTATATAGATCAGGCATGCTCCTGAAAACCCTCCTCCTAGATTTGATCAAAAAGCACAACAGTAATCCCTCTAGTCTACTCAACCAATGACCACCCACACAAGAAGCATCTAATATTTAAGTCAACTAAAGAGAGGGTAAAAACTTGCCCAAAGCAAGGAAAGATACCTAAGTATGCTTCCACAAATACACACAAAGACCCGGACCCCAAAAGATCCTCCCGATCCTATAAGTTGAGACACCTATAGGTAGAGAGTAATGGGCTTTCAACCACGTCCAAAGCCTGAAGCTGAGACGAACCCAAGTTGTCTAATGGGGAAACACCAACAATATATCAAACCACAATTGTGCCCATGTAAGATGGCACTTTGAGCTAGATCCAAAAATTAATTATTAATTAATACCATTTTATATTATAATATTAATATTTAATTTAAATTACAATCATATAATAATTTTATAATATTCTACCTAAGAAGCCCATAGGGGGTAGCTCAATTAGCGATAGTTGTCTTATGAAGTATTATGTAAACCATGTGATTCAAGGTTCAAATCCCCCATGGGTCAAACCAACAAAGAACAAATTTCTATCTAACAACAATTATCATATATTATTCATCCACATTCATCTTACATCCATCAGAAATCTTTTCAAACGTGAAACTGAATTGATAATTATGATTGATAATATTTGTTTAATGGGTTTTAGTGTTAACATTGGGGCTTATCTAGGGCTTAATGGGATACACCCATGAGCCGTAGAATGTTAATCCCTACATAAGTGTTGTGTCAACCGTAAAACTCCTTACTAAACCTTGGATATTGCATTATTATATTTCTATTGTTATATTATTATGTAGGTTATAACCCTTCATTATACCCTTTTAACATAATTGTACTTTGTGTCTCTTATATAGATACCAAGGAGACCTAGTCTTAGGATCATCTCATATTGTCTCATATGTCGTATTCATTGTGAAGTGAGGTTTTCCCCTCGAAGCAGATTGTAATTATTGACTTCTTATTTGTAGGTGCATGGTTCATAACATTTGGTATAAAAGCATATAAACCTATGGTTTTTCTTCTCTAAACAAGTCATCATGACACTTTCACTATAGATTTTTTTTGGGACCCTTTAGGCTATGAAATTTCAAGACAATTGAGAAGAGATCTCAAAGTGCACTAGGTACATTTCATACTATGAAAATTTAAAAAGACTCAGGATAAGTCTTAGGTACATCTGGTAAAAAATTTAGATTTTAATTTAAAACAATTTTTGAGATATACCTTCTAGAACTAAGGGTTTTTGAATAGTCCTGAAGTCATTTTCAAACAAGAGATCTTGGAATTTTTGGTATAATTTTCTCCCATAGAATTTTTAGACTATGGAATTTTCAAGTATGCGAGGAAACATAAACAGGTACCTTGGATAAGAAATATATGATGATATTTAAAAATTTGGACATGTAGCACATTACTCAAGTTTGATCTGAGGAAGAGGCCAAAAATCAACAAGTTTTGGGAAAGTTACCATAACTTTCACATCCCATGTCAAATTTTTATCAAACTTATAGAATTGTGGAGAAGACATATCAAAATACTACATGCCAAATTTTCATATATAGAAGGGCTCAAATTTCAAAGATAAATTAGGACAAAGGTCAACCATCCAAATAATCTACAAATTAGGGTTTTAAAAGGTATGTAACTTACAATTGGCATAACTTTTTATTGGAAGACTATTTTTTGGTGATTAAAAAATTGCGGTAAAGAGGGAAAATAGGAGAATTATTATTTACACATGTGACTCCTAAGTGTGGTTAAAAAGTCATTTCACCACTCAAACCTTCAAAAATGTTATCCGTTACTCATGAAGAAATGGAAGATGTGTAATACTAGGTATCTAAATTGGGAAGTTAGTTTTCACAAATGCAAGGATCAATATTATTATATGGAACAAATGGCCAAGGGAAACAAGGAAAAACTACAATCTATTAATGAAAAAATACAAAAAACCATGAATTCCATGGAAAATTTTCCCTCGCAAAGGATTCCTAAAAAATATATACATATCCCAAGGAATCATAAAAATAAGGAGAACTATTATGTTGAAATTCAATCACAAAAGGGGAGTATTTTTATCAGAATTGGAGAGCACGATTATTGTATCACTAACCATAACTAGACTTTCATTCAAAGATCCACATCATCAAGACTTCAAAGTAAGCACCAAGAAACTACTTCATTATGGAGATCAAAATGAGGAAGTTTAATGGTAATAATCCTATAATATGGATATTCCAGGTGCAACAATACTTTGATCTACATCAAATGATAGCCTTACAAAAGGTAAATATAACATTCATGTATTTAGAACAATATCAATTGGTATGGCATCAATGACTTTACGAAAGGAAAAAGGATTTTATTGTATATTGGTCCATTCTTACGAAGGAATTGATATTAAATTATGGGGATATTAAGAGTAATACATTATTTATTTAATTGGTAAATATTTGTTTAAAAGGGTCCAATTACATATCACATTCAACAATTCCAAAATATGATTCCTAGGGTGAACACATTTCAGAGGATAATTTGTTAGACATATTCATGGGAACTTTAAAGGAAAACATCCAACGTGAGGTGTGTCTCTTTGAACCTAAACTTCTAGAGTTTTCTTTTAGTTTTGCAAGAAAATTTGAAAGTAAAAATATGGCTACTAGAGGAGTGGTCACTAACAACTGTAAATAACATCATGCTCCCTCCCCTAACCTTACTAAACCAACAAGGTTGACACCTCGACAAATGGATGAAAGCAGAGCAAATGGATTGTGTTTCAATTGTGACATCAAGTTCAGTAAGGGGCATAAATGAAATGAGAATACATTATTATACATAGAATGCGAAGAGGAAGAAAATCAAGAACTCGAAGCTTCACAAGATCTAGAGCTAGAAGAAACTACTCCAACAATATCTTGCGATGCATTGGATGACATCAATGCTCTACAAACCCTGAAGTTAAAAGGATATATGAGAAAATAGAAGGTAACAATATTGATTGATTCAGATAGTGCCATGTTGATGTAGGAACAACCCCCCTTTAAAAAAATTCTTGAAAAATTTAGGGTCCCTTCTTTAAATACTTTATTTGACTAGTTTTAAAATTGATTTTTATTTTTACATTTTTTGTTTTAAATGTTGTTATGATAACCCTCATCTCATAAGGTTCGGCAAAAATATATCTTGAAATAAGCTAAGGAATAGTATTGGGAAATGTGAGTGGACAAAGAGATATGAGGGAGATATGTGACATTCTCTCCTCATAAAGACAGCGCGGAAAAGCAAGTAAATCATGTGTTAGAACTAAGTAGAAAGGTTGCGGGTCATACAACGGGACAGCTCGAACAACGCTGCCACGTGGGTAAATTTCGGGGGCACCAAGGAAGGCACAAGGAGAATGGAGCTTCGACCCCTAGAATCCCATGATGTCATATCTTGGTGGGGCAGATTTCACTCATTCCGTGGGTTAGTGGTGCAGTGCGAAGGGACTCCACAAGCCCCGGCTGGAACTCTGTGGTGGACCCCTTGAGACGAACAGGTGGTGCACAAAAAGGCAAAGGTAAGGTAAGTCAGGGAAGCTGGTACACGACTAGTACCAGTATTAACTCAGCTCGTGGCTCACACCTACCCGACTCCTAACAGCCAATAGCCAAATGCCACGTGCCTTAGTGTCGACGTCCGACTTATGACGTCAGCCCTCCTAGTTGTCACCCGAGCCTCGTTTTTCGTAAAATATGGCCTGTTTAACCCTGCCTAAGAACCACTTGGTAAATTACTTGTTTTTACGAACTCACCTAACAGTTAAAGCTTGGATTACAACAATAGGTCGCTTTCCCTCTTGGGTTTTCCACACTGGTCACAAGTAGTTAACCATTCCTGTTCCTTACAGTTTTCCTTCCGCTTTAATCATTCAAAATGGTCGTCGGGAGAGTCAAGTCCAGAAAGTCTGAACCAGAAACCCCCCAAGCCCGTGAAGTTAGGGCCATCCCTGGACTTGACCTTCTTACTGATACACAGGCCCACATTTGTGACCCATAGTACCCTTTCAGCGTCTCCCGTGTCAGGCCCGACTTGTTAGAAAGTAATGTGAAAGGCCAAGACCGGTTCAGAGTCGTTCGGTCTGGCCTATATTACCAGATTGATCTGCCCACTTTCCTAGTCACCGAGTTCATATGTTGGCTCAAAGACGCCTATGATGAACTCAGGGATGTATTCCTTTCGGCTCAGGGAAACAAGGTTTTCTAAATATCCCCTGAGCTCATTAAGAACACCCTCCGTTTCCCACACAACCTGGAGTATGTCGAGTTCATAGAGTTGTCCTTGTTGTGTCAGTTTTCCAAATTACCCTGGAAACAACAGAGAAAATTCCTCTCCTTTATCTCAGACTCTCTCCCCTCATGTCCATCCCGTCTTCGAACGTGGTGCCCTTGACTGCATTCACAGATGGCCTCCAGCCTGTTCTCGCTTTCATTTCTGGGTTACTAGGTCTTAAAGAGGTCGAGAGGGTGTCAAAAAGAGTGCATAGCCCTCCTCTAGCTCATGTCTCAGCTGGGCGTCGTTCTGGATATACCCACCTTTCTGACTTTGGCCATCCAAACCAATTGTTAAGACCTACCCTCTTCGGGGGCTTTCCATTTTTGCTCACTGGTCTTTTACTTGTTTCTGTTTGAGCACGCTGATACATTAAAACTTTGGGCCTTGAAAAACTCTTAAGAACGATGGACCAGCCAAGAACCGTCTTTGAGCAGAACATCTGAGTACGTCAGCAGCATAATGGGAGGGGTTACTCAAGGTTTTTGAACGAGTTCATGACCATTGCCTACACCATACTTCGTGATAGCCCCCCGCCCAAGATTTTTCCCAAGCAGAAAGACTGGTTGCAGTTTGGTGATGAAGAAAGAAAAGGGGATTGGTATTTGTTTGATGATTACACCACGATCAAGGTCTATGGTGCTGATGTACCCCCCTACTACCTGTTGTTGTTCCCTACCATGCGGGTTTTCTCCCTCAAATACATTCGCCAAACCATGAAAGCGGACCAGTTCCACTTCATTCCCGCTAATAAGGGTTAAATCCTCAAGCTTCCTACCACCATCGGCCCTTTTACCGTAAACTCAAGACATGCCCTCTCCACAGTGGAGATGGTGATTCAGGGAATGGATTTAGTGCTGGGGAAAGTCTACCCCTATGACCCAAAAGGAATTATCTCAAGTAGGAAAAGGAAGATTAGGTCCACTGCATATGTGCATGAGACTAGGCCCTTCATTGAATCGAGAGCTAACCTTGACACATGGCCCTTGGATTTGCAAATGGAGGCCGAACCTTCAGCAGCAGAAGGAAGGGGTGACACCGCTTCAACGGGCATAGGCAGGAAAGGACAGATCGATGAGGTGGATTTTTTAGAAGAGCCGGAAGGTTTGGATGCTGAGGAGGGATCCCATCCCTCCAAAAAGCATAGAAGTGATGATGTGGAGATCCTATGGGATGAGCTACCTCAAGAGGAATTAATCAGATACGGGGAGCCAGATAAGAGCAAGGTTGGCTTCAGAGTCAATTACGATGGTGCCTCCTCTTCGGAACCCTCTGGGATATCACAGTTCTCTTTGGTAAACAGAGTCAAAGTAAGGGAAGAAATCAGAAACAGAAACATGACAATGAGGGAGAAAATTCGAGCAGAACTAGTCGGTTTCATAGATAAGTATCATACCCGGCTCACCACAGAGCTGGATATGGATAAAGAACAACTAATAATAGCTATCACGGAGGCAGTGCTAGACCCAACTGCTAATGAAATCAGCTACAAGGCTCTGTAGGTTTTATTGAATTTATCAAAGGTTCCATTAACCATCAAACTGGGCCTACATTAATGCATCGGGGACATGCTAAGGGATGAGGTTGTAAATCTCGCGCTCGCATTAAGAAAGCTTGAAGATAAATACAAAGAGGTGGTAGAGAATCAGAAAAAATAAAGGGCAAATTCTAGGGGGGTCAACAATAACCTACACCATCTCAGAAGGATAATGAGCGAAAAAGGAAGTGATAAGGAAGGAATCCAAATGAAAATCATCAGGGATTTGGAGGTCGAAAACTCAGAATTAAGGAGGAGACTCAACATTCCTCATGGGGAATATCTACAACCTGAGGAATTAGCCCAGGCAGAAAAATAAAAATCAGCCCTCACAGATATCATTGCTCGGGAAAGGGATGAGAACGCCAAAACAGTTGTAGAACTGGCTACCTTCAGACAGAGATTGGCCAATTTGCAAGCCAAGTGGGATACCCATGTCTGCGTGACCCCAACTTCTGATATAGCAGGTGCTACCCCGACACAGTTAACCAAGGCCCTCTCAGACCTACAAGTCTCAAAAAAGCAAGCTCATACAGCGCAACAGAGAATTCAGGGGTTGGTGGCTAGGTTGGAACAAACGATAGAGTAATAGTGGCCCTGCAAACAGAGGTGGACGAAGCGAAGAGGCAGAAGCTGCTGCAAGAGAAGGTTATCAAAGACCTAAATAACCAGATGAAAGGAAACACAACCCTCCTGGAAGCCAGGCGTCTCATTTGGACTGACATCAGGTCGGAGGTAAGGAAGTGTTGGGATTTTATTATGTTAATGAATGAGAAGAAAACTGCCGTCCTATTGTGCAAAGGGAAGCTGCAAGGATGGGCGGAAGCCGAAGCAAAAGTAGTCATGGCCATGAAGTATATCACCTACCTAAACTGATTGCACTCTGAAGAGTTGGATGTACAAGGGATTGAAGACCGTTTCAGGGGAGTGATGGAAATTAGGAGGGTAATTGAGAAAGAGACCGCGCGCGTAAATGTATTGAGTGGTTTGGATCGGGTCGCCAAGGGAGTGGGGAAGTTTGAGGAAGAGTGGGATGAGCTGGTGAAAGCAGGCCTCCCGTCATGCTGGGGTTCTACGACTGCCGCGTTTTCAAGTCTAACTGATTACGAAGAGAAGCTGGCATCGATTATGAATCAGACAAATATTCCTTAGGAGAAAACCACTCGTTTGAAAGCTGAGACTATAATTGCTGCCCTAGGAAAGGAGATTTCCCTTCTCTGTCAGATCAGACAACACTTGGCTGTATAGATGGACTACTCGGAATTGACTGATATGTAAGCCTCAGTGGAGATTTTTTCCACTATGCCCCTGCCAGGGGCAAGCATATGGCAGAAATGCAGTGATTTTGTAAATATACCAGTCGTCACACCGTCCCTTCAGTCCTTGCCTCCTTAGAAGCATAAAACTGGTTCGTCTGCGTCATCGGTGCTTCCAACTCAGTTGGCAGCTGCTACACCTCGTTCTTCTAAAAAATGATGATCATGCTATAGCCCTAGTGGCCTTTTTATTTGTTTTTACTTTTGTAATATCAGGTGAAATTGTCATTTCACCCTATGCATTTTTATTTTATGTTTAAGTTGTTTCAGTTTCGGTTGGTGCTTATGCTAAGGCCACTACAGAGATGATGAGATGCGTTTTTCCTCATCATTGATTTTTGATTCTGATTGAGAAAAGCAACAGAAAAGATATTTCGATGAAAAAATGTTGATTCAAAAATATCTTCTGCTAATGGTAGACCGGGGATTATAAAAGAAAGAACCTGAGGCTATACAGGGGTTCCAGTTTTTCTAGAACAGAGTTTGTTAATTGTAAATCCCCATTTTTGTAAATTTTTGAGGACTTCCTGTGTTTTATGGTGAAGCATCCCATTGGGAGACTATAATGAAATTATTTTGCTATGAGATGGATTCCTGGTGATATCGGTCACAGTTTGTGTTTCCTATGTTATATTCATATACAAATTTTTTAGCACTTCATCACTCTTTTTATGTTATATGCTACCGGAATGCGAGCGCTTGATTAACTGGAATGAATTTATCTGTCTCAAATACTCATGTCTATTAGTCTATTGTGCTTTAAATATGGCTCGGGGCTATGATATTATGTTCATATGTTTCACCTCATTCACTCACTTTTCTTCTGATATTAACTAGTGATAGATTCTTATGTGGTAATAAGCCTATCTGCAGTTAATATTTTCTCCATTTGCTGCCATTGTTCTTACGCTTTCATATTTTGATAACTGTGCAATGCATCTCATGATTTGGCCCTCCTCACAGCTTATAAATTTCAGGTTCATCTTCAATAATGAATTCATAAGACCCTTATTGTTTACTTCTGGGTACCGCTGTTAGTATATCTCTGTTTCTGAGGTCTCGGTCCCACTTTATGAATTTTTTGTTAAAATATCGTTTATGAACAAGAGGATTTATGCCCCTGACCATGGAAAGTTTTTCTGAATCTTTTTGGCTTTTAAGATGACCTAGGCACTGGTCCTTCACAACTCAGGGCTGTCTCTAGGAGTGACAACATTAAACATAATTGTTTTTCTTACCTCATGATTGCTCTATTTTAAATAACCAAAATACCTAATAAAACCTCCTCCAAATTGCAAAACACTTTATCCTTTCACCTTTTATTGCAAATAATGCAATATCTAGCCTTTTCTTTTAAAAATAATAATAATAAAGATAAAATAAAAATATATTCCAAGGTCCCGATATCCCCTATGTCTCGCCTTGCTTTCCTTTATTTTGTTTCAACGTAAAATTCCCCCTCTATCAACCTTTTCATTATTCTATTCCTTAAACCACAGATTTATAATATATTGACATATCATCCCTTGACCTTTTCTTCATGCTTATCCATCAAAATATACAAAGCACTGATATCATGGTGAAATAGTAATCATACACATCAAATGCGACACATTTTCACGTTATTTAACAGTACTATCAGGATATTAGAACTTTATGTGAACCAAGTAAAACTTCTAAACCGTGATATTCCTAGGTGGTCGATACATAATATATCCTAAAACAATGGTGGTCTGATATTGATATATCAGAGAGTTCTATAACTAAAGTTTGAGAAAATTTGATACTTTGATATGTTAATATTCTATATCACTCTACCGCATCACCATCAAGAATCCAATCATGATTTTCCATGTGACAACATGACGACTTGACCATAACAAACGTCAATTATTTTCAATAATTTGACAATCTAATTTGGCATTTCCTGCTTAACACATGTCACCTATGTTGCATCGTCACATCACTAGGTATGACATCGCTGTGAGGTAATTTTCAATATTTGAATATCAAATATTGGTGAATCATACCATTTTGTAATGATCCACCCTTGGAAAATCCCAATACTCTAGTACCCAACATCATTAAGGGGATTAATCATTATTAATTAAAGGTTCATTGAACAATGGTTTAGGGTTAAAAGCTGGTGGTTGTGGTAAAATGTTATGTTAAAAAGGGGTGATAGGAGGGGGAGGGATTCTCTTAAATCCTTGAGGAAACTAAGAATTTAAGTATTCCCGAGCACTTGACAAGAGGACAAATAAGTTGGTTGAAATGTATGGCCTCCTACTTGAGCTTCGTTTGGTTAAAGAAAGGAAATTCTTCAAGATAGAAATATTGGGAGATTCCCTTCTCACCGTTCAACATTTACAAAGAGGATTTCTTCCTAAGAATAATCACGTGAGCCTTCTTATCCACAAAATTATATGTATTATGGATTATTTTCATCACAAGACCTTCTATCACATCTTAAGAAGTCAAAATATGGAAGCAGATGCATAGGAAAATCATACTTGTCTTCGAGAGGCAGCACATATAATCATTAATGGTATGTTCGAATGAAAATTTATTCTATGATTAATTCCTTCCATGTTCCTACCCATTTTATCATTGTTAGGGCCTATGGGTATGCCAAAAAGGGAAAGACAAATTATGAGGATATCAAATCAAATAACCTTAATTACCCCACTTTCCCTCACATTGGAAGTTATATGGTTTTTTGTTTTGTTTTGTTTTGTGGGCCTATCAACATGGTTGAGGTGGCTGGCGAAGGGAAATAATGCCATGCGGAAACCTAGCCCATACAACCACTGGATGTGGCAAGTCCATTCTCCGGACAATACGACAATCTGATATTTTCCCTCGTACCAGACTTCTTGAACGCTTTAGGGTGGTTGGAATTATTGAAATTTAATGTTGACGAGATCCTTGTTGTGTGTGAGCTTTTGGGTCTTACCCTTAGATTCATGGATTGCATTAAGGTGATGTGTATCTAGATTTCAGGAAGCCTACGTTTATATGGGAGTCGAGTTAAATTTTCTTGGAGCACAGGGGTAATTCAAGTTCAACAAGGTTCCATATCTTATGGCAAAAGAAGAAGTTATGGTATATTCCACAAGGATGAACCATATAGTAGCAAGAGATGCCAGATCTTTGTCATGAAGGGTGATTTGAATTGAAAGTCTAGAATCAGAGGCTTGTGGTTTCCCCTGGTCGATTACAAAGGAAAAATTATCTTCTACTCTATTAAGAAATGTGAATTCTCCTCCTCTAGTTTCAATTTGGTCTCTCCAAAGGTTTAGTGGGGGGAATTATGGGGTCCTTCAAGGTAGAGAGGTCTTCCTATATGGAAAATATTGGGCCTCTCTGCAGGCTCAATCACTTTCATTCTACCATACTATAGACAGTGGCGGTTCTAGAATATTGAAGCAGTCACACATGAGTTTCCAAGCTAAAGTTGGATTGCCTATTCTTCGAAGGTACCTCTCCATATGTATTGTTGCTAATTCAAGATCTGTCTTTTTCTTCGCCAAGTTATGTTCTTTGTATTCCTCTCAATATTTTTGGTGGATCTCAACCTTTCCTCCTTCATGTTTGTTGTGTTTCCTATGCCTCAAGCACTCAATCCTCTCATCGCCCCGCCATCTATCTCTCTGGGCACTCCTTCGCTTGTTGACCTCCTAACTTCTTCTTTCCCCCTTGGTTTAAAATTTTTACCTATCTAACACTTAATCCTTCTTGGACTTTGCCTCCCTTTCTTTGGCTAATCTCTCGTGGATCCTTCAACCATTTCAGGTTGCACCAATGCCTGCAGTAAGTGTCTACAACATCCTATCACATATCAAATCCAGAACCTAAACCTCCAATGGAAAATTCATCAATAGTCAAACACAATCCTTTTTTTGGTTGAGGAATTGAAAATGTTCAAAGCCCAAGTGAATCATCAGAAACATGAAATTGATGCACTATGATGCCAACTAGATGAGTTATAAATTTAGAGGATTGTTGGTGAACAACACAACAATACAAGCAACACTTTTATATGTCATATTGATAAGTTGTCAATTGATCTTATCCTACCATCGGTTGAGGATCTCCCTCCTGAATTATGATATCATATTGTAAAGTCATTTTTTTGTCTGGACAATTTTTCAGAGCATATAATTGTCGTTTGGTTGGTAGAATGTATGTCAACAATAGTTTCCTAGATAAGAATATTGGAACTCCTCTCCTGTTTACCTAAAGCTTGGAAATCAATGTAAACATTTCCCAGGTATTTTGCTGCATCCTCGCGCAAAATTGATATCAAAACTACTCATTCATGTCAAAAAATAAAAATAAAACCATTGTGTTAAATGAATGGCTTGTTCTAAAAATTTCAATTGAAGTCCAAATAAAGTGTCATCATTTCTTACATTGAACATTGACGATAAAATGAAGAGCCAGTTGAGACATTTAAATGGGAATGTGATTTAATTTAACACCATTCATTACACATAGCTTACACCTTGATGTCTCCATTACCAGAGCTACATGAGGCATAAATTGACTAATTTCATACAAGTGATTTTGTAATTGTTGATAAAGTTTTGGACCTTGGTCACTTAAATTTTTGCAAATTTCACATTACAATGCTAAATTCTAATGTTATTTTTAATTTTTATTACAAGCCTTAAAATGACACCAAAGAAAGCAACAAAACAACTGAAGGTGGTCAATCCCCTAGAAGTTGAGGACAATAATATGAATTCTACAATATTCTTTGATCCAGATTATAAAATTGGTCTTAAATTGAGGAGTTGGAGAAAATTGTTTGATTTTCTTGAGCTCGGTGACTTCACGGATGAATCTCAAGAGGATGAATATAGTTTATGGTGATGTCTAGGAATCAACTCTCCACAAAGTAGATGCCGAACCTATTTTCATTCAATATATGTACATGGCACATTGGACTGATACTCATATTGATGTTAAAAACCATAAAATTGTGAATGATAGTAGAGAATTAGTAAGGCCATTTGGACCTGAGGATATACAAGTTATGTACAAATTATCAAAACTAGAAGTAAAATTTGATAGAGAATTCATGAAAACCGTTGTGGTACAAGAAAGTATTAAAGATGAAAGGGACATGGCATCCATAATCAAACATTGGTTGTATGATGATAATAATTTCAAAATCAAAGGGAAAAATATTTACGCCATCGAGAGGATGAAAGAATCCCAAACGACCATTGCCTCTATGTTGCGCAAACTCTATGGGGAAAAAAATTATTTACAATTCAAGATATAATGGATTCCCATGTTACACAAGGTACTAGACAAGGGGAGAGTCTTCAATTGGTTATTCATTCTATGTAACAATCTTAAAGGAAAATTGAGAAATTTCTAACTACCCCTCCATGATTTGTGCCCCAATTCTTTATGCCAGCCTTTCTATTGGACATAGTGTGCACCAGGAGACCCTTGCTCTTATGCAATGAAATTGATAACCATATATAGAACCAATCCATATGTATTATTCTAAACTATGGGACACAAAAGCAACAAATTACTTTTATGGGGTCTATAACAACTTTATGATCCATTACACCAATTATTATTTTCATAGATGCCCCCTAGATTTACTAATGAAGCCATGGAAGCCATACCTCCAATTAAAGACTAGTTCATCGATGAAACTTTCATTTAGATCACATTCTTTGGCTATGAAAGGCCACCACATTCCTTACCCAAATATTTTCTAGATAGGATGGCCTTGAGAGAAATAACCTATCAAATTTTTTCTAATTGATAAAGCCCTATTAGTTGGCTCAAAGAAAATTTGGCCTACATTTCCAATTAAATTAGGAATTTTTTCTTTAGTAAATCCCAAGCATGCTAAGTAGGAGGAAACTACTTTAAAATTATTCAAATTATCCTACACAGCCTTCAAAAAACATGGTCACCTGAAAATTGTTTAAGATCATTGTAAAGCATATAAAAGATTCAAAACATTTGCAGATGAAAAATCATTGTCTAATAAAGTTTTTTATGGTGCCAAATCTTATGAAGAGGTTATAAAAGGAATTCAAAAATTATGAAAAAGGTCTGGTCAAGAAAAAATCTTTGTTTTTCAAAGAGAAAGGACTTGGCTCTAGGTAAGGAATTTTTTTATAGGAGAACAAATACAACACACTCGAGCTAATTCCATGTAGATTGAATGCAACCATAGTGAACAATCATAGCTTGAATATGTTCAATCTAAATTATTGCAATCTTAGCAAATTTTATCCAAGGAAATGCAGAATAAAGAAATTCAAATTCATGAGATGCAAATGGAAATTCTTGTAGAGACACCTCATCCAGAGAATGAATCGGTAATACCACCGCAACTTGACCTTGAGCCACAACCTCAGCTAGGACCAAATCAATAACAACAAAATCATGCATCTAAAGATAATCCAATGAATAAACCTGAAGAAATGGTAGGACATATAACAACTATTGCAATTAGTAAAACACCTATAATGGTTTTCTCTAGGAATTGATTCCTCCAATGTCATTAATGTATATCAAATTGAGCCAATTAAGGAGGAAGAACATATCAATGAATACTTCTTCAGCAACACTAAGAAATCCATTGTTAAGTGAAGGCCCAAGAAGAGAAAGGTAGGACAAATTTAGGAATGCCCTACCGCGCAAGAATAATTTATGATGCTTCCAAATTAGGCCATGAAGTGTTCACATGTGAAGTGGATGATTCAATTGGTACATCTGAAGATGCCAACAAATGGTCAGTAAATAATTTAAGGGATATTATTAAACAACAAAAGTAAAATATCAAGGCTCTCAGAGCCACTCTTCAAAATAATAAATATATTAGTGAAGATGAGCATAAAAGAAAGATTGATTTCCTTCAACAACATCATAAAAAACATATATTAGAACTAGACAAATAACCTAAAGGAGAATAATCTCAGTTTTAGGATAAATCTACAAGCATGATCGCAAAATTCTTAGCAAAAAAGGGTCAATTGTCTATACAGGTAAATTATTTATAGAAGAAGCAATTTAATCTAGATTTTCTTAGGAAAGAAGCAATTCAAGTCTGAACGACTAGGGAAATCCCAAGAATAAATTTACCAACAATTAAGTCAAATTTAAGAATATCAAAACCCTCAGCCAATCCTCTAATAACATCAATGCTAAATTATATGGATTCAACAAATCATAGATGCTTTTCAGAGGCTTAGAAATTGGTAGGTAAAATATCAATTGGCTCCAAGTACAATGGAAAGAATATGAGAGGTAGAGAATTAAAAAATGCAAATTGCATTGGAATATTGGTCTTGAAAACTGATTTTTTTGTCAGCATTTAACTATAAGATAAATAAATTTATCCTCAAACATATGGGAGAGATATGTGAATATAATAATTGATTTTTTCATGCCCAATGTACAATTCTTAGGAAGTGAAATACTCACTGACTCCTACATCAATAAAATTCAACAATAGTGGAAGGAGATAGAAAATCAGTGGCAACACATTGAAAGTTGGACGTTAATGAATTATTCATTAATTCATTGAATTGTGCTAAATTAATTAATAATATTCCCTTGAAAATGAAAGGACAAAATATAAACACTACCAACAAACTCTATTCATTTGGATGAGTCAAATCTAACTAAAGTTTGCTAGCTCCAACAAAGGCATTCTTAGTGGCGGGCTTATATTGATGGTTATGAAAGGTAGAAACAATCTAGCCAAGAGGGTACATCTAACCCTTAAAATGTTCAACAATATTCTATATTTTAGAAAATTTATAGTTTTGTCATTAAATGAGACCAAGTCAGGATCCTTGTCGATACAAAGCTTCTCCAATCAAGAAAAGGGTTGGAAATTTTGGCTAGCAGACTCTATACACTATTGCCAAGTTTTTTTTTGTAATTGAAGACCAATATTTCGTGATGCATTCATGTCTTTAAATTGTTTGATATTTTTTGTATTACATTTGAATGTTGAAATTTGTTAATATTGTCTCTTATTTAATTTATGTAAATGGAATGATTTATATAAATAAGTACTATATTTTATTTCATTACTATTATGAGAATACCATTACATTATTATTCAAGTTCCAGTATGATTGAATTTGATGAGAATGGCCTTTAATTAAATATGAGTGCTTAGAAAACAAATCAAATAGTTATTTACTTGAATGATTAAATTTGAGGCCGTTTAAATCGTTGATTGATTTTAGAATTGTTACAAAAATTAATTAGTTATGTTCAAAATCTCATATTTAACCATATATTTCTCTTGTGATAGGAGAATTGTAGCTACAAGCAATATTTAGATTGCACACATAGATGCTTCCATCTTAGTTAATCATAATTGCATAATATGAATATGGATGAATCAAAACTAGATCAATAAGTTGTTGATTCCAAAACCCATTTAATGGCAACCGAGCCCAAATCCTAGTGAGGATCATCACAAAAGACCTTGATAAGGATATTTATCCATATTGTTGACCAAGTATTTTCCCAAGTTAAAAAAAATTGGCACTACATGGAGGACCATCAATAAGGAATGGCATGGAAACCGCACAAATCTAAACAACATTCCATAATATCAACTCAACCCTTAAATCCCGCTTTAGAATCTAGTTTTGGTGAGGTTGTTCCAAATATTCAATCAATGTTAGAACTTGGTGTTTTACCTACAGTAATTGAGCAAATTTCGAATTTTCTAGAACAATCTATTCAAGTATCTTCTAGGATATGCAAACCTTTATTACCATAGATTAACACCTCCAAGGTCACTAAGGAAATTAATCGTGATTTACCTCCCAAATTCACATAGTTTGGAGTTTTAAGTAGATCCTCGGTGGGAAAATTGGGCCAATAACTAGAAGAATACTCTATATCATCCATAAACAAGAAATATAAAGCTAATGAATCGTTTGACCATCTTTTATTTGCAAGAACCAATTCCCTTTTCAATATGGAAGAAGAGTATAAAAAATGTTACATATCGCAAGGACTAACTCTCCGAGAGTCCCCCATATCATACTTTACCATCCGACTCTAAGCCATAATAATTAGCTTCTTCAATTGCTAGAGTTCAACAATAACCAAGAAGACCTTAGTTATTGTAATATGCCAAATTTTGATTTTTCGCAATAGAGATGATTTTTGGAAGAGGAGGCAATTCTGGCATTGGGACTTAGGAGGAAAAAAGGAAATTACAGCTCTAGTGCAATGCGGGGCCCCTAAGAGAGAAAACTCTGGCCCAAGAAGGGAACTCACACTCTTAGAGGAGAGAGAGAGAGAGAGGAGGGGGTGCGAATTAGGAGAGAGAAAGAGTAGGGGCCACCAAGGGAGAAAAAGAGACCAACAATTATAAATAAGGAGAAGAGGCCTTCATTTGTATCTTTTGTCAACTTATTTTTGAACATGAGTTCTCTTGAATTGTTTAGCCAAGACAACTAGTGTTGTTTAGCACAAGGAATTCCCAAGCAGGAATTCCACCTCTACCTTCGGTGAAGTTCGAGTGCCACCCTAGGAGAGTAAGAGGGAGTTTTGTTTTAGGTGTTTGAGGAGCTAATTTGTAGATTAACCATAAGCTTGGGCGTGTTTTTCCTTGGGCACATAAAGGGAATTCGTGGGTTGAGAGGAGCTAGCAGGAAGTGGAGATTGGGCCAAATATTTTACGGGAATTTATCCATTGGAAGAGAAAGTCTCCACTTGGTATTTTTTAGGGATGAGAGTGTTGTATTTTGTATGGCTGAATTGTCTAAAATATGGGCCTACGCAGGGGTCACTAGACATCCACTACACAGTCATAAAGAGTAGGGAATTTTTGTGGGAGGGGAGAGGACATATAAGGAGATTGGAGGAGTGGTTGTAGGGGTTGGAGGAGGTTTCCCAATAATTGATTTGGCTACCTGCAGTGGGATTATTTCTACAAGGAATTTTTCCATCCTGTTGGAGCCACACACACTTCTTGGGGGTCATCAGGGCATGTTGGATTCAACCCAAACCCTTTTTGGGTTTTTGTGGGTTTGGTGAGAGGAGACCAGGTTGATTTCGCAAAATTTTCTAGGAAGTATTTCTAGACGAAATCATTGTTATAGTCAACATCCAGTAGTAGAAATCACTAGAGGAGGGCACAATTCACTTCGAGACCATTTCCACCACTTGGGTATGTGATATATTTCTAGGTTTGGTTGGAGTTGGTGTGGAGATCCTACATTTAATTTTGCAGAATTTTTGGAGTAGATTTGAGGGTCAAAATCACAATGCACGTACAACAACAGTGGCAAAAATTTTATGGTTCAACACAAAGGTTTTTGGTGGGAGACATTCCAACACTTGGGCATCACAATTCCAACTGGAGTTTTCATAACTTGTCATAGCAAGCATAGGTCCCTCTTTCCATACTCATTTGTACTCCATTTTTCTCAAGAATAAATAAAACGGCTTCAAGTTTTGCTACATTTCCTCGTGTGTAACATATCCTGTCTATGTGTTGAATTTCCTAGATGTTGTTATAATGCATGTTTATGTTATTCACTTAATATTTCCATTAGGAATATTATAGAGGTATCAGAGCCATGATATTGGCCAGTTGTGGGGTAGTCAACTAGATCATGGAAGATTTGGGCATGTATGCACAGTGACAGGTTAAACCATAGACAACCCATGGCTCAAGGAAGATTTAGTATGCAAGAATTTTTGGGTGGAATCCAATGGAATAGTGAGAGATTAGCCCAGTTAACGAAGGTGTCATACCATATCCATCCTCATCCTTACAATAGAGACACTAGAGGTGTGCAGGGTGTGGGGGTGTAGCCATCTACACCATGTGGGGAAAGTTGATAGACTCAGGGCACCAGATCTCTTCTAAAGGAGCAGGCAAGATAGGGACAGTTAGAGGGAGAGACCAGGAGGCACTTTGACCTAGATTTAGATATTAGGATTCTAAGGAGGAGGTTAAGTATGAGGCTGAGGGCACGCAGGGTTGTAAGGGGCATTTATATACACCCAACATGATGCATGAGTCACCCTTGTTAGAGATTCCTTTGATGGCTCCGACTAACACCTTGGGGGAGAGAGTATAGCACAAATCGATAGGGCCATCCATTGACGTGGTGTTAGGAGACATAGAGGTGTCCTTCGTTGAGGAGGTGCCATCCGTTGCTGAGGTATCCATTGATGAAGTATTTGGGTTCGTGATTGAGTTTTCAAGTGTTAGCAACATAGAATAGGTTGATGAAGTGTCGGGAGACATCTCCATTGGTGATGAAGAGCTGAGAGGTACAAAGGCATCCAAATATATGATAGAGTTGTCAGACAAAAATCACCTGCAAATGACCGGTTAGGATGTTTTATATGATCGTTTGTCGATGGAGGAGCGGTTGGAGGCTCAAGTTGAGGCCATAATGGAGGAGGATGCATAACCATCCTTTGGGCTAGACATTGACGGGGGGAAACATGTAGAGAACACTTCGGGATTTCAACACAGTTCGCTTCAGAGGCACACTGATAGGGTCTACATTGTTATTATCTCACCCTTATGCATTAGACTGAGAGAGGAATAGTTGTCTAGACAAATCATATGGGATGACGAGGTCAACAGGGACCAAAAACTTGAGTTGAGTATGTCATAGTGTTAGCATGGAGGACTTGTTCCATACACAGGAGATTATACATTCGATCCCTCCTTTGATATTAGATGGTGAGAGGTACTAAGATGGTACCCGATGGAGCAGGTTAGGTGCTTGGGTACCTCCATAGTCACATTTCAGAAAAGGCCATGGATTACCAGATGGGCTTGAGGGCCAGACTATTGTTGGGATCCAGATGGGATTTCACATCACATCATAGAGCCAATAAGTAACGGTAGTAGTTGCGTGACATCAACACTAGTGACAGGATGGTTTGATAGGAGAGTTGGTAGATTTCACGAGTTATACTAGCATATTGATCAATCATGGGATCACAGGGCAATTAACCTACTCTCACATGAGTTGGTAGGAGGAGGTGGCATTGGCAGGCCACCAGACACGGTATCATATGGAGAAAATGCTCACTCATTGATGTATTGGGCACCGAAGCTACTAGGGTCCAACATCGTAGCATTATTCCCGATTGCATTTGAGGAGTTGGGCCACTCAAGTGTACCTGGGCAGATGACGAGGTGTAGATCACGTCATGGTGGGAGTACTAGAAGAGCAGTGGATGCATGGGCACATATGAGATGCCCTATGGTACATGGTGGTATGACATTGAGTGTTGTTATCCAGTGGTGCATGGACTTGTGTCGTGGAGTTCAGTGCTATGCAAAGGAGTGCAAGGGTACGTATTTGTGCGTAGCAAAGCATGATGATGCACAACAAGTTGTTGGAGTGTTGCCGCTGGAGATATCTCCTAACGAGGGCATCAAGCACACCATTGGGTTTGACACACTGCAATTTGGAGAGTGAGTTGATCAAAATACTAACCGTAAGCTTCCATTTATCACTCTCCAACATTGCACACTGATATAGGGGACTTGGATATCGTCTCTTGATGCTCTCATCACGAGCAACAAGACCCAAGAGGTTCATCTAAGATAGTTGGATGGGACATAGTGCATCGGGAGAGAGTCTTTCTAATTGTGGCATATGGTCAAGGTGCGATTTCATGGATGTAGGTTTGGGGGTAGTTCGATATTTTGTAGAGGTAACACTTGCATCACCCTTGAGCCCACACTTAGGGAGATGCATGACCCCCTTTTGGTGAGACATTTTGAGGTGTCTCAGGAGAATTTACAACAGTTGGTGGACCTTACTTACAGCCGGATGTTTAGACTCCAGGCAGTATTGGGGAGTGCTTTCAAGAAGCAGAACGACAGATCCCACTACATGGTATGTCCAATGCAGGGCAGTTTCACACACACTAAATTGGTTCGTGATGTATGGAGTCCATATATTGATTGCATGCAGGGTCCTGAGACATGGTACAGGTTGGTGCTGACAATTGTCAGTACTACCCCGGTCGTTTTGGCTGTGGGATCTAGGGATTTGGTTGGTTGATCGGACACTATGTTTCATGATGAGTGGGACCAGGACATAAGATGACCCAAATCACACTTGTTTTGACAGGCGAGGGAGTGTTGAGGCCTTTGTCGCGTGGCAAGGCTTGTTTTCCTTATTGTTGCTACATATCAAGGTGAGTGTTGGATGTCTAGGTCGTGACATCGTGGAGATGCATATGCCAAGTGCATTAGAACTATATAGATATTTTTCCATAAAGTCCCAAGGGAGGAGGATACAACTTGTGCATGATGGGAAGACCGTCATAGTTAGAGTTACACAACGACAACATGGTGGCACCCTTTTTAGAATAGCAATATGGGATTCAGGCATCACAGGACTGGTTAGTACAACTACCCTTGGGGATGAGATGATTTCTATAGGGGAAGATCTTCCATTTGGATTTTGTGACTCACTGATGGCATGGAGGACTTCATCAACATGGAATGTTGGTCAACGGGAGGATATCAGGGGATATACGGGGATTGGGTTGTACCTTCATGAGTTTGCCCTTGGAGTGTAGGAGGTGGACTACTTTGTAGGGAAACTTCATGGGGGTTTGGATATATTCATACATTATCATGATTATTTACTTATTGATAATATGTTAAGGGATTCTATTACATATACTTGGCTGGATAGTGATCAGAGTAAGGGGTGCTTCACAATGATCGGGATGGCTTGGGATTTGGGTATCTGGGGATTCCTTCATGACCAGACAGTTTAAATATTAGGGATGAATCAGTGGCACATTTGGGACCTCAGTATTCCTAGTGGTGATAATGGTGATCAACAATCAGAGGGGGCGCTTGTTAAGGCATTGCTTGAGGACAAGCATTTTTTTTGGCGGGAAGGAAAATAATATCCCCGATTTTGATTTTTCGCATTAGAGATGATTTATGTAAGAGGAGGAAATTATGGCATTGGGAATTAGGAGGAAAAAAATTAAATTGTGGCTCTAGTGGAATGTGGGGCCCACAAGAGGGAGAAATTTGGCCCAAGAAGGGAACTCACATTCTTGGAGGAGAGAGAGAGAGGAGGGGGTGTGACTTAGTAGAGTGAAAGAGTGGGGGGCAGCAATGGATTAAAGGAGGTCAAAAATTATAAATAAGGAGGAGAGGCCTTCATTTGTATCTTTTTCCAGCTCACTTCTAAACACAAATTCTCTTCAGTTGTTTAGCCAAGACAACTAATGTTGTTTAGCACAAGGAATTCCTAAGCAGAAATTCCACATCTACATTCGGAAAACTTCAAGTGTCACCCTAGTAGAGTAAGAGGGAGATCTGTTCCAGGTGTTTGAGGAGCTAATTTGCATATCAATCATCAACTTGGCCATGTTTTTCCTTGGGCGCAAAAATGGAAATTGTGGGTTGAGAGGAGCTATCAGGAAATGGAGATTGGGCCAAATATTTTACTGTAAATTATCCAATGCAAGGGAAAGTCTCCACTTAGTATTTTGTAGGTCTGAGAGTGCTGTATTTTGGAGGTTTGAATTATCTAAACTTTAGGCCTGCACAGGGGTCACTAGACATCCACTACACAACCATTTAGAATAGGGAATTTTCATGGGATTCGGGAAAGGAGAGATAAGGAGATTGGAGGAGTGGTTTCAGGGGTTGGAGGAGGATTCCGAGGAATTGATTTGGCTTCCTGCAATATAATTATGTCTACATGGCATTTTTTGAGACAGTTGGAGCCGCACACACTTCTTGGGGGTCACTGGGGCATTTTGGATTCAGCCTAAACCCTTTCTGGGTTCTTGTGGGTTTGGTGAGAGAAGCTTGGGGTTAATTTCACATAATTTTTTTGGCTATATTTTTGGCCAAAATAAGTGTTGAAGTCAAAACCTAGTAGTAAAAATCACTAGAGGAGGGTGCAGTTCACTTCGAATCCATTTCCACCACTTGGGTTCGTGAGATATTTATGGGTTTGGACGGAGTTGGTGTGGAGAGCCTACAATTAATTTTACAAAAAAAATTCAGTAGATTTGAGGGTTGAAATCTCAGTGCACTTATAGCAGCAGTGGCAGTAATTTTCTAGGTCAACGCGAAGGTTTTTGGTGAAAGTCATTCCAACACTTTGGCATCACAATTCCAACCCGAAGTTTGCCTAGCTTACTATAGCAAGCCCAGGTTCCTCTTTCCATACGCATTTGGACTCCATTTTGCTGATAAATAAAAAAACGATTCGAAGTTTTGGTGCATTTCCTCTTTTGTTTGATTTCTTGTGTATGTGTTGAATTTCCTAGTTGTTGTTGTAGTGCATATTTTTGCTATTCACTTAATATTTCTATTAGGAATATTATAATGATCCCTAGGTTCATTTAGAGTATCTAGTATTCAACATGACTTACCGAATCATCTCGAGAAGTTGTTTCCCAAATTTTATCCTCATACTAAACAATCTCATGAGGACCAGATTGATTCATTTACGAGCCCAACCAATCTAATGGACATAAAACATGAAGATGTTGTATGCATATTTTTTCCTTTTACCTTTGAGGGGAAGGCTTATATATGGTATTTTGTGTTGCCATAAACAACTATAAAAATCTGGAACAATTTTGTGGAAGCATTTATGAAGAATTTTGGTGGTGATAAATAACGTGCAATAATAGTTCTTGAACTCTCCAAAATTAAAATGAAATATCCAAAGGAAAAATTAAAGGACTTCAATCAAATATTTTAAATTTTATTGAACAAAATCCCCATTGGATCTAGACCTACAATATATGTTCTTGAATTATATACTATTTCTCAACCCTCAATTATTTTCATTTTCGTTAAGAAAGCAACTAAAACTACATTGAAACTATGTAAAAGATTCTAGAAGTTGAAAAAGAGATGACAAGCCTTGCCACTAAATCACTACTAGGAGATCGGAAAACCATTTCAACTACCAATAAACCAGTTTAAAGAAAACAAAACAAAAGAAGCACTAGATGTGGAATGTTTACACAAACTAGTTAAAAGTCTTACAAATGATATAGTTGATCTTAAAAAGAATGTAATGGAAGAATGATTTCTAGGAGACCATGGAGGCATTTTAGAAGGAATCCTCCACCCTATGGAAATCAAGTTTCTTTGCTAAAAATTAAGAAGAAGAGCAATATGGAGATGTTGAGAGCAGTTAGCAAATGCCTGAAGTCAATATAACTTACATAATTATTTAACCAAAACATACATAATTATTTAGAAGATTATTGTGCTTAATCCAATGGAATTTCATACTATCTATGTAAAAAATGAAATAGAACCTTAGAAACCTACTACTCAAATAGTACAACTTCATAGGTGAAGAGTCAAGGTTTTAGGTGAACTAAAAGTGTTTTTAATATATTATCTTCCAATCCAAAAATACACCATATTATTGGTATAATAGTTGTTTAAATTCCAAAATATTACTATCTGTTTATAAGTAGAGATTGGTCTAGAAAGTTGAATGGATAATTCACAATTGATTGGTCTCATTTATATCTACAAGACAATGGTAAACCTAACCGAATTAAAGTAGAGAATGAGAAATATATGAAATATATCCTAACTAAAATGGATGGTGAAAATGAACCAATATTATTTTCTTCTATTGTCGGCAATTATTGTGTGGATTCCCTTTTCAAGGATTTTACCGCAGAAAGGTCATCTTTCACAAATTTAGGTACGCGGTCTAAGGTTGAATTTTTTCTCTAACTAATTTGTCTAAATGTATAAATTTTACTTTAGAAAATGTAGAAATATATGTAAATAATCATTTATGGTCTTTATATTTTGATGGTTCGAAGTTTGATGAAGGTGTTGGAGTAGGTTGTATTATCTAGAATCCCAACATGAATAAGACCATGTTAGCCTATATATTAGAATTTCAATGCACCAATAATGTTGTAGGACATGAGGCATTGATCGAAGTTTTGAAGAAAGTAATTGATTTAAGGGTCCAATCTATTAGAATATATGGTGATTCCAAAATTTTCGTAAGATAGGTATGTAATACCTAGTCATCTTAGGAATTATGAGCAAATAATTTGGGATTTGATGTCTAATCTAACTACTTTCAATATTATGTCTATATTGAGAGCCCAAAACTCTTATGCATACTTACTCGCTAATATGGCTTGAAGACTTATTCTATGAGAAGAACTTTCACATGATAGATTTTCAATTGAATTATTGTTTAAATCATCAATTCTCGATAACATAACAAACTAGAGAGCTTTTAATGATGATGAGTAAACTTTAAGCTCCCTTACTCAAGAAGACACATATATTGACTCTATAATTAATGATAATCAACACGATCAGGGGATCAATCAACCTCTAATAGATTTTGATTTCAAATCTAAAAAAGTTATTCCTAAAATTGTAATTAGAGTAGAAAATTTTTATATATGGTCTTCAAGATAGGTATAAATATCCACCCAACTGCAAAACAAATAGTCATCAATGATATATGAAACCAGTAATATAGGTTTTGAAAAAGATCCACAAAATGTGAATCTTGGACAAGGTCACATGCCTTTAGAATGAAACCCCTTTATCCAACTTTTGAGGAGGTACAAAGATGTATTTGCATGGACCTATGATGATCTCAAAACATATGAAACTTCTATCATTCAACACACAATTTCACTCAAATATGATATTGAACCCATCCAGAAAATTTTGAGGAAAATACATCCTAACCTAGAATTACAAATTAAGAAAGAATTGAAAAAGTAACTATAATAAAAATCATATTTCCATTTCGACAGTCTCAATGGATGTTTAATATTCTATTGTTTAGGAAAAATAATGGAGGCATTCAAATTTGTATCAATTTCAAAAACTTAAATAAAGCTTTTGAAAAAGATAACTTTCCACTCCCTCTAATGGAACAAATTCTGCAATTTGTTGTAGGATCTGAGATGATCTCCTTATTGGACAGATTCTCAGGTTAAAATTAGTTTTTAGTATCTAGGGATGATCAATTGGAAACAACTTTTCAAACTAAATGGGGCACTTATAAAACTTTGACTTTTGGATTAATTAATGTGGGTGCCACATTTTAACGTGCCATGTACATCACTTTTACACGTTTAATTAATAATCAATGGTTGTTTATCTTTATATATATATATATATATATATATATATTTTTTTTTTATTTTTTTATTTTTTTATTATTATTTTTTTAAGTTAGGTATTTTGCATTATGTTGAATGCGGATTACATAGACCAATTTTTTTTTGCTACTGGTTTGCCCAAAGGGAAACGAGATCAATGACATAAGTCCAAAGTATTGAGGTTCCTAAGACCTCGTCTAACTAGAGCATCTTGTAAATAGAAACTTATAAAAACAGGTTTTCTGTGTTAGAACTTAACATATATTGACATGAAAAGACAAAAAAAACTACTAGTGTTGCAATAAAAAAACCAATGATTCATAAAAACTATTGGGTAGAATCACCAGACTTTCACGTTTGTTGGTCACTGCCCTCATCCAAGGAGAAGGAGATGTTGGTTGATCTCATGACTAGAATGCTCATATTATATTCTATGCTATCAATTTTTCCTCCATCTCTGCCATTTTGATAGAATTATCATGTTGAGTCCTCATGTACCTCCCTATGCCGCTTGCAATATTTGAATGGAATTTAACCTTGTGTCAACTCCGTGCCATGATCGATGAAGTAATGGGAGCACATGAAATGCGCAAAGTATAGTGGGAGCCGCAACTCCCTTTCGTGTGAGCTAGCATCCTATCAAGGTGGTTAGGGAGGGGGAGGGATTCTCACTCCTATCCTTGGGGGGAATTTTGGCTATAGATATTATCTCAAATGGATCTTTGACCGCTACACAAAATATGATATCTCTCTTAGGTCGAAGAAAACTTTTTTTCCATAACTAGAGAGAAACTTATAGGTTTCCTTGTTAATAAATTTTCAATTGTTATTGAACCTAAGAGATTTAAAGCAATATAAAAAATTTCCATCCCACATAATAAAAGGGAAATGCATCCTTCTTGAGAAAATTTAATTTTCTTGGACATTTTATCCCAAGTTTTTCAAAGACAGATAAACCAATACAAAATTTGATTATTAAGAATATTTCAAATAGAACAACATAGAAAATGAATTCAAGTCTATAAAAGAAGCATATATACAAGCTTATGCTTTAGTATCCCTCAATTTTGACTGGGAGTCCATTCTTTATACTTTTACTTCTAATTTGTCTTTTGTTGTTTTCCTTATTCAAGAAGATCATCAAAATGTCGAAGGTTCAATTTCCTTTATGAGTACAATATTTCAAGTTATTGAACTGGAATACTCTAATGTAGAGAAATAGTCCTATGTTGTATTTAAAGCAATTAAACATTTTAGGCCTTTTTCTTCTGAAATCACTCACAAAAGTCATTGTTCCATATCCCTATGTTCATAACCTCGTTGTTCAAAAGGATTCAGGAGAGAAAAATGAGCCAATTGTATAGCTACTCTTCAAAAATATGACTTTAAAATCAATTCGTCTAAAATATATAGAGGTCAAGGATTGTGTACATTGGCTATAGAATCAATCGATACGCGGTTAGTGAATAAATCGCCTACTAAGAATGAATAAAAATGGATATAATTAATGAAATATATTTTACACCCGATTCTATCGACTCATGTTATAAAAATCTTAAGTATTTATTATCTCATGGTTTTTTTCCTTTACGTTTAGTACCTAGAAAGAAGAGAGCCTAAAGTTTAAAATATGTTCAATATTGATTAATTGATAGAGTATTGTTCATGAAAAATTATGATTTTGTTTTACTTAGGTGTCTTGAAAAATCAAATGCTTATAAAGTGTCGTGAGATTTCCATGATGAACCTTAGTGGAAATTTCGGAGGTGATACTACAATTCACAAAATTTTTCATGTAGAATATTATTGGCGTACATTGTTCAAATATGCTCGCGCCTATACTAGAATATTTAAGGTTTGTTAGACTTTAGTTGGAAGATAAAGAGCATCGGTGTTCCCTTTACAATCAATAGCGATTGAGGGACCTTTTGGATAATGGGGACTAGACATAATTGACGAAATTATCCCAAATTTGTTAAAGCAACACAAACAAATTCTAAAAAAACTGATTATTTCACAAGATGGGCATAGTCCATTCCTTTAAAAGCTATAAATTAGGATTAGGCGATACCTTTCATCGAAAATTGATCATTATAATGCTTAATATTCTAAATATTTTAATTTTTTGTAATGCTTCTTGTTTTTCTCTATTAAGCTAATTGAATTTGATGTTGATAAAGGAGTTAAAATCATATATTCTTCTAACTATTTCCCTCAAGGTAGCAGTTTAGAAAAATCTACTAATAAAAACCATCTTGGAAACATAGAGAAAACTATGAACGAAAGCTAGAGAATTTGACATAATCTCTTACCAATGTATTATGGGTTAATAGAGTTATAATAAAATTTGCAACAAGTAATTCCCATTACTTCCTTGTTTATGGAAATGAAGCCATATTACCTAGTAACATATCTTTACCCTCACTTCAATCAGCTCATTCCATTAGGGATGAACCTTGTCCCAAAATTCAAGAACGAATCAAAGAACTATTGAAGTTAGACAAAAAAAGAGATAATGTCAAACACACATTCACTGACAAACAAAAGATCATCAAATCATGGTTTGATAGGCATTCAGTTGGTAACAAATATTTCAAGATTGGTGATTTAGCTCTGAAATGGAAAAATCCCATGAGCATAAAGGAAAACACAAGAAGTTTTTAAATTTTTGGCTAAGATCGTTTTAGATAGTAGAAAAATTGGCTTTTGACATATATTTTACGATCACTGGAAGGGGAGAAAGAAAGCCTCCCTGAGAATGGCCAAGTTGTTAAAATGTAATATTCATAAAAATGTAAATTGGTAAATGTATGATCCGATGATAAAAAATAGGCTAAAAAATTAAAGTGCTAAGAATCTCTCGAAACTAGTTCCAGGTCGTAATGTTTGTTGTCTTGATTCCACTACTGCTTGAATCACATCAATCTGACGTTGTATTCTAAGGTCATCGTATTCTGAATTTTTTTCCCAATAGATAAAAAAAATCAACTTGTAGGGTTGAATGGGTTGTTGACTAAGTAAGTCATATGCTCATGTTAATAGTTGACAGGGAAGGCATAGTAGATAGTACGAACCAACCCGGGCTCGACACGTGGTAGTGTCATACAAGTTTAGGTTGCAGATTCTAATTAGTTCAAGGGTTTCAACTGCACCAATGGTAAGGTGCCATGTGGCCCTCTATGATTGGTAAAAATGTTATCAGTGTCGGTCGGGCTCGATGGGGTTTGATCCCTTAACCTCATCGCAGTAAGTTCAACGTCCAAATATTAGGCCACAAGTTTGGTTCTAAATATACTATGGTCGCCTGTTCTATTTGGAATAACATGGTCGACGGTTTGGGGAAGGGGTGAGGCACATGGCCCCAACCCCTCGTTTTGCGTTCACCACATGATCCATAGCGGAAGGGAGTGAAGCGGGGCAGTTAGGCCCTAGCCCCGGGTATCATTTATTACCCACACGACCATGGTGGAGGCTACGATGGAAGGGGTCGGTGGTTGGCTCGACCCCCAGTCCTATCAATTGCCACATGACTAGTACCCACCAGAGAGGAGTATTGAACCAGCGGGGGCAGGCGGTTAGCCCCGACCCCCGAACACATTAAATAAAACATGACCATGACCGAGCAGAGCGAGAGATAAGCTGGCGGGGGTAGGCAGATAACCTTGACCCCGACCACATGGTGCTCAACATGACCCTGACCCAATGCTTAAGGGTTATGTCGCATTTTAAAAAGGTGACAAATTGCACCTACTATGGCAAAAATCCCGCCGATTCTAGGAAAAATTGTCACTAAACGGACTGTGTAAAGGCGGAAAATGTTGCTCAATTAGAAATTTTTTCCAATTTGCAAGATAGATAGCAGATCTTGGTTCCAAGAAGCATATATTGCTCAATTTTTAACATTTTTGAGCTCAAGAAGAGTCTAGATAAGCGTTTTTTAGTGTCCCAAACTCAGTGGTAGCCTCAAATTTATGATTTGAGCATTGTATGATGGAATTTTTGTAGAGTCAATTCATTTAGTGATAGAGACAGAGAGGGTTTGGAGGTAAGATGTAGGCATATTTGAGCATGGAAAAAGCCTCGTTAGAGATTTTCTAGCCTTCTAGTTGCATCTGCAGTAGTTGTTACTTTAGTAGAGTAGTTATTTTTCAGTTTTTTCTCAATTTGATTATGAGAAAAGACCTTTTCAACACTTCATTGTGAGGTAGTTGTATATTTATGCTTTTTATTTTATTTTATTTCAGGTGGAGTATAAGGATCTATTTTGAGAGAGTCATTTTTCCGTTGACACAATCATGAATTGTTGTAGGGAGTCATCGTTTTGAGTGAGAATTGTTTGTAGGAGAAACAATGCCACTCTAAAATCAACAATTTTTAATGTGCTCATCTATTTCTGAAATCAATAAAGCGGCCTAGCCATTGGAGCAGGGCCTGGAGACGTAGCCTAGGAGGGGTGAACTTCGTTATCACTTGTTGGTTTCTTCTCTTCATGTTTATCACATTAAGTTGCATATGAATTTGTTTCACTTTAATGTTCATGTGAAAACTTAACCACTCATCTTTGAACATGTTGCAAAACAAATTTTACTTTTAAATACTCAAGTTTATCAGGCTTGCAAAGTGTCATAGGACGATAAAAGTATCTTTCTATTTTCAGATCACATGGTATCAAAGCAGGCTATGACCAGATTGCAAGTATGGGAAAGAAACTTAAGCGCGAAAGACTCCAAGAATTGGAGGGTATTAATATATCTCTTTGAATGGAGAATGTCGAGCTAAGGATATTGCTTGAATTTGCAGAGGAGAAAACGAAAATGTGCCTACAGTTGCAGAATATAGTGGAGGAACAAACTGGTGATTGTTTCGTATCAGAAGCAACAAAGAGTTCCTAAAAAATGAAACCAATTTGTGGGCATGGTTAGTACACAAGATATGAATCCTATGATGAGAATAATGCTTGTGATTTTTTCCAGCATCTGAAAGATTCTCCCTATGTGCCAGTTGGTAAAGGTGGTTGGCTAGAGACGTCATCCACTTCTTCATCAACATCTTAAATGAAAAATATGGGTTGTTGGCCAAAGAAAGCAGTTATTATTTCTAGTTCTACTCCTTTAGTTAATGTTGATAACACATCTTTTTAAAAGCATACCAAGGGTATCGGTATGAAGTTTTTAAGTTAGATGGGTTATGATGGAAGGGGCCTCAAATTCAATGACCAAGGCATCAATAATCCTATTGAACTGACGGAACGACCACGGTATGAACTATTGGGTTATGGCCATGAAGAAATTGGAGGGTGCTCTAAAATTGTTGAGGCAAAGAAATCACTAGGTATGGAGTTCATGCCAAAGGGCATCCTACGAAGTGATGGTACAACACACCATGATGTTAGTGATAGTGACAAATTGTCTTCACAGAGAGATTAATGTTCCGAAGGAAATGCCAAGTCCAGATCTCCTCATCAAATACATAACCCAAAAGATAGGTATAAGCGCCATGAGGATTTAAGAAATGTTTGTGCTTATGATAACTTATGGGAAATGTTTCCTTGTACATTTTGTGATGCATCTTACCATTGTGTGGCTGAGCGTGAGCAACGTAAGGAAATGGCCGAAAAAAATGGATTAAATCATTGGGACAAGACATCTGGAACCTCTCCCACATATGAATACTTCCTTGTTGATGGGAAAACATAAGAACTTTTGTACCCATTCTAGCATGAATGGGAATCAGGTTGAAAAGTGTTTGAAACTCCATCTAGAATTTCATCCCGAGAAGGAAAAAGAGGTCACGTGATCCCCTACAAGGGAAGTGAAAAGTGGCAAAGTGGAAAATGATGTAGTTCTTGAAGCATCGTTTGAAGCAGAGCAGCTATAGAACTAGAACCCATAAGCCTTTTTACGCAACGAATGGGTGGACTATTTTTTATAGTTAGATTGCTTTGTAAAATTGTAATTACTTGTTGTATATTCCCATTTGGGTAATTTGTAAAGTGAAGTCACGTAGAAATCACTTCTCTGCAATAGTGCGTTTCTTTGGTATGTTATGTTATTTTGGATTGATGATGATTCAATTTGTATGGGACTTTTGGGATGAGCATTTGCATTTCATTCAACATGTCTACAATTGTGTCAAGCAATCACCCATGTAAGTATTCCCATGTGAAGCTTATTTGGGATATTTACCAAAGTCTTTTTAGATTTTATCTTTGGTAAATATTTTGCAGAAGATGACCATAGAAACGTGGACAAATCCAAGTATATCATTGAAAAAATGCAACTAGTACATCAAAGAGTACAAGTGCAGCTTGAGAAAAGCAAGGCCATGTATAAAGCAAGGCATGGCAAGCATTGAGTCACTTATGATTTCTAGGTGGAATATCAAGTTTTGTTTCAGCAAAGAAATACTTCAAGGTGAATATTGTTTGAGATACCAAAGAAAGATGGTCATCAAGAGAATGTTTAGGTTCCATCCATTGAAGATTTTGTTCCTTCATGTTTAGAATAATTCCAACGAGCCACAGTTCTTGACAGGAGGATAAGGAATTTATCCAGGTGGATATTGGTGGCCACCTGCCTATTCCACTTGGACACCCACCATTGTGTCTTTCAGTTTTTGAGTTTCCTTAATTGTAGCACAATTTACTATTTTTTCGCAGTTTTGCGGGCCCTAAACTTCCGAAGCTATTTTGAGGGAAAACGAAGAGACTGAGAAGTCCCAAATCAATTTAACTATTTTTTTTAGCCTCCTCTTTGAGATATTCGAAATGAGGTATTATGATATCAAAACGGGCATCATGTGCCAAAGTTACGACCCTGGGAAGTTGAAGTTCCAACTTACTCTAACGGGGCCCATAAGCTTTTGGCGCTTCATCTCCTAGGGTTAGGTTTTTAGATGTTTAGGGTTTCTCAGTGTTTCTCAATGATAAAAAGGCCACCGATCCTCATTATAACATAGTTCAGAGGCATTTATCCGCCACATCTCTTCTCAGAGATAAGTTACCATTGCCCGAGCTAGTTTATTTCCATTCTCTATGTAAGCATATTTCAGTTCTTTGATATTAATGAAATGAAGTTTTACTCCTGCTGCACTTCTATGTTTATGTGTATATATGTATTCTATAGCGTTTTTTAATAAGTTCGAATAAGGAATTCACGCAGAGGAAATATGGAGTACCTTGAATGGGGATCACAGGCACCAAGCCAAGCAGAACAAGAAGAATTGAGATTGGGAAAATGAAGGAGTTGTATCCTTGCTATTTTGCTGAGCGAAAATAGACTTTTGGAGGTCCAAACATTCCTAGTGAGGAGATATGATCTGGAGATCAAAAATAGGCTCAAAAAGGAAAGTGCTAGGAATCTCCCAAAACTGGCGCCATACTGTATTGTCCATCGTCATGAGTCCAACACTGGTTGACTCACCTCAATCCGACATCGTACGCTCAAGTTATCACGTTTAGATACTTTTTCCCAACCGTTAAAAATTCAACTTATAGGGTTGACTGGGTTGCTGACTGGTCAAGTCTTATGTTGGCGTCAACATCTGATTGGGCAGTCACAGTAGACAATATGAACCAACCTAGGATCAACACATGGTAGTGTCGTATAGGTTTAGGTGGTGGAATCTGATTGGTTGAAGGGTTTGAACTAGACCAATGGTAAAGCACCACGTGGCCCAATGAGAGGGCACTACGTGGGCCTCTATGGTTGGTCAAATTTTTATAAGGTCTGACCATCCTCGGCAGGGTTCGACCCCTCGACGTCATCACAAAAATTTCAACGTCCACTTGTTCGACCACAACTTTGGTTGTTAATATACTATGCTCATCGGTTCTATTTGAAATAACATGGTCTACGATTTGGGGAAGGGGCGAGGCACGTGGCCCAAACCCCTAGTTTTGGGTTCACCATATTATCCGCGATGAAAGGGAGTGAGGCAGGGTGGTTAGGCTCTGACCCTGAGTCTCATTCATTACCCACACGACAATGGTGGAGGCTTCGATAGAGGGGGCAGGCGGTTGGCCCGACCCCTGGTCCTATCAGTTGCTACATGAATAGTACCCACACGAGAGGAGGGTTGAACCGACGGGGGCGAGATGTTAGCCTTGACCGCTAACCAAATTAAATACAATGTGACCATGACCGAACGAAGCCGGAGCTCAGCTGATGGGGGTAGGTAGTTAGCCCCAACCTCGTCCAGATGGCGCTCAACGTGACCCTGACTCGACACTTAAGGGTTATGTCACATTTTAAAGAAGCGACAAATTGCACCTTTTGTGGGAAGAATCCCACCAGTCCCAGGAAAAATTATTGCTCGACAGACTGTGTAAAGGTAGAAAACGTTGCTCAGTTAGAAAATTTTCCCAATTTGCAGGACGTATTGTAGAGCTTGGTCCAAGAAGCATATCTTGCTCAATTTTTAACCTTTTTGAGCTCAAGAAGAGCCTAAATAGGGTTTTTTGAGTGTCATGAACTCAATGGAAGCCTAATATTTTTGATTTGAGCACTGTATGATGGAATTTTTGCAGAGTCAAGTCCTTTAGTGCTAGAGACAGAGAGTTTGGAGGTCAAATGGAGGCATATTTGAACATGAAAAAGCCAAGTTAGAGGTTTTCCAACATTCCAGTTACATATGTAGCAACTATTACTTCAGTAAAGCAACTATTTTCATTTTTTTCTTAATGTGCTTATGAGAAAATCCCTTTTCAACACTTCATTGTGAAGTATTTATATGTTTATGCCTTTTTAGTTCAGGTGGAGTACACAGATCTATTGTGAGAGTCCTTTTTTTGTTGACACAATCATGACTTGTTGTAGGGAGTCATATTTTTGAGTGAGAATTCTTTGTAGAAGAATGTTACTTTGTAGGAGAAACAATGCCACTCTGGAGTCAACAATTTGTAATGTGCTCATTTTCTATTGAAATAAATAAAGCATCCTAGCCATTGGAGCAAGGCCCAGAGACATAGCCGAGAAGGGGCGAACTCCATTATCACTTGCTCGTTTCTTCTCTTCATGTTTATCATATTATATGAATTTGTTTCACTTTTAAGTTCATGTAAAAACTTAGCCACTAATATTTGAAGAGGTTGCAAAACAAATTTTACTTTTAAATACCTAAGTTTAGTAGGCTTGCAAAGTGTCAGAGGACGATCAAAGTTTTTCATTTTTCAGATCAATGTAAATTTGTAAAAGTGTAAATAAAATTTCATTTTGTAGCACTTTGTTTTATTTACTTTTTCTAGTTAGTTTTTTTTTCCCCCTAGTATCTAAGTGTACTTTTGGCAATAGGTTTAGAACCTATCTATTGAATTTGTTCAACTTTTCATTTCACACTTCAAGAACCCCTTTATATCATAAATCAGTATTACAGGTTTTCATTTATTAAATCTTTGTAGAGTATATTTTTCTAAAGAACAAGCAACTTTAAATTTTGATATATAAGATTTTAATATCTAATGTATTGTTTTCTAATTTCCATGATTAAGTAAAGTACTTAGAGTGTTATTTTCCATGATAATCCGCCCACTTTACATTAAAATTCAATGACAACCATTAGAAATTGGAAACAAATAAATGAAGAGGGATAAAATTTTATGCATTTTGATAAGAAATTACATCAAAAAAATTTTTGTATCATCCCACCTCATATGCACCCAATTCCGAATGCAATTTTATTTATACTAATCAAAAGGGTGAATTTTAAAATCTAGAAGGTTGAAAACACTAAAATAAAGTGTGGGAAGTGCATGTACACTTGTTGGAGTTGTGAACAGGGGTAAATACTTACATGACACCAAGGTAACTTCGATGGGGCTATAGATGCTCGCTGGCAGTGAAGTAATACCGAGTTAAAAGAAAGACGATCTAAATTGATTGCATTAAATTTCTTTGTATAAAGGCTTCGACTTCTTGAATTTTGTATGACTATATTTTCCTCTCATGGAAAACAATATTTTAGACTAAGAACACCAAAAGTGAAGTACTTAAATCTTTATAAGGTCAGATGCTAAAGTTACATCGATAAACCTTATGTGAAAGTTTGAAAGGACATAATCCACATACATTTAATTCATGATGTAATTCCCACATCTACATATCGACAAAGATATATGCTTCTTCCAATATGTTGCCATTTTTTGACATAGCAATAACCTCCTTTATAGTTTTTCTTGAATAGTTTAGCATCCTTTCTTTCAATACTTTATTTGACTAGTTTTCAAATTGATTTTCATTTTTACATTTTATGTTTTAAGTAAATTGTTTTTCGTACCCCGTGAATGTTCCATTGTAAATAACAAAAAAATGTACTAAAATTTCCAAATTTAGTTATTATTGTTTTTTTTTTTTTTGCATTTAATTAGAAAAAAGGCAATATTGAGGCTTTTCTAAAAAACAAATTATTATTTTCTAAGGTTACAATATCCCCAAGGCATGCTTTTCTTTCATTTATTTTGTTTGAATAGAAAATTCTCCCTTTATTGGTTTTTTCACTATTATATTCCTTAAAACTTCAAATTTCAATTTATATCGGTATATCGGCCCTTGACATTTTCTTCTTACTTATCCAATAAAATCTATAAAGCACCGATATAATGTTGAAATAACAATCATACACGTCAAATGCCACAAGTTTTTATGTTATTTAACGGTAGTATTGAGATAATATAACTTTTTGTGAAAAAAGAAAATTCCTAAACCTTGATATGCATGTTTCGTTGATGCTCTGTTATGGTCGATACCCTGATATTGCCTAAAATGTTGGTGTTCTAATATCGGTATATCAAAGAATTATATAACTAAAGTTATGAGAAACTCTGATATTCTTATGTGTCGATATGCCACATCATCATCAAGCATCCAATCATGCTTGAGAATGTGGCAACATGATGAATTGGGCCATGACACGTATCAGTCATTTTCCATAGATTGACAGGTTTATTTGGAATTTCACCCCCTAACATGTGGCAGAATTGTGTCACCTCGTATGATGTCACTAAGAGGTAAGTTCCAATATTTGAATATCGAATATCAATGAATTAGGCCATTTCGTAATGATCCACCCTTGGAAAATCCCAATACTTTGATACTTGTATCAATAAGGGCCTTAATCAATGTTAATTAAAGGTTCATTAAATGATGGTTTAGAGTTTATCCCAACATGATTTAAAATCTTATGATTGTGGTAAAACATTGTGTTAAATGGATGTCCTATTCTTAAATTTCTAATTGAAGTTCAAATAAAGTGCAATTTGGTACTTATTATTGAACACTAAGATGAGTTAAGAGCCATTTTAGACATTTAAATGGGAATATAATTCAATTTAATCCCATTAATTACACATAGTTTTCACCTTTCCCTCTCCATTACCAGAGGTACAAGAGCCTAAAATCAAGTAATTTCATACGAGATTATGTAATTGTTGACAACGAAGTTGTGGTCCTTAATTAATTAATTTTTTCCAAACTTTGCTACATTTTAATTATATTTTGAGTTGTTGTTACAAGCCTGGAAATGCCTCCAAATAAAGCAACAAAATAGCCAAAGGTGTTCGATCCCTTAGAATATGAGGTCAATAATCCAAATTATGCACTATTCTCGTATACATCTTATAAAATTGGTTGAAAATCGAAGAGTTGAAGCATAATGTGTGATTTTCTTGAGCTAGGTGACTTCAGAGACAAATTTCAAGAGGATGCAGATGGATATGTCGAAATATAGAAATAAAATCTCCACAAAGTAGATGTCAGACCCACTATCATTCAATATATAGACATGCTACACTAGAATTTTGCTTGTATTGATGTTAAAATTTGTACAGTTTTGATATGGATTTATGAAGGAACAAAATGAAATACAGATTTAAAACATAAACACAGAGATATTGTGAGATTGAACTTCAATTAATAAATAACAAATGTTGAAATTATTTATATGCAGAATGAAATCAAACGAGCTCGATCAGTGGTAAGTTATGTCTGTGAAGATATGCGACAACTACTCACCTTCCTGAACTATGTTACAATGATGCTCAGAGGCCTTTTTATCATGTCTAACAATGAGAAACCCTGAACATTCACAACCCTAACCCTAGGAGAGGAAGTGCCAAAGACTTAAGGGCCTCGATGGGGTAAGTTGGAATGTCAACTTCCCGGTGTCGTAGCTTTGGCATATGATCTCCACATGGCGTGCACGATAAACCATTAGAAAGGTCTATAAGAGGAGAACAACTTTAGACCACAAAAATTAATTAAAATATTATGTTTGTATGTTTCCCCCAGAAATTTATTTTAGGGCTCAAATCAAATTGGAAGTTCTGGACCTGAAAATTTCTAAAAATATAAAATTTCCAAAATAGGAAAATCATGTTGTGAGCTAGTGGAATAGGTGGCTGGCCACCAATATCCACCTATATTAGTCCTCCCCCTTTAGGAAGAAATGGTCTCCATTTGTTTGAGTGCCTATATGAGATGAGGAAACTTCTAATGAACTTGGTCCATGGTGAGCCACCTACCTTAGTGCAAGATTTGACCTGCTTTGACAACTCGATATAGTTGGATCATTTGTTGGAAGTTGTTCTTAATTTGTGCGTCCATGTTTTGATCAGTTTTGGATTTTTCAACGCAATCTGGGTTGATATATTTCGGTGTTAGTTGATTTACAAATTTTGACGTGTCCAACAATGGTGGAAAGTATGGCCAAAGGTGGTCCACATTGAACACTAGGTGCAAGCCAAGTAATGGGGGGATACTAAGCTAAAAAGCATTATCACCCACAAACTTGGTGATGGTTTAAGGTCCATAACAGAGTGGTCAAAGCTTCCAATGTGACCCTACAAGGCATTCCTTCTACAAAGTTAATCAAACCTTATCTCCCACTTAAAACTTGTGTGTCACTTGATGCTGATCATGACGTTCTTTATAATTAGTATTGGATTTATAAAAGATATCATGAACCTTCTCGCAGATGTGCTAAATGTGTTCAATAAAATTGGTGGCTTTTTCAACTTCATATTGAACATGTGCAGATTATGCTTGTGTATTTTAAAGGGGAATTGCAACATTAATGAGACACAATGGTTGAAATCCCAATCCCACCTGAAAGGGGATATGGCTAGTTGAGCTATGCATAGCTCTATTGTAGTTGTGTTGAAGACTCTATGTTCATGGATTCTTAGAGTTGTACATTTGTAACATGTACATGATCATCCCGCTGAATACCTCTATCTGGATACTAGTTTGGGGTGGAAGGAAGTCGACTTGGTGAGCTTGGTGTCCAAAAATGATAAGAGGCTCAACTAGAATGTGCTTAACAACTTGCTATCCTAATCTCATATGATGGTATTCTGGATCCCAAAATTTACACACACCCGTTTGAAGAAGAGCTTGGAAATACTCTTCTTGTAGGCAACCAATATAACCTCTTAGAAAATTTATCAACTACCACAAAAAAATAGTCATTACCATGCTTGGTAAAATGAAGGTTAGACATATGGTCCATGGAGATGTATTCTCGAGGCCGGCTAGGAGTAGGCAGAGGGGTGTACATGCCTTGCTTCTTAATGCTTCGCTTGGAAATGGCACAAGAAGTGCAAGACCTAATATATTTTCAAACATCATGTTGGAGTTTCAAGCAATAAAAATAATTTTGTAGTACCACAACTATCTTCTCCACGCCAAAGTTCCTTGCTACTCAACTATAATGTGCCTCCCAAATTATGTTGGAATGCTCACTTGAAGGAACACAAAGATGTCCCAGGTAGTAGAATAATGCATCCTGGAGGTGGAAGTCTAGAACTTTCTTACCTTCCATCATCATCTAGTATTTGGTGGTCAATTATGGGTCATTGTTTTAAAGTTGTGGCCATCTAGAGGTCTCATGCCAACAAGAGTTGAGAACACTGGTCAATGCCACAACCGAGGGTCGACTAAGGAAATATGCAACGTGATTGGTGTTACCATTCTTGTATTTAATGTTCAAATATAATTGTTGCAGATATGTGCACCATTTCTGATGGATATCGTTCTATAACTTCCATTGTGTCTGCATAAATTGAAGAGGTCAGTTATATGTGTGGATGATAATCTCCTTCCCCGAAATGTAATGTTTCCACTATTAATAACCTTGCACGATGGAATACATATCCTTATCATAGGTGGGGTATCTATGAATAGTATCAAATAGTGTCTCACTATGACAAGACACCGATTTCCCTTACTGAGTGAGGACTGCATTAATAGAATAGTTAGAGACATCTGGCTCAATCTAAAATGGCTATTGCAGGTATGGAAAGGTGAGGATTGGTGCAGAGCAAAGGCAATCTTTCAGTTCAACGAATGCCTTCTATTGTGACTTGGACCAAAAAAAAGTTGCTTTTGCTACACCCTTGGTAACTCGAATTAAGTTCCAAGAAGTATGATAAAACCCCAACAGTAATCTTCCATAGAAATTATCAAGGACCAAGAAATTGCGAAGCTCTGTGAGACTCGTCGAGACCGACCAATCTTGAATGAATTGGATCCTAGCTATATCCACATGCACACCTTTCACATCAATAATGTAACCCAAATAGTGGACCTTTTCCATGCAAAAGGATCATTTTTCCAAGTTATCACATAGCTTGTGTTATTGCAGAGTATGTAGGACCTGCCAAATATGTTGCAAGTGATCTTCCTAACTCTTGCTGAAGATGAGGATATATTCAAGATATAGAACCATGAATGAGTTGGTGAAATGTCAAAATATGTCATCCATCATCCTCATGAAAGTTGCAAGGGAATTCTCCAAACCAAAGGGCATGAAAAACCACTTGAAACAACCCTCCTTGGACTTGAAAGCAACCGTCAACAAATTCGTCAATTATACTGGAACTTGGTGATATCCAGACTTCAAATCAATCTTGTTGAAGTACTTGGCCCCCTTGAGCTAGTCAAGAAGGTCATCATATGTGGAATTGGGTACCTATTCTTCATTGTGATTTTGTTTAGGGATTTATAATCAATGAAGAGTCTCCAGATCCCATCCTTCTTTTTCCCAAGTAAAACTAGGCTCCCATAGGATGAGGAACTTTGTCGGATGTGCTCTTTTAGTATCAAATCCTGTATCTATCGATTGATTTCCTCATTTTCCAAAAGAGAGTGGTTATATATTGGTCCATTTGGTAGAGGTGCATCGTGGATCATATCGGTTGAATGCTTGACCTAATAATGCAAAGGTACCCCTGTGGGTGAGGAGAAGATGTCTCGGTACTTTTCCACGACCTTATCCATTTACATTTGCCACATAAAGGAGCCCTGTGTGGAGGTCATTAATGTGGCCATAATATTCCCCTTACTTTTAGAGTGAATCATCAAGAAGACAAATTTCCCATTATGGTAGATGATCTTACTACATTTCTTAGTAGAGATCATAGTAATGGAAGTAGTCGGGGCTACCTCTAGTATCCTATAGAGTTTTCATCCCAAAATAATAATAACAATATGAGGTTTGGACTCATACACAACATGAAACTTCCACAAGTATGGTTGGCCAAACAAAAAATTGCAAACTTTAAGGGTAGCAACATCACACAATACCATGTACATGAAAGGCTTGATGTTGTAGGGAAAGCGACATTGTTGGTTGATTTGGAGATCTCACCCTTGGTGGAGCCACTCAATGGTGTATGGCTATGAGTGTGGAGTTGTTGGTAGGACCAAATAATTAATGACCTCTATTGAGATGAGCTTATTTTGACTCCCACTATCGACAATGAAACACAACATAGCCCCCTTCACCCACATTTGTGAGTGGAAGGGATGCTCACCTTCCTATATATATTTGGGATCACTTTGATGGAACTTGGTGGTAGCAACAATGGTACTGGGTTATGCACCGATGATCCATTTCCCCTTATCGAGGTTTGGTTCAGAGTCAAATCCTCCATCTGACTTTGAAGGTTTCATCTAACCCACTAGTGACTACTTTTTGTGACACTAATTTGTGTTATGAGTGGGGCTATTGTGGAACTCACACCACTTTCACGTGTCCTCCTTCATCTTCCCATTGTTATTCTTTTCTTATAACTTTGATGTGTTGTTTTGAGATATTCCATGTTGGCTATGTCCTTTGTTATGTAGTTTAGGGGTGTCCTTGCCCTGCTTCAAATTCACATATCCAAAGTCTCACTTCTTATGTTTAAATTTTTTCGCAATTCTGGTATCATATTGGTGTGTCGTGCCAAGTGAGGAGATGTCCAACAACTCAATATTTGTTTGGATGTATTTGTGTATACAACCATGATACTTGAGAACCAAATGCCACTAAGAGTACTTGTGATTTAGGTGGATATTGGTGACCACCCACCGATTCCATCTATATCTCCAGTTGGTTTCATCAGTTTCCTTGTTTATAGCAACATCTATTATTTTTAGCAGTTTTTCAGGGCCCTAAACTTCTAGAGTAGTTTTGACCCCCTAAACATAATTTTTTTGAGGTCCGTCGCAGGTTCATAATCGTAGGAAGGGGCCTGCGGCAAAACCTTTAGTACTCAAAGATATATTTTTGATGATATATCGTATGCATCAAACAGAGATAAAATGACCAAGTTACGACCCTGGGGAGTTGGCTGCCCAACTAACCCTGACAGGGCCCACAAACTCTAAGCGTTCCATCTCCTTGGGTTAGGGTTTTGGTTGCTTAGGGTTTTCCCATGTTGTTCAATAATAAAAAGGCCCTTTATCCTCATTGTAACACAGTTCAGAGGCATGTAGCTGCCACATCTCTTCTAAGAGATAAGATACCATCACCCGAGCTAATTTATTTCCATTCTGTCTGTAATCTTATTTTAGTTATTTGATATTAATGAAATAGAGTATATTTTTTGTTGCATCTCTACGTTGTATTTTATTTATGTATTTTATTGCGTTCTTTCATAAATCCTTATTAGTGGTATCATAGCAGTCTACACTTTATTGATATTTCTTTGCATGCCCCCAAAGATATCGGGGTATAAGGAGTTAGGGCTTGATCTGGCTAAACCTTTGTAAGAACAATCTCACAAATCCCGACGATCTCTGATGGCAGAGGAAAAGAAAGATGAGGGAGAAGGAGATACTATCAAAATATTACACAGTTTTCACCTTTCCCTCTCCATTACCAGAGGTACATGAGCCTAAAATCAAGTAATTTCATACGAGATTATGTAATTGTTGACAACGAAGTTGTGGTCCTTAATTAATTAATTTTTTCCAAACTTTGCTACATTTTAATTATATTTTGAGTTGTTGTTACAAGCCTGGAAATGCCTCCAAATAAAGCAACAAAATAGCCAAAGGTGTTCGATCCCTTAGAATATGAGGTCAATAATCCAAATTATGCACTATTCTCGTATACATCTTATAAAATTGGTTGAAAATCGAAGAGTTGAAGCATAATGTGTGATTTTCTTGAGCTAGGTGACTTCAGAGACAAATTTCAAGAGGATGCAGATGGATATGTCGAAATATAGAAATGAAATCTCCACAAAGTAGATGTCAGACCCACTATCATTCAATATATAGACATGCTACACTAGAATTTTGCTTGTATTGATGCTAAAATTTGTACAATTTTGATATGGATTTATGAAGGAACAAAATGAAATACAGATTTAAAACATAAACACAGAGATATTGTGAAATTGAACTTCAATTAATAAATAACAAATGTTGAAATTATTTATATGCAAAATGAAATCAAACTAGCTCGATCAGTGGTAAGTTATGTCTGTGAAGATATGCGACAACTACTCACCTTCCTGAACTATGTTACAATGATGCTCAAAGGCCTTTTTATCATGTTTAACAATGAGAAACCCTGATCATCCACAACCCTAACCCTAGGAGAGGAAGTGCCAAAGGCTTAAGGGCCTTGATGGGGTAAGTTGGAATGTTAACTTCCCGGTGTCGTAGCTTTGGCATATGATCTCCACATGGCGTGCACGATAAACCATTAGAAAGGTCTATAAGAGGAGAAAAAATTTAGACCACAAAAATTAATTAAAATATTATGTTTGTATGTTTCCCCCAGAAATTTCTTTTAGGGCTCAAATCAAATTGGAAGTTTTGGACCTGAAAATTTCTAAAAATATAAAATTTTCAAAATAGGAAAATCATGTTGTGAGCTAGTGGAATAGGTGGCTGGCCACCAATATCCACCTATATTAGTCCTCCCCCTTTAGGAAGAAATGGTCTCCATTTGTTTGAGTGCCTATATGAGATGAGGAAACTTCTAATGAACTTGGTCCATGGTGAGCCACCTGCCTTAGTGCAAGATTTGACCTGCTTTGACAACTCGATATAGTTGGATCATTTGTTGGCAGTTGTTCTTAATTTGTGCGTCCATGTTTTGATTAGTTGTGGATTTTTCAATGCAATCTGGGTTGATATATTTCGGTGTTAGTTGATTTACAAATTTTGATGTGTCCAACAATGGTGGAAAGTATGGCCAAAGGTGGTCCACATTGAACACTAGGTGCAAGCCAAGTAATGGGGGGATACCAAGCTAAAAAGCATTATCACCCACAAACTTGGTGATGGTTTAAGGTCCATAACAGAGTGGTCAAAGCTTCCAATGTGACCATACAAGGCATTCCTTCTACAAAGTTAATCAAACCGTATCTCCCACTTAAAACTTGTGTGTCACCTGATGCTGATCATGACGTTCTTTATAATTAGTATTGGATTTATAAAAGATATCATGAACCTTCTCGCATATGTGCTAAATGTGTTCAATAAAATTGGTGGCTTTGTCAACTTCATATTGAACATGTGCAGATTATGCTTGTGTATTTTAAATGGGAATTGCAACATTAATGGGACACAATGGTTGAAATCCCAGTCCCACCTGAAAGGGGATATGGGCAGTTGAGCTATCCATAGCTCTATTGTACCTGTGTTGAATATAAGGGAGACTCTCATCCTATGTTCATGGATTCTTAGAGTTGTACATATGTAACATGTACATGATCATCTTGTTGAATACCTCTGTCTGGACACTAGTTTGGGGTGGAAGGAAGTCGACTTGGTGAGCTTGGTGTCCAACAATGATAAGAGGCTCAACTAGAATGTGCTTAACAACCTGCTATCCTAATCTCATATGATGATATTCTGGATCCAAAAATTTACACACACCCGTTCGAAGAAGAGCTTGGAAATACTCTTCTTGTAGGCAACCAATATAACCTCTTAGAAAATTTATCAACTACCACAAACAAATAGTCATTACCATGCTTGGTAAAATGAAGGTTAGAAATATGGTCCATGGAGATGTATTCTCGAGGCCGGCTAGGAGTAGGCAGAGGGGTGTACATGCCTTGCTTCTTAATGCTTCGCTTGGAAATGGCACAAGAAGTGCAAGACCTAATATATTTTCAAACATCATGTTGGAGTTTCAAGCAATACAAATAATTTTGTAGTACCACAACTATCTTCTCCACGCCAAAGTTCCTTGCTACTCAACTATAATGTGCCTCCCAAATTATGTTGGAATGCTCGCTTGAAGGAACACAAAGATGTCCCAGGTAGTATAATAATGCATCCTGGAGGTGAAAGTCTAGAACTTTCTTACCTTCCATCATCATCTAGTATTTGGTGGTCAATTATGGGTCATTGTTTTAAAGTTGTGGCCATCTAGAGGTCTCATGCCAATAAGAGTTGAGAACATTGGTCAATGCCACAACCGAGGGTCGACTAAGGAAATATGCAACGTGATTGGTGTTACCATTCTTGTATTTAATGTTCAAATATAATTGTTGCAGATATGTGCACCATTTCTGATGGAGATCGTTCTATAACTTCCACTGTGTCTGTATAAATTGAAGAGGTCGGTTATATGTGTGGATGATAATCTCCTTCCCCGAAATGTGATGTTTCCACTATTAGTAACCTTGCACGATGGAATACATATCCTTATCATAGGTGGGGTATCTATGAATAGTATCAAATAGTGTCTCACTGTGACAAGACACCGATTTCCCTTACTGAGTGAGGACTGCATTAATAGAATAGTTAGATACATCTGTCTCAATTTAAAATGGCTATTGCAGGTATGGAAAGGTGAGGATTGGTGCAGAGCAAAGGCAATATTTCAGTTCAACGAATGCCTTCAATTGTGAATTGGACCAAAAAAATTGCTTTTTCTACACCCTTGGTAACTCGAATTAAGTTTCAAGAAGTATGATAAAACCCCAACATTAATCTTCCATAGAAATTATCAAGGACCAAGAAATTGTGAAGGTCTGTGAGACTCATCGGGACCGACCAATCTTGAATGAATTGGATCCTAGCTGGATCCACACACACACCTTGCACATCAATAATGTAACCCAAATAGTGGAACTTTTCCATGCAAAAGGATCATTTTTCCAAGTTAGCACATAGCTTGTGTTATTGCAGAGTATGTAGGACCTGCCAAATATGTTGCAAGTGCTCTTCCTAACTCTTGCTGAAGATGAGGATATATTCAAGATATAGAACCATGAATGAGTTGGTAAAATGTCAAAAGATGTCATCCATCATCCTCATGAAATTTGCAAGGGAGTTATCCAAACCAAAGGGCATGAAAAACCGCTTGTAACAACCCTCCTTAGACTTGAAAGCAACCGTCCACACATTCGTCAATTATATTGGAACTTGGTGATATCCAGACTTCAAATCAATCTTGTTGAAGTACTTGGCCCCCTTGAGCTAGTCAAGAAGGTCATCATCTGTGGAATTGGGTACCTATTCTTCACTGTGATTTTGTTTAGGGATTTATAATCAATGAAGAGTCTCCAGATCCCATCCTTCTTTTTCCCAAGTACAACTAGGCTCCCATAGGATGAGGAACTTTGTCGGATGTGCTCTTTTAGTAGCAACTCCTGTATCTATCGATTGATTTCCTCATTTTCCAAAAGAGAGTGGTTATATATTGCTCCATTTGGTAGAGGTGCATCGTGGATCATATCGGTTGAATGCTTGACCTGATAATGCAAAGGTACCCCTGTGGGTGAGGAGAAGATGTCTCGGTACTTTTCCACGACCTTATCCATTTACATTTGCCACATAAAGGAGCCCTGTGTGGAGGTCATTAATGTGGCCATAATATTCCCCTTACTTTTAGAGTGAATCATCAAGAAGACAAATTTCCCATTATGGTAGATGATCTTACTACATTTCTTAGTAGAGATCATAGTAATGGAAGTAGTCGGGGCTACCTCTAGTATCCTATAGAGTTTTCATCCCAGAATAATAATAACAATATGAGGTTTGGACTCATACACAACATGACACTTCCACAAGTATGGTTGGCCAAACAAAAAATTACAAACTTCAAGGGTAGCAACATCACACAATACCATGTACATGAAAGGCTTGATGTTGTGGGGAAAGCGACATTGTTGGTTGATTTGGAGATGTCACCCTTGGTGGAGCCACTGGATGGTGTATGGCTATGAGTGTGGAGTTGTTGGCAAGACCAAATAATTAATGACCTCTATTGAGATGAGCTTATTTTGACTCCCACTATCGACAATGAAACACAACATAGCCCCCTTCACCCACATTTGTGAGTGGAAGGGATGCTCACCTTCCTATATATATTTGGGATCACTTTGATGGAACTTGGTGGTAGCAACAATGGTACTGGGTTATGCACCGATGATCCATTTCCCCTTATTGAGGTTTGGTTCAGAGTCAAATCCTCCATCTGACTCTGAAGGTTTCATCTAACCCACTAGTGACTACTTTGCGTGACACTAATTTGTGTTACGAGTGGGGCTATTGTGGAACTCACACCACTTTCATGTGTCCTCCTTCATCTTCCCATTGTTATTCTTTGCTTATAACTTTGATGTGTTGTTTTGAGATATTCCATGTTGGCTATGTCCTTTGTTATGTAGTTTAGGGGTGTCCTTGCCCTGCTTCAGATTCACATATCAAAAGTCTCACTTCTTATGTTTACATTTTTGCTCAATTCTGGTATCATATTGGTGTGTCGTGCCAAGTGAAAAGATGTCCAACAACTCAATATTTGTTTGGATGTATTTGTGTATACAACCATGATACTTGAGCACCAAATGCCACTAAGAGTACTTGTGATCTAGGTGGATATTGGTGACCATCCACCGATTTCATCTATATCTCCAGTTGGTTTCATCAGTTTCCTTGTTTATAGCAACATCTATTATTTTTAGCAGTTTTTCGGGGCCCTAAACTTCTAGAGTAGTTTTGACCCCCTAAACATAATTTTTTTGAGGTCCGTCGCAGGTTCATAATCGTAGGAAGGGGCCTGCGGCAAAGCCTTTAGTACTCAGAGATATATTTTCGATGATATATCATATGCATCAAACAGAGATAAAATGACCAAGTTACGACCCCGGGGAGTTGGCTGCCCAACTAACCCTGACAAGGCCCACAAACTCTTAGCATTCCATCTCCTTGGGTTAGGGTTTTGGTTGTTTAGGGTTTTCCCATGTTGTTCAATAATAAAAAGGCCCTTTATCCTCATTGTAACATAGTTCAGAGGCATGTAGCTGCCACATCTCTTCTAAGAGATAAGATACCATCACCCGAGCTAATTTATTTCCATTCTGTCTGTAATCTTATTTCAGTTATTTGATATTAATGAAATAGAGTATATTTTTTGCTACATCTTTGCGTTTTATTTTATTTATGTATTTTATTGCGTTCTTGCATAAATCCTGATTAGTGGTATCATAGTAGTCTACACTTTATCGATATTTCTTTGCATGCCCCCAACGATATCGAGGTATAAGGAGTTAGGGCTTGATCTGGCTTGATCTGGCTAAACCTTTGTAAGAACAATCTCACAAATCTCGACAACCTCTGATGGCAGAGGAAAAGAAAGATGAGGGAGAAGGAGATACTATCAAAATATTTCTCTAGGAAGTCCTTGAGAAACAAAGGAACACGATGATGGATAACTTTTCCCAGATCCTTCGATGGCTACCCACCGACAACACATCTTCATCTGGAAGCCACTCTGGAGGCACCACTCCTTTTAAGGCACCCATTAACTTTGACATTCCCATATTTGAGGGCCAAATATATGCAGACGCCATAGATAGATGGTTGAATCTATTAGAAGGATATTTTTCATTTCATTACTTTTCCAATCATGAAAATATTACTTTTTCACTCCTCAAAGCCGCCCCCCATGTCAAGGACTTGTAGGAAACCTACTGTGAGAAAAATTACGAGGGGGAATCCTCCCTGTTCTCGGTCAGACCCACTTGGAATTCTTTCCGAGACGCCATAAAGGAACAATACTACCCCGTGGGGAGCTATGAGGACAAATACATACAATAGACTACGCTGCGACAAAGGGATCAACATGTGCATGAGTTGACGAATCTATTCCATACCCCGCTTACAAAGTTGGGCATCAAATATTTGGAGAAACATTGGGTGCTTAAGTACCGCAATTGTCTGCACAAATAAATCCAGGAGGAAATGGAGTTCCTTAACATCTCCTTGCTTGGTGCAACATACCAGTACGCTGCCAAGATTGAGCATAAATTAAAACAAAAGAAGTGAGACTTTGGATCTGCGAATAGAATCAAGGGAAAGGTGCCCCCAGACAGGAAAACAAAGGACAAGGCCAAGGTAGGGTGGCCCAAGACAACTTGTCGAAGTCGCAAGCGAAGAAAAACACCACAAAGCCAAAAAATGATATAGGAAAGTGGTGTGAGTTCCATAAGATCTCCAATCACAATATAAGTGAGTGTGAGGCTAAGCAGTCATTGGTTGCCAATCTGAAGGCTTCTGAATTAGATGCATGTTCTGACTCTGAGTCAGAACCCCACAAAGCGAATGACAAAGGGAGGAATATTATCGATGTAGATACCATTGCCACCATTTCCACCACTAAGATCTAGAAAGAAGAACCTAAATATCTAGAGGAGGGGGAGCACCTCTTCCATTCCTAGATGTTGGTGAAAGGTTCCTTGCTACAGTTAATTGTCGACAGTGGGAGCCAAAAGAAACTTATTTCAGCAGATGTCATGAAGTAGATGGGCCTGCTAATCACAACACACCCACAACCATACACCATAGGGTGGGTTCACCAAGGAAGGGATCTCTGTGTCAGCAAAAAATGTTGCCTTCCCTACAGCATCAAGCCCTTCACGGATGAGGTATTATGTGATGTTGTTCCTCTTGAAGTTTGTGATGTATTATTAGGCCAACCATGCTTGTATAAGCGACATGTTGTGTGTGAGTCTTAACCTCGCATTGTTATTGTTACTTTGGGTAATAAGTTTTATAGGATACCAGAGGTAGCACCGCCTATCGCCATCTCTTTGATCATTGTGAAGAAATGTCGTAAGCTTATTTCCAAAAATGGGAAATTTGTTTTCCTTATGATCCACCCTTAGTGTAAGAAGAAGATGGTGGCCACGACTTCTAGATAGAGCTCCTTTGCATGACAAAAATAGACGGACAAGGTGGTGGAGGAGTACGGAGACATATTCACCTCACCTATAGGGGTGCCTTTGCATTGTGAGGTCAAGCACTCCATCGATATGAGCCCAGGGGCACTGCTACCCAATAGACCAATCTATCGGAGCTCTGTTCTGGAGAACGACGAAATAAAGAGGCAGATTCAAGAGATGTTGCAAAAAGGTCACATCCGGCCGAGTTCATCACCCCATGGGAGCCCGATCATGTTGGCGTAGAAGAAGGATGGGGCTTGGAGACTCTGTATTGAATATCAGGCACTGAACAAGATCATTATTAGGAATAGATATTTGATCCCATAGATTGATGACCTTCCATAAAAACTCAGTGGGGGCCAAATATTTCATCAATATTGACTTGAAGTCTGGGTATCACTAGGTATCATTCAAACCCTCCGATGTGTGGAATACTTCCTTCAAAGCCAAGGAGGGCCTTTTTTAATGTCTAGTCATGCATTTCGGGTTGACAAAATCTCCCACGACCTTCATGAGGTTGATGAACGACATCTTGCGACCATTCACTAACTCATTCATGGTGGTGTATTTGGATGACATCCTGGTCTTCAACCAGAGTTGGGAAGAACACCTCCACCACATTCGACAGATCCTCCAAACACTACGACAACACAAGTTGTGTGCCAACTTCAATAAATGCGCTTTTGGAATGCCCCAGGTTCAATATATGGGGTACATTATTTATGAGTGAGGGGTGCATGTGGACCCAACCAAGATCTAGTTCATTCGAGATTGGCCAGCCCCAAACACTCTAACAAAGCTCGAAAACTTTATGGGTCTTGCAAATTTCTACCGTAGGTTCGCATTGAGATTCTCTCATATCACTTGGCCTTTGAGTCAATTCACAAAGGGAGGAGTGAAAATAAACTATTTTGGTACACATCTCAACAGAAGGCATTTGCAGAGTTGAAGCATCACCTTTGCTCTGCACTAGTGCTCAAATAACTAGACTTGCAACAATGATTTGAGATCGAGATAGATGCCTCTGAATATGCTATTGGGGCATTACTTAGTCATCAGGGACATCCAATGGCACATCATAGTGAGACACTCTCAGACACAACACAAAAGTATCCCACCTATGACAAAGAGATGTATTACATTATGCAGGCTTGCCGACAATGGAAGCATTACATTTGGGGAAGGAAACCATCATCCACACAGATCAGAGACCCTTGCAATTCATACAAATACAAGGGATGTTACAGAACGATCATCACCAAAAATGGTGCACATACTTGCAACAATTCCATTTGAACATCAAGTACAATAAGGGAAACACAAATAATGTTGCACATTGCCTCAACCGACCTCCGATCATGGAGTTAAACACTTTGCTCGACTCTTGTGGGCATGAGACTTTGGGTTGGCTGCATCTCTACAAAAGTGATCTAGAATTCAGCAACACATACCAGACGCTCTTGGAGGGTAAGCAAGTTCCATATTTTCATCTCCAGGAGGTGTTGTTATGCCACCTGGGACACCTCTATGCTCCTTCAAGTAAGTGTGCCAAGATTATATGGGAAGCGCACTACAGTAAGGTCGTTGGACATTTCAGGGTCGAGAAAACAATGGCAATGCTAAAAAATTATTTCTATTGGATAGACCTTCGACATGATGTTGGGAAGTATATTAGATCCTGCATTATCTGCACCATTTCCAAACCGACCATCAAGAAGCAAGCCCTATATATTCTGTTTCCTACCCCTAGTCGGTTGTGGGAATCTATCTCCAAGGATTGCATGTCGAGTCTTCCTTCTACCAAGCATGGAAACAACTGCGTTTTTGTGGTCGTCGACAAATTCTCAAAGATGGCCATTATGGCGGCCTGTAATAAGAATATCACAACAAAATCCACTACTAAACTCTTATTTGAGTGAGTGTGGGTACACTTTTGGATCCCAAAGTCCATTATATTATATTGGGACAATATGTTCCTCAATACACTTTGGTCAAGTCTATGGTCGATGCTGGACACCAAGCTCACCAAGTCCACAACTTTCCACCCCCAAACTGATGGCCAAACAGAGGTCCTCAACAGGATGATCATACACATTCTGTATATGTACAACTCAAAGCATCCACACATATGGTATGAAAGCCTCCCCTATGTCCAACACAATTATAACTAGGATATCCACAACTCAACTGGCCATAACCCCTTTCATGTGGGTTTGGGATTCCAACCATATGTCCCATTTGAAGCTACTTAGGCAAATTTGACTGATGTCCAGTCCAAGGTCGACAAGTTAAACAACTTCATTGAGCACAATTAGCACATTCACCAACATGTGCATGACATATTGGACAAAGCCAATGCTAAGTACAAGTAGCGACATGATCAACATCGAGTGCCACACAAGTTCCAAGTGGGCGACAAAGTTTGGCTAAAGTTGCAGAAGGAGCGCCTCATTGGGCCCCACTGTAAGCTTCACCTACTCCAACATGGGCCATATACCATCAACAAGGCCTTAGGGGAAAATTCCTTCGAGCTCAATATTCCACCATTCCTTTGTCTGCACCCAATGTTCAATGTGGACCGCCTTCGACCCTACTTTCCACCATTGATGGACACATCTGACATTGCAGAACAAATCACACCAACATAGATAAACCCGGACTACATGGAACATGCCACAACTGATCGTATCACGGAAACACATATCAATACCACCCGCTAGTAGAGGATCCAACTATATCAAGTTATCAAAGCAGGCCAACTCCATCACCAGGGCAAGTGGTTCACCAGGAACTAGATTCAATAGAAATTTCCTCACCTCACGGAGGCTATGCATGCAATGGGGACCATTTCTTCCTAAGGGTAGATGAATTATCTAGGTGGATATTGGTGGCCACCCACCTATTCCACCTAGACCTCCAGTCAGTTTCATCAGTTTCCTTGATTATAGCAGCATTTACTATTTTTAGCAGTTTTTAGGTCCTAAACTTCTGGAAAAGTTATGTCCCCCTAAATGGTGTTTTTTTGAGGTCCGCAACAAGCTCATACCCATAGGAAAGGGCCTATAGCTAACTATATTACTCGGAGATATATTTCTGATGATATATCGTATGCGCAAAATGAAGATAATATAACCAAGTTACAACCCGAGGAAGTTGGCTGCCCAACTAACCCCAACGGGGCCCAAAAACTCTTGGCGTTACATCTCCTGGGGTTAAGGTTTTCATTGTTTATGGTTTTCCCATGTTGTTCAATAATAAAAGGCCCTTGAACCTCATTGTAACATAGTTTAGAGGCATGTATCCACCACATATCTTCTCAGAGATAAGATACCATCGCCCGAGCTAGTTTATTTCCATTCTGTATGTAAGCTTACTTCAGTTATTTGATATTAATGAAATGATGTATATTTTATACTTCATTTGTGTGTTTCTGTTTATTTCTGTATTTTATTGTGTTCCTGCATAAATATGGATTAGTGGTATTAGGGTGGCCTTCTATATCTCGATATTTCTTTGCATGTCCCCAACAAGATCGAGGTATAAGGAGTTAGGGCTCAATCTGGTTGAACCTTTGCAAGATCAGCCTCACAAACCTTGACGACCTCCCATGGCAGAGAAAAAGAAAGACGAGGGAGCAAGAGGTCCTATAAAAATATTGCTCGACGCCCTTGAGAAACATAGGAACGCGATGATGGATAAATTTACCTAGATCCTTCGACGACTACCCATCGGTTAGGCATCTTCATCCGGAAACCACTCTAGAGGCACCATCCTTTTAAGGTACAAGTTAACTTCGACATTCCCATATTTGAGGGCTAAATAGATGCAGACACCGTAGATATGTGGTTGAATCTATTAGAAGGAAATTTTTTGGTTCATGATTTTTCCAATCGGGAAAAGATTACTTTTGCACTCCACAAAGCCACCCCCCATGTCAAGGACTGGTGGGAAACCAATTGTGATCAAAAGGACGAGGGGTAATCCTCCCCATTTGTGACCGCACCCACTTGGAATTATTTCTGATACGCAATCAAGGAACAATACTACCCCCATGGGGAGCTATGAGGATAAGTACATACAATGGAATACTCTACGACATCAAAGGGATCCAAATGTGCATAAGCTGATGAATCTATCCCATACCTCGTGCACAAAGTTGGGTATCAAATATTTGAAGAAAAATTTGGTGCTTAAGTACCATAATTGTATGCACATATACATCTAGGAGGAAATGGAGATCCTCGACATCTCCTTGCTTGGTGCAACATACTAATATGCTGCTAATATTCAGAAGAAATTCAAACAGAAGAAGCTATAATTTGGATATGTGAATCAGAAGCAAGGGAAAGGCATCCCCAAACTGTAGAAAAAAGGACAAGACCAAGGTGAGGCAACCCAAGACAACCCATTGAAGCCGCAAGCGAATAACAACACCACAAAGCCAGATAACGTCACAAGAAAGTGGTGTGATTTCCATAAGAACTCCACTCACAACACAAGTGAGTGTTGGGCCAAGTAGTCACTGGTGGCTGAGCTAAAGGATTTTGAATCAGATGCATGTTCCCACTCTAAGTCATAACCCAAAAAGGCGAGTGAAAAAGAGAATCATATTATCGATGCAGAGCCCAATGCCATTTTTTCCACCACCAAGGTCCAGAAAGAAGAAACCAAAGATCCAGAGGCAGGGGAGCGCCTCTTCCATTCCCAGATATGGGTGAAGGGTTCCCCATTGTAGTTCATTGTCAACAACGAGAGCCAAAAGAACCTCATTTCAGCAAAGTGCATGAAGCGGTTGGGACTCCTGATCAAAACACACCCACAACCATACACCATTGGGTGGCTTCACCAAGGACGGGATCTCCATGTCAGCTAGCTGTATCACCTTTCCTACAACATCAGGCCCTTCATAGATGAGGTATTATGTGATGTTGCTCCTCTTGAAGTTTGTGATGTATTATTAGGTCAACCATACTTGTGGAAGCAACTTGTTGCATATGTGTCTTGGTCTCATGTTGTTATTGTTACTTTGGGTAATAAGTTGTACAAGATACCATAGGTAGCACTGCCTACCGCCATATCTTTGATCACTACAAAGCAATGCAGTAAGCTCATTTCCCAAAATGGGAATTTTGTTTCTCCTTATGATCCGCCCTTAGGGAAAGAAGAAGACTATGGCCACGACCCCCAGATAGGGATCCTTCGTAGGACAACAATAGAGGGACAAGGCTGTGAAGGAGTATGGGGTTATCTTCACCTCACTTGCAGGGGTGCATCTGCACTGTCAAGTCAAGCACTCCATCGATTTGACCCCATGCGCGCTACTACCCAATGGACCAATCTATTAACACTCTGTTTTGGAGAATGACGAAATAAAGAGGCATATTACGAAGCTGTTGCAGAAAGGTCACATCCGACAGAGTTCATTGCCCTGTGGGATCCCGATCGTGTTGGTACAGAAGAAGGATGGGACTTGGAGACTCTGTATTGACTATCGGGCATTGAACAAGATCAATGTCCAGAATAGATATATGATCCAACGAATTTATGAGGTTATGGACCAACTCAAGGGGGCCAAATATTTTAGCAAGGTTGACTTGAAGTTCAGGTATCATTAAATAACAATTGAACCCTCCGATGTGTGGAAGACTACCTTAAAAGTGGAGGAGGGCCTTTTTGATAGTTGGTCATGCCTTTTGGGTTGAAAAATTCTCCTCCAACCCTCATGAGGCTGATGGATGACATATTGCAACCATTCACTAACTCATTCGTGGTGGTGTATTTGGATGACATCCTGATCTTCAGCCAGAGTTGGGAAGAGCACCTCCACCACATTCGACAGGTCCTCCAAACACTACGATAATACAATTTGTGTGCCAAATTGGAGAAATGAATTTTTTGCATGACCTAGGTTCAATATATGGGGTACATTATTGATGAGCAGGGGGTGCATGTAGACCTAGCCAAGATCCAAGTCATGCAGGATTGGCTATCCCCAACCACTCTAGCGTAGTTCCACAAATTTCTTGGTCTTGCCAATTTATACCACAGTTTCGTGTTGGGATTATCTCATATCACTTGGACTTTGAGTCAAGTCACCATGGGAGGAGCGAAATAAAAAGTCTTTTGATATGAATCTCAACATAGGGCCTTCACAGGGTTGAAGCATCGCCTCTGCTCTACACCAGTGCTCACATTACCATACTTACAACAACCATTTGAGAGCAAGATAGATGCCTCTGACTATGCTATTAGGGCAATACTTAATCAAAAAGGGAATCCAGTGGCATATCACGATGAGACACTTTAAGACACAGTACGAAAGTATCCCACCTATGACAAAGCGATGTATTCCATTGTGCAGGCCTTTTGAAAATGGAAGCATTACATTTTGGGGAGGGAATTAGTCATCCACACAAATCACTGACCCTTGCAGTTCATACAGACACAAGGGAGGTTGCATAACGATCACCACTAGAAATGGTCCACATACCTACAACAGTTCCATTTGAACATCAAGTACAAGAATAGCATCACCAATAATGTTGTAGACTGCCTCAGCCAATCGCTGATCATGGCATTAACAATTGTGCTCGACTATTGTAGGCACGAGACTTAGGGTTTGTCACATCTCTACAAAAGTGATCCAGAATTGGGCAACACATGCCAGACGCTCTTGGAGGGTAAGCAAGTTCCATATTTTCAACTCCAGGATGCATTTTTATGCCACCTAGGACATCTTTGTGTTCCTTCAAGTGAGGGTGCCAAGATGATTTGTGAAGCGCACTACAGTCGGATCGTGGGACATTTTAGGGTCGAGAAAGCAGTGGCAGTACTGCAGAAGTATATCTATTAGCCGAACCTTCCACATGATGTCGGGAAGTATATCATATCCTGCGCTGCTTGTGCCATTTCCAAATTGACCATCAAGAATAAAGGCTTATATACTCCGCTCCCTACCCCTAGTCGGCTATGGGAATCCATCTCCATGGATTACATGTTGGGCCTTCTTTCTACCAATAATGACAACGACAACGTTTTTGTGGTCATTGACAGATTCTATAAGATGGCCATTATGACGACCTGCAATAAGAATATCACTCAGAAGCCACTGCTAAACTCTTCTTTGAGCGAGTGTAGTTACACTTTGGGATCCCATGTCCATTAATTCAGATCGGACAAAAGTTTTCTTAGTACATTTTTGTCAAGTCTCTGGTCAATGCTGGACACCAAGTTTGCCAAGTCCACAAATTTGCACCCCGAAACTGATGACCAAACATAGGTCGTCAACAGGATGGTCCTACACATTTTGCGCACGTACAAGTTGAAGCATCCACACACATGGGATGAAATCCTCCCCTATGTCCAACACAACTATAATCTGGCTCTCCACAACTCAACTGGCCACAATCCCTTTCAGGTGGGCTTGGGATTCCATCCACTATGTCCCATTGATGTGGCCATACCATTTGCAGCTACTTAGGCAGATTCGGCTCATGTCTAGTACAAAGCCGACAAGGAAAAAAAACTTCATTGAGCACATTCAACACATTTTCCAATAGGCCCATGACATATTGGACATAGCCAATGCTAAGTACAAGTAGCGACATGATCAATATTAGGTGCCACACAAGTTCCAAGTGGGCGATAAAGTTTGACTACATTTGTAGAAGGAGCGCCTCACTGGGCCCCACCACAAGCTTCGCGAGCTCTGATATGGGCCATATACCATCACCAAGGTTGTAGGGGACAATTCCTTCAAGCTAAATTTTCCACCATTCCTTGGTCTGCGCCTAGTGTTCAATGTGGACCGCCTTTGGCTTTACTTTCCACCATTGCTGGACACATCTGACATCGCAAAACAACTCAAACCAACATAGTTAAATCCAAAATGCATGGAACATGCCACAAATTATCATCTAATGGACTCATAGATTAAGAACACCTACTAGCAGAGGATTCGGCTATATCGAGTTGTCAAAGTAGGCCAACTCCTTCACTAGGGAAAGTGGTTCATCAGGGACTAGATTCAACAGAAATTTCCTCACCTCATGGAGGCTCTGCACGCAATGGGGACCATTGATTCCTAAGGTGGGAGGAATGATCCAAGTGTATATTGGTGTCTACCCATATATTCCACCTAGACCTCCATTCAGTTTGACCATTTTCGTTGTTTATAGCAACATTTACTATTTTTAGAAAATTTTCGGGTCCTAAGCTTCCGAAGCAGTTTTGACCCCCCTAAACGATGTTTTTTTAGGTCCGTAGTAAGCCCATAGTTGCAGGTAGGGGCATGTGTTAAATACTATAGTACTCAGAGATATATTTTCGATGATATATTGTCTGTGCCAAATTGGAGATAATATGACCAAGTTACGACCCTGGGAAGTTGGTTGCCCAACTAACCCCAACGGGGCCCATAAACACTTGGCATTCCATCTCCTGGAGATAGGGTTTTGGTTGTTTATGGTTTTCCCATGTTGTTTAATAATAAAAAGGCCCTCGAGCCTCATTGTAACACAGTTCAGACGCATGTAGTTATCACATCTCTTCTCAGAGATAAGCTACCATTGCTCGAGCTAGTTTATTTCCATTTTGTGTGTAAGCTTAATTCAATTATTTGATATTAATGAAATGAAGTATATTTTCTGCTGCATCTCTACGTTTCTGTTTAGTTCTGTATTTTATTGTGTTCCTGCATAAATCCGAATCATCTTCATACCCAAATTTGTGTGCAAGGGATGAAATATATTCATGAGCTTTGGCACTTCTTGGTCCCTTTCCCCTTGTAATGTGGTCCATTTTATATGTTTGTCTTCGTAGCTTCTGAGAGGGTAATATTGTTCCTTAACAAAATCATTAAAAGATTTCCAAGAGGATGTGACTAAAAATCATTCAGACTCCTTAGTGTCCCTTTTCTCACAATAATTTTCCCATTAATCCTTGATATGGGTGGCGAATTGAAGTAGTGGAAAAGTAATATTTTCTCTATCAAAAAAATTATGGACCAAAAAATATCCTTCCAACAGATTTAACCATTTATCTAGATCATATTCATCTATTTGGACTTCAAATATAGGAATATAAAAATTAAATTGTACCTTAAAATGGGTGGCGCCTCCAAAGTGGCTGTTGGATTAAAATGCATCACATATTGGTATAAACCAAAGGATCTAGGAAAATTTATCCATCATTTCATTCTTTTGTCGCTAGAGGGCTTCTTTAAGCAACAAAATGATATGATCTCTTTCTCCCTCGTCTTTCTTTTCTTTCACCATGGGAGGTCGTTAAGGTCATCGAGGATGGTCTTGTAAGGGCTCAAATAGTTCGAGTCCAAACTCCCTATACTCTAACCTTGTTAGGGACTTGCATAAAAAAACAGAGAAAGAGCAGACCTCTTTGATACCACTGATCTGGATTTATGAAAAAACAAAATGAAATACAATATTAAAATAGATACACAAATATGCAATGAAATTGAACTTCAATTAATACATAGAAAATTATAAAACTATTTACATGCATAATGAAAGCAAACTAGCTCGAGCGAAGTTACATTATCATTGAGAAGATATGTGACGATTACTTGCCTTCCTAAAATGTGTTATAAAGAGGCTCAAATGATTTTTTATCATGAAGAACAATAAGAAATGATTAGGGGATCATGTCCAAGTTGAAAAAATGCTAAAAAATGGAACTGCTCAGAATTGGTTGCAACCTAAACGACCGGAAAGGCCTCGTCGCTACGATTATGGCGTAGTGAACGAGACTCAAATCCGACGTCGTATGTGAAAGTTATACAAGTTTGAAGTTTTCAATATCCTTCAAAAAATCAGTTGACCAAAGTTGACTTTTCAATTTTGGAAAAATTAAAAAAATAATATTCTTTGGAATATTCCAAAGAATATTCCCTATGGGAAAATTAGACTTCGACAAGTATCAAAGGCTCATTTGTTGTTTGGTTAACTTTTTTTTGGGCAGACCAATTAGGAGCTGCCACATGGCAGGCCCGGAGGCCACCATGTGGCTCCAGACCGCATTTGAATAGCATATGGTAAAATTTTATGGGTCCGTGAGGTTCGAACCCCGGACCTCACCACCGCAAGCACAAGTGCCCGATCAATCCGCCTCTGCAATGGTTCTTAATATCCATGGATCACAATATTTATTTGAAGTTGAAAATATTCAAAGGGGCTAGCCCGACCCCCATGGGAACCATCCGCTATGACCACCCGTATAACGCAACGGTTAATGTTTATCCGGTTTAAACGACTATCTTTCATCACATGTGACCACGACATAGTACCTTCCACGATGCCACGGTTGCTGCAAACGGCTCCTCCGGCGGTCAGGGTGGCGGTCCCATGTGACCTTGCCCCACTCAGCATTTAATGTAATAGTTTACGGTTCTGATAGAATTTGGAGGAGCGCGCCATTCTGGGCGGACTTAGACAAATTTTCAACACTATCTGCAGTTTCTCCACATTTGGTGGAGTTTGTTTAGGGAAGATTGGGAAAAATTTGTTTTCGCCACATCCTCCTCATTATTGAACCAATTTGGATGAAATTTTAGTCAATTTTGGGTTTCTTGAGCATTATTGGGTGTTTGGGACAGGTTGCAGAGCGAACGTAGGTTTTATTCAGCCACTTTTTCTTCAGGGAAGCTTGGAGAGCCATCAGGGCCATCAGGGAGATGGAGCTGTATTGGGCTATACTTCACTATTTGGGGTGAAAAAAAGCCATTTTTAGCTTATTTCTGTCTTTTGAATGCAATTTCACAGCTGGTTTTTCCTGTTTAGGCATATTTCTCACTGTATAACCAATTTGAGCAACTTAATAAAACAAGGACATGCCCATTGGGAGCCTTGGACCTGGCAGATGTAGCCCAGGAGGGCTGAATTGCCTCATCATATTGTTGTGTTATGTTATGGTGAAGTTTATTTGACATGTATTTCTGATTTAATATATTAAACAATAAATTTAATTAACATTCCCTCACACATAAGACTCAAAAACCTTATAAAAAACACTTTTTTTTAAACTTGCAAGACATGGAGAATACTTTGCACACTTAATTAAATGGAAATGGATACTTTGCACAACATTTAAAAATACTTCCATTTTCAGATCAGATGGTATCAGAGCTTAGGATTTGAGCCTTAGGAGCTAGATTTTTACTCAGCATTTGTTTTGTGCAAAGATATAGTTGATTGTTTGCAAGTTTTGATGCTTACTAGGCTTAAACTCAAGAGAGGTGAAGGACACTTGGTTAGTGCACAAAGTAATCCACAACCAAGAAGGGCCAGAGAGCCACCTCCAAGAGCCATAGAAGTAGCTTCAAGCATGTCTTCCAGAGAAGGAGAAGCTTCTGAAGACATTGATCCCAAAGAAGAAGAACGGGTATTCTGAAAATCTTTCCTAGACATGACAGAGATGGTGAGGATACTCTACCAAGAAAGGAATGATTGCAGAAGAAGGGTCTAGACACCAGAAATAAGGAGAGGGTTCTTCAAGAGGAAAGAATAGTGATGACAAGTCAAAGAAAGGACACAGAGGAAATGGTGATCCACCATTCCCATCTTCATCCTCTTCCTCTACATCGTCATCCTCAACTTCGATGAATCAATCTCACAAGTCTAAAACCACTGGTAAAAGTCCATTTTTAAAGCTTGATGTTAAATTTGAGTTGCCTATGTTTAATGGTGAGTTCAATGCAGAGAAACTTGGCAATTGGATAAGACAGTTGGAAGTTTACTTGAGGATACAAAACCTTCATGAAGACTACACCAAGATTCAGTTAGCCTCTTTGAGAATGGAAGGAGCAGCAGAGGTATGGTGGGAAGCCAAGACCAAGGATGAAATTAAAAGACATGGTAAGATCACTTTATCATGGGCTGAATTTATTTCCGCAATTAAGTAGCAATTTTATCCATTAGCTCATTTACAAAAGGCTATCATGAATTGGAAAAGTTTTAGACAACTTAAGGGACAAAGTGTTCAAGATTACACTCAAGATTTTAGACAAAGGGCTTTATTACTTGGAATTGATTTGCATAGTCAAGATACTTTGCTGAAATATATAGGTGGTTTACACAACTATCTTATACATACTATCCTTATGTTCAATCTTACTTGTCTAGATGAGGTTTGTGTCTAAGCCACACATTTAGAGGCTAGAGGTAAACAATCTTTTGATGGGAATGAGGGTAGTGAATTTAAAGGCAAAGGTAGAAAAAGAAATGCAAACTATAGGAAAGAAAAAGGAAAGTTCTTTTGTAAAAATTGTTCCAAAACAAGCCATGATGAAGACCATTGCTGGAAACTTCATCCGGAGCTGAAACCAGAAAAATTTAAAACCAAAGATAAGGCCAAAGAAAAAGGCAAAACGGTTGCAACTACTGAACAAGACTTAGGGTCTGAATCAGGAGATGAAACTAAAAGCATAGCCATGGTACTAAAGAACATAAAGGGGAAAGAGATTGTAAAGGAAACAAATCCCAGTTCTAGCACTTTAAAATGTCACATAGAAGCTCCAAATGAAGAGAGGATGATATAGCTATTTCATGTGAGGATAATAGTCAAACACACAAAGATAGACACACTATTTGATAGTGGGTCACAAGAAAATCTCATCTCAGAAGACTTAGTTAAGAAGCTAAAACTTGAGACCATTCCACATCCAAAGCCATATCCACTTGGATGGATTTGCAAGGATGTTAATTTACAAGTCTCAAGAAAGTGCATGTTGCGCTTTGCCATAACAGCTCATTATGTTGATTTGGTTGAACTAGATGTAGTACTGCTTGACATTACAGGTGTGGTGTTGGGTAGTGCGTACTTATATGATAGAAAATCGATCTTCCATCGCAATGAGAACAAGTACCATTTGTTCAAGGATGGTAAGAATTTTATTGTGAGAGCACATCGGAAGAAGCTAGAATCATCTTTAGTGAATGCAGGGAAATTAAAAAGGCTTGTCAATGCAAGTCAAAATATGACTTTGTTGATGATTAAGCACAATTTTTTTCTACATAATCCTTTTCATGTTATTTTTGATGTAAATGATGAAATGTTTCAGTCTGAAAGCAGGTCGTCTTTGGAAGAAGATGACAAGATGTTGCAGAAAGTGCCTTTGGTTTCGATCGGTGCAGAGAACAAAGTGTCGGTGCAAGGTGGTGCAAAAATCCAAGAGAGGGTAAAGCATGCAAAAAAAGAGGACACAAAGTTCAACATGGGTCGTTGATGGTTTCAGAGTGGCAAGTTGGTATGGTGAGAAAACTTGGTCGGGATTCAACACAAGTACATGGCACATTTGGCAAAAATTTGCCATGAGGACAATTGGCATGGTGAATCTTATTTTCAGTTTCCTTTGAAGTTAGACCATTATAGAAACAATATGTATTTTTTAAATTTCAGTTGCTGTTTTGCAAATTTCAAAAATTTGCATCATGACTCAGTCAAGGTTAGCAACAGTTGGTTAGTAGATTAAAGGAATAATTTATATTTTTATGAGAAGCTCAATTTGATGAAGTCAGGAAGATTTTAGTGGTTCAATTTTGGAAGAGTGGAGAATCAGTCTCCTCATCTTCAGTTTCTGTAATTCAGAGAGCTTTTGGGTCCAAAAGCTTCCCATTTGGGATGTGTGATTAGGTGATCATGTCCAAATTGAAAAAATGCTCAAAAATGGAACTGCTCAAAATTGGTTGCAACCTGAATGAATAGAAAGGCCTCGTCGCTGCAATTCTAGCGCCATGAACATGACTTAAATATGATGTCGTATGTGAAAGTTATGCAGCTTTGAATTTTTCAGTATCTTTTAAAAAATCAGTTGACCAAAGTTGACTTTTCAATTTTGGAAAGATTAAAAAAAGAATATTCTTTGGAATATTCCAAAGAATATTCCCTTGGAATATTCCCTGCAGGCAAATTAGACTTCGACAAGTGTAGAGGCTCATTTGTTGTTTGGTTGACTTTTTTGGGTGGACCAATCAGGAGCTGCCATGTGGCAGGCCCGAAGGCCGCCACGTGGCCCCATACCCAATTTGAATGGCATATGGTAAAATTTTATGGGTCTGCAAGGTTCAAACCCCGGACCTCACCACCACAAGCACAAGTGCCTGACCAATCCACCTCTGCAATGGTTCTTAATATCCATGGATCACAATATTTATTTGAAGTTGAAAATATTCAAAGGCGGAAAAATAAAGGGGCTAGCCCCTTAGGGCTAGCCCGACCCCCATAGGAACAATCCACTGTGACCACCTATATAAAGCAATGGTTAACGTTTATCCGGTTTAAATGGCGGTCTTTCATCACATGTGACCATGACATAGTACGTTCCACGATGCCACGGTTGCCGCAAATGGCTCCTCCAGCGGTCAGGGCGGCGGTCCCATGTGACCCTGCCCCACTCAACATTTAATGTAATAGTTTATGGTTTTGACAGAATTGGGACGAGTGTGCCATTCTGGGTGGACTTAGCCAACTTTGTCGACACTATCTACAGTTTCTCCACATTTGGTGGAGTTTGTTTAGGGAAGATTGGGCAAAATTTGTTTTGGCCATATCTTCCTCATTATTGAACCAATTTGGATGTCAATTTTGGGTTTCTTGAGCATTCTTGAGTGTTTGGGATAGGTTGGAGAGCGAACAGAGGTGTTCTTCAGCCAATTTTTCTTCATGGAAGCTTGGTGAGCCATCAGGGTCATCAGGGAGATGGAGCTGTATTGGGCTATACTTCACTATTTGAGGTGAAACAAAAGCCATTTTTAGCTTATTTATGTCTTATGAATTCAATTTCACAGCTGGTTTTTCCTGTTTAGGCATATTTCTCACTGTATAACTAATTTGAGCAACTTAATAGAGCAAGGACATGCCCATTGGGAGTATTGGACCTAGCAGATGTAGCCCAGGAGGGGTGAAATGCCTCATCATGTTGTTGTGTTATGTTATGGTGAAGTTTATCTACTGTGTATTTCAGATTTAATATGTTAAACAGTAAATTTAATTAACATTCCCTCACACATAAGACTCAGAAACCTTATAAAAAACACTCTGTTTAACTTGCAAGACATGGAGAATACTTTGCACACTTAATTAAATGGAAATGGATACTTTGCACATCATTTACAAATACTTCCATTTTCAGATCAGGAAACCTTAAATATCCAAAACCCTATCCTTAGGAGATGAAAATCCATAGGCTTATGGACCTCGATGGGGTGAGTTGGAATGTCAACTTCCCGAGGTCATAACTTTGGCATACAATCTCCATTTGGTGTGCACTATAGCCCGTTAGAAAAGTCCATTTAAGGAGAACAAATTTCAACTAGAAATATAATGGAATAATTTTTTTTTACCTGTTTCCCCATAAAATGTAATTTAGGCCCTCAAAATGTATCTAGAAGTTCAGGACTTGAAAATTTTTAAAAATAGAAAACTACCAAAAATAGGAAAATCATGATGTGATCCAAAGGAACAAATGTGTGACTACCAATACCCATTTGGATCAAGTTGTGAATGATAAAAGAGAATTAATGGTGTCATTTAGGCCTGGAGATATACATGTTATGTACAAATAACCAAAACCAAAAGTAAAATTTGATAGAGAGTTCCTTAAAACCTTCATGTCCCAAGAAATTATTAAAGACGAAATGTACATGAAAGCCTTAATCAAAGATTGGTGGTATGATGTTGATATTTTCAAAATGAAAGGCAAAAATATTTATCCCATTGATTGGATAAAAGAAGCCCCAACAACCATTACTGCTATGATGTAAAGACGCAATGGGGTAAAAAATTCCTTACAATTCAAGATAAAATGGGTTCCCTTGTTACAATAGGTACTAGGCAAGGGGAAAATCTTCATTTGGTAAGTAATTTTGTCTAACAATATGAAAAAATAAAATTGAGAAATTTCTAAGTGCCCCTCTAGAAATTCTGCCCAAATTCTTTATGTCAGCCTTTTTACTGGACATAGTCTGCAGTAGGACACCATTCCCTCTCATGAGATTGGAAACCAGACATAGAACCAATCCATATGTTTTGTTACAAATAATGGGACATAAAACAACATATTGTTTTTTTTTTAGGTTTTAACAACTTTATGATCCCATTACTCTAGTTATTATTTGGATACCTTCTATCGAGATTTAATAATGAAGTCATGGAAACCATTACTCCAAATGGAGGTTGGTTAATTGATGAAACTTTCTGTTATATTATAATTTTAGGTTTCAAAGGACCACTACACGCCTTACCAAAATGTATTCTAGATAGGTTGGATTTGAGATAAATGTCTTATCAAATAGTCAGTTGGAATTTCTAAAGGCATGTCATATGGCTCAAAAAAAAATTGGTCCTTCTTTCGAATTAAATTGGGAGATTTTACTTTCGAAAATCCCAGGTAGGCTAAGCATGAGATATATGCTTCATAATTAATTAAATGATCTTATATAGACTTCAAAAAGCATGATGCCCTAAACATTATTCAGGAGCATTGTAAAACACAAAAAGGATTTTGAACATACATAGATGAAAATTTATTGTTTGATCAAGATTTTCAGTGTGCTAAATCCTACAAACAAGTTATAAAAGGTATTCAAGAAATATGAGAAGGGCTTGGTAAAACAAATTTATTGGATTTTTAAATACAAAGGATGTTAGCTCTAGGTAAGGAATCCTTAACAGAAGAAAAAATAAAAAATACTCAAGACGAGTCCATACAGATTCAACAGAGCCATATTGAACAATCATACCTTGAATTTGTTTAATCCAAATTATTACAATTATAAGAAATTCAATATAGGGAAAAGAATATTGAAAAAATCCAGATTGAGGAAATGCAAATAGAAATTCATGTAGAGACACCTCAGCCAAAGGGTGAACAAGTAATACCACCATAGCCTGAGCTTGAGCCACAACCATATCCAGGACCAAATCCTGAATACCAAACTATTGTTTGTAAATATATTTGAAATGATAAACTTGAAGAAATGGTAGGACATATGATGATTTTTTCAATTAGTAAAACAAACATTGATTTATCGAGGAATTGCTTGCTCCACTGTCATTCATGTAGATGACATTGAGCCAATTAAGGAGGAAAAAGTCCCTCTTAGTGAATACTATTCAATAACACTAAGAAAGCCATTGTTAAGGGAAGGCCTAAGAAAATAAATATAGGACAAAGTTAAGAATCCCCTACCAAGAAATAATTATTTGGGATGCTTCCAAATTAGGTCATGAAGAGTTTGAAGATGAAGTGGTATACTCAATTAGTGCCTTTGCACATGCCCCTTTGCAAATGCCAACAAATGGTCACTAAATAATTTAAGAGATATTATTTAACAACAAAAGGAAAATATCAAGGCTCTTAAAGCCACCATTCAAGCTAAAAAAAATGTTAGTGAATATGAGCATCAAAGATAGATTGATTTCCTTCAACAACAACATCAAAAATAATTAGTAGATCTAAACAAATAGCTTAAAAGGAGAATATTCTTAGCTCCGTGAGAAATTTACAAGCATGATTGCAAAAATCTTAGAAAAAAAGGATTAATCGTCTACATAGGTAGAGGTTTTATAGAAAACATAGTCTAATATAGATTTCGTGGAGAAAGAAGTAATCTAGGTAAATGAATAATTGGGGAAATCCTAAGAATAATTTTACCAACAATTAAGTATAATTGAAGAATATCGGAAAATCCCCAACTAATTATCTAATAGCATCAATGCTAAATTATATGAGTTGAGCTAATCACAAAATTATTTTTAGAGGCTTAGAAATTGGCAGGTAAAATATCATTTGGCTCCAAGTACACTGGGAAGGATATTAGAGGTAGAGAAATAAAAAAATGCAAGTTGCAATAGAATATTGGTCTCGAAAACTGAATTTTTGCCAGGATTTAAATACAAGTTGTATAAATTAATGCTAAAACATATTGGAAATTTTTGTGGAATTGATTTTGGCATGCCTAATGTACAATTCTTAGGAAAGGTTGTACTCAGTGACCCCTGCATCTCTAAAATTTAACAATAGACGGAGGAGACAAAAAATCAGTTGCAAGACATTGACATTTGGGCATTAATTAGTTCCTTATTAATTCATTAACTTGTTCTAAATTGACTAATAATCTTCTCCCTAAAATGAAAGGAGAAATTATAAACAATGTCAACAAAGTCTATTCATGTGAACTAAATGTGGATGAGTCAATTCCAGCGAAACTCAACCAGCTCTAGAAAATTATAGTGTTAGGATTACATTGATAGTTACAAAATATTGAAAGCATCTAGTCAAGAGGGACATCAAACCCTTAAAATGTGTAACAATATTCTCAATTTGATAAAATTTGTAGTATGCTCATTAAATGAGACTAAATTAGTAGCCCTGTTGTTATTTTTCTATTCACATTTTGATTTATATATAGTGTTAGGTCCCTATATTACTAGTTTAGTCTCTTATTGTTATTAGTGTAGCCCCCTTATTGTTATTGTTGTACCCCTATAACCCCAATATTTTTATTATTGTGCCCTTACATTGTTATGGTTAGGTTGGTTAGGATTATATTGTGGGCACATGGACTCCTATATATAGAAGGAGGTTTTGGTCATTCGTATCATCTAAGAATTGTTCATTTATGTAATTTATTGGAGGTTTCCCCCTAGAAGTGGCCGATTTCTAAGGCGTTGATCTCTATTTTTTTCTATTTTTGGAGCTGGTTCCATAACATTTGGTATCGGAGCTTTGGATTCTAGGGTTTTGCTGCTCCAAAAAGGTCATCGTGGAATTTTCGCAATAATTGTTTTTTCTACAAAGGTTCAGAAGCTGAAATTTGTACAATGCGAAGCCGAAAGCCTGAGGAACCTCCTGTAAAAATTTCAGATCATGGTTCTCAATATTTTCGGAGATATGATCTGGGAAAGTTAGGGTTTTTTCAGGCTCCCGAATTTCAAATAAAACAGGTCATTGTTGAATCGTTGCTATAAATTTTCGTATACGAAGTTTCAAAAGTTGAAATTTTTACAGTGCGAAGTCGAAATATTGAGGAACCTCTTGTAAAAATTTCAGATCTTGGTTTGCAATATTTTGGAGATATGATCTGTGGAACTCAGGATTGTTTCAGGCTCCCGAATTTCATCTCAAAGAGGTGACTGTGGGAAAAACGTCATAACTCTCTCTCTGAGCGTCAGATTGGGATTCTGTAAAAAGTTACAACAAGTACACGGACTATAGTTTTTGGTATATCAATTTTAGAGCTGAAGGAGGAAACAATGACACGTGGCAAGTCATACAAGTTCGCTCTATTGAACCAGTCCATAATTAGGTCATCGTGGGAGATTGGGCATAGCTTTGTCTTGAAGAATCCAAATCAGGTCATACATGTGGAATTCGAAAGAAGATTTAGAGGACTACTTCAGGGCTGAATTTTAGATATTGAGGATCCGAAATCACAGAGATAATTCAGTTTCAATATAGAGCTCCTCAAAAGCAAGAAAAAGGTGTGTATTTTTTTCGAATTACATAAGTCTCGTTTGAAAAAAAATTAGTTTGAATTTATTCCAAGGGCATATTGAAGAATAGATATCATTATTGGGTTCTAAAATTTTCCCTAAAAAAAATTCAACACTCATTAAGCCTTTAGAAGGCTCTACTATGACTCATGAAGATGAAGAAACACAACATGAGATATCAAAATTACAAGAGCAAGTGCACCAAATTTCGCTATCACAAAGAGCAACAAAAAATGAAATGGAAGTTTTGAAGAAAGGCGTGGAAACTAAGATGGATGGTTTGAAGAAAGGCATGGAAGATAAGATGAATTGTTTGAAAGCTAAGATGGATGGCATGGAAGTGGACATGGAAGCTAATATGGATGACATGGAAGCTAAGATCGATGAAAAAATGAAAGACAACATGGAAAACATGAAGAATGATCTAAAAGTAGACATTGAAGGTTTTGCAAAGTTGATACAAGAAATGTTTCCTAATGGCGAAAAGATAGTAGAGGAAACTAATGATGAGAACAAAATAAATGTTAATCGTGATTTCATAAACTCTAATGTTGGATGGAAGAACCACCATATTCCAAAGATGGATATGAGGAAGTTTGATGGCAAGGATCCCGTAACATGGATACTACAATTGGAGCAATATTTTGATCTCAATAATGTGCAAAACACACAAAAGGTATGCATTGCAACTATACATTTATAAAAAATACATTTGTATCGTATCGATGGCTTTGCTCCCGTAAAAAAATTGTCTCTTGGTCAATTTTTATGGAGGAAATGACAACACATTATGAGGATACAAAAAGAAACACCTTCTTTAGCCAATTTATAAATCTCAAACAAAAGGGTTCAATGGTGGAGCACATTGAGGACTTCCAAAAATTGAATATAAGGGTAACTGATATTCCAGAGGAACACAGGATTGATGTCTTCATAGGGAATTTAAAGGATAACATCCAACATGAAGTTCGTGTTTAGGAACTGATTCATTGGAAAAGGCAGTCAGGTTGGCAAGAAAAATTGAATGTAAAATTATGGCAACAAGGAAGCCTACCACTCACATATATAAATATGGAAGTGTTGCTACTCCTAGACTTCCACAACCTACAAGGTTGACACCACAACAATTGGAAGAAAAAAGTGCAAAAGGGCTTTGCTACAGTTGTGATAGAAAATACACTAAAAGTCATAAGTGTGCTGAGAACAAAATATTTTACATAGATTGTGAAGAGGAAGAAGAAAATGAACAAGAATCTTCAAAAGAAGAGGATATACACCAGAAACCAACGTTAGAAGAGGAAGAAATGAGTCCGACCATATCGTGTAATGCATTGGCAGGAATTACCACTTCTAAAACTCTCAAGATAGAATGACATATCAAGAAGAAAAAGGTAATAGTGTTGATTGATTCTGGTTGTACCCATAATTTTATTCATTGTAAGGTAGCCAAGGAATTGAATTGTTTCCTATACCCAGCACCAGAATGTCAAGTGATGGTTGCAAATGGAGGAACTATAAATTGCTCTGAAAAATGCCATAATATCAAGCTAACCATGGGGGAATATGTATTGAATAGTCCAATGCTTTCCATTCCTATGGGAGGTGCTGATGTTGTACTAGGAGTACAATGGTTACAATCTTTGGGGATGGTAGATTTTAATTCTTGATTTTTTTTTTTCATAAGGAAAGGAAGTCGAATTACGGGGTATTGCAGGGAATCCGGGAAAGATAATAAGCTCTAAGGTGATGATAAAGCTTTTGAGGAAAGAACAATGAGGCGTAATTGCACAATTATGCTCACTAGAAGTTCCAACATCAAAATCATCTATTTCTGCAGATCTCCAAAAAGTCTTGGAAAATCATTCCAAGGTGTTTGAAATTCCCAAAGGACTCCCACCTATTCGTGATCATGATCATGCTATTCATTTGATTCCAGGAAGTGTTCCTTCAAACATCAGGCCTTATAGATATCCTTATGTCCAAAAGAGCGAAATTGAACATATGATTGCAGAAATGTTAGAGGCTGGTATAATTCAACCTTGTCAAAGTTCTTTCTCTGCTCTAGTAGTATTGGTGCACAAGAAGGATGGATCATGGCGCATGTGTCTGAATAATAGGGAGCTCAATAAGCTCACAATTAAAGATAAATTTCCCATTCCTGTGATTGATGAATTATTGGATGAATTACATGGAGAAATTTATTTTACCAAGTTGGATCTTCGTTCAGGATATCATCAAATTAGAATGAAGACTGAAGATATTCCAAAAACAACATTTCGAACTCATGAGGGTCATTATGAATTTTTGGTCATGCCTTTTGGCCTTAGCAATGCACCTTCTACATTTCAAGGGTTGATGAATTCCATTTTCAAACCCTTCCTTAGAAAATTTGTGCTAGTATTTTTTGATGATATACTAATCTACAACAGTTCTTGGAAGGATCATGTTGAACATGTTGACAGGGTGCTCAAACTATTGCAGGAGAAACAATTATATGCAAAAACATCCAAATATTTCTTTGGAGTACAAGAGGTGGAATATCTGGGTCATATTATATCTCACGAGGGTGTTAAAGTAGACCCTAACAAAATTAAAGCCATTAAGGAATGGAAGGTCCCCACAACCATAAAGCAGTTGCGAGGATTTCTCGGGTTAACAGGGTATTATCGCAAGTTTGTTAAGAATTATGGGAGAATAGCAGCACCTCTAACAACATTATTGAAGAAAGATGCATTTTCATGGACTCCTGAAACAACTAAGGCCTTTGAACGTCTTAAAGAGGCAATGTGCCTAGCACCGGTCTTAGCTACACCAGACTTCACAAAAACCTTTATTGTGGAATGTGATGCCTCAGGAAATGGAATTGGTGCAGTTTTAATGCAGGAAGGAAGACCCATTGCTTTTGAAAGTCATCCAATAAAAGGAAAGTATTTACAGAAACCTATTTATGAGAAGGAAATGTTAGCAATACTGCATGCACTAAAGAAATGGCGAAATTACCTAATGGGAAGACACTTCAAGGTAAAAACTGATCATGATAGTCTTAAACACTTTTTGGAACAAAGACTATCTTCAGAAGAGCAACAAAAATGGGTCAAAAAGATGTTGGGTTATGACTTTGAAATAATCTACAAAAAAGGGAAGCTAAATGCTGTTGCAGATGCAATCTCAAGAAAGAATGAAGAGGTGGAAGCATTGATTTGTGCCATTTCTATTATCCAACTAGATTGGATAACCGAAGCAAGGGATGAATGGAAGAAGGACGAAGAAGTGTGAACACTCATTCAAAAGTTGTAGCAAGATCCTAGTACATCTGATACATTTAGTTGGAAAAATTATTCCTTATGGTACAAAGATTGCTTATTTCTTTGTAAGAATTCCCAACTAAAACAAAATATTCTTTTAGAATTGCACACTTCTCCTTTAGGAGGACACTTAGGATTTTTAAAAACTTACCACAGGGTGAAGAAAGAATTTTTTTGGGATGGCCTTAAATATGATATTCAAAAGTTTGTGGTGGAATGTTTGGTTTTCCAACAAAATATTGTTGAGACAATTAAGACCCCGGGTCTTCTACAACCTTTATTCATTCCAAGTCAATGTTGGGAGGAGATTTCAATGGATTTTATCACAAGTCTACCTAAGGCCGAAGGAAAGACTGTCATCATGGTGGTAGTTGATAGGCTTACCAAGTATGCACACTTTTTTGCATTATCTCATCCATTTAAAGCAAGTACAGTTGCTACTACATTTATGGACACAATTCAAAAGCTACATGGAAACCCAAAGGTTATTGTGAGTGACAGAGATCCCATTTTTATTGGAAATTTTTGGACAGAGTTATTTTCTTGTTTGGGTACTCAATTAGCTCATAGATCATCTTATCATCCTCAATCCGATGGTCAAACTAAGATAGTGAATACATGTTTGGAAGGATATCTTCGTTGTTTTGTATCTGATAAACAAACACAATGGGTCAAGTGGTTACCTCTCGCTGAATGGTGGTATAACACTTCCTTCCATACTGCAGCAAAAATGACCCCATTTATGGCACTTTATGGATATCATCCACCGTCCATCACATCATATTTAAGAGAAAAGTCTAAGGTTCAGGCAGTGGAAGATCACATCGAGCATCAACAAGAAGTTCTCCAACTCTTAAAGGATAACCTAAATTTGGCACAAAATCGAATGAAACAACAGGCAGATCAACATCGCAGCGAGAAAAGTTTTGATGTAGGAGACTGGGTATTTTTACGGCTACAACCATACAAACAAATGTCCCTCAAGCAAGCTAAGAAGGATAATAAATTATCGCCAAAATATTATGGTCCTTACAAGGTATTGCAAAATATTGGTACTATGTTATACAAATTGGAGTTTCCTGCTTCTTCGCGAGTGCATCCAGTTTTCCATTTTTAATGCTTAAAGAAGGTTATAGGTGAAAATCTTCTAGTTCAAACAATATTTCCAGAACTTGATGAGGAAGGAAAAATCATATTGGAACCTGAAGCGGTCACGGAAACAAAAACTTGACAACTACGAAATTGATCAATTTCAGAGTATTTGATCAAGTGGAAGAGATTACCCACTGAAGATTCTACATGGGAGGATGAGAATTTTATACAAAAGCACCCAGAGATACTCAAGGGTTGAGGACAATAATTTTTTTGGAGGAGAGGGGCATGTTAGGTCCCTATATTACTAGTTTAGTCCTTTATTGTTATTAGTGTAGCTCCCTTATTGTTATTGTTGTACCCCTATAACCCCAATATTGTTATTATTGTGCCCTTACATTGTTATTGTTAGGTCGGCTAGGATTATATTGTGGGCCCATGGACTCATATATATAGAAGGAGGTTTTGGTCATTTGTATCATCCAAGAATTGTTCATTTATATAATGTATTGGAGGTTGCCCCCTCGAAGTGGATGATTTCTAAGGCATTGATCTCTATTTTCTTCTATTTTTGGAGCCGGTTTCATAACATATAGAACTTATCCAATAATGAAAAGGGCTGGAATTTTTGGCTAGTAGACTTTATACACTATTGTCAAGTTCTTTTGTGGAATTGAAGACAAGGATTTGGTGTCTTTTTTATGTCTTCAAACTATTTGATATTATTATTATTACTTTTAAAATAGAATTTTGTCAAGATAATTTCTTCTTTAATTTTTGTGAATGGAATGATTTATATCAATATGTACTTTGTTTTCTTGCATTATTGTTATGGGGATAATTAATTCATTAATTTTTATATGGTTATTTATTTACTTGTATAACTAAATTTGAGTGGAAATCCCTCAGGGTTAGCTAAGTTGGTCGAGTCCCCATCATTAAAGCACCTTTGTTCTTGAGAGGTCACAATTTTAATTCTCTCGACACTGTCGGGGTCAAGCTCTGTGGTTGAGTTGACAAGAAGTGATCCTTTTGGGTAGATCCACTTGGTACAAACATTTTGTGGACGTAGCAGTCATCGATCTCCTAGGACCGTGAATCACATATAAAATAAATAAATATATTCAAGTGGTTGTTCAAATTGATAATTGATTTAAGAACTATTTCAAAAATTAATAAATTATATTCAAAATCTCATATTTAACCATGTCTTGCTCTCGAGATAAGATAGGTTTAGCTAGAAACAATATTTCTATTATACATGATAGATAATTTCATTTTAGTCAATTAGATTGCATCATAGGCATAAAGTTAAATCAAAACCAAGTCAACAACTTGTTGATATCAAAACCACTTTAGTGGAGACTAGGCCCACATACTGGTGAGTATCACCATTTCAAATGAGTATCGGTATAACTTGGGACCTTGATCGAGTGATTTCTCTTTGTTGAACTCTTCAAATAAACTCCTTTTATCTTCGCTTTGCAAACATTTTGTTTATCAAATCTTATAATATCAACTACATCACACTCTATTTTGTCCTTTTTGTTATATACTCATTCACTAAATTACAAGATCATATACCAAAAACAATAAGGCAAAATTACATTATTCACATATTTCCAATTATTTTTTTTAATTTTTTTTAATGATACAACTACTAAATCATCAATTATGTTGCTACATGTAATTTTGCAGCCATTAATGATTTCTATATCCAAATTATAGTTCTTAATGGCTACAAGCATACCTATAAATGAGACAGGAAGTTAGAGGCAACCACAAATGTAGACCTAAAACTTATCCACCTATCAACTTCATTCTAGCACGCTCCAAGTTAGCATAAGAATCAAAGTCAACCACGTGGGGGCAGAGTAACCAGATTGGTGGCACGTTATTTGATCGGTGGCAAAGACATTTAAATTGTTGGCATAATACATGGTGATAGAGTGCCAGTTGATAACCCATGTTCAATATATGATGTCGCTTACGACGAGATATTCATGAATTTCATATACATGGATTAAAGACTCCGCTTTGTGCATCCATAAAATCTAACAATTGATACCGATTGTTCTAAGAATCCACAGACAAATCTCTAACGATCTTTGATTGGATGTATAAATGTTTGTATTGTGAATTGAAAAGACAGTCCTTTGAATTTGAAGAGAGCCATGTACTTTTGTATTATCAGTGATTAACTTTGATGTTCATGACTTATGTTGTTGTGTGTTCATGTTTCTATGCATTTCTTGTTTTAGTTTTATAAGCTTTGTCTCATAAGACTTTCTCAGCAATGTTCACCGAGCAAAGATGCCCACTCGAGTGAGGAGTGTGTTGCTTCTTGTTCTTTTCTGTTATGCAATTATTTAATTATTTTTGTTGCATGAGTTTATTTAAATTCAATTCTTTATTTCTTATTACTTACAGTTTGTATGCACATTGAGACTATTCACAAGAATGATTAACATAATTGAAGAAAATTTCTCGATGGAATTGTGTATAGGATTAATATCTTATTCAATGTTTCATCCTATACACAGTTTTATTTGAAAATTTTCTTCAAATATTAATAATTGTGGAAATATTCATTCTATTATGATTAACATAATCGATTATAGAATTGAAAGGTAAATTCTATAATCCCTTTATAGCAAGGAATATTTAGAAGTTGGCGATTTATAAGTGTTTAGAATTGTCACTATGCTCATCTCTTTAAATTCACATTTACTATATTTCTATAGCTAAACTATATTTTGATAGCTAAAACAATAGATTTTTTTGTAATTCTTGATAGGTATTTTAGGAACTAAATGTTACATATATTTTGCATAACACTTCATAAATTTACAAACTCAGATTGCTGATTTAAATGTAATCGAATTCTAGAATCAAAAGAATTGACCAACACTCCATATTGTTGACTGAGGATTTTCCTAGGCTGCAACATACCCATAACTTCATCAAATACCAGCCTAGATCCATCTTAACTTCAGATCTATCAAGCGCCGAGAGGGATCAAATATCTCGAGGTGCAAACCTCTTTTTTGAGTGCAAAACTTGAGGAAATGATTGCACCTCGAGAGATTTGATCCCTCTTGGTGCTTGATAGATCCGGAGTTAAGATGAATTCAGTCGTGTGCGGCCAAGAAAAATCTATCAAATATATGATCAATTTTATCAATAATATGTAAATATATCCAATATTAATATAATCATTTTAAATATGCTAAATATGTCTGAAATTAACTTGGTAATTTTAATTTTAAATTTTCTTAGTTACCTCAGTTTATTGAGATGATAAATATTGTTAATAACTTTAATTATGAAAAATGACGAAATATTTTTTTTGAATGCAAAGTGAAAATAATAGTGTTGAATGATAGAAAATGTGAATAATAAAAATGTACTCGTGTTACAAATAGTCTTTATTGTGATCAATCTCAAACTATTTTCTTCTACTATTCGTATTGTCACCCTTGTTAGTTTTGTCATCTTTTCATATCGATTATATGAAAAAGACAATTTAAATCGTAAACCATTTAAATCTTTGGCTCGAGCTGTTGTAGTAAACATGATACCTTGTCTCTCTTGCTCTCCAATATTAATATTTTAAATTACTATAACACAATAATCAATGTACATTGTCAATAAATTTTTGTGCTTACACTAAAATCAATTCATATTGTTAATCCAATTGCTTTAAAATTAATGTACCATCACATATCTAATTACATCAAATCAGAAATCAACATCTACACTGAAATCAATGCATCTAATGCAAGTAATCAAATAAGATTATAAATTAACTTCTACACTAAAATAAGTGCACCTAATGCAAGCAATCAAATAATATTAGAAACCAACATCTACACTGAAATCAATGCATTCAGTGAAAGCAATCAAATAGAATTAGAAATCACCATCTACACTGAAATCAATGCATTTAGTGCAAACAATAAAATAGGATTAGAAATCATCTACATTGAAATCAATGCATCTAGTGCAAGAAATCAAATATAATTATAAATCAACATCTACATTGAAATCAACGCATCTAGTGCAAGCAATCAAATAGTATTAGAAATCACCATCTACACTGAAATCAATGCATTTAGTGCAAGTAATCAAATAGGATTAGAATAATCTACATTTAAATCAATGCATCTAGTGCAAGTAATAAAATATTAGTAGAAATAAATATCTACACTAAAATTGATGCATCTAGTGCAAATAATCAAATAGGATTAGAAATCACCATCTACACTGAAATCAATGCATCTAGTGCAAGAAATATTCTTCCCTCTCTCCTGCCTCCATCTATATCTATATCCTCCTCCATCTCTCCTTCTTTGTCTCTCTATCTCACTCCCCTAAATACACACGCTCTCGCACTCCATATCTATCAATATCTTTGTCAGTCCCTCCCTCTCTCCATCTCTCTCTTCTTCCCTCTCTTCTCCTTCTATCTATATCTCTATCTTCCCCTTCTCTCCCCCTACCTCGCTAATATCTCTCTTTCCTCCTCTTGTCCTCTCCCCCTCTCTCTCCATCTTCCTTATCACTCTCTCTTTATCTCTCTCTCTCCACCTTTCTCTCACTATGTCTTTCTTCTTACCTCCTTCTAACATAATGGCGATCACGGTGGGACCTTCTGAGTTAGTGACAATCTAAGTACTCCTTAGTAACTCTCAAAGTCTCTTTCAAACTTAGAAAACTTAAGTGTTGTCCGAAGAGTAGAAAATAGCTCCTTCACCATCTTGGAAAAATGATGAGTCAGTTATAGGAAACTCTTCCAAACCTTAGAAATACATAAGACTTAGAAAACCCCAAAAAACTCCCTTAGATTGGTTTTTGTCAGTACTGGTGGTGGACCATACACATATACCTCAAAACAACTAAAAATCCACCTGGCGACTCCACTAACTTCCAGTAGGCCTTACTACTTCACTAAACTCTAGGCTACTATCCGACTGAGCCACCTCATCGCCACCCTAACATAATGGCGATCACGGTGGGACCTACTGAGTACATGACAGTCTAGCAAACTCTTATAGACTCTTTAGTCCTTCAACACTAAACTCAGACCATCAGCCTTTAGAATCATTTAGAGTAAACTCTCTGTTTCACCATCTTAGCAAAGTGATGAATTAGGTTTATAACACTCTTACATACTAGGCTGCACATAAAACTCAGAAAAAACCACAAAAAACTCCCTTAGATTGGTTTTTGTCAATATTGGTGGTGGACCATACACACATATCTCAAAAGCAACCAAGTTCCACCTGGCGACTCCACTAGCCTCCATTAGGCCTTACTATTTTATCGAACTCTAGATTACCATCCAATTGATCTATCCCACCGCTCACTAACATAGCGGGAGATGGTAGGACACTGAGTACACAATAGTCTAGCAAACTCTTGAAGACATTTTAGTCCTTTAGATACTTAAACAAGCAAGCAGTCCATAAGATCATTTAGAGTAAACTCTTTTTGTTATCGCCACCCTAGCAAAGTGTTGAAACAAATTTAGAATACTTTAAAAACATAGGCTGCATATAAAACTCAGAAAATCCAAAATATTTCCAGACTGGCTTTACTTTAGTTACTGGTGGTGGACCATAGCTAAATATTTTCAAAAACAAACAAGTTCCACCTGGCGACTCCACTAGCCTCCAGTAGGCCTTTTTCCCCACTAGTCCTTATAAAGACTCCTAGGAATGTAGTAAGTAAACCCAAACATCCTAATGGAGGAAGACATGGTTCAACACCTGAGGACACAAAGGAGATATGCTCCGATGAGCAGAGAACATATCCCTGGTTTCCCACACAAAATGCCCACAGATGTAAATTGGTTCGAAGACCTACCTGTTTTTCGAAATGAAAATATTGACAACCCATTTTTGCACCTCATCAAATTTCATATGCATGTATGTAGCTTAAAGGTTGAATGGCATGAGGACTGCCTTATGAAAATGTTCATGGGTACATTAGAAGAAGAGGTAAGAGAATGGTATGAAAACCTAGAACCTCGTACCTTGTTTTCTTTGAAGGATTTCCACAAAGTATTTTGTAAACGCTATATAGGGCATTGTCCATCTTTATCATTGGCTGAAAGTTGTTGTGATCACTCTGAAAACCTCATACAACACATTGTAAACATTGAAGAACACTACGAAAATTGGCATCCTGAGGAGTTTTTAGAGTAGGTCCATAATTTTCTTACCCAAGCTAACAATCAAGATGACCAAGAAGAGTTGATCCTAGATGAAATCCATCAAGAAATAAGAGAGGATCCACAAGAACTCTTTGAAAAGGTTGAAACAGATAACAATCCATCTACCCTTTCATATAAAATACAAGAGGACATTCAACCACAAGATCAACTTCCACAAAAGATGGAAAGAAATTGTTGCCCCATCCAAAGAAAACAGAAAATACCTTCTCCCTTAACTGAACAGGAAATAGATCAAATAATAAACATGCAGACAGCCTCTGAAACTTCATGTAACCAAAACTTCGCTGATTTTTCTCTTTTAAACCCTGCATATCATAAATCAGAAAATAGATTTGTAAATCAAGTTGATGAAAAGCAATCTGAGTGTCCAATATACATGGCTGGTGACATTACTTATGTTAATGATTCTCAAATGTTTGATCAATTTGTTGATGATTATGATTTCCAAACAGAAGCTAACCTTGCAGAAGACTCAGTTTTTGATTTTCGGGAGGAAGCTCAGTCTCATAAACTTGAGAAAGGTGAGCAGCCATTACAGGTCATCTATAACACTAATGAGGAAAGCCTTGAGAGTTCAGAAGCAAGTGAAGAATCTTGGACTCTTTGCTCTACTTCACTTCAGTCCGTCAAATATAGCATTCACATAATTGGAAATCAACTGTTTTTCAGCTTTGATAATGAGGTTGAGAAGGATGATGAAATTCTCAGGCATGTTGTAAATGAGAAGCCTTTTCCTGAAATGGTTGAGGAAATCATTTTGGACATGGAACCTTCCTTTACTCTAGATTTGCAGCCACCAAGTTCCATTGAGTTACAAATTGTAGATGAAGAAGTAGAGGTTGAGAAACAAATGAGAGTTGTCACACTATCCTTTCAAGATAATTTACTGTCAAAATGTATCCCTGCCCATCATCTTGATGACCTTCACACAGTTTTCAGCCCGCCCTATCAAAACACATTAGCTTGGAAAGAAAACTACACTGCAATATATGATGAGTCTGATATTTCAAGTGATCATGAGCAAGGGGAAGAGTTTCTTTACCAGGAGAGTCCTAGATATAGCCAAGTGGAAGAAAGAGTAGTCCTGAATGAAGCCTATATCTCAAATCCTCTAGATCAGGTATTATTCCAAGATCCATTTGTTGTTTTCCTTGAGAAATCTGTAGGGGTAGTGGGTTCTATCATAAACAAGTCGCTACCAAGAATGAGAAAGAACTTAAACACTACTGTCCAAAAACAAACCAAGTGGGAGTGGCCTTTTCATTATTCCTGCATCATAAAAGAACTAAACCAGAATGACCCATGTGAGCATCTACTTGACTGGTTGTATTGGAAAGAAGAGTTCACCAAGTGTATGTTGTGTACAGTTTAGGATAGAATAGATAAATAGCAGTAGAAAATAAGCTCAGCCTTGTGAGCACTTTTTTCATTTGTAGTTTGTTTGAAGAAAAAGTGAAAAAGCAGAAAATACAAAAAACAGTGAAAAGTAGAAAAAGAGGGCGGTTTCTAAAAAGCAGTGGTAAAGCCCCATGTTCCAAAAAATAGTCTTTCGGAAAGCGAGCAAGTCTAAATGCCGCTACTAATACTTCAATGTCTTGTTCAGCTATCTAGCCTAATCATAGCTGAGCATGTTTAAATTTATTTGCTGATAAGTTAGTGAGTGCAAAAGATAGTCAACATTGTGTAAGATTGACTTATCACAGAGTTTAGATTAGGGAGAGATTCTGGTTCCACATGCCTAAAACAGAACCAAAGAGAGAAGCGAGGGATGAAAAATACATTGTACATCTTAGCTCCGCTTGTCTAGTTTTTATTTTGTTGCAAAATAATATTTGTGTGCAGCTTGTCTTTTATGCCGCAAATGCATGACAAATCAGACTGTCTAATCCTGATTTGATCATTTTAAATTTCATGTTTTAGATTAGAGAACAAAATCCTGTCAAAATGCTTAATCTTGACAGTTGATCTAGCATAGGTAGAGTAATGAAGGAGTTCATAAGTTTAATCTGAACTCCCGGCAGATATAAGAGTAGAAATAGATAGGTTCATTTTGCAAAAAGAAAAATATACATCGTCAAAAGACTGCTAGTTCAAATGCGCCAAAGAGAAGAAAAAATGTTAGGAAAGATAGTGGGGTAGGTAGAAATATCATTGATGTTAATCATGCTGTCACTTTTCAGAAATAGCATCAAAGAAGGGTGAAATTTTGCGCCAATGGGTAAGGCACTGGTCTTCATAAGCCAAAGAATCTGAATTCTGGACACCTCCTGACGAGGAGCTACCCTCCCCAAATGGAGCCACTGTTAGTCATCAATATTTTTCACTTGTTAGTGATGACTAGATCCATAGCTGAGTTTTCTAGAAGCTGATCTCCATATATCAATTTTTCATCTAGAAAAACCTCATAAAACTTTTTTTTCGCCCTCCTACTTTTCAGTCCACCCATGTCAAGGTGAAACCCCATTATCACTATCCTATCTAGCTTCAGCCCTACTAGTCTGCCCATCAGCTCTAAAAAGACAATCCAAATTTGTTCAAAAAAGCCTCCCCTAAGTTAGGAAGTGGCGCTTTAAGGCATCTCACCCTTGGCAAACATCTAATAGCCAAAAAACCTCCATCTGCTACAGACCAGTCATAACAGACCTTCCACTCCGCTAATGAAATTGATCCCAGCTCTAAGTCGCGCCACTTATACACCCCTAAGTCTCAGCAATGCATAGACCACAGTGTCAAGCTGATTTTAGGTGCCTTATAGTGTTTTATGGATTCTACAAAGACAGGAGAAATGTCAGCATCTCAGAAGACTAAATGCTTGAATCCACATTAGAAGAACAACTGCTTCTCAATGTGAACATGAGCTTGAGATACATCTTCAGGGCCAGGAGTTACTCATCAAAATCTTGCAGCTTCATTCAGCATGATAACACAGTAAAAGAAAGACAACACTGTCAAATAGACTTGTAATTTGTCATGGCCAAGAACCTCCTTCATCAACAAGCAGAGGGTTAAGGCGCCTCCTTCATCTACAAGCAGAGGGCGTTGGCTAATATTGATTTGAAGAAATTACAAAACTGACTATAAGCACAGATTTGTTTTTACTAGACAGTGAAACAATGATTCAAGGTTTCTGAAGGAAATTGATGATCAAAACAGGGCTAAGATCTGAAATGTGCAAGACAAAAGAAAGCAGGGTTTTTGGTCTTATGTCGTAAGAAAGAAGATAAATTGAAATTGCTAGCATCATCATCATGGCGCATCAAAAAGAGACTCCATTGATCAAAGTTATCATGACAAAATACCTCTGCAGGGGTGTTAATATGAATGGCTCAAATCAGTCTTGAGCAGGAAAATACTTCAGTAAAAAGGACCTCTGTGTGTTCTTTTGTTTATGTTGAAATGTGGAATACAGTCCATGGTTTCTGGATGAACATAAAGAAAAGGCAGGCAAATAGTACACAGTCCCAGACATGTGACATCTTGCTATCATTCAAAGCGCCAGTGAAAGTTCATGGTGTTGCGATCTAAACTCCACCACAAAGACAAATGTATCCTTCAGATGCCGTAGGGTTGGTGTTTTCAGAGCTCCATTGAAAAGAGAATGACTGATAAAAGCCTTGGTGCATATGAAATATTACAGCAGTCATTCTACACCTCATATATTTGTCTCCTCAACACAAAGGTATAAAAAGGTTATGATCTGAGTTTTAAACCCTTGGGGAGACATGTCATTATTGAAACAATTCTATTTATAGACAGCTGCCTTTCAAATATGCTATAACAGCTGACACAGACAATCTAGGTTTATGTCATCAAGAGACATCACCACTGAAATGATTGTTCATAATAGGCAAAAGAAATGCTTTGACATACTGTCAGTTTTTGGAAAGTTTGAAACAAACATAGGTTGTCATTATTCAAATGGACAGAGACATCATAGTAATATTTTCTGAGCAGAGAAAGTGTATTGGAAAAAGGCGCCCTTCTTAATCAAAGGACCATGGCAAAATCCAAATAAATGCAGCAAATCTTTGATACCTACAGTGGGAAAGAGGTCGAAGAAACACCTGGAGACAGAAACTGTCAAAACTAAGTTAAAAATATAAGCCCTCTCCTTTCAAAATGACAAAGACAGGTATGACATTCAAGAATCAGGAATATTAAAGATATTGGGGTGACATTCCAGTTTCTTTTTCAGCAAAGGGCACTGAAAATGAATCTACAGGTTCATAAGATGCAAGAAAAACCTTGGCACTATTCCTTTAGGTTTTGGAACTCATTAAGAGCAAAGTAGGCATGCCACTGTCACAAAGGTATGGCACTTGCCCTATGAACACAAGTCAAGATACTCTGCTGTTGGTTAAAAGACAGGTCATGACACAGGTCAATGATGTTGATTATATTTCATAAGGTTATGGCATGAGTTTCAACGCTCTAAGAGCAGCATTCAAATCCAACAGGGCATGTAACCATTTCCAAAGAAAGGCATTTTCCTTAAAAAGGGTTAAAGTCAGAGGATAAGCGCAAAAAACACCTAACAACTAAATCAGTTTCACAATGAGCATTATCCCCTTTGAAGCATCAAAGGCAGGAACTATCAGTTTAAGGTTTAAAAGAGTGAATTCGCCTCCTTGAAAAATGGCAAAGATATTTCACAAATCATTGGCCCTCACCAAGTAATGATTAGCCTTCAAAGTGGTCTGCTCATGCTAAAAGAAGAATCACAAGCATAAAACCTCCAAAACAGTCATCCATTGTTTTTTCAAATTAGCTTGGTCAAGTTGGGTATGTTTTATTCTTTGAGAAAAATGCAAATGGTGAAAAGTTCATATGCTGTTTCAAACCGTTGTTTTTCTGTCAAAAAAGGAGATTTACAAGAAACCCCCACCAAAGCAACCCAAGGATGATCGACTTGAAGAGCTAAATGGATCGTGGCCCATGCCTTGTTGCATTTCAAAAAACATGAGAAGTACTCCCTTTTGCTTTTCTCTGACCGAAATAATTAGTTTTCGAGCTAGTTTGCTTAAGTGTGGAGCTTTTGGCCTGCGCGGCGCGCCTGGAAAAGCGCGCGGCGCGTTCAGGCAGTCTTTTTGCAAAGGAATACACAGGCGCGCGGCGTGCCTATAGGTGCATGCGGCGCGCCTGTAAGTTTGGGTCCTGTCAGCCCGACAGTGACCCGACACTCCTCATTTCACGTGGCGCCTTTCTTATCAAACGCGCCGCGCATGTTTCAGTGATCAAAATGCCCCTAAATCAATCCTAAAGCGGATCAAACTTCTCGAAAGGCACCATCATCATTTTTCCAAAGGTACTACAAGTGCCTCTTTGATATTTTAGAAATTATAAAGGGTGTTAAGTGCTATGTTTTCAAGAGTCTGAATGTTGGTAAAAAGGGGAAAGTCTTCATAGAATTTTCAAAATGATTCGATTAGAATCTATTGAAAAAGTTTGTCATAATGGAAAATGATGGGAGGTTTATTCAATCTCAAAGAAATTCTAGAACTACCCTCAAAGGACAGTGAAAAACCATGAATTCTATAAACTATATGTGACGGAGAAAACCATGCTTGGGAGGTCTAATCTTAAAAAAAAAAGAAAAACTCAAGAGTGTTGGAGTCTGTGATTGCTCAGCAGTGAGCATAGCAAGACTTGGATTATTTTTAATGTTTAAAAAACCTGTAAACTGCCCCCAAAAGAGTATTAGGAAATGGAGGCACCTTTTTTAAAAGAAGCTCAGCATTTGAAGCAGAAGCAGTGGTCGGAATTCCAAACACAGAAATCATCCATTTACTTCTTGGTCTTTTTTCAAAGTATTCCTTAGTGTGGAAAAAAGCAAGGTCATCGCTGCCTTTTGACCATAAACAGACTTTGGTGAGTAAAGCTACTCAAATCAATTGGAGGTATTGTCAAACTTTGTGTAAAGGACAGTAGAGTTTAAGAGGGCAGTGTTATGTTTGAGGAGGGGTTTATTGTTGTTAAAAATGCTACAGGATTCTCTATGACCACATCAAAAGCAAAATGAACTCTGTCACCTATTACACAGTAAACCTTGGACTATGTATTGTCTTGTTGATTTACTGTCTCCATGTTATTGAATCCACTAGTTGAGTGGCCTACAAAGACAGAGCAGGGTTTTGAGATTAAGAGGATTATGGTTTTACCTTGGTCAAAGACACAAGAATATATTGTTGGCCTCAGAACTTTAAAGGGCAGGGTAACCTTACCACAAAAACACAGGAATTTCACTTGGACTGCCTATCCTTATTAACTGTGTTTTTCTTAAGTTTGCTTGTTGAGTAACATACCAAGTGAAAGGTGTTGTTTTGGGAGGGGGCAAAGAGTGGTGTGTTCAAAGGGTATTTTCACACTACATTTAAAACCATTAGTGTTTACAGTAAGTTAACAGACTGAGACAAAGCTGCCCAAGACAAACTAAAGAAAGCATTCCAAAGACTTGGAAGCATTTTGGTGTTTCAGGAGCACATATAGATCAAGATGCCCCTCTAGGAAAGACAACAGGAGTAGCATGACAGTGCTAAAGATGAGCAGCAACAGGAAAAAGAGGAAAAGAGTGCTGAACAACAACAACTCAGCAGCTTGAGCAGCAACATAAGGATGATGATCAAAGACAACAGTTTCTAGAAGAAAAGAAAGAAAAACACCTTTAAACTTGGAGTTTGGCTTCAGCTTTGGAACATGTTGCCAAGGACCCTTGAGGGTCATGCACCCCAATTTTGAGCCCATTTTGACAATTTTTGGTTTTTTGGCATTTTTGGGTTTTTGGTCAAAAACTCATAAATTCACCATTTCATTTTGAGGATTCGTCAAGGGAGGAGAATGGTATCATTGGATGCCATAATTTCATGAGCACACCCTCAGTGATTTTCAGACCATTTGGAGATCATTTCCCCCCTTAAAGCGGCGAAAAAGACTCTCTTTTTGCACACTCTGCCCGGTCTATCAACAAATTGTAATTTTCTGGTTTTTCCACACATGTGTAGATTTGGAGGGCTTCCAGGCATTAGATCTGGAAAATTTCAGTTGTTCCAGAAATTAGACACTCAGAGCTTTCCAACGAGCTATCATGAGCCTCGTTTCGACACCAGGAAGGCTGCAGAATGTTTCCGCCAAGTCAGGGGACCTTTTGCTGATGAAAATTTGAAGTATTTTTGTAATTTTTGAACCTCTAAAATCTGCTTTTTCCAAATGTGCGTTTAGCTATTTTTGCACATGGAAAATGATGCAAAGTCAATTATTTTTCCTTTTTTAGTACTTTTTAGATATTTTATGAGATATTTTTGTGCCTTGGGCTTTGCAAAGCCTCAAGGACAAGTTTAGATATTTTGATTAGGCCAATAGGAGAGGAAGTTGAACCATGAGGTTTTCCTCACTTGAGCCTATATATTCCAAAGGATTTCATTGTAAAACAAGGCTGAACTTGAGAAGAGAAGCAATATATGGTCATATGAGCTTTGGAGAAAATACTTGTGTTATGCTTTTGGATTGCCCCTTGGATGTTCTTGGATGAATGATGAAGGATTGTTGATGGATTCCATGACTTGGTAGAATGGTATAGTGTCTCTTGCTTTGTTGTTGTCTTCTAGTTTTCATTCATGATACATATTTCTTGCTTGCTATAGATCAGTAGAGAAAAAATTTGAGATATGCCCATGGAGGCACCTCAAATTTCCTGAATCTTCATAGCTTTCATGTTTTCTTCTTCCTTAGTTGCATTAAAGAATTCTTAACTACTCTTTAATAACTTGAGGATATTGTTGCTAGTTTCATTAATAGTTCTATGCATGTTGAGTAGGATGTATGGTGTGCCCTGCTTACCTATGACTATCCATAGTTCCATCCATGAAACTATCTCTTTGACTGATTAAGATTATCATTTTGTTTGAACCAAGGAGGCCTAGTCCCGATCTAGCCCTTTGCCTAAAACTATGCAAATCCTGTTGTTCAAAGTACCCAATAACTTGAAGTACTATGTTTAGGCGTTCCGACATAGTGTTTTGAGTTGTTAGTCTGTCTTATGTGTTTTCCCCAAAGTCTGATAGCCATTTCCCAAAGTTAGAGGGTCTTATACTTCTATGCATGGCTTGAATGTTTGTTTCTATGTGTTGATTAGTTTATAGTTACATTTTACACGATTAATGGTTTGCCCTACCATGTTTATGTTATCTATTAAACCAGTGATGCTTGAAACTCTTTGTTGTTCACAAACTTGATGTCCATTTACTCCATTTTTCCCAAAGATCCTTTCTACCTTGAATCAAATCGGCCCTTCAACAGCCTTGTATCGTCATCTAATAGCTTTCTTGACCTTTTGACCCCATAGCCCAGTTAATCTACATCTTGTTATCTATTTTATATCTTTGATCAGTTTCACCCCTCACAACTTAAAAAACCAAAACCAAAAACATACTCCATAACTAGCCTAAAATCAGAACACGATAAGCAAACACATAGATATCCCTTACACATATAGAGAGAGCCCTCTCTGAGTCCAGGAAGGCTAGGTCCTCAGGCTCCAAAGCTTGGTTTGATGTTACACTGTCATTTGGCTTGCCAATCAGCCAAATCACGAGACCCTAACATCTCACATGCTCTCTCTTCCTTTTTCTCCCTCCCTTTCTCTCCCAACTCTCTCTCTCTCTCTCTCTCTGCCCACCAACTATTTTACTATATCCCTCCCTCTCTCCCTATATATCCACCCCTCTCTCTCTCCAACTACATTACTATATCCTTCCCTCTCTCCTTCTCTCCATCTATCTTTATTTGTCTTTTTATATCACCCCTTAACATATACACTCTCTCTTCATCTCTCCCTTGTCACTCCCTCTCTTTGTATTTCTTCTTCCATCCCTCTCTTCCCCTCAAACTCCATCTCTCTATCCCCCCCTCTCTCGTCCTCTCTCTGAATTCCTATCTTTGGTCCTTCCTATCTCTCCCTTTCTCTCTTACCTCCCTCTTCCATCATATCTCTCTCCTCCAATCCTATCACTATCTCCCCCCCCTCCTTCTCTCTCTCCCCCCTCCATATTTGTGTCACTCTCTCTTTCTCTCTCTCTCTTACCCTTCTCTACCTCTCTCACTCCTCTCCCTCTCTCTCTCTCTTCATTCCTCCTCTCCCCTTTCGTTTAGTTTATCTCCATCTCTCCCTTGTCAATCCCTCTATATTTCCACCTCTATCACTCTATATCTTTGTTCTTCCCTCCCATATCTATCTAGATTTAATATATATCGTGATATATTTATATATTATAATATAAAAAATTGATATTGTATTAATCCAAAGTTATTAAATTTAATAATATTAATATTATAATATTATAATATGAATATTATATTTAATAATAATAATAATAATAATAATCTTTTAATATAATATTAGGGTTAAGAATGTTTTTTTTTTGCATGGTATTAATAATAATTTAGCCCATGGTATTTGGACCATAGGCTTCACCTAAATAAAACCTATTTTTTGAGTGTTCATAAATATAAAGCAGAGTGTGGAGAAAATATGAAAAGAGATTTTATTTACTTACCATACCTTTGCTTTATTTATATTTTTATTTATTTACCTTACCTCTTTATACCTCTTTTATATTTATTTATTTATCATACCTCTTTATACCTCTTTTATATTTATTTATTTACCATACTTCTTTTATTACGCCGTAAGGCGTCCTTATTTGAAAACAACTTTGCTGATGTGCATCGTGTCATAATGTGAAACCCTTAGATTATATGTTAGACGATTCAAACATTTTCAACCCTTGATCTAAAAATTAGTTTACAATGCAGTTATGAAGGTAGGGCATTGGCTGACTTGCACATTCCCGGATTTCGGATTTCAAAAATGCGTAGGGTTTTTGTGCTGTCTGTGTGTTGATAACAGAGGTTTGTTTGTTAGCTCGTTGTGAGCGTGAGCGAGAATGGCAGGCAACTGCGCATCTACACAGTTTCAGGTAACCTCGTCGTGGGATGTCCTTCCTCCACAGTTTCAGGTTAGTTTGCCATTTGCGAATTTCTTGATCTGTAACTGTTTTTCTTGTAGATCTGTTTGCCAGGTGCTCCTCGAGCTCGATGATCTCACTGTGGGCGGGGTCATCAATGGCTACGGCGTCGAGGGCAGCAGCCACCTGTTTGGCCTCTTCTCCGATACCTGCGTTGCCTATGAGCTCGTCTTGGCTGATGGTGCTCTGGTCAGGGTCACTGCTGACAATGAGTACTCTGATCTACCCTGGTTTTCAAGGGTTACTGAAATATGGTTAGACGGTTTCGCATCCTTACGGAAAAGTAAGTAAACGGTTGTGTGTAGGTCGAGCCAACATTGGTATCTTCTGGGAAAGATTTTGGTATCGGGAGTAGAACTGAAGAAGGGGAGGTGGCACCCCAGGTGCTCCTCGAGCTCGATGATCTCACTGTGGGCGGGGTCATCAATGGCTACGGCGTCGAGGGCAGCAGCCACCTGTTTGGCCTCTTCTCCGATACCTGCGTTGCCTATGAGCTCGTCTTGGCTGATGGTGCTCTGGTCAGGGCCACTGCTGACAATGAGTACTCTGATCTCTTCCATGCAGTGCCCTGGTCGCATGGCTCCATTGGCTTGCTTGTCGGAGCCGAGTTCCGACTCACTCCCGTCAAGGAATACATGAAGGTCACTTACAGTCCTGTGACTGGTACCCTGGACGACATTGCCAGCCCCTACCTGGAATCTTACCGCCTCCCTCAAAACGATTACGAAGAAAAGGTAAATTTGATCACAAAGACCAAATGTATTTTTGTGGGATTTGAATCTTAAATGTCACTCGGTAGGACTAATCTTGGTAGGTCATTTCACTTTACCGGGATTTGAATTTTGGTAGGACTGGAATCTTGGCAGGGCATATCACTCACCAGGATTTGAATTTTGGTGGGATTTGGGATTGTCTTAGTTACCCACTTTCACAGAGCTGGAAAAGCACTATTGGCATTTTGTCCTCTTTTTGATGAAATGGTGTTTATCATTTGATTGTTGTGCAGGTGCCTGATTTTGTTGAAACTATGATCTTCAACGACACAAACGCTGTGATCACAACAGGCAGGTATGCTTCAAGAGAAGAGGTGACGCGCAAAGGGAATGTGATTAATGAGATTGGATGGTGGTATAAGCCCTGGTTCCACACCCATGTTGCCATTGCGTTGAAGAGAGGCAAGTTTATTGAGTATGTGCCTGCTCGTGAGTATCACCATCGGCACACCAGATCCTTGTATTGGGAAGGCGTTCTCATTGTTCCCATGGGGAATCATCCCCTGTTCCGCTTCTTCCTCGGATGGCTGATGCCCCCCAAGATTACTTGTCAACATATCCTTTCCTTCTGCTCTTTCCAGCATAAATTTATCTTAATCAGCGATTAACCAACGATCTATTAAGTGGGGAAATAACTCGTAAAACTAAGTCATAGGTAGTGAAAAATCGCATTGTTCAAACATGCTGCGATCGGATATTTCAATCGTTGAGATTGCAGAATTCCGGATGCAATAGTAAGGGTTTAGGGTTTTGAAGGATTGCATGTGCAATAATATGGGTTTAGAGTTTTGAGGCAGCTGAATCCATTTAGGTGTTCAAAAATACAATTTCAGCCATAGAAATTGCAATTTGACCAAAAAAATACATTTGCTGGTGATTATGTCATATTGCGTGAAAAAGTCTAAATCTTATAATGTGAAGACTTCCACTCTTCCTATAATTGAGGAGCATAATTCCATTTAACTTTTGAGCTGCACAGGATCAATTATGTGGTAAGAGGGATTAAATGCTGCAACTGTGCTTGCACCCTCAAATCACTAATATGGTCTAATTATGTAGCAAACTCCCCTGACACTTCTTGAATGATCTGGCACTTTGATTTTGAACTTATTGTTGTTTTCTGATTTTGAACTTATTGTTGTTTTCTCAATTATCTAAGTTGACGCAGAATTGGGAAAAACCTATTAGCCTCATTTATTTCGAGCCTAGTAAACTTTAAAATTACTTTCTTTCTTTACCACTGGATTAACTTTTCCCTTTCCACATACACATCCAGATTAACTTTTTCACATATGCATCTGGCGTTTGTGTTTGAGATATGGACATTTTGTTTCAACTTGAAAGTTAGCAATTTCAATGTACATCACAGTTCGCGAGTAACATGCTGACATCTTGTTTCATCTTGGGAGTTAGCAATTTTAAAGTGCATCACAAAACGGGGTTTACATAGAGGTCTGTAATCACATCCATATTCAATGCAATCACCTTCAGGATGTATATCAAAACAGGGTTTAGGGTTTCATTTTGGGAGTTAGCAATTTTAAAGTGCATCACAAAACGAGGTTCACATAGAGGTTCACATCCATATTCAATGCAATCACCTTCAGGATGTATATCAAAACAGGGTTTAGGGTTTACACGAGTCTGTGCTAGATGTTTTCTGATTTTGAACTTATTGTTGTTTTCTCAATTATCTGAGTTGACTCGGAATTGGGCAAAACATATAGAGCCATCATGTCACCATGCACAAATCCTGTATCATTGTAGAACTCTGACTATGCTTGAAATTTCTTATTATTCATTTCATATTTATATATGGCAGATCATTGTAGAACTCTGACTATGCTTGAAATTTCTTATTATTCATTTCATATTTAGCACAATCAAATGAAACTTGGTTGGTATATGCTGCTATTGTGAACAGTGAACATTTACTGAGTGGAACTGAAACCAAGAGATTGAAAAAGATAATTGTAAAATTTGGGACAACAGCATTAAACTTGGTTGGTATATAAGAATTATCTCATCTTCGTGATAAATTGAAGGATGTGCAACATATAAGAAATATTTGAGGAACAACCTTATTAGAGATCTCAGAATTTTTCTATTTGTTTGCAAACAGGGGACTGCCATAATGCCCAAGGAGAAATAGGCATGTGCCTTGAAGGTGCCATAAACAATTACACTTCTCAGCTTGAATCTTATGGCAGCAGAGCCGACAGAGAAAAATGTATGTTTATCCTGTATTGCCACCATCTTACAATGTTCTCTATCTGTGACATGTGTTTTACATCTTTAAGTGCTTTCACAGTGAATTATATTTGAGTGTGGTATAATTAAAATACCAGTGGATGCTAATACCCATTTGTACAACTTGCAGATAACTTAACAGAAGCTTTACTATTTCTCTCTCATTTTATGGGAGATGTTCATCAGGTCATGTCCTGTCTATTTTTACATTTTCGATATGGATAATTTATTGGGAACTTATTCATTGATACTGATTAGTGAAAAATATATTTGTAGCCTTTACATGTGGGATTCAGTACAGATGAAGGTGGAAATACAATCATATTAGACTGGTACAGGCAAAAGAGTAATTTGCATCATGTAAGTAAATACAATATCCTCTGCCCTGTAGTTGGATTAAAGTTATTGTGCAATGAAAGATTTTTATGATGATGACCTTGAGGTTATGATCTCATCAATTCAGAGAAATATTACTGTATGTGCCTTCCTCTCTCATTTCAAAAGTGCAGTTGACTTGGTGGATTACTTATTTAGTTTATCATCTGCCCTAGTCAATCTTTATAACGGGTTGTTTAGTTTGGAGTCTAGGGACTATTAGCTGGGTGAGGATATTTGTTTGAGTTATATATATACTTACATATACATTTTGATACTTACAACGACTATTGTTTCTATGGGCAAGTGCAGCCACTGCTAAGTGAAGAATCATCAATGGCAGTGAAGAAACTGCTCCCTGAGTATGGCATAATGAATCTCAGAAAAAAAGTTTCAAGTTGGGTTTCTATTAAAAGCATTTATCTTAATAGGTTTTAATGCCGGGCATGCTAAGCAAGAGAATTGGCATACATAGTTGATTCCTTTAATGGAGTATGCTTAGCTTCATGAAAATAATTTCCAGGTGTACAAAGGTCCAGTTAGGAACGTAAACCCTTCACTTTCATGATAACCGTTTTTTACACACTTCATACTATAATAAAATCTTTAATACTGAAAACACTCAGCCATCCACCAAAGACAATTTATTGTGCTCACTAATATCCATCTGCTCTATTATATGTAGTTCAAAACATTAAATCCAAGGATTTCAAAGTTGAAATACATAATAAAAGCCATATACATTCATATCTGCATAATAGCAGATTAGTTATAAGACAAGTAAACTATTTCATGGATTTCAAAGATGAAATATAGATGAAAGGCATTTACATTCAGATCCGCATAATAGTAGAATAGTCGTAAGACACAAGCAAACAATTTCATATATATTGACCAGAAAAACTTAATACTGATAAAAGAGAGTCCCAACATATTGTCAGTGGTGCTGACCACCAGAACAATCTTCCAACTTGACATAAGAAGGTCACTCATGAGCTGGCTGAACAGGGGTACAAATACGGGGTCACAAGATCACTAGCAACACTCAACTTGATCCAGGAAACCTCGTATAATCAATAATCAGTCTTATTGCACAAACAATCAAACATAGTGAGGTGTACTGTCCTGTTACACCTCACAAGTAACTACATTTACTTCCATGTTGCTCACCACATGCGGAAAGAACACTGGTAGTTGACTAGAAATGCCAGCATTCGAGTAATGGTGATCACTACCACTAACGACATTTATTTCCATGTGAACCACCATGGGATCAAAAGGGAGAGAGCCTGTTTCTAGTTGACTCCCAGTGTTCATTCAGCATATAGTGACCACTACCAGGTCAGACCTTCCCCTTTTTTAATTGAAAATGAATCATATCATTTTACCATAGATCGATATAGATGTACAACAACAATGATACATCAAGGAGCTAATGAATGGAGAGTTGTGGCACAAAATCACTCTTTCTACTTAAGCAATGAGAGCAAGCATGTCATCTTCAGCTCTAACTGGAAGAGAATGTATACTTTTCCTAGAAAGGGGCATTACAAGATCAACTTAAGGCACTATTTCTCAAGTAAGCACAAATGGCAAGTATAGCTGGAGAAACTGGGCAGAGGAGAATGGAACAGTTCATTTGCCTATGATCTTTTCATCCAAACTACTCAAGTTGAAAAGGTGGTTATTCTACTGTTCCACTTATATCACAACAAGGAATGGGCTCTGCTTCATTCAAAATTGAAAAACTTCAGTATGGCTTGGAAAAGAAGGCGGGGTTTCTTAATTAAGGTTTAAAATCCCTAACCTCATTTGGAATTCCTTGTGTCATCTTATAGATTACCATATTCATCTTCAATACTCCATGATCAAATGCCTAATCTAGTGACTAGTCCTTCAGAAAGTACATCTACAGATTGAAAACTTCTTATTTCCAGTTTGCTTGGAGTCATTACATCTTTACTCCTATTAACAATTGTATTCCACATAAGAATCTTACGGCGTTTCCTTTGCAACATTTGATGATGGTGCAATGGGACAAGAATCCTGAAACAGGGAGTTGGGTATTTTACCACACATTAAAAACCTCCAGGAAGTATCCATGGTTGATGTTGTATCTGCGTGCTGATGCTACTCAAGGCTACTCTGGAGGATACCATTATGAAACTCGGGGATGATGAGGCAGCTGCCAGAGTCACCAAATTTTAAGGTTCGTTTGACCCTCAATATAACACAAGGGGGTGGTCCAAAGGGCCAGTTCTATCTCACTGATATTGGGAGTTGCTGGAAAAATGATGGAAGCCCATTTGATGGGATGTACAGACTGATGTTACTAGATACAGTGAGATGATCATTAACCCAGATGTTCCCAATTTCTGCAACCCAACCGCCCTTGCTAATTGTCCCCCTTATCACACCACTGCCCAAGGCAAAAATATCTATAGAAATGATACAAATAACTTCCCATATACTGCATACCACTATTACTGCTCCCCAGGCAATGCACAACATTTGGAGAAGCCTTCTGGCATTTGTGATCCATACAGTAATCCACAGACACAGGAAATTATGCAGTTATTGCCACATCCAGAATGGGCAGTCCATGGTTATCCCTCCAAGAGTGGAGAAGGATGGATTGGTGATCCTAGAACCTGGGAACTAGATCTTGGAGCCCTCTCTAGCAGATTATACTTCTATCAAGTAATTCTTTTGTTTTATTATATTCGATTTTTGTTGACATAGAATTCCAGAATAGCACTGTATAGACCTGTGATCAGTCCAATTTTTTTTATTTTTTTTATATTAGTAAGTTTTCAGTGTTAACTATTTAAAATTGCTTCCTCTGTTTCTTGCTCCAAGTTAAATACCCAACCCCATATTTGATTCATGAGTGCCTTGATGGGTGTGGTGTTGCAGGATCCTGGGACTGAACCTGCAAGGAGATTATGGAATTCGATTGATGTTGGCACTGAAATATATGTGCGTGACAAGGATGAAATCGCAGTATGGAGTGTTAGTGACTTTGACGTTGTTATTCCGGTGGCAAATAGAACCTGAGAATCAGTTACACTTCATGAAGATGAAGTATGCTGCTGTAATAAATCCAACAAGTATCCAGAATCAGTCAAACTATTTCATTCAATCATTGAAGTCAATTGGTGGATGCCATTTTTTGTTCTTGAGGTTTTCGTGCTGTCTCTCACTGTCAACAAATTCTGAAATATGCATAATTTTGTGGCCCATTGAAGTGGCAATGAGTTTTCTTATTATAATTACTTTTATATTTCCATCTTATTGAAACCTACGTAGAGAGACAATTTCCAATTGGAACTCTATTTGGATAATATTTGTTTCTACTGGATTCCCAGGTCTGATGTCCTATTAAATGTGCTCACTGTCAGCCACGCATTTCATAAAAATATAGCTCAGAAGTCAGTGAAGAATTTTTCTATAAACTTATTAACCTTGATGTCTAAGACATCTTTTACAGATCTAGGAGAATGCATGGCAGATTTCCTTTTTGAATTGAACCCTCAAAATTACTGCCCTTGTGTACTTCTTTCAAACATTTATGATGCTTCTTCTGGCAAGTGGAATGGCGTTCAAAGGGTGCGAAAAATGATGAAGGACAAAAGGGTAAACAATACTCCTGGATATAGTTGGATTGAGGTGAGTAAACATGTGCATGCTTTTATTGTAGGAGACAGATTGCACCCTTGAACAACGAAAATTTATGAGAAGTTGAAAGGATTATCTATGCAGATTAAGACAGCAGGATATGTGCCTGACACAAGTTTTGTCTTGAATGATGTAGAGGAAGAGTAGAAAGAACAACTTCTTAGCCACCATAGTGAGAACAACAACTTGTAAACATCTGCACTAAACCTGTGGAATCACCTACTTTTCTTCAGTTACAATTAATGCTTGGGGTAAAAGAAGTTGTGCTTGGGGGTCATGTTAAGTCTTCCTACCTTCATTTTTGTTTATGTTTCTTTCTCTCTTTCAGGGAGGAGCTTTTTCCTACAGGTTTTTCTCATTTGTGATGAGAATTTGACTTTGGAGACCCATTTTGTCTTATTTAGTTACTCTTACATTTCACCAAAAGGGTCTGTTAGAATAATTTTCCAATGCAGGGCCAACTATCATTAATGGTAAGTTTACATAGATACCATTTACAGAGGCATCCTTACTGTCCACCTCTAACAACTATATTTTGTCATTTTTGGGCCCTTTGCATTCTTATATATGTTAGATATTCTCTTATATTTGACCCACAACTACATCAATTCCATTCTGTCTTGTAGAAGATTTTATTTTGGTTTTTCTATAGTTTCTATCCCTCCAACATTCTTTTAAACATCATCAGTTTTTGTTGTTTTGGCTATCTGTTTCCTAATTCCTTTATATCTATTTTTGACAATCAATATCTTAATTTCTCTGTTTAACATCAAATTAATTACAATTGATTTCTTTCTAGCTTCTTCCTTTACGGCGTTTCCTTTGCAACATTAGGTGCAATTGCTAGTTTTATGACCAACTGTTTAATTTGATTAACCTCGTGTGAGGAGTTGCTCTGCTTGAATAGATGAGTCAAGTCAGAGTCCATAAGATTCATACATGGGAGAACATGCTTTCGAGTTCACCATTTTTCTGCTCTCGCTTCAAGGTACCCAGCTTCACGTACATGTGGAAGGTGGAGGTGTCGGCTTCCGCTCTTTGCACGTAGTTTTCTCACGCTCTTTGGAAGGTGAGCCGTTCGAGTAAGAGGGACAACTCAAGATAGAAAATTCGATGTATCCCACACCTGAAGATATGCTTTAGACCATTAACAATTAACAATGTGGATCCCATGCAAACAAAATGTGTTCATTACAAATAACATCCTACTTTTTTCATTATAAGATAACCATATCACTTCATAGATGGCTTTGGTAATTCTTCCATATTAAGAATGCAAGGGGTATTTCAACATGTCATTCTAGTATTTGGTTTTATTTAGAATTTTTTTTAGAAATTTTGTTTGATGACGATATAAGAATTTATATTTCAATTTGATATAATAGAAATATTTGGAATTGTATTTGAGATGCTCCATAATGTTAATGGAAAAAGTGTTTTTATCGTTTGCAACAAAACTATGCTTTACATTTAAATATAAATAACTTAAGAGCTCAAATACAAGTTTGAAAACATAAAATGAGATATACAAACATCCAAAACTTGAATCATGAACTTGATGAGAATAATTTTAAGTGTGTTTTAATTGAAAGTAACAACATTAACAAGTATTTATACATGCTAATCAATTAAAGGTTGTTGTCACAGTATGTATGTGTGTGTTGTCAATGGAAGATGAAACATATACATGTATGACAAGATTAACACAAAAGCACAACAATGTTATACATGTTATGCAATAACTGGGCTTGAAATTATACATAATGATTTCATAGTTCAACGAACATGACTTATATATATAGTGATGAATTAGATGGTGAATAACTAAACATATGTACAATAAAAATATGTGATGTCATATAAATGTAATCAACAAGTGAGTAAGTAATCATATACATGATGATATGGCATCACAAAAACAATTAATGTTTGTTGTGTTCTCAAGATGTGAATGTCATTCTTGCCATTCAACTCGTATTTTGTGCACCTCTTCATGGATGTAGATTGTTTTTTGCAGTTTCCTTATCTTCCGTAGCAAGATAAATAGATAGATGAAACAGATAAAGAGGCAGTGATTGTGGGGGAATAAGCCCTGCTTGTATATCTTGTATGTAAGTTCATGTTGTCAATTCTTGGCAATATTCATAGAGCATGTTTAAGTATCCCGTATCCAGCATATGTTGGTCATGAAAAAGAGAAATGGTAATTGTTGCGACGTGTATGCCGAAAGCATTATATATATATATACATTTGTTTATTTAATTTCAAAAATATGAATTTCTTTTCTAAAAAGAATGAAAATAATATGAGGTTAAATGTAATACTAAGAAACATATGTGGAATTTGGTTAAGTAGCAAGTGATGTTTACCATGGGTAACATGTTAGGAGTGTATGGTTAGCTTAGAGTGTATTCTCCGTGAGATTTTGATGCAAGCAATGACTTTCCTGTTGTCTATGCTTGATATATGGATTTTCTTCACACGTGATATGTGTGAGAATGGAAAAGGTGATTGATTCGGCTGTCTCGATGGGCTCCATCTTACTTGTTGGGGTTCAAGAGAGGAGGAAGTTACACTATGAAGAAGAGAGGAATTATCTCAGAGGTTGGATCTCAAGTAGAGCATAAATTGCAAATGGGTTGAGTTGTACATCCTTTGTAGTAGGGATAATTATTTAGTTTATATTCAAGTGCCGCAAGTATACATGATTTGAAAACAAATAATTCATAAGCCTTTTCAAGGATTATGCCTCTTTTCACAACTCAATATGTCCAATTCAAATCATTCAAGGTAAATGATTTGGCACAAGAGGACCTCTCGGGGAAAGTTGATCGCATGGCCACCATGAGTTATATTAACCTCACCACTGAGCATGAGTGACTTGTAGAATGAGGTTTACGTGTAATGAATGATAACATTGAATAGTTAAATGAATACAAATTCAATTTATAGACATATAAATGATGGAGGAAGAATGAATTGACATTGCTACAAATGTTGATATGTAGGTTATGTAAATGTGAAGGGTAAAATACATATTTGGAACTATTGAACAAGAGTCTTGTCAAAATATATGTTATTGTAGCATCGAACATTGATAGAAAGATAGTATGATAGGCTAAATTTTGAGTTTATTTTATTTGTTTAACATGAAAGACAGTATGAATAGACAAAATAATTAAAACATTCAATTTATTAGACATATAAACGATGGAGGGAAAAATTAATTGAAGTTCCTACGAAAGTTGATATGAAGATGTAAATTGTGGAGTAAACATATATATTTTGGAATTACTGGGAAGAGTTTCATCAAAGAAAGTGTGTACCACAACAACATTGCCATATTTCAAATAATATGGAAAAATGAACTATACCAGAGATGAAACTTCAGTAGTTTAACAATAGTGGTCTTTTCACTATGAAGAATTTCAAAGGCGACAAATAACGCAGTCGTTATGCAAATGGAAATTATTGTATGTCTGTAAGGACCTCTTTCATGCAAATTTATATTGATGTCCTTTTGAATTAATCCAAGATTGCTACAAGTGTTTGACACCATTCAAGAAGTTTGTATTGATAGAAAGTGTAAGTAGGAAAAGGTGGTCTCGAAATCTTTCCACAGACATTTCCTAGAGATCGGCTTAGTTGATAGAAAGAAGGAAACAAGTATTTTGTTGTGATGCTCATGAACTCATTTCCATGGTCATTGAAAAGTTGTGACGCTTTCAAGTGGCTGTGTGGTCATGTAACTCAATTTTGTTGTAACCAGAGTCACATTCTGGGAAGTCACTACACTTTTTGTGCAATGCCAAAGATTGTTATAATGGAAAACATTGCCACACGCTTTCCATTGAATAATGACATGCAAGAAAATAGAAGTCATTCATGTGAAGAGAAGTCATATTTGTATGAACTCGAAACCCATATTTCTTTTCTATGTCAAGATGCAAGTAATTTCATGAACTATTTTGTGCTAAGGCTCGCTAGAAGTAACACCGTAGTTTCAACACAAATATGATAAGAAGAGTTATAACATATTTCGGCCACCAACTTATGAAAGAATCCTCAGGGTCTCTTTTGCGCCATTCCGGGTTTGAAGTTTGGGGAGGGAGAAGGAACTTTCGAGGAGAAGGCTCAAGGGATTGGAGCCATCTCCTTTCTTCAGGCAGAAGCATTGGATCTTCTTTAAAAAACTGTTGTTGAGCATCTTCCAAGAGAAAGGCTTTAGCTTTAGCTGCAACCTGAAGAGGGGAATGTCGAAATCCATTGAAGATCTGGTCATTACGAGCCAGCCAGAGCTGCCAGCAAACAAATTTGGGAATAGCTGTCCAAACTTTGAGCCAGAAAGACTTGATGGGAATGCTGTGTGGGTAGTAATTGTTCCAAGAGGCAAACAGATCAGCCACTGTACTTTGAGGAAAAACGGAGGTCTGAAGATCCAAGAGAGTAAGTTCCCAAACTTTCTTAGCAAAAATGCAGTCCAAGAATAAATGTTGCGCATTTTCAAGGCTGTTTCTACATAGTTCGCACCTATGAGGCCCTGCAATGTTCCTTTTCTCTAAATTGTCTCCTGTTAGTAGTTTGTTGTGAACCAGAGTCCAGAAAAAAAAATTCACTTTTGGGAAGGCTAGGTTGTCCCATACTCGTTTCCAAAATGCCGGAGTGTGGCTGCTGTTCTTTGTGTCCTATAGAATTTTGTAACCTGCTGCAGTGGAATACTTGCCAGTCTGTCCCCAAGCCCAACTGTCTCTCATGAATCGATTTTCAGGAGTGGAGTCTTCCAACAGCTCTATGAGCAGAGTTTTTTGGGGCGTTAATCGGTTAGGGATGCCATGGAAGTCCCATCTGACCCATTCTCCACGATGATCCCAAACAGAGAGTTTGTATAAGTTATTGATGCCAGCACGGATCAACCAGTCTCTGAGATCCGAGATGTCCTCATTCACCTCCAAAGAGTCATGCCCCATGATACGATCATACCACAGATTGGTATGCTTGCCATTGCCCGGCACTATGTACAATGATTTTTTAAAGAAGGAACTGCTTTTGCAACAGAGATTCCAAACTTGCGTGCTGTTGGCTGAGGGATCGAACTGCATATTTCTGAATGATAGATTATGAGCGTATTTGGACAGCAAAGTAGTGCAGATCGGGAGATTGGGCTCATGAGCCAATTTCCACAGGAGATTTCCTCCCAACGCCAGGTTAACGAGGGAGGGATCGCGGATTTGAAGGCCACCCTCAGCTGTCGGTCTTTTAACCAGATCCCAATTGGCAAGGTGCATTTTTCTTTCATTGCCTTTCCCTCCCTGCCATAAAAAAACCTCTTAACAGTTTCGATATCTGATCCATAACGTTTCTGGGAGCTAATAAGAAAGCAACTTGATAAATTGGGAGCGCAGACAGTAAAGACTTTATTAAAATTACTTTGCCTCCTTTGGTTAGCCAAAAGCCACCCCAAGCAGATATTTTTGCTTTGATTTTGCATATGATATCAGTCCAGAGCAACCTCCTGTTAGGTCCATTTGTAATGGGGAGTCCCAGGTATTTGATTCGATCCCATTGGGCATGCCCTCTAAACCCAAGGATATTCGAGATGCTTATGAGCTCTTCTTGATCGATGTTCCAGCTGTAGATTTCACTCTTACACTCATTGACCAGAGCTCCTGAAACTCTACAGTAGCTTTTTAGGACTGTGTCGAAGGCTTTGGCAATTCTGGTAGACGCCCCTCCGAGGAGCAAAGAATCATCAGCAAAGAGCGCATGATTTAGAGGATCAACACCAGCTGTAGGTTTCAAACCAGGAAGAGAGCCAGCAAATCTTTCTGCTCTGAGTTTTCTACTAAGGGAGTCGGCCATTAAGATATACAGGAAGGGAGAGAGAGGGCATCCCTGCCTGATGCCTCTCTGAGCTTGGAAGAAGCTTGAAGGGCGGCCATTGACAAGGGGGGCGATCCACAGATTGTCGATGCAGGCATTTATAAGCTGGACAAAGTGAGAAGAGAAACCAAAGGAGAGGAGAACTTTAATGAGGAAAGATCGGTTAACTCTGTCAAACGCGTTTGCCATATCTAATTTTATCAACATACCTTTCTCTTTTCGATGCTTGCTGGAGTGGATGGTCTCCTGAACTTGAATGACATTGTCGAGGATATGCCTGCCCTCCACAAAACCTCCTTGGGGGCTGGAGATCAGCCTTTTGAGCAGAGGCTTGATCCTGATTGCAAGAAGTTTGGCCAGAATTTTATAAGATGCGTTACAAAGCGAGATAGGTCTGAACCTTGCAAATGTTTCAGGATTGGATTCTTTGGGAATTAAGGCTAGATAAGTGGAGTTGGTTCCTCCACCGATCTTAGCTTTTTTCATGAATCCCTTTATCATTTTTTGGAGGTCAGTTTTAATGATATCCCAGCAAGCTTTGTAGAAATGTATAGTGAATCTGTCTGGGCCCGGAGCCTTGTCCGACTCCATGGACCAGATAACCTTGATGATTTCCTCCTCAGTCACCTCACGGGACAAAGCCGCATTATCATCAGGTCGGATAAGATGTGGAATGTTAGAAAGAAAGTCTGCAGTTTCCTCTTCGAAGATCTGAGGTCCCTCACTGTATAAATTCCTGAAATGGCTATCAGCAGCAGCTTTGACTTGAGCGAAACCTTTGCAGACAAAGCCCTCTACGGTTTTTATTTCAGAGATATGATTTCTGGACAGCCTTGCTCTGTATTGTCTATGGAAGAAGGAGGTGTTCCGATCACCTGCTTTTAGCCACAGACTTCTGGATTTGATTCTCCAATATTCTTCTTCTTTTCGGAAGGAGCGGTATGTTGCACATTGGGCCTTTATTTCTTGTTCCAACAGGTCCGAAGTGACCTCATTGCTTTCCATGTCTGCTTGCAGATTCTCCAGGGTATGCACTGCTTCTTTTCTTAGACTGGTTGGAGTAGGGACTGGTTTCCTAATCCAATCCTTTAAAGCATGTTTAGTGGCCTTAATTTTTTGCTCCCAAACAAAACTTGAGGACCCTGAGAAAGATTTGGCCCAAGCTTCTTTCACTATATCAGTAAAGCCTTCTCTCTCAATCCATAAGGGGCTGAAACAGAATGGTAGAGGGCCAAGGTCTTCTTCTTCTTCTAGGAGGAGCTGAATCGGCTTGTGATCGGAGGTCAGCTTGGGGAGAATTTTGGTCTTGATTATCTTATTGTTCATCATAAGAGAGCTTTGAACCAGAAATCTGTCCAGGCGGGCATAAATGTGGTCCGACCTAGATCTGTTGTTGGACCAAGTGAAAAGTCCATGAACAGGATTGAAGTCTAGAAGATCCCAGAGCTGCGTGAGCTCTTCCACAAAAGCCAGCATAGGATCTTTGCTGCTGGAGCCACCCCTCTTCTCTTTAGATTTCAAGACTATGTTAAGGTCTCCTGCTATGATAATGTTGCTTGGATTATGTTGATCTAAAAAAGCTGAGAGAGAGTTCCAACATTCTCGTTTTTCATTGTATGTGACAGGGACATAAAGATTAAACAGAGAGATAGTCAACTTACTTGCGCAATGTGTCAACTCAGTGAAGATCCAATGCTGAGTTTCATGGGATCTTTTTAACTGAAATAAATCTTCTGTCCAGAGAGTTGCCAGACCTCCAGAAGTTCCCCGTGAGCTTACAGCTTTGCCTGCACTTTTCTTCCATTTTGACATGCTGATATCTAGAAGAGCACGCCCTTCTATCTTCGTCTCTTGGAGCATGAGAATGTTTGAGGGTTCTATTTTTAGGAGATCCATTACTGCTTCAGCTTTGGAGGCGCTCCCCAATCCTTTGCAATTCCAAGAGGCGAGCTTCATAATTTACTTGAGGGGAGGGATAAGGCCTCCCTTAGAAGGCCTTGGTCTGGTATTTCTTCCGATGGACATTTCTATGGTGGACTGGCTTCCTTGAACTTTGAGTCGTTCTGCCTCCTCTTCCCTTAGTTCTTTGCGAGATTTCCTGCCTGCTCTTTTGGAAGGGCGCTCGAAAATTTCATCCTCTGATGAGCCAGAGCTTTCTGTTGCTTTTTTTTTCCTTGTAACTTCAGCATATGAGGGGTTGGAGGCACTGCCTTGTGAGGCATCGACTTGTGCTGCTTCTTCTCCATCCTTATTAGGGGGAGAGACTTCTGTATGTTCCTGATTTTCCTCGGTCAAGTTTGCAGGAGTGGTCTGAGCTTTTTCTGCTCCATTCAGGGGAGCGTCCTTTTCTTGATTAAGCTTGGAACTGCTTTGAGCTCCGGATGTGTTACCTTTGCCATTTCCTTTTTTTTGATGGGTGGTTTTTTGGACTAAAGTCCATTGGTCCTCTTTTGCTTTGTCTGTTTGCTCGTCAACCTTTTTCTTGCAGTGCTTTGCGAAATGCCCATGGCCATGACAGTGTCTGCATTTGAAAGGGATTTGTTCATAATCCAGTTCCTGAATGTGAGTCCACCCAGTAACAGTGAGCTTGATAGCTTCAGGCAAGCCCTCTTCGAGATCCACTTCCACGCATATTCGGGCACATGAATACTGGTATTTTCTTGTAGCTTGGTCGATGTATTTTCCTAGAGCACTGCCAATGATCTGAAGAGTTTTTTGGTTCCAGCAGTGAAGAGGCAGATGGGGAAGACGCACCCAAACCGGGACGACAGAAGGGGCTTCCTGGGAGGGATCAAAGTCGGGGGACCATTTGTTTAGATACAGACCTTGAGGTCCCATGAAGTAAGGGCCATTTCTGAAGATTAGGCTTCGATCATCCGGGCTTTCGAAGACAAATACGAAGAAACCTTTACCCACGAAATAGCTTTTGACCCCCTCCTTGATCAAAGGGGACCAGTTTCTTTGAGTCCAGTCCTCAACCGACTTGGGGGAGGGCCAAAGGCCCGTAAACTGGCCAATGAGGCCTCTCTCAGCTAGATTCAGAGCAGCTTTGCAAGTCTCTGCTTCAGGAAGGGCAACCGTGGGGATAGAGTCCAACTTCTTGACAAATTTCTGCTCACTGGCGGAGGGAGGGCGCTTCGGACCAGCGGCAAGCATAGCCATGAACGCGGAAACCTCCGGAGGAGGGGTGTTGGGGGGGGCAGAGCCCCCACAGGACTCCATAAGGAGGGAAGGCGCACCGGAACTGGGCGGGATCAGCAAGTAGGCAGCCCAGAAGGATACCCGAGGGCCCAAGAACACGCTGCGCTTACTCAACATGCAAATGAATGCGCAAAACACAAAAGACCACCGCGTAACCTTGGAAGGAAGGTGGAACCCACGGAGCAGAGGAGGGGGCCGAGGCAGGCCTGCGGCCACGAACGCAGAGAACCAGCAGGGCGCCTAGGTTGGTTCCAAGGCATGTACCGGTAAAAAGATTACTGTGTGAAGGCATTTTTGATATTACTACAAGTGGATGGTGCAGATATACATGTGATGGAGATGATGGCTCAGTTGTGATGACACACTTGTTGAGTTGGAATATTAGGTCTTCATCTAGCTATTCATGCTTGTGCTCATGGATATGACTTCGTAGTGATTTTTTTTCCTCATGATGATGATGTTGTTGTATAGTTGTCAAATATTGTGGAGGGATTGTTGGCAGTATTTCCAACCTTTGCTTATTATCCTTTTAGGTCAACTTGGTAGTGACACTTGAGATAATTTTTTCATGGATATCAGAGGATTTTCATGGGTTTTTAGAGGTTCTAAAATGTTAGGAGATGCCCCCCCAAGTAGATAAAAAAGTCCTGAAAGATTGGAGTTGACCAGATGCAGGATCAAGGCTGCAAGAATCTTGAGAAAACTCGGTTTTGAGAGGCATACACAGGTATTGTGAAGGAAACATACGTATACGTAGGTTTTATGAGGGAAAGTCACATATACGTCTTAGAAGTGAATTTCTTTTCATTCCTCGTGCACATCGGGAAAATTTGACATGGTAATTCGTGAAAGCTTCTAAATTAATTAGTTAAGGTTGTAAATGGTTTGAAAAGGTACTCCAATAATGCGAAGACCTTAAGTGCACAAGTATTGGTAATAGTGGATTGATTTGTCAATTTTGTGCACTCTTGATACCAACCCCAAGATCAATTTCTCCCTTCATGTTTTATATACTTAATTTTGGAGCTAAAGTGATAGATGATGGTGAGTTTATGTGAGGAAGAAAAGGCTGCATAATGTGAGTATGCTTCAGACCTAGCTATGAGAAGAGTTTCTTTAGTTAGTGAGTTTAAATGACAGTTAATGGAGCAGATTGTTGAAGCGGTGCATCAATACTTAGATCAGATTTGAGGTTTTTGTAGAAGAGATTGTTTGGAGAGTTTTTGCATGTTGCTGGAGTATATTTTGTTGGTGACTCTTATTTTGGTTTTTATCAGGATCTGCTGATGAGTTTGACACATAGCCATTGTGTTGTATGTTGCTAATTTTAGTATGCAACAATTATATTTTTCATTGAGGGTTTGATATTATGGTTGAGTATGTGATATGTTTATGCTGATAGTGATGATATCATTTATTTTTTTATTGGATGGATTGTGGCCACTATTTTGCTCGAGTAGAGAGCATATTTGTGGTATTATTTTAATTTGATGAGATTTTATTGTTGCTGGAGATCGTATTGCAAATCTGAATCAAGTTGAGTAGAATATCTTGGGACCCAATATGAAAATAGATGAAACAAGGTCTGCATAGAGTAGAGGAGCAATGACTTCATGGGTGTGGAGTAGTGATTGTGAAGTTTCAGTAAAAGGAATAGTTTCTCAATCCAATTGGAGTTGGATAGTCCAATCGGAGTTGGGAGAGGATCAATTAATCGTGGTGGATTTCAGTGGATGGTAGTCCATAGATATGTGTGAGAACATAGTCTTCCAAGATGATCAGTTGAATCGAGCCTGCAAGCTTATGGGAGTTAATTGATTGTATACGAGGTCGAGTCTTCTAGTTGATCGAAGTCAACAATCTATGTAAAAGACTATATTTGCTTAATAGAAGATTCAGAGCATCACAACAACATCAAGGGTGGTTTTTTCCCCGGTGAAGGGTTTTCCATCAGATATATTGTGTGTCATGTGTTGATCCTTTCTTATGTTCTTGTTGATGGTTATGTTTCTCATATGGTTTATTTTCTACTTATGATTTAACGAGTTGCTGTTAAATAATGTGTGTGACTCAGTAAAGTAAATAAAAGGAAAAAAATGGTAATAAGTCACACTACTAATTCAACCCCCCCAGTAGTACTCAAATATTGCAAACAAACAATACCTCTTAAGTTTGTACAAACTCTAGATTGATACTTAAAGTTGATTACCTCAAGAATTTAAACATTCTTGTTGTAATATTGGTGTCGATAAAAGTGTATGTTTATTGGGTACAATATTGAAACAATAAGTTACAGGTTGTTTTATCCTTAAGAAAATAAGGTGATAATAGGAAAGTATTTTGTGTTTGATGAGAAGGAAATCTATCAACCAAAACATGTGTTAGCCATCCATAAATTTTTCATATACTATGATGGCTAAAACAGGTCTATTAGTCTTCAAGAAACAAATTTGAAGCAAATATATGACTTCTTGAAGCCTTGTTGTGTCCCTGTCCAAAAAATCCACCTATTTGATATCTTCACTTCAAAACCTTCAGAGAAAGCCCTGCTGTTATAAAAGAGACCATTTTCAGACCCATTTTCCATCACTTTTTCCTTTGGGAAATCCCTCTAAAAAACCCCTTCATTTCACCCATTCTTCCCTTTTTTACCCCTTATTTTCCTCAAAAATCCCTTTAAACCTTATAAAATCCCTCTTATAAGGTTTTAAACCCCTTTCTTTTACCTACCAAAACCCCTAAAAAACCTTGAAAAAACCCTTTTCGGCATATTTTCCAACTTTGGGCCTTAGGCACTTTTTGCTTAAGCCCCTAGCCCCTTTCTCCGCCTTATGACCAAGCCCTACAACCAAGCACTAAGCCATCAGGACATCGCTCATCGACTCATCAACGATCTTGATTTCTTGTGCCTAGACTCTTTACCCTGCCGATGGTCGATATTCCGATATAATCGCAGCCGTCCATTTCCTCAAAGATCTGACGATCATCACGGTCATCACATTCATTGCATCCATCACTTCATCGCGGTCATTGCATTCATCACATCCATGGATTCATCGCAGTCATTGCATTCATCGCATCCATCACTTCATTACTCATTGCTCCATCGTCCATCGCAACTTCCAAGTTCTACCTCCCCAGACCTTCTCCTCTGTTGATAGCTGATCCTCCAAGTTGATCTCTGCCGTCCATCTCACAGATCCGACAGCCCGCATTAATTTCCCTTCTTTTCACCCGCGGGAACTTTCAGCACAAAGGTTAACAATATGGGTGCCCCCGCAGTTGACTCTTTGACTACAGAAGATCTTCATGTGACGGTCCATATTTACTGTGGAGGCACCGGGCCCACAAACCCGTCTGTACCTCAAGTGCCCCCACTATACATATTTTCTTCCGTTTTCCATATAATCTTGTTGGTCCTAACTGACCACGCTGGGGCCTTTCCGTCGGGTTTCCTCATGATCTCCACCGTTGATCTGCCCCCCCCCCCCCCCAGATCCAATGGCCCACAGGCATTTTCACACCCGTTCCTCCATAACACTCTAAAACCCGTTTTTAACGCAAAAGGGAAGTTTTTTCTCCCGAGGCACACATCATCCCGGTCCCACCATCTCCTCCCTCCGTGCTACTCTCATCCCTCTGCGCTCATTCTCAACCGTAGATCTGCAACCCCCAGATGTAACGGCCCAGATCCCATTTCGCGTCCATTTTTCTCCCCCTCCCCTCCATGCACTTTGAACATGAAATGGGCAGTTTTAAGGAGCATACATGTCATCCATTGGCATGTATCGCGTTCATTTGGCCCAATACCATTTACCACCTTTTCCCCGCACGAATACCACCTCCGGTATTCCCCGAAACCACTTTTCCAGTTCTTCAGGCTAGACTCAGTTTTCACCCTTGTTTTCATGGTTTTGCACCATGAAACCCTTCCCCGCTATATTCACCTTGCCTCCTCACTGCTTCATAACCCCCGTTGAACCCTCTGAAGAAGTTTTATCCCCCATCGCAGGTCTTATTTTAACAGTTTGTGTTTTCTGCAGGTTTAATGGTGGTCCTAAGATAAAGAGCCGTCCCACAGCAATTTAGTTGCGGAGGTCGAGGATGAAGATCCTATGTGGCCGAAATTCAGTGTAAAAAAGGCACATAAGGGTCAAATTTCCAAGTTTTAAATCAATGCGTCCAGGGCATTGGTTACACAGCAAACCCTCCGGCACAACCACCTGTACACAAAGGAAAAATAAGAAGATTAGTGGAAGTTAAAGATTAAAGCATAAATCCGAAGATCAAAGGCTTAACCAACAAGTTAAGGATAAAGAAAAAAACAAAATTTAAAGCTAAATATCAGTGCTTAAAGAGATAAATTCAAAGACAAATCAACGAGAGATGACTTCAAAATTCCAGATCATTAAAGTATTTATTTCTCCAAAGGACCAAAAGGACACCTGTAGTCTACTTTTCCTCTGAAAGCCACCATGACAGCCATCTTGATGGCAGAAACTCTTTAAAACTGGCAGAACAGTTATTGCATAGTCATGGGGCTACAAAACCCAAAAATGACAGTTTACTTGTCAGAGAGGTCAAACAGGGTACTTCAGACCAAGATATCTTCAAAGAACACACTTTGGAGTTATTACCATCCTACTAGATATGCCTCAAAGACAGGAACAACTACTAAAGTGGTACATAGTTATTGCTATGATTATTAAGCAGAATGGGCATTCGAATACCTCTCCCACTCTGTCTTAATTGATATTTATTACCATTTCTGCAACACTCTTCCTCATTCACCTATAAATATTCACAAAAAAATTGCTGTAATGTTTGGAAAATTGTTAATTGTTGAACTGCTATTGAGTAAGAGTTTCTGAATATTTTGTAATATAGTAGGCTAGGAAGAAAAGTATCGGATTGTAAAAATCTATTGGACTCAAAGTATGTAACTGGTTTTGGACATCAAATAGACAAGCAGATTCAATGGATCTTGATCTAAATCATTGGTGATGTTATTCTCACTGTAATTGTTATTCTCCTTATGTTTCCATTGTGTTCATATTCTCTGATAAAGAGCAATAAAATATAGGTTAGGATTTACTTCTAAAGTACCCTAATTCCGACTGATAAGATTTATCTTTATGTTTTCTTCTAAATGCGTGTTTGGGAGTGTTTTCAATAGAGTATAACCAGCCAAGGAATGTTGGTGAGCCCATGTCTTGCTGAGTAGAACTTGAGATTCTGTTCTTGAATGTTCTTGAAATGTTTGCTAAGTAGAGTTAGGAACTAGGGAATTCTATGGTTAGCCCTGTCCTCTAGTTTTTTCCCTCCAACAACTGCTTTGAAAATATCCCTTGAAAGTATTCCGAAAGTAGGATAGGTTCAAAGTCCTTACCTGATCTTAGGTTACTTTTTATGTTTATCTTAAATGTTTTTCCTTGGAGAGTATGCCGAAAGCAGGATAGGTTAAAATTCCTTACTTGATCTTAGGCTAATCTTTATGTTTTCCCCTTAAGTGTATGCCAAAGGTAGGCTAGGTTAAAAGTCCTTACCTGATCTTAGGCTTCCCTTTGTTTTCTTAGCTTTGCTTCTTTCATCACACTCCTTAATGTTCCATACCACAAACTCAACTTAAAATATCTTTTGATATAGATGTCTTGCCCTATGAAAACCCTTGAATATTTGTTGTGCAAGTAAACCCTTTTATGACTCCATAGCCCAATGGTTTAGCACTGTTTTTTGACCTATCTTCCCATGCTGAAACATCCTTCCACTTATTTCCTCCTTCACTTCACATGACCTTCTCAGTTAATGATCCCCAACCAACAAAAAAACAAACCCCTTATGCTTCATAACTAGCCTAACATTATATCATAAGCCTTATAGTATATCATTTTAAAACACAAACAGAGAGATCGCTCTCCAAATCCAGGAGGGCTAGATCCTAGGATTCGAAAGTGGTTCTAATGTTTCCTTGTCATTTGGTATGCTACCAAATCACAGGACCCCAACATAATGGTGACTCCGCTGGGGAATTCTGAGTGAATTACATCTTATACATCCTTAAGACCTTAGAAGACCCATCATAGCCTTAGATTGGTAGTTAATCATTGATGGTGGACAACAACTCATCTTAAAACATTTGAAATCATCCACTTGGCGACTCCACAACTCCTAAAAGACCAAAATACTCCATTGGTAATCAGTATGCATGTTGATTACTCCTAGTTTCACAAAGAATCCACTGGGGAAACCCACACTACCATTAAACATCATGCACACCCATGATTAGGAAACTTTGAGGATTAAGTTTTCTTTGTTAAAGACTAGTTTGCCTCTAAAATATTGTCATATCTGGCTAACTTTCTTTTCTTTGGGTCTAAATCTTAACATACTGGCTCCAAAAAGAATTCATACCAGAGCCTATCCTGACCCAAATCCTCCTGAAATAGTTTATAATCCAGAAAGAATTCTCGGGAAGTCTCCTGTATCTAAGGATCCAACTATTATCAGTTCAATTCACAGAGCTAATCCTGTCCCTGAAAACCTCTCAGATCTTCAAGAGATCCAAGTTGACTTAGATTTTCCAAGTAATTTTCCAAGAACTAAGTCACTTAATGCTATAGATCAAACATTCTTTGAGCCTCCAAGTTCACCACAACATAGTGGCCATCATATTAGCAGTAGAGAAACCCCTCCATCCACACCTCCTAATCTTCATTTCATTCATAACTTTGGTTTCTCTCACCCCAAATTTGCTCAACAGTCTCTTGCTGGTACAAGCATTTTTTTCATCCATATATCCACTGTTCAGACCCCTCCATTCCTCCCACAAAATCCTATCATGGCTACATGGTATGATCCTATAGTCCTTCCTCTGCCTTTAGCTACCTTACCATAAGGTTATTCGACCATTATTCCTCTATATGATGCTAGCAGTTCCACTACTGCTTCACAACATGTGGAAAAAATGAATGATTACTATGATAGGAATGAAATAGGTGATTAGAATATTAAACTCAGATTGTTTGCTCAGAGTTTAGGGGGAGAAGTAAGAAAATGGTTCAAAAACTTAGCCCCATAGAGCATCAATGATCTCCTTGCCTTTCATAAACTATTTCTGAAAAAATGGGAAGTCAGGAAGAACCCTCTCCAAATACTTTCAGATTACATTAACCTCAAAAGAAACACTGGGGAAAGTGTTCAAAATTATTGCAGTAGATTCAATAGTGTTTATAACGCACTACCCCCAGATTTGAAACCTCCACAAGGCTCAGCGTTGGCCAAATTCCCTGAAGGATTTGATCCTGAAATGGCCTATCAGCTCAAAGAAAGGGATCCTTTAACTTTAGAAGACATGAAGAAGGGAGCCCTTAGTGTGGAAGCAAATCTTATTGAGAAGGGAGCTAGGCTGAGAATGGAGAAAAGAGTAACATATAGAGATGACAATACACTTTCCACATCTGACCCAAGGTTAGACCAGCTAGCCAAGGACATGGAAGGTTTAAAAAGAATTATGGAGAGGATAGCCATCCAAACAAATGCTCAAAATAGGAACCGGCCTCAAAATCAGAACCAGAACTTTAGGAAAAACCCCCCTCAGATGAGATAAAGAGATACTAACCAACAAATCAGACCTCCATTTAAAGAAAATTATGTTGATGAAGATGAGGGAATGATAGAAGAGCCAGAGGGAACTGTTATAAACATGCTGGGAGTAAGTAATGAAAACCCTGCCTTTTTCACAGAGGATGACCATGCCACTTATACATATTATGATGATGAAGGCTTAGAATCTGAAGACTATAGGCAAGGCTGCAAGAATGAAATCATGGAGGTCCATAAACAATATGAAAATAGGAGCAAAAAGAACCAAGAAACTCCCCAAGCAAAGACCTCTGAAAATGTTGTTAAAAAAAGATCTAAAAGGGTGGTCAGAAGGGCTACTGAAAACAACAAAGAAGAAGCTGAAAGTTCTGGTAAAAGCAAAGGGAAAAACACTCAAACCACTGATAAACAAAGTGTGGACCCTAATAGCACTAGCACTTCAGCTAGTACCCTTATAAAAATAGTTTTAACTGATATACATAGTAAAAAATGACAAGCTTATTTTGATGATAAGTTAGTGACTAACAAGACAGATTTGAGCCTTTCAAAGAATTAGTTCCCTTTCAGTTTGGAAAGTGAAATTTCTAAAATCAAGATATTTGTCCCCCTCACTGAGTTAGTTATTCAAGATGTATATAAATGTTAGGAGTTAAAATATTTGAACATAGAAGAAAATAATGACTCTGTCAACTTAAATGATGATCAGCCAACCCTTTTGTTTGGTCCTAAAATTGAAGGAAAGTTCCAAGAAGGAGTGGTCCCTCCTTTCTATGTCAATTTGATTATCCATGATAATATTTTACACAATGCTATGCATGATTCAGGGGCTTCACATAACCTCATGCTGAAAGTAATCATGGAGAAATTAGGCCTTGAGATAACCAGACCATATAAATATTTGTATTCTTTTGACTCCAGTAGAGTAAAGTGCTTGGGCCTGATCAAAGATCTTTGCATAAACTTGACCCAAATCCCAGCCAAATGCATGGTGATGGACGTGGTAGTGGCTGATGTGCCTCCCAAATATGACATGCTTCTTTCAAGATCATGGGGTGCTAAGCTTCAAGGAACCATGCAAATGGACATGATATATGCCACCATTTCTGTCTTCAGTAAAACTAGAAGACTTTATAGGGAATCACTCATGAAATTCATGGTGAGTAGTCAAGAAAAGTCAGAAAATTTCCCTCTTTATTTTTTCTATAATGACCTAGACTCATTCATTCTTTACAATGATGAAATATTTGATGATCTAGAGTTGGAAAGTGAGAAATCACCCAGCATAACAAAAAACATAGGAGGAGAGGATAGGAAGGGAGAGGATCTCAAACAATTTTCCAAATCTGAAAATTACAACAAACAAAACAGAGAGTATGAACAACCCACTGTCCAACAGCTTAGTGAAAGTCATGAGAGTGAAGAAGAAGGGCTTCAACTTCATGAAAAAATTAAGGAACAAGACCAACATAAACATGTTGCAGAACCCATAAAACTGCATAATGACAGTCAAAACACACAGGACAAAGGGGACAAAAATGAAAACAAAAAGAAGCCCGAAACTAGCCCTCTTTGGAGTATGAGTTTTGATGGGTCTTGTAATAGAACTGGTGCAGGAGCAGGTATGTGGCTTCACAACACAGAGAATAATCACGCTAAAAGCCATTCATACAAGTTAAACTTCCAATGCACAAATAACATAGAAGAATATGAAGCACTCCTCTTAGGACTACATTTACTAAAGAAACTAGGAGCCAGGAGGATAACTGTTCATGGAGATTCTGAACTGATCATTAGACAAATAAATGGAGAATACACTGCCAAACATCCAAAACTAAGAGCCTATAGAAATGATGTTATGGACCTTTTGAAAACTTTTGAGGAATATGAACTTGTTTTTGTCCTTAGAGACCAAAATATTCTTACCAATGGATTAGCTTGTGCTGTTAGTTCATGCCAAAGACCCTATGACAACAAACAGTTCACAGTACAAGTAAAATATAGGCCAGCTATCCCAGAAAATGAAAAGTATTAGTAGGACTTTGAGGGAGATAAACAGATAGAAGACTTTCTGTAGTTCAAAAATGAGTTTGAATTGCCAAATTCAGACTGAAAGTATGATAAAGACTGTCTTAATGAAGAACAACCTGTTGAAAAAGAACCTTCTCCCATTGTAGAAATTAATCTGCTAACCAGAGAGTTTTAAAATCAAACAGAAGAGCATAGACTCAGGAAAAGAAGACATAGAGGTACTATAGTCTAAATACAAAGGCTTACCCAAAGGACTAGCACCTCTAGAAGAATTGTTTAATTTCAATGACTTTGCTAAGAAACCAACAATAGAACCCACTGAAACTGATATTGAGGAATGAAATATAGGCAGTAAAGACAAGCCTAAGATGATCAAGTTATCCAAAACATTGCCAGCTCACATGAAACTGAAATATATTGAGTTGTTTAAAGATTTTTCTGATGTATTTGCTTGGAGCTATGAGGATTTAAAGGCATATGACACAGAGACCATTCAACACAAGATAAAACTTAAAGAAAAACATAAACCATTTAGGCAGAAATTACGTAGAATAAACCCTGTGCAGTTACCTCTAGTTGAGAAATAAATTAGGAAAATGTATGATGCTGGAATTATTGTCCCTGTGAGATACTCAGTGTGGGTATCTAATATGGTAGATGTAAGAAAGAAAATAGGAGAAATAATGCTCTGTATTGACTTTAGGAACTTGAACAGAGCCTCATTAAAAGACAACTATCCCTTGCCTAAAATGGAGTACATCTTACAAAGGGTAGTTGGTTCCAAGAGGATTTCTTTGCTAGATGGCTTTTCAGGATATAATCAGATATTGGTACTCCCTAAAGATCAACTGAAAACAACCTTCACTACTCCTTGGGGCACTTTCATGTATGTGAAAATGCCTTTTGGATTATTGAATGTCGGCGCCACCTTTCGAAGGTCCATGGACATTGCTTTCTCAGAAGAAATAGGTCACTTCATTGTGATTTATTTAGATGAAATTACAGTCTATTCCAAAACGGATGAAGAACACCTAGCACACCTAAGAAAGGTCTTTGAGAAATGCAGAAAGTATGGGCTATCCTTGAATACCAAGAAAGCATTTTTTGGTCTCCAAGAAGGTAAACTTCTTGGTCATATCATATCTGAAAAAGGGATCAAAATAGACCCAAAAAGGTTTGAAGGTATATTGCAGTTCAGTCACCCCAGAAACATCAAAGAACTTCAATCCTTCATTAGAAAGATTAATTTCTTAAGAAGGTTCATACCCAACCTGGAAGAACTCCTTAGGAACATGAAAAACATGCTAAAGAAAGAGATAGGAGTAAAATGGACCTTGGAAGCAAAGAAATCCTTTGAACTGGTCAAACATGCACTTACCCAAGCACCAATCCTTATCAGTCCTGATTTCACCAAGGACTTCTTCTATTTTCATTTGCATCAGAACATATTGTGACCGCTGTCCTATTATAGAAAAATCCAGAAGGATAGGAGTAACCAATTGCATTTTTCAGCAAGGCATTAAGAGATGCACCTCTGAAATATAATATCATGGAAAAACAAGCCTATGCTTTGGTCAAGCCTTGAAGGATTTCAGAGTTTATATTTTACACTCTCACATTATTGCATTTGTGCCTCATATAGTGGTAAAAGACATTTTTTCACAAGACCCCGATGGCAAAAAAGGGAAGTGGATTGCTGTGATACTGGAATATGATTTGGAAATTAAACCCACTAAACTCATCAAGTCAAGGCCTAGCACAATTAATTGCTGAATCTAACTTGAAAGCACTTGATATAAACATGATAGATGCATTAGATGAATAGGAAGAGTTGGAAACTCCTCTTATTGAAGATCATTTCCTCAATTCATCTTCGTATGCTGATATTTTGTATGTGCTTACTAATCTCAATGCCCCTCCTGGTATGCCTAAAACAAAGGCAAGATTTTTAAAGTTGAAAGCTGTTAATTACTGAATTTTAGATAAATTTTTATATTGGAAAAATGCTAGTGGATTATTGCTTAAATGTTTACCTGAGGTTGATGCAGATAGGATCAAGCATGAGTTTCATGAAGGAGAATGTGGAGGCCATCTAAATTAGAAAACCATTGCTAATAAAATCCTTAGAGCTAGCTATTACTGGCCCAACCTCTTTCAAGATGTCCACAAAATGATAGTTGCCCGCCACAAATATCAAATCTTTGAAGGCAAGAGAAAACTGCTTCCCTTACCATTGCAACCAATCACTGTTGAAGCTCCTTTTCAATAGTGGGGCCTAGAATTCATTGGGGAAATCCATCCTGCCTCACCTACCCAACATAGATGGATACTCACAGCCACTTATTATTTGACCAAATGGATAGAAGCCATCCCTTCTAGGAATGCCACAGACTCAGTTATCATAAAATTCCTTGAAGACCATATCCTGTCTAGATTTGGCCGTCCTAGGAAAATTATCACTGACAATGCTGCTGCATTTGGTTCTAAAAATATAATTGATTTCTATCACAGATATCAAATTATGCTTGGTCATTCCACAGCTTATTACCCTCAAGGTAATGGGCTGCCAGAGTCTTCAAATAAGAGCCTGATAAACATAATAAATAAGTTGTTGGAAGAAAATCACAAGTCATGGCAGAACAAGTTGGTACATGCTTTATGGGCAGATAGATTGAAAAAAAAGAAATCAATTGGAATGTCTCCCTATCAGATGGTTTATGGAGCAGATGCATTTTTTCCTACCAGTTTAGGAGTGCCAGTGATGAATTTGGTCCAAGAAATACAATCAGAAGAAGATAGCATGATGAGAAGGATAAATCAGACCATACATCTTCAGCAAACTAGGGAAGAAGTTTATAACAGAGCACAGAAAGTACAAAAGAATATCAAAAATCTGTTTGATAAGAGGACAAAGGCAAGTGATTTCAAAATCAGTGACAAAGTACTCAAATGGGATTCCAGGAGAGAAGACAAGGGAAAACATGGCAAGTTTGACAATTTATGGCAAGGTCCTTACATCATTCAATCTGCCATTGGTCATAATGCATTTTTTCTACAAGATATGGATGGTACAGACCTGTTTTGGGGTCCTGTCAATGGTAGGATGCTCAAACATTATTTCTGCTGAAAACTTTGTTCAAAGCTTTCATTCCGCATTGTAAATATCATTGCTTTGTTTTGTTTTGAAAAGAGAAAAATACAAAAAAATATAGAAAAAATAAAAATACAAAAAAAATAGAAAAGAGAAAAGAGGGCAGATATAAAAGAAGAAAGTGTGCAAGCCTAGATGCCACTACTTGAAAGAGCACTGCTATCTAGTCATACAGCCTAATCATGGCTAGATAGATTTCCATTGACTGCTGATAGGTTAGTGAATCAAATTTTCCAAATAGTTTAATCTTGGCTTATCATTAGGTTAGGTTAGGATAGAAAATAATGGTTCCAACATGCTCAAAATCTGAACCAAAGAAAGGAAAAAGACTAGTTCTAACATGCTAAAAACTTGAACCAGGTGAAGAAGAAGAAGACAGCTCTAAAAAGATCAAATCCAGAGCTAAAAGAAAGAAGGAATGACTCTCATTGAGTTTAGATCTTAAGCCTTTCAAGTTTTGTTTTACTTTTCTGTAAATAAAGGTCTATGTGTAGCTTGTTTTATGCCATAGTCTTATAGCAAATCAGATAGCTTAATCCTGGTTTGTCTGTATTTAAATTTTTGTTTTAGAATATAGAGAATGAAATCTGTTAGACAGCTTAATCTTGGCAGATAGTAGATTAGGTAGAGAATTTTTTAGTCCAACTGTTTAATTTGGCCTCATGGAAGTTATAAGGGTAGATCTAGATTAGTTTCCTGCTTTCAATAAAAGAATAAATGTTGATGTCAAAAGGTTTGCAAGTCCAAGTGCACCTTGTGAAGAAAAAATGTTAGGAAAGTAGGTTGTGTAGGTAGTTGTTTTGGGAAAGAAATATGTTTGCTATTACAAAGTATTGATCATATTTTTAAGTAGCATGATCAAGGAAGAAAAAGTTGTCAAAATGCAAAGCACGGGTCTACATTCCAGAGATAAAGTTTCTGAGGTTCTTGACACCTCCAAGGAACTGCCATCCCCAAGTTGGAGCTGCTGTTAGCCATCCATAAATTTTTCATATACTATGATGGCTAAAACAGGTCTATTAGTCTTCAAGAAACAAATTTGAAGCAAATCTATGACTTCTTGAAGCCTTGTTGTGTCCCTATCCAAAAAATCCACCTCTTTGATATCTTCACTTCAAAACCTTCAGAGAAAGCCCTGCTGTTATAAAAGAGATCGTTTTCAGACCCATTTTCCATCACTTTTTCCTCTGGAAAATCCCTCTAAAAAACCCCTTCATTTCACCCATTCTTCCCTTTTTACCCCTTATTTTCCTCAAAAATCCCTTTAAACCTTATAAAATCCCTCTTATAAGGTTTAAAACCCCTTTCTTTTACCTACCAGAACCCCTAAAAAACCTTAAAAAAACCCTTTTCGGCCTATTTTCCAACTTTGGGCCTTAGGCGCTTTTTGCTTAAGCCCCTAGCCCCTTTCTCCACCTTGTGACCACGCCCTGCGATCGAGTGCTAAGCCATCGGCGCATCTCTCATCGGCTAATCGACAATCCTGATTTCTTGTGCCCAGACCCTTTACCCCGCCGATGGCCGATATTCCGATATAATCACAGCCGTCCATTTCCTCAAAGATCCGACGGTCATCGCGGTCATCGCATTCATCGCATCCATCGCTTCATCGTGGTCATCGCATTCATCACATCCATCACTTCATCATGTTCATTACATTCATCACATCCATCGCTTCATCACTCATCGCTCCATCGGCCATCGCAACTTCCAAGTTCTTCCTCCTTGGACCTTCTCCTCCGTCGATTACCGATCATCCGAGTTGATCTCTGTTTTCCATCTCACAGATCTGACGACCAGCATTAATTTACCTTCTTTTCACCCGTGGGCACTTTTAGCACAAATATTATCAATATGGGTGCCCCTGTAGTTGACTCTTTGACCATAGAATATCTTCATCCAACGGTCTAGATTTACTGCGGAGGCACTGGGCCCACAAACCCGTCCATACCTCAAGTGCCCCCGCTATACATATTTTATTAGGTTTTCCATATAATCCCGCTAGTCCCACCTGACCACGTTGGGGCCTTTCCATCGGGTTTCCTCATGATCTCCACCATTGATCTCCCCCCCCCCTAGATCCAACGGCCCACAGGCATTTTCACACCCGTTCCTCCATAACTCTCTAAAACCCATTTTTAACGCAAAAGGATAGTTTTTTCTCCTGAGGCATGCATCAGCCCGACCCCACCATCTCCTCTCGCTATGATACTCTCATCCCTCCGTGCTCATTCTCAATCGTAGATCTGCAACCCCCAGAACTAATGGCCCAAATCCCATTTCACGTCCATTTTTCTCCCCCTCCCCTTTGTGCACTTTGAATGCGAAATGGGTGTTTTTCAGGAGCATACGTGTCAGCCATTAGTGTGTATCGTGTTCATTTGGCCCAATACCATTTACCGCCTTTGCCTCGCGCGAATACCACCTTCGATATTCCCCGAAACCGCTTTTCCAGTTCTTCGCTCTAGACTCAGTTTTGACCCTAGTTTTCATGGTTTTGTGCCATGAAACCCTTCCCCATCGCAAGATTTATTTTAACAGTTTGTGTTTGTTGCAAGTTTAATGGAGATCCTAAGATAAAGATCCGTCCCACAGCAATTTAGTTGCAGAGGCCGTGGATGACGATACTTTGTGGCCGAAATTCAGTGCAGAAAAGGGACATAAGGGTCAAATTTCCATTGGTTACACAACAAACCCTCCGATGAAGCCACCTGTACACAAAGGAAAAATAAGAAGATTAGTGGAAGTTAAAGGTTAAAGCATAAATCCGAAGATCAAAGGCTTAACCAACAAGTTAAGGATAAAGACAAAAACAAAATTTAAAGCTAAATATCAGTGCTTAAAGAGATAAATTCAAAGACAAATCAACGAGAGATGACTTCAACAGTTATTGCTATGATTATTAAGCAGAATGGGCATTCGAATACCTCTCCCACTCTATCTTAATTGATATTTATTACCATTTCTGTAGCACTCTTCCTCATTCACCTATAAGTATTCACAAAAAATTCGTTGTAATTTTTGGAAAATTGTTAATTGTTGAAATTTTATTGAGTAAGAGTTTCTCAGTAGTTTGTAATATAGTAGGCTGGGAAGAGAAGTATTGGACTGTAAAAAGATATTGGACTCAAAGTATGTAACTGGTTTTGGACATCAAATAGACAAGTAGATTCACTGGATCCTTATCTATATCATTGGTGATGTTATTCTCACTGTAATTGTTATTCTCCTTATGTTTCCATTGTGTTCATATTCTCTGATAAAGAGCAGTAAAATATAGATTAGGATTTACTTCTAAAGTACCCTAATTTTGACTAATAAGCTTTATCTTTACGTTTTCTTATAAATGTGTGTTTGGGAATGATTTCAATAGAGTATAACCGGTCAAGGAATGTTGGTGATCCCATGTCTTGCTGAGTAGAACTTGAGATTCTATTCTTGAATGTTCTTGAAAGGTTTGTTAAGTAGAGTTAGGAACTAGGGAAGTCTATGGTTAGCCCTGTCCTCTAGTTTTTTTCCTCCAACAACTGCTTTGAAAAGATCTCTTGAAAGTATTCTGAAAGAAGGATAGGTTCAAAGTCCTTACCTGATCTTAGGTTACTTTTTATGTTTATCTTAAATTTTTTTCCTTTGAGAGTATTCCGAAAGCAGGATAGGTTAAAAGTCCTTACTTGATCTTAGGCTACTTTTTATGTTTTCCCCTTAAGTGTATGCCAAAATCAGGCTAGGCTATAGGCTTAAAGTCCTTACCTGATCTCGGGTTGCCCTTTGTTTTCTTAGCTTTGCTTCTTTCATCACAATCCTTAATGTGCCATACCACAAACTCAACTTAAAACTTCTTCGATATGAATGACTTCAATGACTTGCCACATGAAAACCCTTGAATATTTGTTGTGCAACTAAATCCTTTGATGACTCCATAGCCCAATGGTTTAGCATTTTTTTTTACTATATTTATCTTTAGTATCGTTCCACTTATTACCTCCTTCACTTCACATGACCTTCTTAGTTAATGATCCCAAACCAACAAACAAACAAACCCCTTATGCTTCATAACTAGCCTAACATCATATCATAAGCCTTAAAGTATATCATTTTAAAACACAAACATAGAGATCCCTCTCTGAATCCAGGAGGGCTAGATCCTAGAATTCCAAAGTGGTTCTGATGTTTCCTTGTCATTTGGTATGCCAATTTTCCAAATTGTAGGACCCCAACAACATGTACAATTTGAATAGAGAAAAGATATAGCTAATGAATCAAATTCCAAGTCAATAAAGATAGAATAAGTTTATAAGAAGCTTAAGTGACTTGAATGGGGTCATTCAAAGAGAGGTATGTTGGATAGAAATTTTGAAAGAAGGGTTGCTATATCTCAAAGTTCTCTAGTGAATTATGCACTTATGGCACATGTAATAAAAATGGATGAACCACGTAATTATGCAAATGATATATATTTATGAAGGGAAAGAAATGAAATGTAGATATAAGCAAGAACAAAATGATACAATGAAACTGAATTTCAATTAATAAATAACAAATGTTGAAAGTTGTTATCATGCATAATGAAAATAAAATAGATCAAATGATGGTAACTTATCCCTGAGAAGAGATATAACGACTATATGCATTCTTGAACTATTTTAGAATGAGGCTTAGAGGCATTTTTATCATGAAGAAACAAGGGTAAATCCTAAGCATACAAAACCCTAACGCTAGGAGATGAAACACAAAGCCTTATGGGCCCTAATGGGGTAAGTTGGAATGTCAACTTCCTGAGGTGGTAACTTTGGCATACGATCTTCGTTTGGAACACATGATGGCTTGCTAGAATGGTATATATGAGGAAAAAAAAATCAACTGTAAATGTTAATCAAAGTCTCATTTTCCCATTTCCCCAAAAAATTCCATTTAGGGCCTGAAAAATGGATCTGGAGGTTTAGGCATTGAAAACTGCCAAAATAAGAAATTGTGCTGAAAAATAGAAAACTATGTTGTGATCTAAGTGGAATAGGTTTGTGGCCACCAATATCCGCCTGGATCAGTCCTCCCCTATTAGGAAGAAATGGGCCCCATTGCATTGAGTTCTCCCATGATATGGGGAAACTTTTACTAAACTTGGTCCCTATTGAGCCACTTGCCTTGGTGCAAGAGCTAGCTTGCCTTGACAAACCAATACAATTGGATCCTATGTTGGTTAGTGTTCTTAATCTGTGTGTCTATGATCTAATTAGTTGTGGCATGTTTAATGCAATCTAGGTTGAGCTCTTTTGGTGTTAGCTACTCGACAATGTTTGATGCATCCAACAATGGTGGAAAGTTTGGTCGAAGGTGAATTAGAGGAAATTTTAGCCTAAAAGTGCCTATGAAATTTTAACGTACATAATATCTAAACCAATTAAAATCATTTAAATTTAAAAGAGGTACCTGTAAATATTTTGGAGGGAAAATTAAAAAAAAAAAAACTATTTTTAATTGTATTTTTAGCTTATCTCCTTATAGGTTTACTCAAATTTCACAAGTAGACACCTGTTGGATGCAAAATTAAATTCTGCATCCAATGAGTACCCATTATGCATACTTTTGAGAAGATCCACATAGATAAAAATTTAAGATACATTAAAAAACATGTTGAAACACATTTTTTAATGTATCTTAAATTTTTATCAATGCGGGTCTTCTCAAAAGTATGCATAATGGGTATGGGTTCTACTCATTTAATTTGAGTAATTGTTTAAGGAGATAATCCAAAAAAACAATGAAAACAAATAGTTTTCTTATTTTCCCTCCAAAATTCATAACTATAATTTTATTGTTTTTCCTTTGGAGGCCACATTTAGGTTGAAATTTCCTCTAATGATCCACATTGAATATTTGGTGTAGGCAAAGGAATGGGGGGATACTTATCATGAAGGCATTGTCAACCACAACCTTGGTAATGGTGTAAGGTATGTATTAGAGTGGTCGAAGCTTCCAATGGGCTCCTGCAAGGTGCTCCTTTTGCAAATGCAACCAAACCTTATCACCCACTTGAAACTTATGTGGCACCTGATGTTGATTATGGGGTTGTTATACTTAGTATTAGCCTTGTGCAAGGTATCATGAACCTACTGGTGGATGTGCTAAATTTGTTCAATAAATTCGGTGGCTTTGTCAGCTTCATATTGAACATGCGTAGATAATACCTGTGTAGTTGCAAAGGGAAGTGCAACATCAATGGGGCATAATGGTTGTAATCACAGACCCACCCGAAAGGGGTTGTGGCTAGTTGAGCCATGCATGTCTCTATTGTAGCTATGTTGGACATAAAGGATACTATCATCCCATGTTTGCGTATGCTTGGAGTTGTACATTCATAAAATGTGCATGATCATCATATTGACAACCTTTTCCTGACCTTCAGTCTAGGGATGGAAGGCAGTTGACTTGGTGAGCTTGGTGTTCAATAATTACTAAAGGATCAACCAAAATTCACTGAGGAAACTACTATCCCAATTTGATATGATAGAATGTGGGATCCCATAGTGTACTCACGCCCGATTGAAGAAAAGATTGACAATGGCTTATGTTGTGATACTCTTCTTGTAGGTAGCTAATATGGCCATCTTAAAAAATCTATCAACAACCAAAAACACACTATCATTACCATTCTTGGTAGAAGGAAGGTCACACATATAGTCCATGGAGATGGATTCCCAAGGTAGGATAAGAATAGGCATAAGGGTCATTAGAGAAATTTTGAGGTCTAAAATGGGCATCCTAAGAAAAATATACAACCAAAATAAACTTTAAAAGAACCAATATGATTCAAGATGATGATGTGAACCATGGGGGATGATTCACCATTTTTGGAGTAAAAAAATAAAAATATTAAAAATAATAAAATAATAAAACTAGATTTTCAACTTATCTCCCTAAATTTTTACTCAAATTTCGAGTGGGAGTACTCGTTGGATGCAAAATTTGATTCCTCTTCTAAGGAATACACATGTGGCATACTTTTGATGGACCTGACGACACGAAAAATGAGAAATACATGAAAAAATGTGATTGCAATCACATTTTAATGTATTTCTCATTTTTCGTGTAGCATAGTCCATGAAAAGTACACAACATGGTAATCCTTGGATTGTGAATCAAATTCTGCATCCAATGAGTGTTTCACTCGAAATTTGAGTAAACCCATAGGGAGATAAGTTGAAAATACAAGTTGAAAAATAGTTTTTTTCTTTTTTCCCTCTAAAATTTGAAGATGTAATATAATCTTATTTTATTATTTCCACTATTATTTTACAATGTCCTTAGGAGGCCCATTTTAGACCTCAAAATTCCCCTAATTGCACATGAATTGCTTCTTATTGGTTGGTTTGGAAATTACATAGGAAGTGCAAGGCCTAATGTATTTGTAATCATCTTATCATAGTTTTCGCCAATAAAAATAATTCTGAAATATTTCCACTGTCTTCTCCAAACCAAAGTTCCTCACTACCTAACTATAATGTGCTTCCCATATTAGTTTGGAATGCTCGCTTGAAGGAACACACATGTGTCCCAGGTAGAAAAATACTGAGATGGAAGTATAAAACTTGCTTGCATTTCATCAAAATCTGGTATGTGCTAGTGAACTATAGATGATTTTTGTATAGTTGTAGCCATCCAAAGGTCTCATGCCCACAAGAGCTGAGAATGGTGGTCAGTGAAACAATCGGGGGCAGATTGAGGAAATATACAATGTGATTGGTTCTACAATTCTTGTAATTAATGTTCAAATGGAATTTTTACATATATGTGTATTGTGTTTGATGGTTCTCATTTTGTAACTTCCGCTATGTTTGCATAAATTGAAGAGTCTTTGATCTGTGTGGATGATTGTTTACTTCCCCAGAATATCATGTTTCCATTATCGGTAGCCCTGCATGATAGAATACATCTCCTTATCATAGGTGGGGTAACTCCAGAAAGTATCAGAGGGTATCTCACTATGATAGGCCACTGTATGCCCTTGCTGAGTGATGAATGCACCAATAACATAGTTGGAGGCATATGTCTCAATCTCAAATGGTTGCTGTAAGTTTGGCAAGGGGAGGAATGGTGCAGAGAAAATGTGGTGTTTCAATTCAATGAATGAATATTGTTATGACTCAAACCAAAAAAAACAAAACTTTTTCTCCACCCTTTATAACTTGACTTAAGGGCCAAGAGATATGAGAGAACCCCAACATGAATCTTATATAGAAATTAGAAAGGTCGAAGAAGTTTCAAAGTTCTATTATAGTTATCATTCCAATCCCAAATGACTTGGATTAGCTCAGTCCACATGCACACCTTTCTCATTAGTAATGTAACCAAGACATTGAACCTTGTCCATGCCAAAGGAACATTTTTCTAAGTTAGCACATAGCGTGTGTTTCCTGTTTTCACCTAAAGTGTACAACTAAGGAACATCACTCAAAGTAGAGGCCATCACATTGATTCCTACTCACTCTGTTTAGACTCTCTCCTAGCCAAGTCAAGGGGGGTATTCCCTAAAGACGGTGATGAGGGGAAAATTTTTTGGAACAAAAAGTCCTAGGAGACTATGGACAAGATCACTACCTCTCTAAGGAACTTGAATTGAGATGAATTAACAAGTGTTTTTATTAAACCAGAAAATTATGTCTTAACAAGATGAGGCAATAGAAATATTAGCATACATAGACTAATGCCTTATAAAATATGCTCAACACAAATTATATCACTTTCACAATAAGAAAATATTCAAGTTACTAGATAATCAGTGATGCGAGAAGAATGTTAGTAAAACATATCAAGATAACTAGAAATATGAGCAGTATGAAAATTTGAGAGAAATTGCAAGAGAAAAAAATATGTTTCCAAATAATTATGACATTCAAAGTACAACAATCTTGCAATTATAAAGTAAGCCAATAATTTCAGTTATAATGATCAAATGCAATATCAATATTTCTTCAAAGAAAGTAAATTGTAAATATGTTTGTAATCACAAAGTATATAGATACGTTAAAGCACAATATTACTAGCCAATGATCAAGAAAACAACCTATTGTAGTATTACAACAACCCCCAAATTTTTTTAGATAAATAGTATAGAAAAAACAATGGGTACCCTTTTAAATAATTCTTAAGGTTAAAGCAATTTTAGAACTTAGAAATTTCAACCTATTAGATTAAGTTTTGTTTTTCATAAAAACATAACAAAATCATGAAAAAGTTCTCCAAGGAACCCATAAAGGACTAAGAGTACAAGGAGAGGGAAAGAAATCATCGAAGTATAAATCATCGAAACAAAAAACACTGATAAGCGAATAGCTGAAACGCCGATATACGAAATGCCGAAATTCCGATGTATGAGGTTGCGAAATATGTTATATAACGGCTAATGATATTGCAAACTGTCATGCGATATATACCAATATCGTATTTCGTCATTCAACAAGAAAAACCCTTGCAATATCCCATTTTCGCATATTGTGCATTGCTGCGAAACATCAAAAATTCGCTAATCATTAAAAGGCCGATTTACAGATCCCAATAAGATAACTGTCAAACTCACACGAAGCCCATACTATCAATTTAGTGGTAATTTCGATGTTTTATGATTTTGAGGTTTGTAAACGATTTTATAATTATTTCAGATTTAATACCTAGGATTCCCATTATGCATGAGTTAAGCTGATATAACAATTAATAGCATTTGACGTGATTTTAGCTTATGCTCTTTCATTTTTCTTTCAACGGGATAATTCTGGAAACTTAGGAATAAAAGGATGTCGAGGCTGATTAAGGCACGAAGGAAATTTGCCACCCCACCTCAATTAGTTGTTCAGTACGAAGAAGATCACAAGATGGCTCCTCTAGTCTCAAACAACATTCAACCCAGAAATTGGTTCCACAAGCCGGGAAGGGATTTATAAGTTGTTTGAGAATGAGAATCCACAAGTAATTTTGAATAAGAAGGTTGTAGTTGATGATTCTACATCCTTAGATTCAGACTCATGGTTCGAAGCAGCTAACTCTTTTCTACATAGAATTTCTGCACATCCTAAAATGTTGGCATACAATGAATTAGTAAGATGGGTTTTAGATCATGTGGATATCCGAGATAGATAGTTTTTTACCAAAATCAAAACAATCATTGGTTCTCTCAAACCTACAGATTTGAAGGAAATGTACAAATTTCCTGAACCCTAGAAAAGATATGACAATTATTTTATCCAGGAATTTATGCGAGAGAATGAGAACCCTGCAAATGTGATTAAGGATTGGAGAAATGATCCTAATTGACATAAACGCGATGATAATGGTATGTACTTAGTATTTTCTCTTAAAATTCCATTCTTGCAAATTGCTGCAATGATGTGTCATCTTTTTGGGTCTTCAAATACAACCAAGTTTAAAGAAGATTGGACACCCCTGATAGAAACAAACTCTAATAGCTATATTCTTGATTGGGCTAATATTCTGTCTGATAATTTGATTAGATGTATCACAATCTATAGAGAAAATCGTAATCTTCCCTCAAATACAATCACTCATTTTTTATGAGTTCGTTTATCCTAGATGATGTTTGTTTTTATACTAAATTCCTGTCATTAGAATGGAAATGGAACAGAGAAGTTAAAACCACCATATCTGTATAGTTATAATTCCCGTGGGAATCAAAATACCACTCTGATAAGCTTAAAATATGCAATGATGTAATGCTCCTAGTTTTTCAGATCATTTTCGAAAGAAAAATCTCTAGAGTCACCCATGAAGCCAATAGAAATCTCAGGTCTATAGGAAGATGGCTTGGTGAGGAATTTTTCACATACATCCTAGTTTTCGGAAGTAATTCTTGCCCTCATACCCTGCCTCTTTATATACCAGATAAATTATTGCCAAAGAGATTTCTTATTAGACTGTAGTTAATGGGTTGACTAAATTTCTGAAAGAAGCCAAAAAGACAATTTGGCCAACTTTTCCTATCACATCTGGGTCATATACTCTTAACAGCTTCAAGCATGCATGTATTGAAATTGATCTATTAAAACCATTCAATTTCCCAATTCTTCCCAATAGAAGTTATGATGCATATGGTGTTGCCAAAGAAATAAAAAATCAAGTTAAGCTGTGGGCATTTGCAAGCGAGCATGATAAATGTGACAATGTGTTTGAATCAATTCCAAAATTCTCAAGGGTTTTGCAAATAACAATTGTGAGATTCAGTTCAGAAGAATTGATACAATTCAAACAATATTGTGAATAGAGGAATTCTCATTTTCCAGATTACATGTTCCACAAGCCAATGCCAGAACAAATTGCAATTCCTCAAGCTCAGATTCAATTTCTAGAGGCAAAACAAGTTTCGAATCAAGTTCCCCAAGTTTAGATTCAATTTCCAGAAGTAGAACAAGTTCTAATTCTGATTCCTCTAGTTCAAGTACAAGTACCAGTGGTAGAACCTGAAATCGTAAATGCTCTACAAGAAGAGAGATTTAAACAAGACTTGGAAAGTTTTGATAAAACATTGTTTGATACTAATACTTCTGCTGATCAAAATTCTATTTTGTTAGAAACTCATCCCACTGAATATTCTATAAGAACAACAATTCATATTGGTGAATCAAGCATTCAATAAGTATCCTCTAATTTAAATGGTTCTAAATATCAAAGAGAAATTCGAGAAATCTAATTCACTGTAGAGGTTTCTGAAATTGCTATTCAACAAAATCAGACACCAAGGACCAATGGAACATAGGAAAGATAAGAAGAAACAACAAAATAAGACATGGATATTATCCCTGCTTTTCCAACAGTAAAAATAATTCTAAAGATTCAAAAAATACCTCCTTTGGATGTATTTTATAGTCCAAAGCATAAAGTTGTTGTATCCAGGTCAAAAAAGAAACAAAAGGTTGGAGATTATCTAGAAATACCTATGGACACAACATCAATGCAAGTTCTCTGGAAAGGAACAAAATCAACTCCAGGAAAATAACTTAGCTGATTATCTTAGTTTGCAAGTGCTTATGAATATGCAACTATTCATAAGGCAGTAGAAATTGAGTCATTAATCATGGAGAAAGATCAAAAAATGAATCAAATGGAGAAAAGTTTCTTTGATGAAAAACAAATGATAGAGCAGGAGTTGCAAGAAAATATTAATAATCTGCAAATACAGTTTGAAGATCTCAAACTCAAACTCAAAAATTAAATTAAATAAAAGGATTTAATAGTCCAAGAACTATAGCAGAACATTCAAAAGCTCCAGGAGAATTCAGAACTTAATGAGGTAAAGAAAGAAGCAACCAAACTGGAAACATTGCTAGTAAAACAACAGACAGTTTTCTATCCAAAGTATCAACAGATTCAAGAGCATATTAAAATCAGTGATGATTTAGTCACTCAAATTTCTGATTTGAGGATTTATTATGAAGAAACTGATGATAAAGTGTCTAAGTATCTAGATTGGCAAGACACAGTGCCAGGGAGAGTGGTCGATCTTCCTTGCCTTGAAGAATCAATAAAGGATATAATATTTGGAGGCCGGGACATGAAAATGAAAAGCGAAAAAATAGTTATCATAAAAACTAAAAACATGTCATTTAACATCTATGAGTATATTAAATATTATCTTCTGCAAGCTAATATTATCTAGGAAATTTCAAAAGACACTGTGCCTGAAGTCATCCTTTTGAAACAATATTGGCAAGAAACATCAAGAAGGAAAGCTCTTGACATAGAAAACTTGACAAAGATAAATATGGAAGTTTACTGGTATCTATTGATCAAGCCACACAGTCAATTGGGAGGGCTAAGGTGTCTTTCCAATGCAGCAGTTCAACTTCTTCCAGCACTCAATGATGCAATATTCACGGGCCAGATGAGAATGCAGTCAATGTATCCACCCCAGCTCAAATATATAAGCAAATATTGCCAGCTCAAATAATAGTTAGAGAGTGGATCCGAGAAACAACCTTGAGACTGTTACAACTACTCCATTTTAATTTCCTAGCTTTTAGTTTATAGTTTATATTAGATTAAGAAGAATTCTTTCACAAGTATTCTATTTTTGTTATATTAATTAGTATTTAAACCCCTTTCATGCATTTAGAAAGAGGTCCAGATTTTTGAGAAGGTTGCTTTTGGAACTTCACTATTGTTTGAACAAAATTATCTAATTGAAAGTCTAAGCCCAGAGGCTATCTTTTCAGAACTAAGATATGATGCAACGGGTACTATTATCTTTGTATTAATCATTTGATGTTTATGAGATTATAGTAAACTTGTTTCTATCTGTTTGTCTCTTTCTGATAAGCGTTGAAATGATATATATTTTTATTACTATTGATAAAATGTATTGAATGATATGTTGTTAGACAAGTGACTTTGAAAGTTGTTATATGATTAATTTTCTTCATCAACTAAATCAATTACATTGATTTAGTTTCTTTAATGTGCTTATATTGATTTTAGTATGCAAATGATCTATATTTTTTCATACTTATGAAATCTTACTTTGTAATCATATAAATCGATCCATCCCAGGAAGGAGTTAGAATTAGTTTTATTTCTGTTATCAGTAGAATAGATCACTCCATTCATGTTGATTTTATTCCATTGTTTTAAAAACTCATTTTATACGAGAAACTATACCCTATATCCCCAGTCGGACCCACCATTTCAACGAAAAAGGAGTAGCAAGGATTTGCACTAACCTCCCGACCGGGTGGAATCCCTAATGTTGAGGAAATCACTCTCCAGCCTTCAACATTTTTGGCACTAGAAGGAGGGCTTGAACCTCCGACTATGTATGGCATATAAAGCTGAATCTCAATTGAAAATCCAACATAAGAGTCAAACTCCCTTTGAAGTTTCTATGGCTTCTATATCTCATTCACTATCTCCAAGTCATAAGCCTAAAGCTGTAGAACCATTTCTTACATTTCCTAAAATATTACCTCGTAGAACTTCTTAAAAACATATTCCTGAATCCCCTGAAGTTCAGTCTTTGATTAAAATATTAGAACAAATATCTATAGCTCCAGATAAAAAAACCAAACCAGAAGTTTCTGAAGAAAGTATTACATCCAAATTTCGAATTATTGGTGTATTAACTCGATCACAAAGTGAAAAACTTGGGATAAATATTTTCGATTTTCCTATTTTATCTCATTGTAAGAAAGCAAACACATCAACATCTCAATCAGGTATCAGTGAAATCACATCATCTTGATTCCCTTTATTTCCACCATCTCTTCTAATCAACCCATTTCTTTTCGTCGACCCATTTCTACTCAAACAATCAGTGCTACTGTAAGTAGTACTAGTCCAACAATAAGTTCTTCCCCATCCACATCTGCTTTTGGACCCACTAGCTCATCTTCACAAGAACCAACTCAAACAATGACCAATCTACTATCGGTCAATCCAGGAGCTCTGCAAATGCAAAATTTACATCCTCTCCCCGATATTCCAGAGAAATGGTTACCAAAATATAATCTTGATGATGGTCTTCCTATTGAAGAACATCTCAATAATTTTATGTTGGCTATGAGTCTCCACGGTATGCAATATGAAGATGTTGTAGTAAGATTGTTTCCTTATACTTTTCAAGGATCCGCAGGATCCTGGTATTTTTCCATCCCTTCTGGTTCAATAGGAGATTAGAATACTTTTCAAGACTTATTTCTTGCTAAATATGGTGATGATAGGACAATTGTATCCTTAATCAATGATATTTCTAATTTAAAGCTAGTTCAAATGAAAATATCAAAGATTTCAACTCCAGGTTTAATAAGTTATTGACTAAAATTCCAGCTGCCTCTCGACCAAGATTGTATGTACAAATAGAGTGGTGCATATCTTCTCTTCCTTCTAATATAGAAATTTTTGTAGATAGATCCAATAAGCCTATCCTTGTAGAAAATATGAAGGAAGCCTTGTCTATAGAAAGAAGAATCATAGCTTTAGAAAAAAAAAAACCGAGTTAGAAGACAAAAAATCTAAAAAAGAAACATTCAAAGATGATCAAAAGAAGAAAACTCCCAAATATCCTTTCGATCTTGAAGGATTGCAAAAGGTCCTGAAGACCATGTTAAATGAAATGGTTGAAATAAAAAACAATTTATTTAGACTTCTACTAAAAAACCATTTAGATCATTTAGAAAAAATCAGTCGTCGGTATGACAACCTCCCGATATCATTTCTAATGTTGAATCTGAAGAAGAAGAATAAGAAGAAACTACAGCGTCTGACGATGAATCTCAAGATGAAGAAGTAGAAGAACTACATGGATTATGGGACTTTGTCTTACATTCCTATGATGAGGAGATAGAGTCTGAAGCAATGCATGTTAGCACCAGAAGTAAGACTTCCACCGAACCAAATCAATCAATTAAGAAGTAGAAGGTCCCAACTCCTATTTCTCAAGAGAAACCTGTTAATAAAAAACCACCGGTCAAACCATCTCAGCAGGTGATTACTAAATCTCAACCAATCAAATCTATACCCAATCCTCTCTCTAAAACTTTGGTAGTATCTGATATTATTGAATACAATATTGTTGAGGATATAAAAAATATTAAAGCCAATATTTCTCTTCATGAAGTTAGCAAATTAAAGCAACAACATAATGTTTTATTGAAAGATTTGAATGCAGTTACTACATCTCCTCTTCCTTCAACTGTTATTTCTAAAGCTGCTAATGGGATAGAGAAGCCTCCAATTGAAAATTCAAATAAAGTAAATGCTTCAGATGATATTTTGATTGGTGATAGGTCCAATTCTCATACACCTCCTTTCCTCGCAACTTATGAAATATACAATAGAAATGTTCATAACTGTTTGAATGATTTTGGAGCATCATCCAATATTATGCCATATTCAATTTGCGAGAAGTTAAATATCGCACCCCAGAAATCATCAGTTAGCATAGTTAAATTGGATAAAACAAAATTTAAGGTCTTAGGAGAGATCAACTCAGTAAGTATTAGATTGTCATCAAATCAAAAAGTTGCCCAAATTATCGATATACTGATTGCTGATATCCATGAATTTTATGGTTTAGTTCTTAGCAGAGACTAGTCTGAAAATTTACATGGATATTTTACAACAGAATGGTCTCACATGTGGCTTCCATATAATGGAAAACCCAACCAAATCAGAGTTGATTGTGAAAAGCATATGAAATACTCAGTTACAGATCTTGGAGAAGAAAATGAACCCATAGGATTCAATAATAATGTTTTCGGTAATTATTCTTCAGATTCATTTTTGGGTAATTTTAATGCTAAAATCTCACAGTTTTTTATCGATTCTGTTAATTCACAAATAGAGAAAATTTTCCCAAAATAATTTTTCGAGATGCTTAAATTTCAAAGAAAACACAATAATCCATTCTCTGTTTTGGAAACTTTTCTTTAAAGGATCAAGATCCAATGATGGTATAGGAGCAGCAGGCGTGCTTGTAAATCCAAAAGGTGAAAAAACTATGCTATCTTGTAGACTTGAGTTTGAATGAACTAACAATATTGCTGAATATGAAGCTTTTGTTCAAGGTATTTGTAAAGCAATAAGTCTTGGTATACAATATATTCAAATATTTTAAGATTCAGAAATTGTCGTAAGACAAGTATGAAACACTATTCACTGTCTCTCAATTCACTTGAAACATTATCAATCTTTGGTTCAAGACCTCACATCTCATTTTTTTGCATTCAATATCTCTCCTATTCCTAGATCACAAAATGATAATTCTGATCTTTTGGCTAACGTTGCATCCAAGCTAATTCCGCCTGAAGATTTTAGTCCTAACAGATTCTCTATCGAATTGATTTTTCATCCATTTGTGCCAGATAATGTTACTAATTGGCGAGTCTTCAATGCCGATGGTCACATTTTAAGTTTTCTTACTTCTGAAATATCATATGATGATCAAATTCTAGATGAAGATGAACATGATAATCAAATCAAGCAACAAGCTGATAAGAATATTTTACCAATGTCTGTGGTAAAACTTGAAGATTTATACGATTTGAAAGACATATTCAAAAAATCAAAAATTGCAAACTACATTGTTCTACTTTGAGGTCTGAATTAGTTAATTTAGGATTTGATAAAGAACATCAAGATATAAATCTAGGGCTTACCCTTTCATTTGAAGAAAGAAATGCGTTCATTTCCTTCTTAAGGAAATATAAAGATATTTTTGCATGGAATCACGAAGATCTTAAAACCTACAACCCATATATCATTCAACATATTTTTCCTATGGTACCTGATGTTCAACCAATCCAGCAGAAGCTTAGCAAGATACATCAAAATTTGGAAACTCAAATAAAAAAACAGTTAAAAAAACTTTTGAATGCTAAAATCATTTTTTTTGTTAGACGTTCGAAAAGGGTTTCTAATCTAGTACCAGTAAGAAAAAAAGAATGGTGATATCCGAATTTGTATTAACTTTAGAAACCTAAACAAAGCATGTCAAAAGGATAATTTTCCTTTACCATCAATGGAACAAGTTTTACAGTTAGTAGCAGGTTTAGAATTAATGTCCTTTTTAGATGCATTTTCAGGATATAACCAAATTTTGGTTCATCCAGATGATCATTTAAAAACTATATTCAGAAGAAAGTGGGGAACCTATGCATACCAAAAGATGCTATTCGGATTAATGAATGCAGGAGAAACTTTTCAGAGGGCCATGGATATTTCTTTTAAATAATTGATAAATCAAATAATGGTCGTATATCTTGATGATATAACCATTTATTAAAAGAAGAGAAATAATCATTTGCATGATTTAAAGCAGAGTTTTGAAAGATGCAGAAGATTTTGGATTTCTCTTAATCCAAAGAAGTCAATTTTTTCTTTAAGTGAAGATAAAATTATTGGTTTTATCGTCTCAAACAATGGAATTTGTATTGATCCTGATAGGATTAAAACAATTTCAGAAATTCCACTACCACATAACAAAAAATCGATGCAGTCCTTTTTAGGACAGATAAACTTTGTAAAAAGATTCATTCCAGATTTTTCACATATTGTCCTACCATTGGAAAAGATGATAAAGAAATATGCATTGCTTAAATGGGGAGAACAGGAAAAGGAAGCATTTCAAATTATTAAGAAATCAATCACTGATGCTCCTTCTCTCTCAACTCCAAATTTTACCAATGATTTCATTCTATATACATTCACTTCAGATCTATCATATGCTGTAGTATTACCTCAACTAGATGATAAAAATATTGAAACTCCAATTTCCTTTTCTAGTTCTAATTTTCAAGGAGTTGAATTGAACTATACAGGAGTCGAAAAACAAGTGTTTGCAGTTTATAAAGCGGTGAAATATTTTTGCCCTTTTCTTCTGAAAGCTCATGTCAAAGTAATCATTTCATTCTCATCAATCAGACACATACTTATACAAAAGGAACTAGGAGAAAAGAGAGCTAATTGAGTAACTTCCATGGAAGAATACAAATTAGAAATTAAACCTGCTAAAATTGTCAGAGGATTGGGGTTTTGTAGATTGATTACAGGAATGAATGATGCATCACTTGATGAGGTAAATGATACGGTTGAACAGTTCACCGAGGTAATCAATATTAACCCTCAATATCAATATGTTGATTTAATATTTTATATAAAGAATGGTTATGCGCCACTTAATTTAGATTCCAAAAAAATGAGCATTAATATTGAAGGCTAATCAATATCAATTAGTCAATGATGTATTGTTCAGAAAAAATTAAGATTTTGTTTTGCTCAGATGTCTTCAGAAAACTGAAATACTTAATGTACTTCAGTAACTTCATGATGGGCCAGGAGGTGGAAATTTTGGTGGAGATACCAAAACCCATAAAATTTTACATGTAGGTTATTATTGGCCAACATTATTCAAAGATGCACATAGCTATGTCAGAAATTGTAAAAATTGTCAAACTATGGCACGAAGACAAAGAAAAGCCTCAATGCCACTTCAACCAGTCAATATGGAACAACCTTTCAAACAATGGGGACTCGATATAATAGGTGAGATCGTTCCTCATTCTTCTAAGCAAGATAAATATATTTTAATTGCTACGGGTGAAAATGTGAAGTTGGGAAACACTTTTTTCCCTTTTTTGACGTTGAAAATTGTAATTTTCTATGATTTTCAACTTCAACTCCACTAAACTCATATTTTTATTGCAAATTATGCTTTGACATAAAAACAAGAATTGTAGAGAATTGTCTTACTTCCATACCCATTATTTTTTTTTTTTTAGATATTGACATATAGAGGGGTAAATTTCTTGTTTACTAACTGCATATACTTGAAATTTTCAGGCAAACATAAATAGTCACTTTATAATCCTTTACTTTTTTTAGGGAAGGTTATTCATTTTTTGGAAAAAAACCATAGCATCATAATTTTCATATATTGCACTAGTGCACAAACTATTTTTCGGTAATTTTCGGATTAAATCACTATTTTTTATTATTTTTTGAAATGGACGAAGACAAAAAAATAGTGATGTTTTAGTACATTTTATCATCCTTTGATTTTCTTTTCAATGTGATCGTCAATAAGAAAAATGAGAGTACCCTTTTGAAGTAGACAGGGAGAGGAAGTGTAGTATGATTTTTTTGAATTTTTTGGTGTCCTCATTTGAAAGTTATTGAATTTTCATTCAATGCAATTTTTCGAACAATGAAATTCCACAGTGACACAGTTTAGTAAAAAATTAATAAAAATTTTGAATTTTTTAATGAAACTCCACAAATCTCATATCATCAGAAACAAGATTTAGAGATGAATCTAATGGTACTTTGTCCGACATATAACATTTTTTTTTTGTAGGTGTTCTTCCCCTCCAAAGTTGCAGGTTCCTAAAAACTGCAGAATTTTCTGTGTTTTTCGTTGACCAGAAACTCTCGGCCGAGATAATTTCTCGGACGAGAAATTTATAAAACTCTCAACCGAGAGTTTAATCCGCCTAAAGTTACATTTAAACGCACGGCCAAACTCTCGGCCGAAAGTTTAAAAAACTCTCGCATGAGAGTTTGCGCCCGAGAGTTTACCCGATGAAACTCTCGGCCGAGAGTTTAGAAAACTCTCGTATGAGAGTTTAGAAAACTCTCGTATGAGAGTTTTTAAAACTCTCCTCCGAGAGTTTTATTCCTATAATAAAACACAAATTTTTTTAAGTTTTTAGAATTGGTACGTTATATAATTTAAATAGTACTTTATTAAAATTAAAAAATGATATAAAATAATAAAATTATAATTTTATTTTAAATTATTTTATTATTATTAATGATAAAAAAATACATGAAGATTTAATTAAATAAAATTTGTTACAATATTTTGTAATATCAATGTTATATAAAAAACTAAAAATATTTTTATATAAAACTAATTGATATATTAATATAAATAAAATAAAATTCTAAAACATAAATCAAAATAAAAACAACTATATATAATTTATATAATATTTTTTTTGAAATTAATGAATAAATTTAAATTTAAAAAACAATTGAATAAATGCAATGAGGTGATAAAGGAGACAATGCATAGCACCTTAATATCGTTATAAATTCTTGGAAATCTTGAGAAATTTTTGAAGTGAGATGAGCTTCTTGGAATGGGTCACTTTATCTTCCACTTCAGTTTCACACAATTAACTTGAAAGGAAGTCTATTTTCCTAGGTATGGATGTAAGGGAATGAACAATATTATTTGAACATTGAGTGAGATGCCCTTCTTGGAATGGGTCCTCCTATATTCACCTTTAGTTTCACAAGATTAAATTGAAATGAAGTTTATTTTCCTAGGTATGGATGTAAGGGGACAAAGAATATTATCCGAAAAGGAAATGAATGTTAAGTGTGAAATTCCAAGCAGAAGTGCATGGGATTGGAGAATTATGTTATTGCAGAAAACTAACCCTTGACCCCTTAACCCTTGACCCATAACCCTTGACCCCTTAAACCCTAATTCCTAACCCCTAAACCCTTAACCCCCTAAATCTTAAACCTCTAAACCCTTAATCCCTAACCCATGTACCCCCACTAAACCTCTAAATCCCTAACCCATTTAACCCCTAAACCCTTAACCCCTACCCCTAACACGTTAACCCCTAACCCATTTAAGTACCTAAACCCCAAAACCCCTAACTCCTAACCCCTAAAATACTTAACTGCTAAATCCCCTAACCCTCTAAACCTCTAAACCAATCCTAACCCATTTAACCCCCTAAACCTCAAAACCCCTAACCCCTTAAACCCTAATTCCCAACCCATAACCCTTGACCCCTTAAACCCTATTTCCTAACCCCTAACCCCTTAAACCTTAATTCCCAACCCCTAACCAATTCAACACCCTAAACCCCTAAAAACCTAACCCATTTAAGTGTTTATTCCATTTAACCCCCAAAACCCTAACCCCTAACACCTAAAATCCTTCACTGCTAAATCCCCTAAACCTCTAAACCTATAACCCATTTAACCCCCTAAACCCTAAACCTCTAAACCCTTAACCCCTAACCCCTTAAACCCTAATTCCTAACCCCTAACCAATTCAACACCCTAAACCCCTAAAAACCTAACCCATTTAACCCCATTAACCCTAACTTCTAACCCCTAAAATCCTTAACTGCTAAATCCCCTAACCCCCTAAACCTCTAAACCAACCCTAACCCATTTAACCCCCTAAACCCTAAACATATAACCCCTTAAACCCTAATTCACAACCCATAACCCATTCAACCCCTTAAACACCTAAACCTCTAACCCATTAACCCTTGACCCCTTAAACACTAATTCCTAACCCTTAACCCATTTAACCCCCTAAACCCTAAACCTCTAAACCCTTAACCCCTAACCCATTTATCCCCACTAAACCTCTAAACCCCTAACCCATTTAACCCCTAAACGCTAAACCTCTAAACCCTTAACCCCTACCCCTAACTCGTTAACCCCTAACCCATTTAAGCCCTTAAACCCCAAAACCCCTAACCCTTTAAACCCTAATTCCCAACCCATAACCCTTGACCCCTTAAACCCTAATTCCTAACCCCTAAACCCTTAAGTCCTAATTCCCAACCCCTAACCAATTCAACACCGTAAACCCCTAAAAACCTAACCCATTTAAGTGTGGATTCCATATAACCCCCAAAACCCTACCCCCTAACCCCTAAAATCCTTCACTGCTAAATCCCCTAACCCCCTAAACTGCTAAACCTATAACCCATTTAACCCCCTAAACCCTAAACCGCTAAACCCATAACCCCTAACCCCTAAAACCCTAATTCCAAACCCCTAACCAATTAGACACCCTAAACCCCTAAAAACCTAACCCATTTAACCCCATTAACCACTAAATTCTAACCCCTAAAATCCTAAACTGCTAAATCCCCTAACCCCCTAAACCTCTAAACCAACCCTAACCCATTTAACCCCCTAAACCCAAAACCTACAACCCCTTAAACCCTAATTCCCAACCCATAACCCATTCAACCCCTTAAACACCTAAACCTCTAACCCCTTAACCCTTGACCCCTTAAACCCTAATTCCTAACCAGGCTAACCCATTTAACCCCCTAAACAGAACCGATTTAAGTGTGGATTCCATTTAACCCCCAAAACCCTAACCCCTAACCCCTGAAATCCTTTGCTGCTAAATCTTGTAACCCCCTAAACCTCTAAACCTATACCCCATTCAACCCCCTAAACCCTAAACTTCTAAACCCTTAACCTCTAACCCCTTAAACCATAATTCCCAACCCATAACCCTTGACCCCTTAAACCCTAATTCCTAACCCCTAAACCCTTAACCCCCTAAACCCTAAACCTCTAAACCCTTAACCCCCAAACCATTTACCCCTACTAAACCTCTAAACCCCTAACCCATTTAACCCCTAAACCCTAAACCTCTAAACCCTTAACCCCTACCCCTAACTCGTTAACCCTTAACCCATTTAAGCCCCTAAACCCCAAAACCCCTAACCCCTTAAACCCTAATTCCCAACCCATAACCCTTGACCCCTTAAACCCTAATTCCTAACCCTCAACCCTTAACCCCTAATCCCTTAAACCCTAATTCCCAACCCCTAACCAATTCAACACCCTAAACCCCTAAAAACCTAACCCATTTAAGTGTGGATTCAATTTAACCCCCAAAACCCTAACCCCTAACCCCTAAAATCCTACACTGCTAAATCCCCTAAACCTCTAAACCTGTAACCCATTTAACCCCCTAAACCCTTAACCCCTAACCCCTAAAGCCCTAATTCTGAACCCCTAAACAATTCAACACCCTAAACCCCTAAAAACCTAACCCATTTAACTCCATTAACCCCTAACTTCCAACCTCTAAAATCCTTAACTGCTAAATCCCCTAACCCCCTAAACCTATAACCCCTTAAACCCTAATTCCCAACCCATAACCCATTCAACCCCTTAAACACCTAAACCTCTAACCCCTTAACCCTTGACCCCTTAAACCCTAATTCCTAACCCCTAACCCATTTAACGCCCTAAACTTTAAACCTCTAAACCCTTAACCCCTACCCCTAACCCGTTAACCCCTAACTTCTAACCCCTAAAATCCTTAACTGCTAAATCCCCTAACCCCCTAAACCTATAAACCAACCCTAACCAATTTAACCCCCTAAACCCTAAACCTATAACCCATTAAAACCTAATTCCCAACCCATAGCCCATTCAACCCCTTAAACACCTAAACCTCTAACCCCTTAACCCTTGACCCCTTAAACCCTAATTCCTAACCCCTAACCCATTTAACCTCCTAAACCCTAACCCTCTAAACCCTTAACCCCTAACCCTTTTACCCCCACTAAACCTCTAAACCCCTAACCCAGTTAACCCCTAAACCCTAAACCTCTGAACCCTTAACCCCTACCCCTAACCCGTTAACCCCTAACCCATTTAAGCCCCAAAACCCCAAAACCCCTAACCAATTCAACACCCTAAACCCCTAAAAACCTAACCCATTTAAGTGTGGATTCCATTTAACCCTAAAAACCCTAACCCCCAACCCCTAAAATCCTTCACTGCTAAATCCCCTAACCCCCTAAACCTCTAAACCTGTAACCCATATAACCCCGTAAACCCTAAACCTCTAAACCCTTAACCCCTAACCCCTTAAACCCTAATTCCAAACCCATAACCCTTAACACCTTAAACCATAATTCCTAACCCCTAAACCCTTAACCCCCTAAACCCTAAACCTCTAAACCCTTAACCCCTAACCCATTTACCCCCACTAAACCTCTAAACCCCTAACCCATTTAACCCTTAAACCCTAAACCTCTAAACCCTTAACCCCTACCCCTAACACATTTAAGCCCCTAATTCCAAACCCCTAACCAATTCAACACCGTAAACCCCTAAAAACGTAACCCATTTAAGTGTGGATTCCATTTAACCCCCTAAACCCTAACCCCTAACCCCTAAAATCCTTCACTGCTAAATCCCCTAACCCCCTAAACCTCTAAACCTGTAACCCTTTTAACCCCCTAAACCCTAAACCTCTAAACACTTAACCCCTAACCCCTAAAACCCTAATTCCCAACCCCTAACCAATTAGACACCCTAAACCCCTAAAAACCTAACCCATTTAACCCCATTAACCACTAACTTCTAACCCCTAAAATCCTTAACTGCTAAATCCCCTAACCCCCTAAACCTCTAAACCAACCCTAACCCATTTAACCCCCTAAACCCAAAACCTATAACCCCTTAACCCCTAATTCCCAACCCATAACCCATTCAACCCCTTAAACACCTAAACCTCTAACCCATTAACGCTTGACCCCTTAAACACTAATTCTTAACCCTTAACCCATTTAGGGTTTAGGGGGTTAAATGGGTTAAGGGTTAGGAATTAGTGTTCAAGGGGTCAAGGGTTAATGGGTTAGAGGTTTAGGTGTTTAAGGGGTTGAATGGGTTATGGGTTGGGAATTAGGGTTTAAGGGGTTATAGGTTTAGGGTTTAGGGTTTAATGGATTAGGTTGGTTTATAGGTTTAGAGTTGAGATCTAAATGATTAAGGATTTTGGGTTGGGAGTTAGTGGTTAGTGGGGTTAAATAGGTTAGGTTTTAGAGTTTTATGGTCTCTGGTGGTTGGGGGTTAAGGAGGCTCTGGGGTTTTAGGGTTGGGGTTGGGGTTTAGAGGTTTGAGTTTTAGGAAATGATGGGTTACGAGGAACTGGGTGGTGGGGATAGAGATTTGGCGATGAAGGGATTTTTTGGGGTTGGGATTAGGTTAGAGGAGTTAGGGTGGGGTTTAAGGGGTCAGTATGGGTTGGGAATTGGGGTTTAAGGGGTTAGGGGATTTTGGGGTTTAAAAAGGGCTTAAATGATTTGAGGTTAGCAGTGAACTTAGTGGTTAAGGGATTTAGAGGTTAGCGTTAGGGGTTTAGGGTTTAGTGGGGGTAAATGGGTTAGGGGTTAAGGGTTTAGAGGTTTAGGGTTTAGGGGGTTAAATGGGTTAAGGGTTAGGAATTAGTGTTTAAGTGGTCAAGGGTTAATGGGTTAGAGGTTTAGGTGTTTAACGAGTTGAATGGGTTATGGGTTGGGAATTAGGGTTTAAGGGGTTATAGGTTTAGGGTTTAGGGGGTTAAATGGGTTAGGGTTGGTTTAGAGGTTTAGGGGGTTAGGGGATTTAGCAGTTAAGGATTTTAGGGGTTAGAAGTTAGGGGTTAATGGGATTAAATGGGTTAGGTTTTATAGAGTTTAGGGTGTTAATTGGTTAGGGGTTGGGAATTAGGGTTTAAGGGGTTAGGGGTTAAGGGTTTAGAGGTTTAGGGTTTAGGGGGTTAAATGGGTTATAGGTTTAGAGGTTTAGGGTATTTAGCAGTGAAGGATTTTAGGGGTTAGGGGTTAGGGTTTTGAGGGTTAAATTGAATAAACACTTAAATGGGTTAGGTTTTTAGGGGTTTAGGGTGTTGAATTGGTTAGGGGTTGGGAATTAGGGTTTAAGGGGTTAGGGTTTTAGGGTTTAGGGGTTAGGAAATAGGGTTTAAGGGGTCAAGGGTTATGGGTTGGGAATTAGGGTTTAAGGGGTTAGGGGTTTTGAGGTTTAGGGGGTTAAATGGGTTAGGATTGGTTTAGAGGTTTAGGGGATTTAGCAGTTAAGTATTTTAGGGGTTAGGAGTTAGGGGTTTTGGGGTTTAAGTGCTTAAATGGGTTAGGGGTTAACGTGTTAGGGGTAGTGGTTAAGGGTTTAGGGGTTAAATGGGTTAGGGATTTAGAGGTTTAGTGGGGATAAATGGGTTAGGGGTTAAGGGTTTAGAGGTTTAAGGTTTAGGGGGTTAAGGATTTAGGGGTTAGGAATTAGGGTTTAAGGGATCAAGGGTTATGGGTCAAGGGCTAAAGGGTTAAGGGTTAGTTTTCTGCAATAACATAATTCTCCATTCCCATACACTTCTGCTTGGAATGTCACACTTAACATTCATTTCCTTTTCGGATAATATTCTTTATCCCCTTACATCCATACCTAGGAAAATAAACTTCATTTCAATTTAATCTTGTGAAACTAAAGTGGAATATAGGAGGACCCATTCCGAGAAGGGCATCTCACTCAATGTTCAAATAATATTGTTCATTCCCTTACATCCATACCTAGGAAAATAGACTTCCTTTCAAGTTAATTGTGTGAAACTGAAGTGGAAGATAAAGTGACCCATTCCAAGAAGCTCATCTCACTTCAAAAATTTCTCGAGATTTTCAAGAATTTATAACGATATTAAGGTGCTATGCATTGTCTCCTTTATCACCTCATTGCATTTAGTCAATTGTTTTTTAAATTTAAATTTATTCATTAATTTAAAAAAAATATTATATAAATTATATATAGTTGTTTTTATTTTGATTTATGTTTTAGAATTTTATTTTATTTATATTAATATATCAATTAGTTTTATATAAAAATATTTTTAGTTTTTTATATAACATTGATATTACAAAATATTGTAACAAATTTTATTTAGTTAAATCTTCATGTATTTTTTATCATTAATAATATTAAAATAATTTAAAATAAAATTATAATTTTATTATTTTATATCATTTTTTAATTTTAATAAAGTACTATTTAAATTATATAACGTACCAATTCTAAAAATTTAAATTTTTTTGTGTTTTATTATAGGAATAAAACTCTCATACGAGAGTTTTTTAAAATCTCATACGAGAGTTTTTTAAACTCTCATACGAGAGTTTTTTAAACTCTCATACGAGAGTTTTTTAAACTCTCATACGAGAGTTTTTTAAACTCTCATACGAGAGTTTTTTAAACTCTCATACGAGAGTTTTTTAAACTCTCATACGAGAGTTTTTTAAACTCTCATACGAGAGTTTTTTAAACTCTCATGTGAGAGTTTTTAAAACTCTCGTCCGAAAGTCTTCCCGAGAGTTTCCGTCAATAAAACTCTCGGACGAGAAAATGCATAACTCTCGTCCGAGAGATTTTTAACTCCGTTTAAACCCAATAAAACTCTCGGACGAGAGTTTTTAAAACTCTCGCTTGAGAAATAGAGTTGACTATTTTCTCGGACGAGAAATTAAAAATTTCTCCCATATTCTAGCCGTCCGCCAAAAAGTGTTTCCCAACTTTGCAATTTCACCCCTAACCTAACCTAGGGTAGGCTAGCCTAGCCTGGCCTTGCCTAGGATAGCCTAACCTAACCTTGCCTTGCCTAGCCTAACCTAGTTTACCCTAGCCTAGCATAGCCTAACTTAACTGAACCAAAACAAAACTAACCTAACCTAGCCTAGCCTAACCTAACATAGCCTAACCTAGCCTAACCAAGCCTAACCTATCCTACCCTAGCAGAGCCTAACCTAACCTATATTAACCTATCCTTGCCTAACCTAGCCTATCCTAGCCTAGCCTAGCCTATCCTAGCTTATCCTATCCTAGCTGATCAAAACCTAGCATGACCGAGCCTATCCAAACGTAGCCCAACCTAGCATATCCAAACCTATCCTAGTCCGATGTAGCCTATAGAGCCTAGCCTAACCTAGCCTATCCTAACCTAACCAAGCCTAACCTAACCTAGCATAACCTAGCCTAACCTAACCTAACCTAGCATTTCCTAGCCTATCCTTCCCTAACCTAGCCTAGCATAGCGTAACCTAGCCAAGCCTAGCCTAGCCTAGCCTAGACTAACCTTGCTTAGCGTAGCCTTACCTTGCCTAGCATAGACTAGCCTAGATTAATCTAGTATAACTTAACCTAGCCTAGCCTAACCTATCATTGCCTAACCTAGCCTAACCGAACCTAACCTAACCTTCCCTAGCCTAACCTAACATAGCCTTATCTAGCCTAGCCTATCTTAACTCATCCTAGCCTTACCTAGCCTAACCTATCCTAGGGTTAGCTAGAGCAGCCTTACCTAGCCTACCCTAGACTCACCTAACATAACCTTTCCTAGCCTAACCATACTTATCTCAGCTTCAATCCCTCGCCTAGCTTCAACCTAGCCTAACCATACTTATCCTAGCCTAACATATCCTTGCCTCCCCTAGCCTTGCCTTCTGTAACCTCACCTAGCCTTACATAGCCTAGGCTAGCCCAACCTAGGCTAACCTAGGCTAACCTAGCCTAGCCTAGCATAAGCTAACCTAGTGTAACCCAACCTATCCTAGCATAACCTAACCTAGACTAACCTAGCCTAGCTTAAACTAGCCTAGCCTATCATAATGTTTGCTAGCCTAACCTTAGCTAGCCTAGCCTAAGCATGCCTAACCTAACCTAGTCTAACCTAAACTAACCTAGCCTAGCCTAGCCTATCCCAACATAGCTTAACCAATTCTAACCTAGCCTAGCATAACCGAGTGTACCCTAACGTAGCCTAACCTAGCCTAGCATAACTGAGCCTAACCTAACCTAGCCTAACCTATCCTATCATAGCCTAGCCTACCCTAGCCTACCCTATCCTATCCTAGCCTAGTCTATCCTAGCCCAGCTTATCCAAACCTAGGCCATCCTAGCCTATCCAAACCTAGCCCAGCCTAGCCTACCCAAACCTATCGTACTCCAACATAGCGTATAGAACCTAGCCTAACCTACGCTAGACTAACCTAGCCTAACCTAGCGTAGCATAACCTAGCCTAACCTAGCCTTGCCTAGCCTAACCTTCTGTAACCTAGCCTAGCATAGCATAACCTAGCCTAGCCTAGCGTAGCCTAGAATAACCTTTCTTATCCTATACTTACCTTGCCTAGCCTAGACTAACCTAGCTTAACCAAGCATAACTTAACCTAGCCTAGCCTAATCTATCATTGCCTAACATAGCTTAACCAAACCTAACCTAACCTTCCCTAGCCTAACCTAACCTAGCATTACCTAGCCTAACCTAGCCTAACGTATCCTAGCCTTACCTATCCTAGCCTAGCATTACCTAGCCTAACCTAGACTAACCTAACATAACCTTTCCTAGCCTACGCTAGACTAACCTAACATAACCTTTCCTAGCCCAACCTAACCTAGCATTACCTAGCCTAACGTATCCTAGCCTTACCTATCCTAGATTAGCATAACCTATCCTAGCCTTACCTAGCCTAGCCTACCCTAGACTAACCTAACATAGCCTTTCCTAGCCTAATCATACCTACCCTAGCCTAACCTCACCTAGCCTAACCTATCCTAACCTAACCTAGCCTAACCTAGCATAACCTATCCTAGCCTAACATGTCCTTGTCTAGCATGTCGTTGCCTAGCCTAGCCTAACCTACCCAAACTTAACCTAGCATTGCCTTGGGTAACCTCGCCTTGCCTTGTGAAGCCTCGTCTTGCCTTGAGTAGCCTATCTTAGCCCAACCTAGGATAATCTAGCCTGGCATAAGCTAACCTAGCCTAACCCAACCTATCCTTGCATAACTTAACCTAGCCTAACCTAGCCTAGCCTAAACTAGCCTAGCTTATCATAACGTTTGTTAGCGTAACCTTTGCTAGCCTAACCTTAGCTAGCCTAACCTAACCTTGCCTAACCTAACCTAGTCTAACCTAACTTAACCTATCCTAGCCTAACCCAATGTATCCTAGCATAGCATAGCATAGCATAGCCTAGCCTAGCCTACACTACCCCAACCTAGCCTTGCCTAACCTAGTCTAGCCTAACCTAGCCTAACCTACCGTAGTCTAACCTACCCTAGCCTCGACTATCCTAGCCTAGAATATCCTAGCCTATCCTATCCTAGCCTACCCTACCCTAGTCTAGACTAGCCTAACCTAACATAACCGAACCTACCCTACCCTACCCTACCCTACCCTAAAATACCCTAACCTAAACTGGCCTAGCCTAGCCTAACCTAGCCTAACCCAAACTTATGCAGCCTAGCCTATACTACTAACCTAAACTAACCTAAACTAGCATAACTTAACCTACCCCCGGCCTAGCCTACCCCAATGTATCCTAGCATAGCATAGCATAGCATAGCCTAGCCTAGGCTACACTACCCCAACCTAGCCTAACCTAACCTAGCCCAATGTAGGCTAGCCTAACCTAGCCTAACCTACCGTAGACTAACCTACCCTAGCCTCGACTATCCTAGCCTAGAATATCATAGGCTATTCTATCCTAGTCGAACATAGCCTTGTCTAGACTAGCCTAACCTAACCTAACTTACCCTACCCTACCCTACCCTAACCTAAACTACCCTAACCTAATCCGGCCTAGCCTAGCCTAGCCTAACCTAGCCTAACCTAACCTAACCTAACCTAGCCTAACCAAACCTTACGCAGCCTAGCATATCCTACTAACCTAGCCTAACCTAAACTAGCCTAACTTAACCTACCTCGACGTCGCCTAGCTTAACCTAACCTAGCCCTACCTTACCGAGACTAGCCTAGCCTTGCCTAGCCTGATCTAGTATAGCGTAACCTAACCTAATGTAACCTAGCCTAGCCTAGCCTAGTGTACCCTCGCTAAACCTAGCCTAACCCAGCCTAGCCTACCCTATCCTAGGTTATCCTAACCTACATAAACTAACATAGCCTACATAGCCTAACCTAACCTAACCTTACCTAGCCTAAGGTTTCCTACTTAGCCTACTTAGCCTAGCCACATAGAATAATTAGCCTACTTAGCCTAGCCTAACCTAGCCTAATTAGCCTACTTAGCTTACTTAACCTAGACTAACCTAGCCTAGAGGTGCCTACTCTTGCCTAGTTTAACCTAGCCGGCAATAACCTAGTCTAACATAGCTTGCTCTAGCCAATCCTAGTGTAGCCTAAATTATTCTAGCCTATCCTACCCTAGCCTTCTTTAGACTAGCCTAAGCTAGCCTATACTTCACTAACCTATGGTTGACTCGCCTAGCCTCACCTATCTAACCTAGCGTACAATATCCTAGTCTAACCTAACTTACTCTAGTCAATCCTAGCCTATCCTAGCCTGAACTCTCCTAACCTAACCTACATTTTCCTAGCCTAGCCTAGCCTCGCCTAGCCTAGCCTAACCTAGCCTAACCTAACCTAACCTAGCCTTGCATAGCCAAGCCTAGCCAATCCTAACCTAACATAACCTAACCTAATCTAACCTAACCTACCCTATCTTACCCTACCTTACCCTACCCTAGCCTAGCCTAGCCTAGACTAACCTAATCTAGCCTAGCTTACCCTTGCCTAGCTTAACCTAGCTTAACCTAACCTAACCCAACCTACCCTACCCTGCACTAGCCTATCCTATTCTAGTGTAACCTAACCTAGCCTAGCTTAACCTAACCTAGTCTACTGTAACCTAACCAAACCTAGCCTAGCTTACCTTGACCTAGTCTAATGTAGCCTACTCTAGCCTAGCCTACCTGACCTAGTCTAACCTATCCTACTCTAGCCTAACCTACCCTACCCTACCCTACCCTATCTTAGCCTATCCTATCCTAGCGTGGACTATCATAGCATATCCTAGCCTATTATAGCCTAGCCTAACCTAGCGTAACCTAGCCTAACCTATCCTAAGCTAGCCTATACTAACCTAACCTAGCCTAACATAACTTATCGTGGCCTAGCCTAACCTAACCTACAATAATATAGTCTAAAATTAACTTCAATAATATAGTATAACCTAGCATACTCTAGCCTAACCTAACCTAGTCTCACCTATCCTAGCCTACCCTAGATTACCGTAGCTTAGCCTTTCCTATCATGGCCTACCATACCCTAGCCTAGCCTAACCTAACCTAGCCTATCTTAACCTATCCTAACCTAGCCTAGCCTAGCTTAACATGACGTACCCTACCATACCCTAGCCTTACCTAGCCTAGCCTACCCTAGCATAACCTATCCTACGCTATCCTATCGTATCCTATCTTATCCTATCCTACCCTACCCTACCCTAGCCTAACCTAACTTAACCTAACCTATCCTAACGTAACCTAACCTAGCCTAGCCTAGCCTACGCTACCCTACCCTACCCTAGTGTAACGTAGCCTAGCCTAGCCTAACATAACCTATTCTAGCCTAACATAACCTAGCATATCCTATCCTAGCCTAGCCTAGCCTAGCCTAGCCTAGCCTAGCCTAGCCTAACGTAACCTAGACTTGCCTAGCCTAGCCTAGCATAACCTAGGCTAGCTTATCCTACTAACCTAACCTAACCTAATCTAGCCTAGCTTAATCTAACCTAGCCTAGACTAGCCTAGCCTAACCTGACCTAGCATAGCCTAGCCTAGCCTAACCTAGCCTAACCTATCCTAGCCTAACCTAACCTACTTAACATAACCTAGCTTAGCATAGCCTACGCTAGCCTATCGTAGCCTAACCTAACCTACTTAACATAACCTAGGCTAGCCTATCCTAGCATAACCTAACCTAACCTTCCCTAGCCTAAGATAAGATAACCTACCCTAACTGAACCCAACCTACCCTAACCTAGCTTAACCTAACCTAGCCTAGTTAGACTACTCCTAAAATACATATTCAAAAGGAATCTTAACTTTTATAGTACAATTTAATTTTATCATATATATTATGACTTTATATTATATAAATTTAAACAATTTTTCTTTATACATTCAAGTTATTTTAATTAAAAAATTATACTATTGATAAAGTATAATAAAATTAAATAATATATTAAATATTTCAATTTGAAAATCATTTAAAAAAATAAATTAAACTAAATCATATTGATAAAGAAATAATTCAAAAACAAAATAAATTAAAAACTATTAATAAAAACTAAAATATAAATTTTTTATCTGAAATAAATTAAATGTGTTGCACACGTAAAAGCAGGAACTTCACTAGGTATTCATCTAACCGCAAACCTGAGTTTACCGTGCAATCACTATTTATATACGATTTCCCCGTCGCGCCCCTTTTTGTAATGGATACAGTGCTCAAGTGAAAATATTAAATCAGGTAATATGACAGGCAGCATAATACACAGGAATAATATACTCGTGATCCCATCACCCAAAACCGTACTGGTGTTGAAATCCTTACAACCGAAGGATTCTTTCTCCATTGATTATGTACCCATTATTGTTTGCGTTACCCTTCACAGACCAACCGTCCGGTACCTAATTGGTAATGGGGTTTTAATTTTGGATTACTTCTCTTCATCATAGAGGACATCCAATCAGCTTTCAAGTATCTGTCACCTAAATTAAAGTGGTGGACACATAAAAGTCGTTTAAAATATTGAGGAGGCGGCAGAGCTTTATATATGAAATATTTTTAATAGTTATTTAGTTTAATTTTAATTTCATATATATTGTATTCTATTTTCATGTCATTTATATAATTATGTAATATTGTCAAGTATGTATAATTTTTCTTTAGTATTATATGTGTGTGCGTGTTTTTTAGGTAAGAGTTAAAAGTCAAGATTTCATAATAGAAGAATTAGTTAATGCATACTGGAACTTTATATTAATTCAATTTTTTTTATTACTAATATTTTTTTTTTTAATTTTACAAAATTTAAATTTCTATAATGGTAAAGTAATTTTAATACATGAATGATGAAAATTTTGGATAAAAATTGTACAATTGTAGTGGATAATCATACGAGTCTACTTTATTGTTGCAAAATTATATATATATATATATATATATATATATAAACAAAGCCTTCAAATTATTACTATAAATGTTGGAGATATATTTATCCACAAAACATAGAAAAAATTATAAAATCAATTAATTATGATGATTATCTATTAATTTATTAATAAAAATAACTATAACTATGGATAATTAATAAATTAATCCATAATCATTTTCGTAGATTGATTTTATATTCACATAGTATTAACTAATGTTATTGTAAGGAAATCAAATATTATATAATGAAAAAAGTGTGGACAAAGATCAAACTGTATCCATAATTTATCAGTAATCATAAGAGTTCATTATCCATTATCCCATCAATGATCATAATAGTTGATTATCCATAATCCCAACAATAACCATAGAGTTGATTATCCTTAATCCCATTAAGTATATTTTAATTAATAAGTTGGCTAATAATTGTAGACATAAAAATGGATAATGTGGAGATGTCAAATAACCCTCCTAAAAAACTCACACCACATAAATCTTCAAAATATCAAACTGATTAATAATTTTATATTTGAGTATTGCATTTAACATGTATCTCAAACACTTTTGTTTAAAAGTTTAATATGTAAATGCATATGTAGTTGCATTATGAGTTTAGTTTAGCACCACTAAAAGATTATTTTTATAAATGAATGTACTTAGCATGCATATTAAGCAATATAGATTAAAAATTTAATATGTAAATGCATGATGAGTTTAGTTTAACACTAGTAAAGACTTATTTTTATAAATGAATGTAATTACCTAAATTAAATGAACCTAATTTTATAAATTAAATTTATTGCAAATATTGATAGACATTAATGTATAATAAATATCGAAATATTTATTTCACATTGTTAAAATTTAAAAAACATATAAAATTTAATAAAATTATAATTTTATTTTAAATTATTATTATTAAAAAAAATTAGTATATAAATAAATAAAAGGTATGTAATAGGATTCTTAATAATGGAGGTTTGTATTCTTTTTACCATGGAAATTCTTATCTTTTAAATAAGTTTTTTTACAATACTACAGGCTAATAACTTATCAATTCCACATACCTAAATGTCCACAACTTTACTTAAATAGAAAATATATATTTTATTTATAATATTTTTTAATTAAGTTGAAAAGAAAAAAGAGAAAAATTACCTTTAAGATAAATCTCAACATTCTTTTTTCACTATTGATAAAAATATTTTGTAAATATTTTGCAAATTTTAAATCTTTGTCATCCATATATTAATTATTAATTAATTAAATTAAGTTTCTCAAATTTTTATTCAAAATGAACTGTAACACACGACTCCTTACAAACTACATTTTTATCCTATCTCTTTATGCAAATTAACCATTGTAAAAAAACACATAAATAATTGCTATACCTGGAAGGAAATTATCAAAACGTTATGTTAGCACCCATCATAGTTTTCATGTCAAAATACATTGTAATAATGTATATTAAAAATATAGTAGTTCTTTTTGTTTAACAGTAATGACACACCATGCATTATTTGACATGGCATATTGTTGATATCCAATGTAGCTAACTCATTTCATAAGCCAAGCTAAATGTATGGCCAGGTATGCCTCGATATGATCCACTATGGTAAACGTATTGTACTCGCCTTGGAGATGTTTCTAGAATACCTACCTGCAGTTTTCGGTGACCACCAACCCTATAGGCTGCACGTAGAGACATTTGGCACTTTTGAGTTGTCGATCTACCTAGGCCTGATCTGACGATTTTATTTGGCCATGATAGGGTTAGTGTAACCAACCCGGACCAATACCCTAGCTCATTCTTGGAGTTTTCTTCCCTTTTTTTCCCGGATGAAGCTCTACAGCTATGGAGACCTTACTATGCATAGATATGTTCATCGACTACCCTTATCTCTAGTTAGTTTTATCTCTACTGGTATTTGACTCTGAACCTAAATAATTTTTCATCCTTGGTTACTCGTTTGGAAGCTCACTGCCGATTCATATCTTTTGGTCTCGACGGCATTTCAAGGCACTGAGAGAGATAGGAACTGTGGCGTACGGTGCATTTGGACACACAACACTCCCTCTGGTAAGTCTATTTTCTTTGCTTAGAACTATTCTTAGCCCGTAGACGTTCAAAGGTGAAATTGTATACCGTTCTTCATTTTTTGTCTTTTGTTTGTGTTTTGGTAGGTTATGGGACCACCCACTCGTAATGCCACTAGCCCTCCTCATCTTGGCCACGAATGTTCTAGATTTTTGGTTTAATTCCTTTTACCTCGCTACTTGTAATGTATCTAAGGGTTAGGTTAAGAGGCATTCATGAACCGATTTTGTTCCTTCAAACATTTTCATAATGGATATATTTGTTACAATGGAGTGTGTGTAAATAATATTTCAATATTGTTTATTTGAAATCAGTTTCGGCCAAGGGTATTTTTAGCTCTTCTGGTGACATACATTAGGCTGCCTTTTTTAATATGGTTTTTCTTTACCCTTGGAACTTCCAAGTCTTCACGATGTAATGCTATGATTTAAATGTGTAAAAATTTAGGGGTGATAATCCATTGTTTTTGGTTTCATATCGAATTAAAGTCCCTTGTCATTACCATTTTAGGTTGGCACTGTTGTCAGGGTTCCTGTCATCCTGCCAAAAAGAGTTATTTGTTAATTTACTGTTACATTAATATATGAAACTAGTATAATACCTTGAATTAATGCATGTACTTGTTGGGTTATTACTGTTGTAACTGTAATATTATTCCTGAAATTTTGTAAATTGTTATACTCAATTTCTTACGCCATGAAGGTTTTGCTACACACTTGTTTAGTTTATTTGACTCATAGCTTAATGTTATTTCTGATAAATTTCATGGAATGTATATCATTTATTCATGGCTATTTTCTAAAGAAACATCCGATAGAGAGAACCCTGTACCCCCGGGCTTCCATCTGCCCATGTGGTGTACATAATTTTTCTAAGGTTTGGTATCATACTGTTCTAGAGTCCTCTTTGAACTTAACCAATGCCTGTCTATAGTTTGATTCATCAAGAACTATATTCTTAGATTGAAGGTTTTATTTTTGTTATACCATCGCTCCTTGGTGGCCAGTTAATGAGTTTTGTCTGCTCGTTTGGATTACCATATTATTTATTGGTTTTACCATAGTACATACTTTAACACTGTCAACAGGGCACGAAACCATTACCATTCACAATAGAACTTACATATTAATGTTATAGAAAATTTTAAGTAATAGGAACACACATATAACTTATAACATTATATTTCAATTTTCTCATACTTATTTGGTTATTCTCTTAAGTAGAGAAGACGACTTGAAAGATAAATTAAAGACTCTTATTTGGATTCCCTACATACCGGATGGGATCCTTAAACCAAACAATGTAGAATCTAATTTGGATTCTGCACCGGGGAAATCCCCTTACTGTTGGAGATACATTTTCAACCATCAACACATACATAGCACTCCTCCAAAAAAATTGAGCTACTATTCTCATAAGCCATTGCTATCAATAAGATAACATAAACACATATTTTCACACATCAATTAGCAACATAATATTAAAAAACAAAGTATATACATTCATTAAAACCATAGACATACCAAATCTCATAGAAATAAAAAAATAGCATTGAACAACACGGTTCATGATTCAAATATGCATAAGTAATATGCCTATTTTTATATCTTAAACTAGTTGGAAACTAAGGGAGGGACTTCCACTCTGCACCCAACTATAAGCCAGCTACAATGAAGCTTTCTTATACCTGACCACCCTTGATTTAGATCCTATGTCTGAGGAAATTATTTCTTAGGGAATTCACACCAAAATCATGGCTTTTCATCCACATTATGTAGCCCACTACCCAAGTCGTTTATCAAATTACCTTTAAAAGAACGCACCAAGGTGGTTTAATTGTTGCGCCTATAACAAGCGCTAGGTTGGTTTATGAATTTCTCTTAGTAGTGAGTACCACAATGACTCAGTCTTATCTTTTAGTTCATTCACAAGGATTGACCAAAATTTTAGATGGGGTATTGCTTCGTTTCAGGAGTTGGAATCCACTGTCACGATGGTTTTCCTATTTTCTTTTCATATTTTCCAGGTTGTTTATTAGCTATACAACAAGCACCATAATGATTCAATCATCTACTAACCCCCCCACTCACCACACAAGCTTAAAAATCATAATATGATGGCCTCACGCAATTCACGGGGAATGCACCCAAATTTCATAAGGGCTTAACTCATACATAGGTCTCCACAACTAGCTGATATATTAATTTGTATTCTCCTACCAATTCCCAACAACTTCCACATGCTCAACAATCAGCTGGGCACACTCAAATAAGAGGGAAACATATTCCAAGGGAAAGGACCATATCCCAATGGCATGTTGCTAATGGGGAGGTCACAATTCTTCCATTGTAGTGTGTTTGTACAGAGAGAGAGAGAGAGAGAGAGAGAGAGAGAGTCAATTGGATCTAGCTTGGATGGTTAAGAGGTGAAATTGTTATCCTCCCCACACAAGTTCAAATCCCACTTTATGACATGTTTTCTATTTGTGAACCAATTAAAGCTAGCAAGGTACCAATAATATCATTCTCATATAAGTGTTTGAGGGTGGGATGAGATGTTTCTTTTGCGTGTGTGTACACCTACATAAACCTATGCTCAAATCCTACCTTATGACATGTTTTCCGTTCATTGATTGATTGAATATATCAATGTACCAGTTATCTCATCTCATTCTCTCTTAAGTTATCATTCTCACCTAAGTGCTTGAGGTTAGAATGAGATGTTGCTTGTGTTTGTGTACACCTGTATACACCTATGTTCATATCCTACCTTATGACATGTTTCCCTTCATTCGTTGATTAAATCTAATAATGTACTAGTTATATCATATCATTCTCCCTTAATTTCTTAAGGGTGAGAATCTACCAATTATCTCATTCTCACTTAAGTTATTAAGGCTGGGATGAGTTTCTTTTTTGTGTGTGTGCACATGAAAACACTTATGTTCATATCCCACTTTATGGCATGTTTTTCCTTCATGGGCCATTTAGAGCTAACAATGTACTAGTTATCCTATTCTTGCATAATTGTATGAGGGTGGGATTAGATTTTGTTGTGTGTGTGTTTTAACAACCCCAAAGTTTAGATTAATCAATTGAACCATCAACTCAAGTCATGTTGCTAATAAGGAGGCCATAAGCAAAGGGTTCAAATTTGGTAAACTTATTTAATGTTACTAGTCATTATTGTAACTAGTTAATTCATTACCCTCCATCCAAATATTCTAGGGAAGAGGGATGGATCCCATGAGTTTTCACTTCCAAAAATATGTATATATTCTAAGCAAATAAGGTCACCCCATGCTCACGCACTTAGTAAAAGAACTAATGTATTGGTACTATGCCGATTCTCCTTGAAATTTTTTATATTGAGGGTAAATCAACCATAAATGTATGGGAGGCTTGTAACCCTATATTACACTATGATCTTTAATGCTAATACCTTTCTATACTTAGCACAATAGAATCTATCAATCTAGTGAAACCTTTGGGCACTATTTTTTTTAATGGAAAATTCCCTTGCAAAATCCCTTTAGGCACTTACCCACATTTTGGGAATGGTTCCTAGGATAAGTTCTAATAGAAAAAAACATATAAACCTAACCTCAAACCCCCATGTGAATTTTACCTCATGACCTTCTTAGAAAATATGGCTTTGGCATGGAAAACTTCTTAAACTAACCATAAAGATTAGGCCTTCCAGATTATTTCTTCTATGTTTCTATCAATAAATATATCTCCAATGCTTACATTAATAATTTCAAGGTTTTGTGTGTGTGTGTGTGTGTAATTTTTCAACAACAATCTTAGACTTGTATGATTTTCCACTACAATTATACAAACTTTAATCTAAAAATTTCATCATTCATGTATTGAAAATGGTTTAACAATATAAAAATTAGATTTTGTAAAATTAGAAAAGATATTACTAATATAAAATTTTGGATTAATACAAATTGTTTGTATACATGAAATTATACAACATATTACCAATATAAAATCTTGACTTTCTAACACTTACCAAAAGTTTTATAAATATATACACAAATTTATATTAAAAATGCTTCAATAAAGATCCACAGGGTTGTGGATATACAATGATCGGATGCTTTGTTAAGTTACTCCTTGATACAATTGGGTAGCTTTTGTTGATTCCCTAAAAGATGCGTAAGGAGGCTCGACAAAAGGGAGAGGAATTGGAAGCTTGGGGAGTGATTTATTTAGAGGGACCACATCTTGGGGGTTTCTTATTTAGAGGGCCCACCAGATAAGTAAACCAAGGAGCAATACCATCCTCCTGTTTTAAACTAAAATGACCTGTACACGAGATGGAGAACTTCGCATCAAGAGAGGGACCACACAATGCTAGAGTACACTAACATCTAAGTCACTCGTTCAATTCCCCCGCTAGATCAGAATGATATACTGGACATGTTGAAGATGAAATCTTTCCAAGCTTAAAATAAATACTTCTATAAATACTCAAAATAACACCATAAGAGAATTATGCATATATAAATGATAATATCATATAATTATATAAATAAAAACAAAACGAAATATTATATATATAAACTAAACCAAATGATTATTAAAAATATTTCTAATAATATTATATAATTATAATAAATAATATTAAATAATATATTATTTAAATATCAATTATTATATCTGGATCAAATATTTATTTCCCTTCATTAAAAAGATTCTAAATTGATTTTTTTTTTAAATTATTAAATTGAAAATTAAAATACAAAATTAAACTTTCCCACTTTGTTAACCATAAAAATTTTCTCACAAAAATATTTTTTATATAATAAGGAAAAAATGAAAGTATTAACCATATAAATGAAAAATATTTCATGAGTTAAGTTACACCTAAATCTACTATTACAAGAAAATTATAAAAATCAATATTGAGTATGTTAAAAAATATAAATTTGATTTTTTAAAATAACATATATATATACATATTTATATTTCTTAAAGGATAAGAAAAGTCGAAAGAAAAAAAGAAAGAGAGAGAAAAAGCATTATCATTTTACTATTTATCCCGTGAGATCATCCATCAATACTTCGAATACTATTCACATCCTCTTGTAACTCATTTATATTCAAGATAGTAGTTTCGTGTAACTAATTTATATTGGATAACAAACGCATAGATAATGAGCACTTTATTTTCATATTTATAACCATGGGAAAGTGGATTCCAAAGATTTCAACAGTGATCCCTTGTGCATTTGAATGACTAAAGCTGCAAAGTAAAAAATAATTACAAACAAAATATAAGATATTTTTTTATGTGAAAGCACAAATAAAGGTACAAAATTAAAAAAAAAAAAACCTAAGGAAAAAAGTAATCACAAACAAAATATAAGATTTTTATTTGAAAGCACAAAACTATATCATTAGATTGTTGGAGATGCATTAACAATAGTAGTGGTAGGTTTTCTACAAACCAGAGTACATATAATTTTAGGGTCATGCCGTAGAGAGAATAAATAACATAAATACATGAAATCCTGATTGATATTTATTATTATTGTTTCACCATGCAAGGAATGAAATTATTCTATATGTAGTGGCCATTAATAAGAAAAACTTCAAGCTTCGTCCCGCACAAACTACTGCCAATAATGCCACCTTTTCTCTTTGATTTCCTCAGCCATGGACTAGCTATCATGTTGTATTGGGCATGTCAACGTAATTCTTTGCCAGGCATCATGGAGAATTGGTTTCCAAAATCGCAGATGGTACTGGCCACTCCCATTGAACCAAATCTCAGCCCTCATAGTTGGCTACTTATTTTCATCCATTCATTCACTAAATAAAGGTAATCGACTCTAATGTCTGTCATGAAAATTGAAAGAAACATTAGAAAATGAAATAATGTCACCCCATGCTCATGCACTTAATAAAAGAACTAATGTATTGGTACCATGCCAATTCTTCTTGGAATTTTTTATATTGAGGGTAAATCAACCATAAATGTATGGGAGGCTTGTAACCTTATATTACACTATGATATTTAATGCTAATACATTTCTAGACTCAGCACAATAGCATCTATCAATCTAGTGAAAACTTTGGGCACTATTTTTTTTAATGGAAAATTCCCTTGGAAAATCCCTCTAGGCACTTACCCACATTTTGGGAATGGTTCCTAGGATAAGTTCTACTAGAAAAAAAAATATAAACCTAACCTCAAACCCCCATGTGAATTTGACCTCATGACCTTCTTAGCAAATATGGCTTTGGCATGGAAAACTTCTTAAACTAACCATAAAGATTAGGCCTTCGAGATTATTTCTTCTATGTTTCTATCAATAAATATATCTCCAATTCTTACATTAATAATTTCAAGGTTTTGTGTGTGTGTGTGTAATTTTGCGACAACAATCTTAGACTTGTATGATTTTCCACTACAATTATACAAACTTTAATCTAAAAATTTCATCATTCATGTATTGAAAATTCTTTAACAATATAAAAATTAGACTTTGTAAAATTAGAAAAGATATTACTAATATAAAATTTTGGATTAATATAAATTGTTTGTATACATGAAATTATACAACATATTACCAATATAAAATCTTGACTTTCTAACTCTTACCAAAAGTTTTATAAATATATACACGAATTTATATTAAAAATGCTTCGATAAAGATCCACAGGGTCGTGGATAAACAATGATCAGATGCTTTGTTAAGGTACTCCTTGATACAATTGGGTAGCTTTTGTTGATTCCCTAAAGGATGCGTAAGGAGGCTCGACAAAAGGGAGAGGAATTGGATGCTTGGGGAGTGACTTATTTAGAGGGCCCACATCTTGGGGGTGACTTATTTAGAGGGCCCACCAAATAAGTAAACCAAGAAGCAATACCATCCTCCTGTTTTAAACTAAAATGACCTGTACATGAGATGGAGAACTTCGCATCAAGAGAGGGACCACACAGTGCTAGAGTACACTAACATCTAAGTCACTTGTTCAATTCCCCCGCTAGATCAGAATGATATATTGGACATGTTGAAGATGTAATCTTGCCAAGCTTAAAAGAAATACTTCTATAAATACTCAAAATAACACCATAAGAAAATTATGCATATATAAATGATAATATCATATAATTATATAAATAAAAACAAAACGAAATATTATATATATATAGATAAACTAAACCAAACCAAATGATTATTAAAAATATTTCTAATAATATTATATAATTATAATAAATAATATTAAATAATATACTATATAAATATCAAGGATTATATCTAGATCAAATATTTATTTCCCTTCATTAAAAAGATTCTAAATTGATTTTAAAAAAAATTATTAAATTGAAAATTAAACTACAAAATTAAACTTTCCCACTTTGTTAACTATAAAACTTTTCTCTCAAAAATATTTTTTATATAATGAGGAAAAAATGAAAGTATTAGCCATATAAATGAAAAATATTTCATGAGTTAAGTTACACCTAAATCTACTATTACAAGAAAATTATAAAAATCAATATTGAATATGTTAAAAAATATAAATTTGATTTTTTAAAATAATATATATATACATATTTATATTTCTTAAAGGATAAAAAAAGTAGAAAGAAAAAAAAAGAAAGAAAGAGAAAAAGCATTATCATTTTCCTATTTATCTCGTGAGATCATCCATCAATATTTAGAATACTATTGACATCCTCTTGTAACTCATTTATATTCAAGATAGTAGTTTCGTGTAACTCATTTATATTCGATAACGAATGCATAGATAATGAGCACTTTATTTTCATATTTATAACCATGGGAAAGTGGATTCCAAAGATCTCAGCAATAATCCCTTGTCCATTTGAATGACTAAAGCTGCAAAGTAAAAAATAATCACAAACAAAATATAAGATATTTTTTTATGTGAAAGCAGAAATAAAGGTACAAAATTAAAAAAAAAAACCCACGGAAAAAAATAATCACAAACAAAATATAAGATTTTTATTTGAAAGCATAAAATTATATCATTAGATTGTTAGAGATGCATTACCAATAGTAGTGGTAGGTTTTCTACAAACCAAAGTACATATAATTTTAGGGTCATGCCGTAGAGAGAATAAATAACATAAATACACGAAATCCTGATTGATATTTATTATTATTCTTTCATCATGCAAAGAATGAAATTATTCTATATGTAGTTGCTATTAATAAGAAAAACTTCAAGCTTCGTCCCGCACAAACTACTGCCAATAATGCCACCTTTTCTCTTTGATTTCCTCAGCCATGGACTAGCTATCATGTTATATTGGGCATGTCAACGTAATTCTTTGCCAGGCATCATGGAGAATCGGTTTCCAAAATCGCAGATGGCACTGGCCAGTCCCGTTGAACCAAAGCTCAGCCCTCATAGTTGGCTACTTATTTTCATCCATTCATTCATTAAATAAAGGTAATGGACTTAAACATTAGAAAATGAACGATAGTTCATAACGAAGGATCAAAACAATTCCTATATTGGCATTTTAGCTCATGCACAAATTTATCTATGAGATAATATGCGATTTTCTTATACCATTTGTCTTCTGTAAAAGAGATCTGCGGCGGGGTTCAGATGCAACAAAGTCGATTGTAGAAGGGGGAGGAGGCCCATATTCGTGGGAATAATGTGACAGTCTGGGGAGTATTATGGAGTTGCTAAGCTAACTCAGAAAATACAACCAAACATCCATTCGTATTCTCCATAGCTTGCTCAATTTTGTTAGTTTGGAAGCAAAGCCAGGAGTTATGAATACAACATCGCAATGGCATCAGAATCAAATTCAACAACCTCATCAATGTAACCAAAGGAACAAATGCCGCTATGTATCATATTTTGTACAGTGTTTCCATTTCAGTCATGTGACGCATGTCATTAAAAGCCCGATTGCATTGTTGCCGAACAATGCAATGACCAGCCATGTGACGGCTGTGACTATCTCCGAACTCTTATGATTTAATCAATTTAACTTTATTTTAATTTGACATGAAATTCGTTGAAATGATCATTTCAACTAAATAATATATTGATAAAGAACAATCTAGATAGTAAATAATATAATAAAGTAACAATTTTAATCTCAATAGTGTATTAAAAAATACCGTTTTTTTATGATCGTTCAAGTTACCGCCACATATATATATATATATATATATATATATATATATATATATATATAATTTTAAAAATGATGTTACAAACTATAAAAATATATTATTAAAATGGTCATTTGTCAGTTCTTAGTGGATAGATATGGATGTTGAGTGACATGTTATTTAATGCATTGCAATGTATAGTTGTATAAGAATAATTATTTATAAAATTGTAAAAAAATAAACATAATAAATTATTAGTAAAATGGAAATAAATATAAATATAAGAAAAAAAATATAAAAATAGGTAATATAGAAATAAATATAAATATAAGAAAAATCAAAATATAAAAAAATTGTTAATAGAAATAAATATATTTTAGTTTTTGGTATTGGTTTTATAAATATTGATAAATATTGATGAGTAATGAGAGTTTTCAAAAATATGTTAACGAGAAAGATCTTAAGAGTTTAGGTAAATATTGTCTTTATTGGAAGTGAAAATAGAGGCTTCATGGGAGATTTTTTTCTAGGGAGGACTACCAATATTTAACTTTTTCAAAATGTAACGAAGTTAGTTGATAGACAAGTTCCCATGCTTGCATATGGGTTATGACATCAACAATATTGTCGTCTTGGACTTGTAGTTGTTGTACTATATCATAAAATTATTTTTGTTTAGTGTTTCATTTCATTTGCACTTTGAAAGCAAAATTGATAAAATCAAAAGATTGACATTTGCTAGATTTATACTAGTGAGCTAATGTTTCAGCACAATGATTTTTCTCTCATAATACTTTATATTCTTCCCAATGTCAATGGTCTTATGGACAAAAAATTTTGATAGAGTAAACTAGCAGTAAAAAAAAATTCATCACCATGGTCTCAGTAGTGAGAATTATTTCATAATTCCAAGGAAATTCTCATAAATTTGTGCCTCTACCTTATTACTTTGCTTCATATACTTATCTACTTATCAAATATAAATAACCACAAATTTATAACTTTGTCAACTGGTTTTGGAATAAAATCATCACTACCTACAACCATGCTCACACCGCAATTTATTAGCGAAGGTTTGAGTAGTGATGACTTATTTCATTTATGAAGAATGTTGTTGCTACATATTGAACTTTTTTTTCATCCCGATTTTTCTCCTATTCTCCTCTACTCTTCAACATTATCTTCAAGTTCTCTTTTAGCTAGTTCCTATTGCTTTATTTTTTCTATTTCTACTTCAGCTCCTTGTTTTTCTTCTCTTCTCCTATCTTTCTCCACTTCAAATATCTTTATGTTAGTTTCAATGTTTTCCTCGCATTTATTCCTTGTTGCTTGTTTCTTCTTGGATTCAATCTCTTGCATTATTTTCTTCTTATCTTCTACATAGAAATTGGCTTTCTTTTCAGATTCTACTCTTCATTAACATTTCTACCTTCAATCTAGGATTGACCTCTTTGGTAGTTCTTCTTCCATAGCTATATTTACTTGCGCCTCTTCTTTTCTTTTGGTCTCAACCATTTCTCTAGGTTTTTATAGTGCTTCCAACCTTATGTTTTCTTGCTCTTTCCTTTTTTGCTAGAGAACTTATCTTTCAGATTTAACAAAAATTAGCTTCCTCTTTGTTTTTCCTCAGAAATAACCTATATATTAGTCAATAATTATTCATAATTTAAAGTTTGTATGAATATTTTAAAGGTAATTTTATTCATGCTTGTAATGGTAGAAGATTCATCGTAACTTTTCGATTTTCAATAATTCTCAGGGGAGTGCAATATGGAAGATAATGAATATATGTATATATAGTCAACGTTTTAAAGAGAATATACATATTATGATACTTCGGAACTATAAGTTTATGTTGTTAAATGTTGGAAAAGAGAAGACACAATAGGTCATTACAACTTATTTGGTGATTATCTCACGGGATAAAAAAAATATAGTAGGTTAAAGGGATTTTTTATTTATATATTTGATAATATGAAGAGATGGGAGTTTTAAATCATTGATAAATTCAAGAGTTGATGGTGGTGACAAGAGATGAAATGCCACTTCAACCACAATTGCTAGTAGAACCGTTCGAATGATGGGCACTGGATTTTGTTGGACCATTCAACCCACCACCGAACCATAAAAATATGCATACTAGTTGCCATAGATTACATAAAAAAGTGGGTAGAAAAAGTGGCCTTATCAAGAGCCACGAAAGAATCTGTAATTAAATTCCTTTTTGAGCTATTTGTAAGATATGGTTTACTACGAGAAGTGATAACCGATGGAGGGGCACATTTTGTGGGTAATAAAATTATAGCCACCCTAAAGAATCACCATATCATCCATAGAGTCACGTCTCCTTACCACCTGCAGGTCGAAAGTACCAACAAAGTCCTTGAGGAAATTCTTACTAAAACAGTATCAGCACATCGCCGGGACTGGGCCACTAGACTACCAGAGGCCTTGTGGGCTTACCACGCAATGTGGCGAAACACCATAGGATATTCTCCGTATCATCTGGTCTTTGGAAGAGAGCCTATATTTCCTATTGAATTCGATATAAAGACCATAAGGACAACATAGGAGGTAGGGTTGGACTTGATGGAGGCTTAGATTAAAAGACTCCAACAAATAAATGAGCTAGATGAAATACGACTACTAGCTCTGCAACGCACAGAAATCATACAACAACAACGAGCTAAGTAGCATGACAACCTCATAAAAAATAAGACATTCCAAAAAGGAGATTGGGCACTTCTCTATGACTCCAGATTCAATATTTTCTAGGTAAGTTGCAAGCAAGGTGGCTCAATCCATACGAAGTTCAAGAAGTACACAACAATGGTACCCTCACCTTGACTGCCATAGATGGGTCCGGTTCTACATTTCGAGTCAACGGGCGCAAAGTGTGCCACTATCACAAACCTCTTACAAAGGAGACTTTATGCCATTAGGTACGCAATGATCCTATTATCAAAGTTCTAGCATAAGGTGGTGATAACCCCACAACTTTAAATATATAAGAGCCTATTATTTCCTTTTTTAAATATTGTATATAATTTCCCCGCAATTTTTTTATTATTCTGTTGTACATTCTTCATATTCACAATGGTGTCATTTTCCTTCATCACCCCTTGTTTTTTTTTTCTTTTTTTTGTTCAAATATTAGAACGACTACTTTTCAATCCCATTGAATAGTTGTTGTTCAATCATATTGAACAACCATGTTTTTGCGATTTTTTTCTTTGCTGTTCAAATCTTTGAACGACTGCTGTTAAGTCCCATTGAACAGTTGTTGTTCAATCAGGTTGAAAAACCGTGTTTTTGTGTTTTTTCTTTGCAGTTCAAATCTTTGAACGGTTGATGTTCAATCCCATTGAACAACTACTGTTCAATCAGATTTAACAGCCGCATTTTTGTGTTTTTATTCATTGGTGTTCAAATATTTTAACGGTTGTTATTCAATCCAATTGAACACTTGCTATTCAATCAAACTGAACAACCGTGTTTTGCATTTTTACGGCTATTGTTAAAATCCTTGAACTGCTGTTGTTTAATCCAATTGAACAACTATTGTTCAATCGGATTGAACAGTCATGTTTTTTTGTGTTTTACTTTGTTGTTTAATCATATAGAACAACTGATTTTTTCCCTCTTTAAGCATGATTCTTTTTTTTTTTTTTTATGATCTCCCCTCACAAAAACCTCTCCTCGTCCCACACCCCAGCTGTAAAACACATTTTTGAGTGGGAATTGGCACTTGAAGAGGAGAAAAGTACCAATATTACTAATATGATGATCCTTTGAAAATTTAATGGAAATATCTACTCCGGAAGATGACATGGTACATCTATGCAATGGACAGCTAAGACATCTCCTATTTAAACATGTTATTACATGATACATAGTATTTCCCTTTGACATAAATATTTATGAATAAGGAGTATTAATTGTATTGGCATTCTTTTTTTTACTTCACACACCATCTCTAACTCTTAAGGAGTTAATGAGCCTCCCTTCATGTATAAAGAATAAATATTATGCTTGCATGAAATTTTTTAAAAGAGAATAGGGGGTCTGATCACGAGCTAGCCTACCATGATCATAAGGGTTTAGCAGGTGACATGCCCACAATGGCCAACACACCAGGGTAATGACCTTCTTAACAGCTTGAAGGACAAGAGGTCTCATCACGAGCCGGCCTGATCACTCTATTACAATCCCAGTTAACGGCACTGTGACTATCTAGCTACCACACCAGCACAGTGGTCTCTTCATAAAACAAAACGAAATGCCTACTTTTAAAAAAAGTAAGTACTATGTATATATGTAAATTGTTAAGAGAGAATAGGGGGACTCATCACGAGCCAGCCTACCATAATCATAAGGATTTAGCAGGTGACACGCCCACAATGGCCAGCACACCAGGGTAATGACCTTCTCAATTGCTTCAAGGACAAGAGGTCTCATCACGAGCTGACTTGATCACTCTGTTAGAACTCTAGTGAGTGGCACGTTGACTATATGGCCACCAAACGAGCATGATGATCTCTCCATAAAATTGTAAAAATAACTACTTTTACATAGAGGATTCTGGCTCATTTTTCGGGTTAAAATAACAACCCTGTCGATGCTATGAACGCTAGCTAGTAGCAGTGGCTCTGTTTGTGGTATGAGAGTATATTATAATGATAGCCAATTACTCTTACATATACCTTATCTCTTATTTCCATCCATTTCCAAGATAAATCAACTACTCAAATTAGTGATAATACTATTTGAATGCATAAGTAGCTATAAATGAACTATGCTTTCATGTTTGAATTCTGGGATGACAGCACCAATCATTATCTATCATAGTCATGGTTCATATAGTCATTCTTGTATGAAGTTTTTATTCTACCCGATAGGGCCGAAAGGAAACATAGACAGAAGGAGACATTAGCTCAATAGAATGCATCAGCCATGGGAGGGAACTCTCTCTAGAATGAACCTACAACCTTCCCAATCACAGACGCAACTCACACCATTCTCCAACAAGCTAGTTGGCTGCCATACTTACACAAATTGCAAGGGTTTGACACAGAGATAGCAATTGAATTCCTCCATAACTTACAGAAGGGACATACCAAACTCAATGGAAGGATTATACCAGTCACATAGGATATCATTGCTGAAGTTTCTGGAATTCCAGAAAAGGGAGAAATATTGACCGAAAAGCACCTTCTTCTACGAGAGGCAATCGCAGTGTACCAGGATCTAGGAGAACAATTGGAATATAAAGGAAAGGGGATTAAGCCTACCTCCCTACAACAACTGTGGTAGGAATTGGTAGCATTCATCTAAATATTCATCACATGCGATAGATGCCAAGACGTGGTAAAACCATGTCAACTCAAATTGTTAGTTGTTCTTAAACAAAAGATTTAAGTTAATCTGCCTTCTTGCTTAAATTATGTACATGAAACTGTTGTTCGAATGAGAAAGGCTAAAAACACCCAAGCAGCCGTTAGCCACCATTGTTTAATCAAGTTAATTATCATGCATGAACTAGGAAAACAACAGACATCCTAGGACAAATTTGTTAACCATGTCGTGCATGCACATGAGGAAAACCCCGTCGGGACCGAAATTGAGCTCCCTAAAATGAACATACCTAGAGGAACAAGAATGAAAAAGACCCATGCTTCGCAAACAAAACCAAGCAAGCGAAGACAGTCCAAAAGACTGCAATTACAACAAGAAACCTTGGAAACACCAAAGGAGGTAGGGCCATCCCATTCACCACCTTGAAGCCCTCAAAACATACCATTATAAGACTACGAGGAAGATATGGATCGTATTCTAGAGAAAATGAGGGCATCCTGTGAAACTAGAAGCCCATATGAATAGCTGAGGAGCAAGAGGAACTGTTAAACCAATCTGCCACCACCAGCAGCTCTGGCCGCAGTTAGATATTACCTCACCAAGATGAATCACAAGGTGTTAGGGCCTTTTATCCTCCCAAGAGTGATGGGGTGAATAGGGAAGAGCAGGTACAAGGTGTAGCCGAATCTGAAAATCAGTCAGGAGACACCATCCCCTTAGAACAAAATGCAAGCATGGAACCAGTCCCTCTAACACCTGAAGGGAATAATGTCTCACCGAATCGGGAAATTAATGCAAAAGTAAGCTCTGGAGTACAAGTAGAAAATATCATCACCGAAAACCTTGAAACTGGCACCACCATTCCTGAAAACAAGGTTGCTGCTCCTCCATCCCCTGCCAAAACCAGGCCAGAAGAGAATTTCGCTGAAAATAAGTTGAAGAAAATGAGAAGAACCTGCAAAAGGTTAAGGAAAATGATAAAACATTTGAGGAAATAGCTGAAGGAAGTAATCAAGGCTCGGAAGCCTAAGAAAGAATTGGTTACCACAGAAACCCAAACAGAGCTTGTCACCAATTTGATAGACACTGCTAAGGTTGAGGTACAGACTGACTTAGCAACTACTGCTGAGATTGAGGTATAGACAGACCTAGTGGACACTATTGAAGCCTTTGTGCAAACTAGGCTAGACTTTAGAGAAGAAAAGTGAACCCAAACGGTGGAAGCCCCTGCCTACGCTCTTCTGGTAGAAAAGGCTGCCAATCAAAAATTTCATAATGAATTAATTCAAACACAGCATGAGTTAGCACAATGAAAAAGGGAGGTATTTCCCACACAAGAGTATTAGGCACTGTTAAAGAAATTTACAGACCTTTCTGCAACAGAGCATGAGACATTTTCTCAACTCAAAGAAGAAAAAGCGAAGGTAAAGAAAGCATAGGATTAGGTGGGACAAGCTAAGAAACAAGCCACTATGGTTTTCTCTCTGTACTTTGATGTGCTAACATGCAAGGCACCAGCCACCAACTATGCCCTATTTCTAGTAGAATGGTAGCTGTTACTGAAGATCAAGGCCGTCGGGGCAGGGAAGCTCATGACTTTTAAAACCATAGAGGAATTTTTCCATTGCTGCAATGATCAAAATGAGCAGGTCCAATACCTCTTGTGTGAACTATACATGCACAACTTCTTCTTAGAGGAAGACAGGGACAGTAATCCCAGCCCCTTTATAGAAGATATTCAGTTCTAGGCTTTCCTCTCTTTTGCTTAGAACCAGACTCAGTGGGCTAAAGCCTACAAAATTTTCTAGAAGAGGGAACATGGCCTAGACCTATGGGTTAGAGGGCAGCCTAGTAGACCCCTGCATCTATTCACACAACATAAGAATTTCATGCAAAGAAAGGGAGTAAGGACTAAAATGGGGCCTATCCATAAGGAAATTATATAACATGGGCAGGATTCTTTCGAGGACATTCAGGAAGTAGCTATGGAAGTATCCAAACAAAGGTGGATGGCCTCCATGAACAACGTGAAAAACAGAGAGACATTTGGCTACAAAAAATTCAAAGCGGCTGCCTCCAGATTCCTTTTATACAACAATCTAGTCTTAAACATGCGCCCTACATGGATAGGATTTAGGTACATATTCCCTCTCATCTGTTACCCCCTGAGGGTTATGATCATGGTTACGAGCTACCAGAAGGGAACAAAAATGCTGCCTTTGCAAATATCGGACAGAGACATGGCTTCTAAGCCTATAAAGAAGAAGTCTACCATGTCTATTCTCTGACTTGGTTACACCTCATTCATTTTTTTGTACGAGGACCTGCAAATAGCTAAGCGGGGGAGTATGTTGGGCCGAGAATGAGGTACATTTTGACCCTTCCTTTACCAAAAATGTTTATCCACCTTTACGAATTTTTCCTCATCTTAATAGTAAAGGAAAGGAAGATTAATATAAAATCAGGACAAAATGAACTAACAGTAAAAGGGATGTTTTACAATGGGGAATTGACTTGTTATATCTTTATTTACGGGGAAATAAGTAGTTGAATCAATGATGACCAGAAGACAGCTGACAGATAGAGACTAATAGAACCATGATGACTACCATGGACAGGCGAAAGAAGGAAAGGCACCTCTATGTTTTAAGAACTCAAACGACATCCACAATTACCAAAATCTCGTATGGAAAAGACCGTTACCACTGTTGTAATCTCCTTGAAAAGGCCAAAAACGAACAAGATAGATATATCAGAATAGAGACTTTATTCTGTAATAGATCTATTGGGACATGATTGTCCAATTATATCAATGTATTAACTTTCAACTTAATAAAGGTCTTGGGATTTTTATATTCAATTTCTGAGTTTTCCGTAGCGGCAGACTTCTGGTGGTTTAGGCCCAGCCCTGGGAATTTCTGTGCTAATCTCTATTCTATACGTTCAATTACAAAATTTACGTTTCAGTCATCAAATACATTTTATGAGATATCATTTAATTGTTTGAATTATGAACATAAGATACTATAGCTTTCTCTTTCATTTTAATAGTTCATTATTCATGTTTCCTTGTTTACAATGAATTCTTTCACAGTTTTTAGATGATTTCATCATTTCCCAATTCTTTTATACTCGTTTCATTTGTTATAGCATGGCTGTTGTTCAATTATGTAAATGGCTAAGAGTTGGATATTTCCATCAGTAATGTAAGGCGTCTAGTTGTTAATTGTTTCAGAGAGATGTCATCGATTTAATTTAAAAAGAGAACTCCATTGCAAAAGTAGATAAGAAATTACTATTCAATTTATTGAAGATTTTGTTTAATTTCGTAGGACTGTTGTTCAATTCATTTGTGTGTTGTTCAATCATAAGTTGCTCTTTTCTGCACTTACTTAGACAAAATAGTTAAACATAATTTTACAATTCCATTTCCCTTTGAATTGATTGAGCTTCGAGAATTAGATAGTCCTCTTTATGGTAATATAGAGTAGGTGTTCTTTGATATCACTTGCATATACTATGATCACAGTCTTGAAATAATAAGACTTGACTTGGGTTGACAATTGAATGAGAAGCATCAAAATTGGCTATAACAGTCACCTTTATGACCCAACAGAAGTGTCAGTGACTTTCGGGTGTGCTAAGGAGGGAGTGATGTCAAGTTATGTTAGGAAGTGTTAAGGCATGCTAGAGGCCAGGGAACACATGAAAATATGTGCTAGGTTCCATGATGTGCCAATGCTTGCCAGGTTGGAGTGTTTGGGAGTGGCTCAGAAAAATAAGGGAGCAATTGTCTCAAACGCATGGAAGTGAATGAATAAGAGTGTGTAAAAATGAGTATCAATGAGTTCTAGGTGTGGTAACGAGGGATTTTAAAGGTATGCTAGGTAGTGCCAAGGAATTCTAGAGTGCGAGGGCGACATGCTAGGATGTGCCAAGTGCTAGGTTGCGTCAATGCATGCTAGGGAGTGCCATGGAAACACAAGGGAGAACTAGTTCAAAATGCATGAAAATGAACGAATAAGGATGTGTGATAGGGAGTGTCAATGAGTTTCAAGTGTGATAAGGAGGGAGTATCAAGGTTATATGCTAGGAAATTCCAATGTATGCTAGAGTGCTAGGACATGTCATGGAGTGTTAATGTGTGCTAGGGAGTGCCAAAGCATGCCAAGGAATGGAGGGGATGCTAACACATGACAGATAATTCCAAGGGATTCTAAGACGTGCTATGCGATATGGGATGTTAAGATGTAAACTCTGTTGCTAATTTATTTTACTCCCACATTTGGATGTGAGCCTTGTCTTGGTAACTTGTTAAGTTGGATGAGTTGAAATTGGACATGAGTAGCATAAGATGAGTTATAGGTAGCTTTTAGGTGAAAAAGGAATATGTTCAATTTCCACGACACGTGAGAATCTGGGTTTTGTCTTAGAATATTTAATGCAAACACACTCAAGTTCTAGAACACATCTTCTTTAATGCACAATGAAATCTATACAAATCAAGGAATCAACTAGTGCACATGATAATTTTCCCATTTTCAAAGCCTTCTTCATTATATTACAAACTACAATACAACAAGCTAGAGCTCATGTAACATGGATCATGACCCTTTACAATCACACTGAAACAAGGAATACAAATAGGGCTCAATCACCCTTTCCAACACTTTTGGTGGGTCCCATGCATCATTATGGCACTCATGGACCCAAGTATGCCTGCTAGAAGGCCCTAAGACATAAGTTGACCTCTTGTGAGGCTTATTATTCCATGTATGAGCTGATATCTTGGTCGGATTGTCACCAAAATTTAGGGTTACTTGCATATTATTTTATGTTTAGGGGCTAATGTAGGCCCATAAGCTAATTCTATCAACTCCTAATCAATGTATAAATAGGAGTTAGTTGGATTCATTTGTATCATCACTTGACTTGGGATCTCCCTATCTTTAGAGAACTTTGAATTTTTCCTTGGAGGACTATTTTGGATGATGGATGCATTTTGATGTATGGATTGGACTATTTTTATCTTCGAGCGTTTTTTTTATCTTAACTATGCTTCATAGTAATAAATACAATTAAATCAAGTGACCAAATTTTCATTATGAATATCGACCATGAATATTATGGTGAGCATCAAAAGGGTCAATGTGTGTAATTGTATGTGCTATAGAGGTTTACATATCTTGCGAAAACTAGGGAAACTGTCATGAACACAAAGTTACAAAAGTTAGAAACTTTTTTTAATGAAATAAAAAGAAATATAGATAGCCTATTGTAGGGGAATAAACTATGATACCTTAAGAACATAATATATCTAGAGAAATGAAGGAAAAATGAAATATTATTATTGGAAGTGCTTATAATATTTCTCAACTAAAAAATTTATATGTCTTGGTAATGAAGGAAAGGGCTTGGAAAAAAAATAATAGTTGTAACTTTTGACTCACAACGAAATAGCTTTTATTCAATAAAACAATTAACTCTTGCAAGTGGTATTTACCTTAAATAATTTATATTCCTTTTGAATTATATTGGGATGTGACATGTTGCTATGCAGGTTAATAAGGATGAATTCTCATAGCGAATATAAGAATTCCCTTCATACTTCTTTATTACCATATACATTTACCATCACTCACATTCCCCTTCAGGTAATCATTTCCTTTCATGGGTATTTCTATAGTTTCTACAAGTGTTTTAGATTTTTTATATCATTTTTAGGTTAGCGTATTCATATTCTAATCTGCAAGAATCCTATGTGGAAATTACATCTATATCTTGTCCTTTTGACATGCCTTTATCTCCTCGAAGAAACCAAACCTAGCTTACCCTACCCTATCTTCGTCTAGCGTGGAGTACTCCAGCCTAACCTAGCATAGTCTACTCTAGGTTATCCTAACCTCTCATGGTTTAGACTACCCTACTCTATCCTATCCTAGCCTAACCTATCCTAACGAAGCCTACTCTAACCTAGCCTAGCCTAGGCTACTCTAGCGTTTCCTACACTGCATAGCTTACTCTATCCTATCCTAAAATACTATAGGATACTTAACCTAGCCTAGCCTTCTAGATCCTAACCTAGTCTACTATTTCCTAACCTTGGTGACTCTTTTCTAGCCAAACATGCTCTAGCCTAGCCTAGCCTAGCCTAAAGTAGCCTACACTAGCCTAGCATAACCTAGCCTACTATAGTCTACCCTAGCCCTCTCTAGTGTAGCCTAGTGTTCTCTAGCCTAGATTTCTCTCAACTTAGGTTAGCCTACTCATGGTTAGCCTAGCCTAGTCTACTTTAGGTTAGCCTACTTAGCCTAGTGCAGTCTACTATTGCCTAAGATAGCTTACTCTTTGCTATGATAGCCTACCCTTGCTTAATTGAGCATACTTTAGTCTAAACTACCGTACCCCGCTCTATGCTAGTCTAGTTTAGCTTACTCTAGCTTAGCCTACTCTATCCTAAACTACTCTATTAAAAACTACTCTAGTCTAGCCTACTCTTGCATAAACTAGCATAGCCTACTCTAGCCTAACATAACCTACTCCAGTTGACCCTATCATAGCTTGACCTATTCTACTCTAGCCTAGCTGAGCCTAACCTAGCCTAGCCATACCTACTCTATCCTAGCATAGTCTATCCTAACATTGTCCACTCTAGCCTATTCTAGCCTCTAGCTCACCCTATCCTAACCTAGCCTAGTCTAATCTATCCTAGCCTACTATATCCTACTCTACTCTATCCTAGCTTAGCCTAACATAGCCTAGCCATACCTACTCTATCCTAGCCTACTCCATCCTAAAATATTCTAGTCTAGACTATTCTAGCCTAGCCTAGCCTAGCGTTGCCTAACCTAGCGTAGCCTAACCTAGCCTACCCTAGCCTAGCCTGGCCTAACCTAGCCTATCATAACCTAGTCAAGCCTAGCCTACAACCACCTAGTGTAACTTATCCTACACTTTCCTAGCCTAGCCTAACCTATCCTAGCCTAGCCTAGCTTAACTTAACCTAGCCCACCCTAGCCTAGCCTAACCTAGACTAGCCTAGCCTAGCATCCTATAGACTAGCCTAACATAGCCTTGCCTAGCCTAGCCTAACTTGGCCTACCTTAGTCTCACCTAGCCTAACCTAGCCTAACCTAACCTAACCTAGTCTAGCGTAACCTAGCCTAACCGAACCTACCCTACCCTGGGCTACCCTAGGCTAACCTAGCCTTTCCTAGCCTAGCCTAGTCTACCCTAACCTAACCTAACATAGGCTAGCCTAGCCTAGTCTAACCTAACCTAACCTAACATAGGCTAGCCTAACCTAACCTAGGCTAGGCTAGGCTAGCCTGGCCTTGCCTAGGATAGCCTAACCTAACCTTGCCTTGCCTAGCCTAACCTAGTTTACCCTAGCCTAGCCTAGCCTAACTTAATTGAACCAAAACAAAACTAACCTAACCTAGCCTAGCCTAACCTAACATAGCCTAACCTAGCCTAACCAAGCCTAAGCTATCCTACCCTAGCAAAGCCTAACCCTAACCTAGACTAACATATCCTAGCCTAGCCTAGCCTATTCTAGCTTATCCTAGCCTAGCTTATCAAAAACCTAGCATGGCCTAGCCTATCCAAACGTAGCCCAGCCTAGCATATCCAAACCTATCCTAGTCCAACGTAGCCTACAGAGCCTAGCCTAACCTAGTCTATCCTAACCTAACCAAGCCTAACCTAGCCTAGCATAACCTAGCCTAACTTAGGCTAGCCTAACCTAACCTAACCTAGCATTTCTTAGCCTATCCTTCCCTAACCTAGCCTAGCATAGCGTAACCTAGCCAAGCCAAGCCTAGCCTAGCCTAGACTAACCTTGCTTAGCGTAGCCTTACCTTACCTAGCATAGACTAGCCTAGATTAATCTAGTATAACTTAACCTAGCCTAGCCTAACCTATCATTGCCTAACCTAGCCCAACCGAACCTAACCTAACCTTCCCTAGCCTAACCTAACATAGCCTTACCTAGCCTAGCCTATCTTAACTCATCCTAGCCTTACCTAGCCTAGCCTAGCCTAACCTATCCTAGGGTTAGCTAGACCAACCTTACCTAGCCTACCCTAGACTCACCTAACATAGCCTTTCCTAGCCTAACCTCATCTAGCCTAACCTAGCCTAACCTAGCATAACCTATCCTAGCCTAACATATCCTTGCCTCCCCTAGCCTAACCTACCCAAAATTAACCTAGCCTTGCCTTCTGTAACCTCGCCTAGCCTTACATAGCCTAGGCTTGCCCAACCTAGGCTAACCTAGGCTAACCTAGCCTAGCCTAGCATAAGCTAACCTAGTGTAACCCAACCTATCCTAGCATAACCTAACCTAGCCTAACCTAGCCTAACTTAAACTAGCCTAGCCTATCATAACATTTGCTAGCCTAGCCTAAGCATGCCTAACCTAACCTAGTCTAACCTAAACTAACCTAACCTAGCCTAGCCTATCCCAACGTAGCTTAACCAATTCTAACCTAGCCTAGCCTAACAGAGTCTACCCTAACGTAGCCTAACCTAGCCTAGCATAACTCAGCCTAACCTAACCTAGCCTAACCTATCCTATCATAGCCTAGCCTACCCTAGCCTACCCTGGCCTAGCCTACCCTATCCTATCCTAGCCTAGTCTATCCTAGCCTAGCTTATCCAAACCTAGGCCATCCTAGCCTATCCAAACCTAGCCCAGCCTAGCCTACCCAAACCTATCTTACTCCAACATAGCGTATAGACCCTAGCCTAACCTACGCTAGACTAACCTAGCCTAACCTAGCGTAGCATAACCTAGCCTAACCTAACCTAACCTAGCCTTGCCTAGCCTAACCTTCTGTAACCTAGCCCAACATAGCATAACCTAGCGTAGCCTAGAATAACCTTTCTTATCCTAGACTTACCTTGCCTAGCCTAGACTAACCTAGCTTAACCAAGCATAACTTAACCTTGCCTAGCCTAATCTATCATTGCCTAATATAGCTTAACCAAACCTAACCTAACCTTCCCTAGCCTAACCTAACCTAGCATTTCCTAGCCTAACCTAGCCTAACATATCCTAGCCTTACCTATCCTAGCCTAGCCTAACCTATCCTACCCTTACCTAGCCTAGCCTTACCTAGCCTACCCTAGACTAACCTAACATAACCTTTCCTAGCCTACGCTAAACTAACCTAACATAACCTTTCCTAGCCTAACTTAACCTAGCATTACCTAGCCTAACATATCCTAGCCTTACCTATCCTAGCATAGCCTAGCCTATCCTAGCCTTACCTAGCCTAGCCTTACCTAGCCTACCCTAGACTAACCTAACATAGCCTTTCCTAGCCTAACCATACCTATCCTAGCCTAACCTCACCTAGCCTAACCTATCCTAACCTAACCTAGCCTAACCTAGCATAACCTATCCTAGCCTAACATGTCCTTGCCTAACATGTCCTTGCCTAGCCTAGCCTAACCTACCCAAACTTAACCTAGCATTGCCTTGGGTAACCTCGCCTTGCCTTGTGAAGCCTCGTCTTGCCTTGAGTAGCATATCTTAGCCCAACCTAGGATAATCTAGCCCAGCATAAGCTAACCTAGCCTAACCCAACCTATCCTTGGATAACCTAACCTAGCCTGACCTAGCCTAGCCTAAACTACCCTAGCCTATCATAACGTTTGTTAGCGTAACCTTAGCTAGCCTAACCTAACCTTGCCTAACCTAACCTAGTCTAACCTAACTTAACCTATCATAGCCTAACCCAATGTATCCTAGCATATCATAGCATAGCATAGCTTAGCCTAGCCTACACTACCCCAACCTAGCCTTGCCTAACCTGGTCTAGCCTAACCTAGCCTAACCTACCGTAGACTAACCTACCCTAGCCTCGACTATCCTAGCCTAGAATATCCTAGCCTATCCTATGCTAGCCTACCCTACCCTAGTCTAGACTAGCCTAACCTAACCTAACCGAACCTACCCTACCCTACCCTAACCTAAACTACCCTAACCTAAAATGGCCTAGCCTAGCATAGCCTAGCCTAACCTACCCTAACCCAAACTTATGCAGCCTAGCCTATACTACTAACCTAAACTAACCTAAACTAGCATAACTTAAGCTACCCCCGACCTAGCCTACCCCAATGTATCATATCATAGCATAGCATAGCCTAGCCTAGCCTAGCCTACACTACCCCAACCTAGCCTAGCCTAACCTAGCCCAACGTAGGCTAGCCTAACCTAGCCTAACCTACCGTAGACTAACCTACCCTAGCCTCGACTATCCTAGCCTAGAATATCCTAGGCTATTCTATCCTAGCCTAACATAGCCTAGTCTAGACTAGCCTAACCTAACCTGACCTACCCTACCCTACCCTACCCTAACCTAAACTACCCTAACCTAATCCGGCCTAGCCTAGCCTAGCCTAACCTAGCCTATCCTAACCTAACCTAACCTAGCCTAACCAAACCTTACGCAGCCTAGCATATCCTACTAACCTAGCCTAACCTAAACTAGCCTAACTTAACCTACCTCGACGTCGCCTAGCTTAACCTAACCTAGCCGTACCTTGCCGGGACTAGCCTAGCCTTGCCTAGCCTGATCTAGTATAGCGTAACCTAACCTAATGTAACCTAGCCTAGCCTAGCCTAGTGTACCCTCGCTAAACCTAGCCTAACCCAGCCTAGCCTACCCTATCCTAGGTTATCCTAACGTACATAAACTAACATAGCCTACATAGCCTAACCTAACCTAACCTTACATAGCCTAAGGTTTCCTACTTAGCCTACTTAGCCTAGCCACATAGCCTAATTAGCCTACTTAGCCTAACCTAACCTAGCCTAACCTAGCCTAACGTTGCCTACTCTTGCCTAGTTTAACCTAGCCGGGAATAAGCTAGTCTAACATAGCTTGCTCTAGCCAATCCTAGCCTAGCATAACTTATCCTAGCCTATCCTAGCCTAGCCTTCTTTAGACTAGCCTAAGCTAGCCTATGCTTGACTAACCTACGCTTCACTCGCCTAGCCTCACCTATTTAACCTAGCGTTCAATATCCTAGTCTAACTTAACTTACTCTAGTCGATCCTAGCCTATCCTAGCCTAGACTCTCCTAACCTAACCTACATTTTCCTAGCCTAGCCTAGCCTAGCCTAGCCTAGCATAGCCAAGCCTACCCAATCCTAACCTAACATAAGCTAACCTAATCTAACCTAACGTACCCTATCTTACCCTACCTTAACCTACCCTACCCTAGCCTCGCCTAGACTAACCTAATCTAGCCTAGCTTACCCTTTCCTAGCTTAACCTAGCTTAACCTAACCTAACCCAACCTACCCTACCCTACACTAGCCTATCCTAGCCTAGTGTAACCTAACCTAGCCTAGCTTAACCTAATCTAGTCTACTGTAACCTAACCAAACCTAGCCTAGCTTACCTTGACCTAGTCTAACGTAGCCTACTCTAGCCTAGCCTCCCTGACCTAGTCTAACTTAGACTACTCTAGCCTAACCTACCCTACCCTACCCTACCCTATCCTAGCCTATCCTATCCTAGCATGGACTATCATAGCATATCCTAGCCTATTATAGCCTAGCCTAACCTAGCCTAGCATAACCTAGCCTAACCTATCCTAAGCTAGCCTATACTAACCTAACCTAGCCTAACCTAACCTATCATGGCCTAGCCTAGCCTAACCTACAATAATATAGTATAACCTAGCATACTCTAGCCTAACCTAACCTAGTCTCACCTATCCTAGCCTACCCTAGCTTACCCTAGCCTAGCCTTTCCTATCATGGCCTACCATACCCTAGCCTAGCCTAACCTAACCTAGCCTATCTTAACCTAACCTAACCTAGCCTAGTCTAGCTTAACATAACCTACCCTACCATACCCTAGCCTAACCTAGCCTAGCCTACCCTAGCCTAACCTATCCTACCCTATCCTATCCTATCCTATCCTAGCCTACCCTACCCTACCCTACCCTAGCCTAACCTAACCTAACCTAACCTATCCTAACGTACCTAGCCTAGCCTAGCCTACCCTACCCTACCCTACTCTACCCTAGCGTAACCTAGCCTAGCCTAGCCTAACATAACCTATTCTAGCCTAACATAACCTATTCTAGCCTAACATAACCTAGCATATCTTATCCTAGTGTAGCCTAGGCTAACCTAACCTAACCTAGACTTGCCCAGCCTAGCCTAGCATAACCTAGGCTAGCTTATCCTACTAACCTAACCTAACCTAACCTAACCTAATCTAACCTAGCTTAATCTAACCTAACCTAGACTAGCCTAGCCTAACCTAACCTAGCATAGCCTAGCCTAGCCTAACCTAGCCTAACCTATCCTAGCCTAACCTAACCTACTTAACATAACCTAGCTTAGCATAGCCTACGCTAGCCTATCGTAGCCTAACCTAACCTACTTAACATAACCCAGGCTAGCCTATCCTAGCATAACCTAACCTAACCTTCCCTAGCCTAAGATAAGATAACCTACCCTAACCGAACCCAACCTACCCTAGTTAGACTACTCCTAAAATACATATTCAAAAAGAATCTTAACTTTTATAGTACAATTTAATTTTATCATATATATTATCACTTTATATTATATAAATTTAAACAAATTTTCTTTATACATTCAAGTTATTTTAATTAAAAAATTATACCATTGATAAAGCATAATAAAATTAAATAATATATTAAATATTTCAATTTGAAAATCATTTAAAAAAATAAATTAAACTAAATCATATTGATAAAGTTATAATTCAAAAATAAAATAAATTAAAAACTATTAATAAAAACTAAAATATAATTTTTTTTATCTGAAATAAATTAAATGTGTTGCACACGTAAAAGCAGAAAGTTCAATAGGTATTCATCTAACCGCAAAACTGAGTTTACCGTGCAATCACTATTTATATATGATTTCCCCGTCGCGCCCCTTTTTGTAATGGATACAGTGGTCAAGTGAAAATATTAAATCAGGTAATATGACATGCAGCATAATACACAGGAATAATATACTCGTGATCCCATCCCCCAAAACCGTACTGGTGTTGAAATCCTTACAACCGAAGGATTCTTTCTCCATTGATTATGTACCCATTATTGTTTGCGTTACCTTTCACAGACCTAATTTGTAATGGGGTTTTAATTTTGGATTACTTCTCTTCATAATGTGCTTATAGGTTCTATCCCTCAACCCTGTAGATTTTTCTCTTAGTTCTCAGCATGAACTCTCTTCCTAGCAACTCGATCGACAGGTAAATTTCCCGTCAAGGTAAGTAACCTTTTTTGCAATGATTACTCATTCTACCCCCAATTTTTTGGTTTTCACATTATTTTTTGGTTAGGTTCTGGAAACTCTGTCAGGTTTGGTCGAGGGTATCACGGCTGTTAGGAGCGCATACACCGTTAATTAGCCAGGGTAAATTTTACCATACTCCCGACAACTTCTTAAGCGATCCTTATTTTAGGGTTTACAGGGTTTCATCATGGAGGACCTCCAATCAGCTTTCAAGTATCTGTCACCTAAATTAAAGTGGTGGACACATAAAAGTCGTTTAAAATATTCAGGAGGCCGCACAGCTTTACATTCAATAAAAATTGCTGACGCACTAGATAATAGGACCATACCTATAACTGGATTGGAATTGGGATTTGATTTCATTTCTTCAGCTAACATTAGAAGCGCCTTCAAATGACCTCTATCATTCATTTATTTTTCAGCAATATTAGCGACCTTCTCGCTACCCAGTAACTTACAATTAAAAAAAAACAAGCCAACGGAATATAGAGCGATGAGATTAAATGGAATTCCATGCGATTACCATGCTGAAGAAAGATGATCATTGATCTGCATGAGCCCGAAAACTGTTTGGGGTTCAAAAATCCTCATACAATTGAAAGAGAATCATAAGATCTACAGGATGCCCTTCGCTTTAAAGATTTAACTGTGGGCTATGGGACTAATATCAATATCTTCCATGAATTCAAGCAAAATTATAAGATATAGAAAATTCATTACAAATTTCAGTCATCTCACGTCTATCTTGCTGATAATAGAGATATAATAGATGAATATACATCACCCCCAAATTACTGCCACGGGACGGTAATCTTGAATTCCGGTTCATTCTCTTCCGGTCAAACTGAAAATTCTCTTGCAGAGGCATCCGGCCCTTGTCTTGCAGAGGCACTACCGCCCTCATCGAAGGTCTAGTATGAACAGAAAACCGATCTTCAATACTCTGATCGCTTTCTATCAAAATCATAATGACGCCGCTATCTAGTCGGAGACCTTCGCCAAGAAATTCTCGTCCAGAAGAATGTTCTGAGGCTTGACATCCAGATGAATAATGTAAGCCAGGCCCAATACGATATTGATTTCTTTGTACGAGTATTTCCTCGCCATCACTTCGAACATGCTGTTCATAGCTCCACTTGAAAGTTCTGTCGGGTTTCGCCTTCGGCTAAGAAAATAAAAATCACTGCAGCTGCGAACAAACCGACTGCCACTTTGTAAGAAGTACTGCCATGCTTTGAGGTCTTCTGATTCTTGATCATGTCGGTACTTTTCCCTTTGATGAAAATAAAATTGCTCTCGTTTGAAAGTCTCTCACCGTCTGAGACTGAAAAGACACAGAGAACATAGAGAACATAGATAGTTGAGGACGAAATGGTGAAAAATGATAGGACTCGAGATATACATATATATCTCTGGCGCTTCTGGAACCGTCCATTGATATACATATTTGAGGCTCCTACCTCCTCTCCAACCATCCCCCGAATGATGGGCTTTTTTCCTGCAACGGTTACTTCAACGGCTATGGCTTGAGGGCATGGTTGATAGAAATAGATCATCCCTGCTGTCCATGTTTTTTTTACTCCAACGGTTACTTCAGTTGATAGCCATGGTTGATAGAAAGCCATAAAGAGCTGAGTTGATACAAAGTCATAAAGGTTACTTCAACGGCTATGGCTTGAGGGCTGAGTTGTCTTCCTCCAAAGCCATAAAGCATAAGCTATAGGATATTAAAATGCTGTATAGGCTTACTTATGGTTTATAGGATATTAAAATGCTATATAGGGTTACTCTTAGATTTAAACTAATTTAAATCTAATTATGAGCATATACTGCCCTAGGAAATTTAATATTGTATAACTTACGATTTATTGTTTGCCGTAAAATTCCACTTGTGCTAAATGAATATTTGAATTCCAACTCGACCGCAAATTTGAAATTCAAATGCGCACACGGCAATGCAATAAAATTGAAATTCAAATGTGAACACACCACTGAGTCAGTGTGAGAAAGTGCGAGAATACTGCATCAACTCAAACATAGATGCAACGTACATTTATTTCATTAACTACGACATCTCGCCTACTCGGAAAGATGGATGGAGTGATCGCAAAACAAACGGCACACGTCACATCTTAGATAGCATGGTTATGTATGGTGAATGGCTGCTATAGGGCGCATTAAATCTCAATCAGGATTTCATGCGTTTATTTTATCTATTCTGTCAACCCCACAACCCTAAAATTGTATGTACTCATGTTTATGGAAGACCCAACAATACTATTGCTAATGCATCTCCAACGATCTAATGATATAATTTTGTGCTTTCAAATATTTTGTTTGTGATTACTTTTTTCAGTGTGTTTTTTTTTTCACCTTTATTCATTCAAATACACAAGAGATTTCTGCAGAGCTCAGCTTTGGAATCCACTTTAGCGTGGTTATAAATATATAAATGAAGTGTTCATTATCTCTGCGTGCCCCTTTAATAGATGATTGTACAATATAAATGAGTTAGAAGAATCTATGGTCTTCAATATAAATGAGTTACAAGAGAATGTGAATAATATTCTAGGTACTCATGGAAGATTTCATAAGATAAATAGGAAAATGATAATGCTCTATTTTTTTTTCATTGGTTTAAGAAATATGTAAGTCTATGTAAGTGTTATTTTAAAGAATCAAATCAATCTTTTTTGACATATTTAAAGTTGATTTTTATAATTTATTTATTTTTAATAGTAGATTCGTTGAACTTACTTTACAGTTTTGAGAAATATTTATTAACTTACAAATTTGTGATATCTTTTTCTTCACTTATATGATGAATACTATTATTTTTTCTCACTTATATGAAAAATATTTTTGAAAAAAGAACTTTATGAGTTTAATTTTTATGATTTAAGTTTTCATGAAGGTATAAAACTCTAATTTAAATTTTTTTTGGCAAATAAAAATATTTCAATAAATATTTGAAATATTATAATCATTAATATGTATAATATATTATATTTAATTTCATTTATTATATATATATATATATATATATGAAATATTTTTAATAGTTATTTAGTTTAGTTTTATTTTCATATATATTGTATTCTATTTTCATTTCATTTATATAATTATGTAATATTGTCAAGTATATATGTATAATTTTGTTTTAGTATTATATGTGTGTGCATGTTTTTTAGGTAAGAGTTAAAAGTAAATATTTCATAATAGAAGAATTAGTTAATGCATACTCGAACTTTATATTAATTCAATTTTTTTTATTAGAATTTTTTTTTTTTTTTTACAAAATCTAAATTTTTATAATGGTAAAGTAATTTTAATACATGAATGATGAAAAGTTTGGATCAAAATTGTACAATTGTAGTGGATAATCATACCAGTCTACTTTATTGTTGCAAAATTATATATATATAAACAAAGCCTTCAAATTATTACTATAAATGTTGGAGATATATTTATCCACAAAACATAGAAAAAATTATAAAATCAATCAATTATGATGATTATCTATTAATTTGTTAATAAAAATAACTATATGTAACACCCCTAGTTTATGTTTTTCTTTCAAAGCTAGACATTGAACTTTAATCCTAAGGGGAGTGGACCCCAAAGGACAAAGTATTTTGTGGATGTAATTAAATATTTAATTTTGAAAAATAAATAAAATAATTCTGTGCAGATTGACCAAAATGAGAATTATGAGATCACTTGCTAAATCCATGAGGATGGAAAGAGGCAAATATTTCCCCAAAAATATTTCAAAAATCCTTGAAAGAATTTATTTCCAAATTAGATTTTGAGGAAAATCTAGTTTCCCCAATGATGTGGAGAGTAGTTGGGAAAAGGTAAAAAGCTGGGAAAAGCAGAAAGCAGCTTTAAAAATTCCTAAATAAGGGAAGCCTAGGCCAACAAGAAGAAAAGCATCCTGTAATTATGGACGCAGAATTAGAAATAGGCTTTGGGGAGCAAAAGCTTAAATAATCTATTCTTGAACAGATTAGAGGTTGGTCTTTTCTAGGAGCTGATCTCAGCTCGGGGGTGAGTTCTGGGAGACAAAAGAACTCTAAGGTTGGGAGGTTGGTCAATTACGACAGTGGTATGTCTCTAAAATACAGGGTCTTTAGTAATTATTTCTGTACAAATTGGTTACATAATTGATTGAATAAGATGTTGGATTTGTCAATTCCTACATTTAACAGAATTGCATAGAAGGAATTAACCCTATTAATTTTGTAGATTTGTAGAAATAGAAAACTGTCGAGGAGAATCCAGCAGAGTCTTTACACCAGTGTTGGTTTAGATCTGAGGATACATGTTACTCCATAGATAAAATTTGTGATTTAACTTTAATCTGCTTCTGATTTAATAGAATGATTCTGATATTTATATAAGAGAAAGCAGCATGAGATTCCTGTACAAGTATCTAAATTGTAACTACATAAACTGCGATCTGAGATGTATAGGGATGATCGATAACATCTGATGTCCTGTGGTAAATATACCATCTATACACAAGTAGAAGTAACAGAGAAATTTCTTCCTGCATGTACTAGTCTCTTTCTATAAAATAATGAACGACATAGTAGTTAGTGAAGCAAATAGCCAAGAGAGTAGGCTGTTTATGGATTAATAAAATCAAATTTATATTGGAACCATGTATGTACACATAGCTTATTTAACATAAGGCTGCCAACTAGAATTTAACATGAAAAGATAAACTGTTATATGAAGTTGAGACTACCAATTTAAAAGAAAGATGAATGATAATGGCCTTTACATGAATTGGGGTTGATTATAAATTAATTTACAACTCATATAAATAATAGTTAGAAATTATTGAAGGATGATAACAAAAGGAAACATCTACTTATAGTAATAACATCATAAAGTGAGACAGAAATACAAGATAATAAATGTAAACAGAACCCTCCTATTTCCGAGTAAGAGACAAGAAAATAGTGAGAATATATTTTAACCCATGCTATTATTATGGAACAAGTACCTTGTAGAAATAAACACCAGAGGAAAAAATTAATTGTATCACATCAACCATGGAAAGTCGAAAATAAACAGAGTGCTAACTCAGTATTTCAGTTATTATTTCTGTCTAATATGACATGCCTCTGAAAATTAAAATCATTACATCTACAAGGGAACCGCAAAAAGGGGAATCATCGAAATTGTATCCTGTGTAGTTATGATAACAACCACAGTGGAAATGGGTGAACGAGTGCAGAAATAGAAGAATTAAACTTAGCGCCGGAGTAAATCAAAACTTAAGACTCGTAGTCAACATTAAACGAGAAAAATTGTGTATGAAATTAGGAAAGTCTGAAACGACAATGTCCCTTAGAATTATTTCCACATATACGAATTAAACATTAAAGAAGTTAAATGTCAATGTTCATGTACAGTGATCCGGGACAAATTTGAAATAAAATTTCTACACAAAAGTGTCGAGAGGGTTTGAATCTCCAGAAGGAGAAGTCATTATCGAAATCGAGCCGGCAGGACATTCATCCTGCATATTTTAAACGAAATTCAGAGGTCAGAGTATAAACCTACCCATACCACCAAAGAGATATTTCACGAAGTGGTGCGGCGAGAAGTACCTACATTCACATAAATTTAATGGCATTACAAGGGAACAAATAACCAAAAATCTATACAAGAGTATCATGAACCCCTATGCAACTAAAATCGAGGAAGAAACAGAGTTAATCGAGAGAAGGGAAAGGATTCGATACCTGGTTGAGGCTTGGAGTTGGTCATCGAATACCTTCCTGTGAAGAATAACATAGTCAGAATGACAAAAAAAAATAAACTCGCCGAGAAAACGAACGAGTCAAGCGATACACCTGTGAGCAAGAATTTAGGAGATTTTTTAAATATTCCCAAAGATAGCCGAAGGACACATTACCCTTTCGAATCTCAAATGGCGAAGCATCGTTCCCAATGTTTGGGTGCGACAAAATCAAACCCAGTGACAGCCTTCTTCAGTAGGCCTGTAAGGAATCGATTTCTTCGATGGAATCCATATTCTTGAATCATAGGAACCAAAGGAAAAAAAAAACAACGTATATCATTGGCCGTGGGCGTAAACCAGGTAACAAGATTCTCCCAACACAAATAGTGATATAACACAAACTAGAGAGAGATAAGCCTCGATTGGCTGCAAGTCGACTATTAACACTTGAAGAAAAAAAAATGAAGATGATGGACTTCAGATATAACCAGAATAAAAATCTGATATCCAATTAAATCGACTGAAATAAAACAAATAGGAATAGCGCTGCGAAATCGTTTACTAAGTGATGGATTACCTGAAAGCTTGAGTTGGCGTGATTTTGGCGACATTCCTATGTTGAGGCCAAGGTCCCCACCTCTCTATCTCTGCGTGAGAACACCGTGCGGAAAAAACCAAACGAGACGCAGAAGGTTTTCGCCAAGAGGAACCATGGGTATTAATCACGACCTGAAACCCCAAGTCTTGAATGAGAATCACGGTAAATTAGGGTTGCTGAGCTCGAGGGTAGGAAATTATGGAAGCCCGAGAAGAAAATCGACGATGTTCTAAAAACATTTAATTACCAGGTACAAAATTTATTGACCTCGAGGAGAGATCAACCCTCGCTTTGATGATTAGAAGAAAAAAAAATCGGTACGTACACTGGGTACCAGAACAGAATGAAATATAAAATACGCATGTCATATCCCAGGGTACGAGTAACTAGTTCATCATGCAAATACGATTGTGAAAAATTAAATAGCCAAGAAATACGATATATGGTAGCCAGGGAACGTAAAGCACGATAACAATCAACCAACACATCAATCCATACCATCGTACATACGTTCTACCCAAAGCGAAATCTCTTCAATAATGGCGTATCATACCTTCATTAGTTCATGAGATGGGGAGAGAAATAAAATAGTATTTCAACAATGTCATTTTTGGTATTAAGATTTTGTGACATACTTGAGAGGTTAAGTTAATATACTAAATTCACCAAATCATGTGCTCTCCACGAAGAAGGAAAAGCGATATCCATTCATTATAGTAAGTCTGAAGTTATATACTACCCTTTGTTCTTATGTTAACAACAATAACATTGTAATTATGTGGGGTCGAGACAAATATGAAATGGATCGATTTATACATAGCTAAATAAAAGTCCGAGTAGGTGTTGAGTTAACAACCAGGTGAAGTGTTAACAAGAAAAAGGGATTCATGTTAGAGTTTTAAATTATATATATGAAATATATGTATAGATCATGAGGAAGAGGTATATCCTTACTTACAGATAAAGAGTTAGACTATTGTGGAAATTCCTGTATTGGGTAAGGCCTATGATATTGTATAAGAGACAATGCTAATCAAGGAGCAAATGAGACAATCAAGCGAATTTCCATGACAGGGTAACCAGAAAAAAAAATAAAAAAATATTGGGTGCAGGGGAGAGATGTTACACTATAACTATGGATAATTAATAAATTAATCCATAATCATTTTCGCAGATTTATTTTATATTCACATAGTATTAACTTATGTTATTGTAAGGAAATAAAATATTATATAATGAAAAAAGTGTGGACAAAGATGAAACTTTATCCATAATTGATCAATAATCATAAGAGTTCATTATCCATTATCCTATCAATGATCCTAATAGTTGATTATCCATAATCCCAACAATAACCATAGAGTTGATTATCCTTAATCCCATTAAGTATATTTTAATTAATAAGTTGACTAATAATTGTAGACATAAAAATGGATACTGTGGAGATGTCAAATATCCCTCCTCAAAAACTCACACCACATAAATCTTCAAAATATCAAACTGATTAATAATTTTATATTTGGGTATTGCATTTAACATGTATCTCAAACACTTTTGTTTAAAATTTTAATGTGTAAATGCATATGTAGTTGCATTATGAGTTTAGTTTAGCACAAGTAAAATATTATTTTTATAAATGAATGTACTTAACTTGCATATTAAGAAACATAGATTAAAAGTTTAATATGTAAATGCATGATGAGTTTAGTTTAACACTAGTAAAGACTTATTTTTATAAATGAATGTAATTACCTAAATTAAATGAACCTAATTCTATAAATTAAATTTATTGCAAATATTGATAGACATTAATGTATAATAAATATCAATATATTTATTTCACATTGTTAAAATTTAAAAAACATATAAAATTTAATTAAATTATAATTTTATTTTAAATTATTATTATTAAAAAAATTAGTATATAAATAAATAAAAGGTATGTAATAGGATTCTTAATAATGGAGATTTGTATTCTTTTTACCATGGAAATTATTATCTTTTAAATAAGTTTTTTTACAATACTATGCGCTAATAACTTATCAATTCCACATACCTAAATGTCCACAACTTTACTTAAATAGAAAATATATATTTTATTTATAATATTTTTTAATTAAGTTGAAAAGAAAAAAGAGAAAAGTTACCTTTAAGATAAATCTCAAAATTCTTTTTTCACTATTGATAAAAATATTTTGTAAATATTTTGCAAATATTAAATATCTGTCATCCATATATTAATTATTAATTAATTAAATTAAGTTTCTCAAATTTTTATTCAAAATGAACTATAACACACAACTCCTTACAAACTACATTTTTATCCTATCTCTTTATGCAAATTAACCATTGTTAAAAAACACATAAATAATTGCTATAGCTGGAAGGAAATTATCAAAACGTTATGTTAGCACCCATCATAGTTTTCATGTCAAAATACATTGTAATAATTTATATTAAAAATACAGTAGTTCTTTTTGTTTAACAGTAATGACACACCATGCATTATTCAACATGCCATATTGTTGATATCCAATGTAGCTAACTCATTTCATAAGCCAAGCTAAATGTATGGCCAGGTATGCCTCGATATGATCCACTATGGTAAACGTATTTTACTCGGGTTGGAGATGTTTCTAGAATACCTACCTGTAGTTTTCGGTGACCACCAACCCTATAGGCTACACGTAGGGACATTTGGCACTTTTGAGTTGTCGATCTACCTAGGCCCGATCTGATGATTGTATTTGGCTATGATAGGGTTAGTGTAACCAACCCGGACCAATACCCCAGCTCATTCTTGGAGTTTTCTTCCCTTTTTTTCCCGGATGAAGCTCTACAGCTATGGAGACCTTACTATGCACAGATATGGTCATCGACTACCCTTATCTCTAGTTATTTTTCTCTCTACTGGTATTTGACTCTAAACCTAAATAATTTTTCATCCTTGGTTACTCGTTTGGAAGCTCACTTCCAATTCATATCTTTTGGTCTCGACGGGATTTCGAGGCACTGAGAGAGATAGGCACTGTGGCGTACGGTGCATTTGCACACAACACTCCCTCTGGTAAGTCTGTTTGCTTTGCATAGAACTGTTCTTAGCTCGTAGGCGTTCAAAGGTGAAATTGTATACCGTTCTTAAGTTTTTGTCTTTTTTTTGTGTTTTGGTAGGTTATGGGACCACACACTCGTAACGCCACTAGCCCTCCTCATCTTGGCCACGACTGTTCTAGATTTTTGGTTTAATTCCTTTTACCTCACTACTTGTAATGTATCTAAGGGTTAGGTTAAGAGGCATTCATGAACCGGGTTTGTTCCTTCAAACATTTTCATAATGGATGTATTTGTTACAATGGAGTGTGTGTAAATAATATTTCAATATTGTTTATTTGAAATCAGTTTCGGCCAAGGGTATTTTTAGCTCTTCTAGTGACATACATTAGGTTGCCTTTTTTAATATGGTTTTTCTTTACCCTTGGAACTTCCAAGTCTTCACGATGTAATGCTATGATTTAAATGTGTAAAAATTTTGGGGTGATAATCCATTGTTTTTGGTTTCATATCGAATTACAGTCCCTTGTCATTACCATTTTAGGTTGGCACTATTGTCAGGGTTCCTGTCATCCTACCAACAAGAGCTATTTGTTAATTTACTGTTACATTAATATATGAAACTAGTATAATACCTTGAATTAATGCATGTACCTGTTGGGTTATTACTGTTGTAACTGTAATATTATTCATTAAATTTTGTAAATTGTTATACTCGATTTCTTACGCCATGAAGGTTTTGCTACACACTGGTTTAGTTTAGTTGACTCATATCTTAATGTTATTTCTGATAAATTTCATGGAATGTATATCATTTATTTATGGCTATTTTCTAAAGAAACATTCGATAGAGAGGACCCTGTACCCCCGGGCTTCCATCTGCCCATGTGGTGTACATAATTTTTCTAAGGTTTGGTATCATACTGTTCTAGAATCGCGAACTATATTGTTATATTAAAGGTTTTATTTTTGTTATACCATTGCTCCTTGGTGACCAGTTAATGAGTTTTGTCTTCTGGTTTGGATTACCATATTATTTATCGGTTTTACCACAGTACATACTTTAAAACCGTCAACAAGGCACAAAACCATTATAATTCACAATAGAACTTACATATTAATGTTACAGAAAATTTTAAGTAATAGGAACACACATATAACTTATAACATTATATTTCAATTTTCTCATACTTATTTGGTTATTCTCTTAAGTCGAGAACACGACTTGAAAGATAAATTAAAGACTCTTATTTGGATTCCCTACATACCGGATGGGATCCTTAAACCAAACATTGTAGAATCTAATTTGGATTTTGCACCGCGAAGATCCCCTTACTGTTGGAGATACATTTTCAAACATCAACACATACATAGCACTCCTCCAAAAAAATCGAGCTACTATTCTCATAAGCCGTTGTTATCAATAAGATAACATAAAAAAATATTTTCACACATAAATTAGCAACATAATATTAAAAAACAAAGTATATACATTCATTAAAACCATAGACATACCAAATCTCATAGAAATAAAAAAATAGCATTCAACAGCATGGTTCATGATTCAAATATGCATAAGTAATATACTTATTTTTATATCTTAAACTAGTTGGAAACTAAGGGAGGGACTTCCACTATGCACCCAACTATAAGCCAGCTACAATGAAGCTTTCTTATACCTGACCACCCTTGATTTAGATCCAATGTCTGAGGAAATTATTTCTTAGGGAATTCACACCAAAAGCATGGCTTTTCATCCACGTTATGTAGCCCACTGCCCAAGTCGTTTATCAACTTACCTTTAAAAGCAACCACCAAGGTGGTTTACTTGTTGCACCTATAACAAGCGCTAGGTTGGTTTATCAATTTCTCTTAGTAGTGAGCACCATAATGACTCAGTCTTATCTTTTAGTTCATTCACAAGGATTCACCAAAATTTTAGATGGGGTATTGCTTCGTTTCAGGAATTGGAATCCACTGTCAAGATGGTTTGCCTATTTTCGTTTCATATTTTCCAAGTGGTTTATTAGCTATATAGCAAGCACCATAATGATTCAATCATCTACGAAGCCCCCCACTAACCACACAAGCTTAAAAAACATAATACGATGGCCTCACGCAATTCACGGGGAATGCACCCAAAATTCGTAAGGGCTTAACTCATACATAGGGCTCCACAACTAGCTCATATATTATTTTGTATTCTCCTACCAATTCCCAACAACTTCCACATGCTCAACAATCAGCTGGGCACACTCAAATAAGAGGGAAACAAATTCCAAGGGAAAGGACCATATCCCAATGGCATATTGCTAATGGGGAGGTCACAATTCTTCCATTGCAGTGTGTGTGTACAGAGAGAGAGAGAGAGAGAGAGAGAGAGAGAGAGAGAGAGTCAATTGGATCTAGCTTGGATGGTTAAGAGGTGAAATTTTTATCCTCCCCACACAAGTTCAAATCCCACTTTATGACATGTTTTCTATTTGTGAACCAATTAAAGCTAGCAAGGTACCAATAATATCATTCTCATATAAGTGTTTGAGGGTGGGATGAGATGTTGCTTTTGTGTGTGTGTACACCTACATAAACCTATGCTCAAATCCTACCTTATGACATGTTTTACCTTCATTGATTGATTGAATCTATCAATGTACCAGTTATCTCATCTCATTCTCTCTTAAGTTATCATTCTCACCTAAGTGCTTGACGTTGGAATGAGATGTTGCTTGTGTTTGTGTACACAAGTATACACCTATTTTCATATCCTACCTTATGACATGTTTCCCTTCATTGGCTGATTAAATCTAATAATGTACTAGTTATATCATATTATTCTCCCTTAATTTCCTAAAGGTGAGAATATACCAATTATCTCATTCTCACTTAAGTTATTAAGGCTGGGATGAGCTTCTTTTTTGTCTGTGTGCACATGAAAACACTTATGTTCATATCCCACTTTATGGCATGTTTTCCCTTCATGGGCCATTTAGAGCTAACAATGTACTAGTTATCTTATTCTTGCATAATTGTATGAGGGTGGGATTAGATGTTGTTGTGTGTGTGTTTTAACAACCCCAAATTCTAGATTAATCAATTGAACCATCGACTCAAGTCATGTTGCTAATAAGGAGGCCATAAGCAAAGGGTTCAAATTTGGTAAACTTATTTAATGTTACTAGTCATTATTGTAACTAGTTAATTAATTACCCTCCATCCAAATATTCTAGGGAAGAGGGATGGATCCCATGAGTTTTCACTTTGAAAAATATGTATATATTCTAAGAAAATAATGTCACCCCATGCTCACGCACTTAATAACAGAACTAATGTATTGTTACTATGCTGATTCTCCTTGGAATTTTTTATATTGAGGGTAAATCAACCATAAATGTATGGGAGGCTTGTAACCCTATATTACACTATGATATTTAATGATAATACCTTTCTAGACTTAGCACAATAGCATCTATCAATCTAGTGAAACCTTTGGGCACTATTTTTTTTAATGGAAAATCCCTCTAGGCACTTACCCACATTTTGGGAATGGTTCCTAGGATAAGTTCTACAAGAAAAAAACATATAAACCTAACCTCAAACCCCCATGTGAATTTGACCTCATGACCTTCTTATAAAATATGGCTTTGGCATGGAAAACTTCTTAAACTAACCATAAAGATTAGGCCTTCCAGATTATTTCTTCTATGTTTCTATCAATAAATATATCTCCAATGCTTACATTAATAATTTGAAGGTTTTGTGTGTGTGTGTGTGTGTGTAATTTTGCAACAACAATCTTAGACTTGTATGATTTTCCACTACAATTATACAAACTTTAATCTAAAAATTTCATCATTCATGTATTGAAAATGCTTTAACAATATAAAAATTAGATTTTGTAAAATTAGAAAAGATATTACTAATATAAAATTTTGGATTAATATAAATTGTTTGTATACATGAAATTATACAACATATTACCAATATAAAATCTTGACTTTCTAACTCTTACAAAAAATTTTATAAATATATACAAAAATTTATATTAAAAATGCTTCGATAAAGATCCACAGGGTCGTGGATATACAATGATCGGATGCTTTGTTAAGGTACTCCTTGATACAATTGGGTAGCTTTTGTTTATTCCCTAAAAGATGCGTAAGGAGGCTCGAAAGAAGGGAGAGGAATTGGAAGCTTGGGGAGTGACTTATTTAGAGGGCCCACATCTTGGGGGTGACTTATTTAGAGGGCCCACCAAATAAGTAAACCAAGGATCAATACCATCCTCCTGTTTTAAACTAAAATGACCTGTACACGAGATGGAGAACTTCACATCAAGAGAGGGACCACACAGTGCTAGAGTACACTAATATCTAAGTCACTCGTTCAATTCCCCCGCTAGATCAGAATGATATATTGGACATGTTGAAGATGTAATCTTGCCAAGCTTAAAAGAAATACTTCTATAAATAATCAAAATAACACCATAAGAAAATTATGCATATATAAATGATAATATCATATAATTATATAAATAAAAACAAAAGGAAATATTATATATATAAACTAAACCAAATGATTATTAAAAATATTTCTAATAATATTATATAATTGTAATAAATAATATTAAATAATATATTATATAAATATCAAGGATTATATCTAGATCAAATATTTATTTCCCTTCATTAAAAAGATTCTAAATTCATTTAAAATTTTTTTATTAAATTGAAAATTAAACTACAAAATTAAACTTTCCCACTTTGTTAACCATAAAACTTTTCTCTCAAAAATATTTTTTATATAATGAGGAAAAAATGAAAGTATTAGCCATATAAATGAAAAATATTTCATGAGTTAAGTTACACCTAAATATACTATTACAAGAAAATTATAAAAATCAATATTGAGTATGTTAAAAAATATAAATTTTATTTTTTAAAATAACATATATATACATATTTATATTTCTTAAAGGATAAAAAAAGTCTAAAGATTATCATTTTCCTATTTATCCCGTGAGATCATCTATCAATACTTCGAATACTATTCACATCCTCTTGTAACTCATTTATATTCAAGATAGTAGTTTCATGTAACTCATTTATATTGGATAACGAACGCATAGATAATGAGCACTTTATTTTCATATTTATAACCATGGGAAAGTGGATTCCAAAGATCTCAGCAGTAATCCCTTGTGCATTTGAATGACTAACGCTGCAAAGTAAAAAATAATCACAAACAAAATATAAGATATTTTTTTATGTGAAAGCACAAATAAAGGTACAAAATTAAAAAAAAACCTACCGAAAAAAGTAATCACAAATAAAATATAAGATTTTTATTTGAAAGCACAAAATTATATCATTAAATTGTTGGAGATGCATTACCAATAGTAGTGGTAGGTTTTCTACAAACCAGAGTACATATAATATTAGGGTCGTAGAGAGAATAAATAACATAAATACATGAAATCCTGATTGATATTTATTATTATTCTTTCACCATGCCAGGAATGAAATTATTCTATATGTAGTTGCCATTAATTTTCTCTTTGATTTCCTCAGCCATGGACTAGCTATCATGTTTGATTTCCTCAGCCATGGACTAGCTATCATGTTGTATTGGGCATGTCAACGTAATGCTTTGCCAGGCATCATGGAGAATCGGTTTCCAAAATTGCAGATGGCACTGGCCACTCCCGTTGAACCAAAGCTCAGCCCTCATAGTTGGCTACTTATTTTCATCCATTCATTCATTAAATAAAGGTAATCAACTCTAATGTCTGTCATGAAAATTGAAAGAAACATTAGAAAATGAACGATAGTTCATAACGAAGGATCAAAACAATTCCTATATTGGCATTTTAGCTCACGGACAAATTTATCTATGAGATAATATGCGATTTTCTTATACCATTTGTCTTCTGTGAAAGAGATCTGCGGCGGGGTTCAGATGCAACAAAGTCGAGTGTAGAAGGGGGAGGAGGCCCATATTCGTGGGTATAATGTGACAGTCTGGGGAGTATTATGGAGTTGCTAAGCTAACTCAGAAAATACAACCAAACATCCATTCGTATTCTCCATAGCTTGCTCAATTTTGTTAGTTTGGAAGCAAAGCCAGGAGTTATGAATACAACATCGCAATGGCATCAGAATCAAATTCAGAAACCTCATCAATGTAACAGTGTTTCCATTTCAGTCATGTGACGCATGTCATTAAAAGCCCGATTGCATTGTTGCCGAACAATGCAATGACCAGCCATGTGACGGCTATGACTATCTCCGAACTCTTATGATTTAATCAATTAAACTTTATTTTAATTTGACATGAAATTAGTTGAAATGATCATTTCAACTAAATAATATATTGATAAATAACAATCTAGAAAGTAAATAATATAATAAAGTAACAATTTTAATCTCAATAGTGTATTAAAAAATACCCTTTTTTTTACGATCGTTCAAGTTACCGCCAATAATATCATATATATATATACTAATATTATTTTAAAAATGATGTTACAAACTATAAAATTATATTATTAAAATGGTCATTTGTCATTTCTTAGTGGATAGGTATCGATGTTGAGTGACATGTTATTTAATGCATTGCAATATATAGTTGTATAAGTATAATTATTTATAAAATTGTAATAAAATAAATTTAATAGATTATTAGTAAAATGGAAATAAATATAAATATAAGAAAAAAAAATATAAAATAGGTAATATAGAAATAAATATAAATATAAGAAAAATCAAAATATATAAAAATTGTTAATAGAAATAAATATATTTTAGTTTTTGGTATTGGTTTTATAAATATTCATAAATATTGATGAGTAATGGGAGTTTTCAAAATATGTTAAAGAGAAAGAGCTTAAGAGTTTAGGTAAATATTGTCTTTATTGGAAGTGAAAATAGAGGCTTCATGGGAGATTTTTTTCTACGGAGGACTACCAATATTTAACTTTTTCAAAATGTAACGAAGTTAGTTGATAGACAAGTTCCCGTGCTTGGATATGGGTCATGACATCAACAATATTGTCGTCTTGGACTTGTAGTTGTTGTACTATATCATAAAATTATTTTTGTTTAGTGTTTAATTTCATTTGCACCTTGAAATAAAAATTGATAAAATCAAAAGATTGACATTTGCTAGATTTATACTAGTGAGCTAATGTTTTAGCACAATGATTTTTCTCTCATAATACTTTATCTTCTTCCCAATGTCAATAGCCTTATGGACACCAACTTTTGCTAGAGTAAACTAGCAGTAAAATAAAAATAAAAAAAAATAAAAAATAAAAAATTCATCACCATGGTCTCAGTAGTGAGAATTATTTCATAATTCCAAGGAAATTCTCATAAATTTGTGCCTCTACCTTATTACTTTGCTTCATATACTTATCTACATATCAAATATAAATAACTGCAAATTTGTATCTTTGTCAACTAGTTTTGGAATAAAATCATCACTACCTACAACCATGCTCACACCGCAATTTATTAGCGAAGGTTTGAGTAGTGATGACTTATTTCATTTATGAAGAATGTTGTTGCTACATATTGAACTCATTGGCATTGGTATTTTGTGCCAATTATTTTCATTTTTTTCTTGTCTCAAACTTTTTTTTCATCCCGATTTTTCTCCTATTCTCCTCTACTCTTCAACATTAACTTCAAGTTCTCTTTTAGCTAGTTCCTATTGCTTTATTTTTTCTATTTCAACTTTAGCTCCTTGTTTTTCTTCTCTTCTCCTATCTTTCTCCACTTCAAATATCTTTATGTTAGTTTCAACGTTTTCCTCGCATTTATTCCTTGTTGCTTGTTTCTTCTTGGATTCAATCTCTTGCGTTATTTTCTTCTTATCTTCTACATAAAAATTGGCTTTCTTTTCAGATTCTACTCTTCATTAACATTTCTACCTTCACTCTAGGATTGACCTCTTTGGTAGTTCTTCTTCCATAGCTATATTTACTTGCACCTCTTCTTTTCTTCTGGCCTCAACTATTTCTCTAGGTTTTTATAGTGCTTCCGACCTTATGTTTTCTTGCTCTTTCCTTTTTTTTCTAAAGAACTTATCTTTCAGCTTTAACAAAAATTAGCTTCCTCTCTGTTTTTCCTCAGCAATAACCTATATATTAGTCATAATTATTCATAATTTAATGTTTGTATGAATATTTTAAAGGTAATTTTCTTCATGCTTGTAATGGTAGAAGATTCATCGTAACTTTTCGATTTTCAACAGTTCTCAGGGGAGTGCAATATGGAAGATAATGAATATTTGTATATATAGTCAACGTTTTAAAGAGAATATATCTTATTATGATACTTGAGAACTATAAGTTTATGTTGTTAAAAGTTTGAAAAGAGAAGACACAATAGGTCATTACAACTTATTTGGTGATTATCTCACGGGATAAAAAAATATAGTAGGTTAAAGGGATTTTTTATTTATATATTTGATAATATGAAGAGATGGGAGTTTTAAATCATTGATAAATTCAAGATTTGGTGGTGGTGACAAGAGATGAAATGCCACTTCAACCACAATTGGTAGTAGAACCGTTCGAACGATGGGCACTGGATTTTGTTGGACCATTCAACCCACCACCGAACCATAAAATATGCATACTAGTTGCCATAGATTACGTAACAAAGTGGGTAGAAAAAATGGCCTTATCAAGAGCCACGAAAGAATATGTAATTAAATTCCTTTTTGAGCTATTTGTGAGATATGGTTTACTACGAGAAGTGATAATCGATGGACGGGAACAATTTGTGGGTAATAAAATTACAGCCACCCTAAAGAATCACCATATCATCCATAGATTCACGTCTCCTTACCACCTGTAGGAAAACAAGAAGGTCGAAAGTACCAACAAAGTCCTTGAGGAAATTCTTACTAAAACAGTATTAGCACATCGGCGGGACTGGGCCACTAGACTACCAGAGGCCTTGTGGGCTTACCGCGCAATGTGGTGAAACACCATAGGATATTCTCCGCATCATCTGGTCTTTGGAAGAGAGCCTATTTTTCCTATTTAATTCAAGATAAAGACCTTAAGGACAACATAGGAGGTATGGTTGGACTTGATGGAGGCTTAGATTAAAAGACTCCAACAAATAAATGAGCTAGATGAAATACGACTACTGGCTCTGCAACGCACAGAAATCATACAACAACAATGAACTAAGTAGCATGACAACCTCATCAAAAAGAAGACATTCCAAAAAGGAGATTGTGCACTTCTCTATGACTCCAGATTCAATATTTTCTAGGGAAGTTGCAAAAAAGGTGGCTCAGTCCATATGAAGTTCAAGAAGTACACAACAATGGTACCCTCACCTTGACCGCCGTAGATGGGTCCAGTTCTACATTTCGAGTTAATGGGAACAGAGTGTGCCTCTATCACAAAACTCTTGCAAAGGAGACTTTCTGCCATCAGGTACGCAATGATCCTATTATCCAAGTTCTAGCATAAGGGGGTGATAACCCCACAACTTTAAATACATAAGAGCCTATTGTTTCCTTTTGTAAATATTGTATATAATTTCCCTGAAATTTTTTTATTATTATGTTGTACACTTTTCATATTCATAATGGTGTCATTTTCCTTCATCACCCCTTTTTTTTCTTTTTCTTTTTGTTGTTCAAATATTAGAACGACTACTTTTCAATCCCATTGAACAGTTGTTGTTCAATCGGATTGAACAACCGTGTTTTTGCGATTTTTTTCTTTGTTGTTCAAATCTTTGAACGACTGCTGCTAAGTCCCATTGAACAGTTGTTGTTCAATCAGGTTGAAATAAAGTGTTTTTGTGTTTTTTCTTTGCAGTTCAAAGCTTTGAACGGGTGATGTTCAATCCCATTGAACAACTACTGTTCAGTTGGATTTAAGAGCCGTGTTTTTGTGTTTTTATTCATTGGTGTTCAAATGTTTGAACGGTTGCTGTTTAATCCAATTGAACAACTGTTGTTCAATCGGATTGAACAGTCCTGTTTTTTTGTGATTTACTTTGTTGTTTAATCATATAGAACAACTGATTTTTTCCCTCTTTAAGCATGATTCTTCTTTTTTTTTTTATAATCTCTCCTCACAAAAACCTCTCCTCGTCCCACACCCCAGCTATAAAACATATTTTTGAGTGGGAATTGGCACCTGAAGACGAGAAAAGTAGAAATATTACTAATATGATGATCCTTTGAAAATTTAATGTAAATCTCTACTCCGGAAGCTGACATGATACATATATGCAATGGACGGCTAAGACATCTCCTATTTAAACATGTTATTACACGATACATAGTCTTATAATGGTATATCTTTCTACACTCTCGAGTAGTATTTCCCTTTGACATAAATATTTAGGAATAAGGAGTATTAATTGTATTGGCATTCTTTTTTTTACTTCACACACCATCCCTAACTCTTAAGGAGTTAATGAGCCTCCCTTCATGTATAAAGAATAAATATTATGCTTGCATGAAATTTTTTAAAAGAGAATAGGGGGTCTCATCACGAGCCAACCTACCATGATCATAAGGGTTTAGCAAGTGACATGCCCACAATGGCCAACACACTAGGGTAATGACCTTCTTAACTGCTTGAAGGACAGGAGGTCTCATCATGAGCCGGCCTGATCACTCTGTTACAATCCTAGTGAATGGCACTGTGACTATCTAGCTACCACACCAGCACAGTGGTCTCTTCATAAAACAAAATGGAATGCCTACTTTAAAAAAAAATAAGTACTATGTCTATATGCAAATTGTTAAGAGAGAATAGGGGGACTCATCACGAGCCAGCCTACCATGATCATAAGGATTTAGCTAGTGACACGCCCACAATGGCCAACACACCAGGGTAATGACCTTCTCAATTGCTTCAAGGACATGAGGTCTCATCACGAGCCGGTCTGATCACTCTGTTAGAACTATAGTGAGTGGCACCTTGAATATGTGGCCACCAAACCAGCACGGTGATCTCTCCATAAAATTGGAAAAATAACTACTTTTACATAAAGGATTCTGGCTCATTTTTCAAGTTAAAATAGCAACCCTGTCGATGCTATGAATGCTAGCTAGCAACAATGGCTCTGTTTGTGGTATGAGAGTATATTATAACGATAGCCAATTACTCTCACATATACCTTATCTCTTATTTCCATCCATTTCCAAGATAAATCAACTACTCAAATTAGTGATAATACTATTTGAATGCATAAGTAGCTATAAATGAACTATGCTTTCATGTTTGAATTCTGGGATGACAGCACCAATCATTATCTATCATAGTCATGCTTCCATCACACCATACCATTAAATAAGGACATCCTATCATAATAATTGTGGTATTTATTTCTTGCCTTCTTCGGTCACTTTCGTATGAGATACACTTATGATAAATTCCAATTCTAACCTTTAAAACTGCACGCGTTCATAATTGTTACAATCACTCCTCTTTTCTTGAGCTCCAAGGCCACGGACATCGTTATCGTGTACAGACTATGATCATTGATCCTTGAAATTTTCCCACATATGCATTCATGATTGATTAAATCTCTCTTGTACTTAAGGAAGTGGACGCCCTTATTTCGAGAGAGGGGGTGTAAATATGCATCAATATTAAGCATGTGAATTCCCTACACAAATTTCATTGGATACGCTGATAAGACCAAAAGATCATTGCAATTACAATATGAAGTTACCTACATTTATGACAGAAGGCTGCAATTTATTTTTCTCTTGTATGAAGTGTTTATTCTAACCGATAGGGACGAAATGAAACATAGAAAGAAGGAGAAATTAGCTCAATAGAACGCATTAGCCATGGGAGGGAACTCTCTCCGAAATGAACCTATGACCTTTCCAATCTCAGACGCAACTCACACCATTCTCCAACAAGCTGGTTGGTTGCCATACTTACAGAAATTGCAAGGGTTTGACACAGAGATAGTAATTGAATTGTTGTATAACCTATAGGAGGGACATACCAGACTCAATGGAAGGATTATACCGGTCACATAGGATATCATTGCTGAAGTTTCTGGAATGCCAGAAAAGGGAGAAATATTGACCGAATAGCACCTTCTTCTATGAGAGGCAATCACAGTGTACCAGGATCCAGGAGAACCATTGGAACAGAAAGGAAACGGGATTAAATATACCTCTCTACAACAACCGTGGCAGGAATTGGTAGCATTCATCTAAATATTCATCACATGCGATAGACGCCAAGACATGGTAAAACCCTGTCAACTCAAATTGTTAGTTGTTCTTAAACAAAATATTTCAGTTAATTTGCCTTCTTGCTTAAATTCTGTACATGAAACTTTTGTTCGAATGAGAAAGGCTAAAAGGCCCCAACCAGCCGTCAGCCACCATGGTTTAATCAAGTTAATTATCATGCATGAATTAGGCAAACAACAGACATCCTAGGAAAACTTTGTTAACCATGTCGTGCATGCACATGAGGAAAACCCTGTCGAGACCAAAATTGAGCTCCCTAAAATGAACATACCTAGAGGAACAAGAATGAAAAAGACCCATTCTTCGAAAACAAAACCAAGCAAGCGAAGAAGGTCCAAAAGACTGCAATTACAAAAAGAAAACTTGGAAACACCAGAGGAGGCAGGGCCATCCCATTCACCACCTTGAAGCCCTCAAAAAATATCATTATAAGACTACGAGGAAGATATGGATCGAGTTCTAGAGAAAATGAGGGCATCCTGTGAAACTAGAAGCCCATATGAATAGCTGAGGAGCAAGAGGAACTGTTAAAACAATATACCACCACCAGCAGCTCTAGCCGCAGTTAAATATTACCTCACCAAGATGAATCACAAGGTTTTAGAGCCTTTTCTCCACCCAAGAGTGATGGGGTGAATAGGGAAGAGCAGGTAGAAGGTGTAGCCGAATCTGAAAATCAGTCAGGAGACACCATCCCCTTAAAACAAAATGCAAGCATGGAAACAATCCCTCTAACGCCTGAAGGGAATAATATCTCACCCAATCGGGAAATTAATGCAAAAGTAAGCTCTGGAGTACAAGTAGAAAACATCATCACAGAAAACCTTGAAACTGGCACCACCATTCCTGTAAACAAGGCTGCTGCTCCTCCATCCCCTGCCAAAACTAAGCCAGAAGAGAATTTCGCTGAAAATAAGTTGAAGAAAATGAGAAGAACTTGCAAAAGGTTAAGTAAAATGATAAAACATTTGAGGAAACAGCTGAAGGAAGTAATCAAGGCTCAGAAGCCTAAGAAAGAATTGGTTACCATAGAAACCCAAACAGAGCTTGTCACCAATTTGATAGACACTGTTGAGGTTGAGGTACAGACTAACTTAGCAACTACTGCTGAGATTGAGGTACATACAGACCTAGTGGACACTATTGAAGCCTTTGTGCAAACTAGGCTGGACTTTAGAGAAGAAAAGGGAACCCAAACGGTGGAAACCTCCGCCTACGCTCTTCTGGTAGAAAAGGCTGCCAATCAAAAATTGCATAATGAATTAATTGAAACACAACATGAGTTAGCACAATGCAGAAAGGAAGTAGTGCCCACAAAAGAGTATTAGGCACTGTTAAAGAAATTCACATACCTTTCTGCAACAGAGCATGAGAAATTTTCTCAACTCAGAGAAGAAAAAGAGAAGGTAAAGAAAGCACAGGATTAGGTGGGACAAGCTAAGAAGCAAGCCACTACGTTTTTCTCTCTATACTCTAATGTGCTAACATGTAGGGCACCAGACACCAACTATGCCCTATTTCTAGTAGAACGGTAGCTGTTACTGAAGATCAAGGTCGTCGGGGCAGGGAAGAGCATGACTTTTAAAACCATAGAGGAATTTTTCCATTTCTGCAATGATAAAAATGAGTAGGTAAAATACCCCTTGTGTGAACTATACATGCACAACTTCTTCTTAGAGGAGGACAGAGACAGTAATCCCAACCCCTTTATAGAAGATATTCAGTTCCAGGCTTTCCTCTCTTTTTCTAAGAACCAGACTCAGTGGGCTAAATCCTACAACATTTTCTAGAAGAGGGAACATGGCCTAGACCTGTGGGTTAGAGGGCAACCTAGTAGACCCCTGCATCTATTCACACAACATACGAATTTAATGCAAAGAAAGGGAGTAAGGACTAAAATGGGGCCTATCCATAAGGAAATTATATAACATGGGCAGGAGTCTTTTGAGGAAATTTAGGAAGCAGCCAAACAAAGGTGGATGGCCTCCACGAACAACGTGAAAAATAGAGAGACATTTGGCTACAAAAACTTCAAAGCAGCTGCCTCCAGATTCCTTTTATACAACAATCTAGTCTTAAACATGGGCCCTACATGGATAGGATTCAGGTACATATTCCCTCTCATATGTTACCCCCTGAGGGTTATGATCATGGTTACAAGTTTCTAGAATAGCACAAAAACGTTGCCTTTGCAAATATCGGACAGAGACATGGCTTTTGAGCCTATAAAGAAGAAGTCTATCGTGTCTATTCTCTAACTTAGTTACACCTTAATTATTTTTTTGCACGAGGACCTGAAAATAGCTAAACGGGGGAGTATGTTGGGCCGAGAATGAGGTACATTTTCACCCTTCCTTTACCAAAAATTTTTATCCACCTTTACCAATTTTTCCTCATCTTAATAGTAAAGGAAAGGAATATTAATGTAAAATCAGGACAAAACGAACTAACAATGAAAGGGATGTTTTACAATGGGAAATTGACTTGTTATATATTTATTTACGGGGAAATAAGTAGTTGAATCAATGATGACCAGAAGACAGCTGACAGATAGAGACTAACGGAACCATGATGACTACCATGGACAGGGGGAAGAGGGAAAGGCACCCCCATGTCTGAATAACTCAAACGACATCCACAAGCAGCAAAATCTCGTATGGAAAAGTCTGTTACCACTACTGTAATCGCCTTGAAAAGGCCAAAAACAAACAAGATAGATATATCAGAATAGAGACTTTATTCTATAATAGATGTATCAGGACAGGATTGTCCAATTATATCAATGTATTAACTTTCAGCTTAATAAAGGTCTTGGAATTTTTATAGTCACTTTCTGAGTTTTCCGTAGCGGCAGACTTCTGGTGGTTTAGGCCCAGCCCTGGGAATTTCTGTGCTAATCTCTATGCTATACGTTCAATTACAGAATTTACGTTTCAGTCATCAAATACATTTTATTAGATATCATTTAATTGGTTTAATTTTGAACATAAGATACTACATCTTTCTCTTTCATTATAATATTTCATTATTCATGTTTCCTTGTTTACAATGAATGCTTTCATAGTTTTTAGATGCTTTCATAATTTCCCAATGCTTTTATACTCGTTTCATTTGTTTTAGCATGAATGTTGTTCAATTATGTAAATAGCTAAGAGTTGGATCTTTCCATCAGTAATGTAAGGCGTCTAGTTGTTAATTGATTCAGATAGATGTCATCTATTTAATTTAAAGAGAGAATTCCATTGCAAAATTAGATAAAAAATTACTATTCAATTTATTGAAGCTGTTGTTCAATTCCGTAGGACTATTGTTCAATTCATTTGTGTGTTGTTCAATCATAGGTTTCTCTTTTCTGCACTTACTTAGACAGAATAGTTAAACATAATTTTACAATTCCATTTCCCTTTGAATTGATTGAGCTTCAAGAATTAGATAGTCCTCTTTATGGTAATATAGAGTAGGGGTTCTTTGATATAAGACTTGCCCTGGGTTTACAATTGAATGAGAAGCATCGAAATTGGCTATAACAGTTTGGTGTGTCAATGCTTGCCAGGCTGGAGTGTTTGGGAGTGGCTCAGAAAAATAAGGGAGCACTTGTCTCAAACACATGGAAGTGAATGAATAAGAGTGTGTAACAATGAGTATCAATGAGTTCTAGGTGTGCTGAGGGATTTTAAAGGTATGCTAGGTAGTTCCAAGAAATGCTAGAGTGCGAGGGAGACATGCTAGGATGTGCCAAGTGCTAGGTTGCATCAATTCATGCTAGGGAGTGCCATGGAAACACAAGGGAGAACTAGTTCAAAATGCATGAAAATGAATGAATAAGGATGTTTGATAGGGAGTGTCAATGAGTTTCAAGTGTGATAAGGAGGGAGTAGCAAGGTTATATGCTAGTAAATTCCAATGTATGCTAGAGTGTTAGGACATGTCATGGAGTGTTAGTGTGTGCTAGGGAGTGCCAAAGCATGCCAAGGAATGGAGGGGATGCTAACACATGACAGATAATGCCAAGGGATTCTAAGACGTGTTATGCGATATGGGATGTTAAGATGTAAACTCTATTGCTAATTTATTTTACTCCCACAGTTGGATGTGCCCCTTGTCTTGGTAACTTGTTAAGTTGGATGAGTTGAAATTGGACATGAGTAGCATAAGATGAGTTATAGGTAGCTTTTAGGTGAAAAAGGAATATGTTCAATTTCCACGGCACATGATAATCTGTGTTTTGTCTTAGAATATTTAATTCAAACACACTCAAGTGCCAAAACACATCTTCTTTAATGCACAATGAAATCTACACAAATCAAGGAATCAACTAGTGCACATGATAATTTTCCCATTTTCAAACCATTCTTCATTATATTACAAACTACAATACAACAAGCTAGAGCTCATGTAACATGGATCGTGACCCTTTACAATCACACTGAAACAAGGAATACAACTAGGGCTCAATCACCCTTTCCAACAGTTTTGATGGCTCCCATGCATCATTATGGAACTCATGGACCCAAGTATGCCTTCTAGAAGGCCCTAAGACATAATTTGACCTCTTGTGAGGCTTATTATTCCATGTATGAGCTGATAGCTTGGTCGGATTGTCACCAAAATTTAAGGTTACTTGCATATTATTTTATGTTTAGGGGCTAATGTATGCCCATAAGCTAATTCTATCAAATCCTAATCAATGTATAAATAGGATTTAGTTGGATTCATTTGTATCATCACTTGACTTGGGATTTCCCTATTTTTAGAGAACTTTGAATTTTTCCTTGGAGGACTGTTTTGGATGATGGATGCATTTTGATGTATGTATTGGACTATTTTTATCTTCGAGCTTTGTTTTTATCTTAACTATGCTTCATAGTAATAAATACAATTAAATCAAGTGACCAAATTTTCATTATGAATATCGACCATAGTTAGAAAATCAACATCTTGAATTCAATATGTATGGAGATATTATGCTATAGAGGTTTACATATCTTGCAAAAACTAGGGAAACTGTCATGAACACAAAGTTACAAAAGTTAGAAACTTTTTTTAATGAAATAAAAAGAAATATACATAGCCTATTGTAGGGGAATAAACTATGATACCTTAAGAACATAATATATCATGAGAAATGAAGGAAAAATGAAATATTATTATTGGAAGTGCTTATAATATTGCTCAACTAAAAAATTGATATGTCTTGGTAATGAAGGAAAGGGCTTGGAAACAAAATAATAGTTGTAACTTTTTACTCGAAACGAAATAGCTTTTACTCAATAAAACAATTAACTCTTGCAAGTGGTATTTACCTTAAATAATTTATATTCCTCTTGAATTATATTGGGATGTGACATGTTGCTATGCAGGTTAATAAGGAGGAATTCTCATAGCAAATATAAGAATTCCCTTCATACTTCTTTATTACCATGTACATTTACCATCACTCACATTCCCCATCAGGTAATCGTTTCCTTTCATGGGTATTTCTATAGTTTCTACAAGTGTTTTAGATTTTTTATATGATTTTTAGGTTAGCGTATTCATCTTCTAATGTGCAAGAATCCTATGTGGAAATGACATCTATATCTTGTCCTTTTGACATGCCTTTATCTCCTCCAAGAAACCAAACCTAGCTTACCCTAGCCTATCTTCGTCTAGCGTGGACTACTCCAGCCTAACCTAGCATAGTCTACTCTAGGTTATCCTAACCTCTCATGGTGTAGACTAGCCTACTCTATCCTATCCTAGCCTAACCTATCCTAAAAAAGCCTACTCTAACCTAGCCTAGCCTAGGCTACTCTACTGTTTCCTACAATGCATAGCTTACTCTATCCTAGCCTAAAATACTCTAGGATACTTAACCTAGCCTAGCCTTCTAGATCCTAACCTAGCCTACTATTTCCTAGCCTTGGTGACTCTTTTCTAGCCAAACATGCTCTAGCCTAGCCTAGCCTAGCCTACAGTAGCCTGGCATAACCTAGCCTACTTTAGTCTACCCTAGCCTTCTCTAGTGTAGCCTAGTGTTCTCTAGCTTAGATTTCTCTCAACTTAGGTTAGCCTACTCATGGTTAGCCTAGCCTAGTCTACTTTAGGTTAGCCTACTTAGCCTAGTGTAGTCTACTATTGCCTAAGCTAGCTTACTCTTTGCTACGATAGCCTACCCTTGCTTAATTGAGCATACTCTAGTCTAAACTACCGTACCCCGCTCTATGCTAGTCTAGTTTAGCTTACTCTAGCTTAGCCTACTCTATCCTAAACTACTCTATTCAAAACTACTCTAGTCTAGCCTACTCTTGCATAACCTCGCATAGCCTACTCTAGCCTAACATAACCTACTCCAGTTGACCCTATCATAGCTTGACCTATTCTACTCTAGCTTAGCGAAGCCTAACCTGGCCTAGCCATACCTACTCTATCCTAGCATATTCTATCCTAACATTGTCCACTCTAGCCTATTCTAGCCTCTAGCTCACCCTATCCTAACCTAGCCTAGTCTACTCTATCCTAGTCTACTATATCCTATTCTACTCTATCCTAGCTTAGCCTAACGTAGCCTAGCCATACCTACTCTATCCTAGCCTACTCCATCCTAAAATATTCTAGTCTGGACTATTCTAGCCTACCCTAGCCTAGCGTTGCCTAACCTAGCCTAGCCTAACCTTGCCTAGCCTAAACTAGCCTAGCCTAGCCTAGCCTTGCCTAGCCTAGCCTATCATAAGCTAGTCAAGCCTAGCCTACAACCACCTAGTGTAACTTATCCTACACTTTCCTAGCCTAGCCTAACCTATCCTAGCCTAGCCTAGCTTAACCTAACCTAGCCCACCCTGGCCTAGCCTAACCTAGACTAGCCTAGCCTAGCCTCCTATAGACTAGCCTAACATAGCCTTGCCTAGCCTAACCTAACTTGGCCTACCTTAGTCTCACCTATCCTAACCTAGCCTAACCTAACCTAACCCAGTCTATCCTAACCTAGGCTAAGCAAACCTACCGTACCCTGGGATACCCTAGGCTAACCTAGCCTTTCCTAGCCTAGCCTAGTCTACCCTAGCTTAACCTAACCTAGCCTAACCTAACCTTACCTAACCTAGGCTAACCTAGCCTTGCCTAACCTAGCCTAAACTAACCTAACCGAACCTAGCCTAACCTAACCTAACATTGGATAACCTAACCTAACCTAACCTAACCTAACATAGGATAGCCTAACCTAACCTTGCCTTGCCTAGCCTAACCTAGTTTACCCTAGCCTAGCCTAGCCTAACTTAACTGAACCAAAACAAAACTAACCTAACATAGCCTAGCCTAACCTAACATAGCCTAACCTAGCCTAACCTATCCTAGCCTAACCAAGCCTAACCTATCCTACCCTAGCAGAGCCTAACCTAACCTAGACTAACCTATCCTAGCCTAGCCTATCCTAGCTTATCCTAGCCCAGCTTATCAAAACCTAACATGGCCCAGCCTATCCAAACGTAGCCCAGCCTAGCATATCCAAACCTATCCTAGTCCAACGTAGCCTACAGAGCCTAGCCTAACCTAGCCTATCCTAACCTAACTAAGCCCAACCTAGCCTAACATAACCTAGCCTAACTTAGGCTAGCCTAACCTAACCTAACCTAGCATTTCCTAGCCTAGCCTTCCCTAACCTAGCCTAGCATAGCGTAACCTAGCCAAGCCTAGCCTAGGCTAGCCTAGAATAACCTTGCTTAGCGTAGCCTTACCTTGCCTAGCATAGACTAGCCTAGATTAATCTAGTATAACTTAACCTAGCCTAGCCTAACCTATCATTGCCTAACCTAGCCTAATCGAACCTAACCTAACCTTCCCTACCCTAACCTAACCTAGCCTTACCTAGCCTAGCCTATCTTAACTCATCCTAGCCTTACCTAGCCTAGCCTAGCCTAACCTATCCTACAGTTAGCTAGACCAGCCTTACCTAGCCTACCTTAGACTCACCTAACATAACCTTTCCTAGCCTAACCATACCTATCCTAGCCTAACCTCGCATAGCCTAACCTACCCTAACCTAGCATAACCTATCCTAGCCTAACATTTCCTTGCCTCCCCTAGCCTAACCTGCCCAAAATTAACCTAGCCTTGCCTTCTGTAACCTCGCCTAGCCTTACATAGCCTAGGCTAGCCCAACCTAGGCTAACCTAGGCTAACCTAGCCTAGCCTAGTGTAACCCAACCTATCCTAGCATAACCTAACCTAGCCTAACCTAGCCTAGCTTAAACTAGCCAAGCCTATCATAACCTTTGCTAGCCTAACCATAGCTAGCCTAGCCTAAGCATGCCTAACCTAACCTAGTCTAACCTAAACTAACCTAACCTAGCCTAGCCTATCCCAACATAGCCTAACCAATTCTAACCTAGCCTAGCCTAACTGAGTGTACCCTAACGTAGCTTAACCTAGCCTAGCATAACTGAGCCTAACCTAACCTAGCCTAACCTATCCTATCATAGCCTAGCCTACCCTAGCCTACCCTGCCCTAGCCTACCCTATCCGATCCTAGCCTAGTCTATCCTAGCCCAGCTTATCCAAACCTAGGCCATCCTAGCCTATCCAAACCTAGCCCAGCCTAGCCTACCCAAACATATCTTACTCCAACATAGCGTATAGACCCTAGCCTAACCTACGCTAGACTAACCTAGCCTAACCTAGCATAGCATAACCTAGACTAACCTAACCTAACCTAGCCTTGCCTAGCCTAACCTTCTGTAACCTAGCCTAGCATAGCATAACCTAGCCTAGCATAGCGTAGCCTAGACTAACCTTTCTTATCCTAGACTTACCTTGCCTAGCCTAGACTAACCTAGCTTAACCAAGCATAACTTAACCTAGCCTAGCCTAATCTATCATTGCCTAACATAACTTAACCAAACCTAACCTAACCTTCCCTAGCCTAACCTAACCTAGCATTACCTAGCCTAACCTAGCCTAACATATCCCGGCCTTACCTATCCTAGCCTAGCCTAACCTATCCTAGCCTTACCTAGCCTACGCTAGACTAACCTAACATAACCTTTCCTAGCCTACGCTAGACTAACCTAACATAACCTTTCCTAGCCTAACCTAACCTAGCATTACCTAGCCTAACGTATCCTAGCCTTACATATCCTAGCATAGCCTAACCTATCCTAGCCTTATCTAGCCTAGCCTTACCTAGCCTACCCTAGACTAACCTAACATAGCCTTTCCTAGCCTAACCATACCTATCCTAGCCTAACCTCACCTAGCCTAACCTATCCTAACCTAACCTAGCCTAACCTAGCATAACCTATCCTAGCCTAACATGTCCTTGCCTAGCCTTGCCTAACCTATCCAAGCTTAACCTAGCGTTGCCTTGGGTAACCTTGCCTTTCCTTGTGAAACCTCACCTTGCCTTGAGTAGCCTATCTTAGCCCAACCTAGGATAATCTAGCCTAGCATAAGCTAACCTAGCCTAACCCAACCTATCGTAGCATAAGCTAACCTAGCCTGACCTAGCCTAGCCTAAACTAGCCTAGCCTATCATAACGTTTGTTACCGTAACCTTTGCTAGCCTAACCTTAGCTACCATAACCTAACCTTGCCTAACCTAACCTAGTCTAACCTAGCTTAACCTATCCTAGCCTAACCCAATGTATCCTAGCATAGCATAGCATAGCCTAGCCTAGCCTAGCCTACACTACCCCAACCTAGCCTTGCCTAACCTAGTCTAGCCTAACCTAGCCTAACCTATCGTAGACTAACCTACCCTAGCCTCGACTATTCTAGCCTAGAATATCCTAGCCTACCCTACCCTAGTCTAGACTAGCCTAACCTAACCTAACCGAACCTACCCTACCCTACCCTACCTTAACCTAAACTACCCTAACCTAAACTGGCCTAGCCTAGCGTAGCCTAGCCTAACCCAAACTTATGTAGCCTAGCCTATACTACTAACCTAACCTAACCTAAACTAGCATAACTTAACCTACCCCCGGCCTAGCCTACCCCAATGTATCCTATCACAGCATAGCATAGCCTAGCCTAGCCTAGCCTACACTACCCCAACCTAGCCTAGCCTAACCTAGCCCAACGTAGGCTAGCCTAACCTAGCCTAGCCTAACCTAGCCTAACCTACCGTAGGCTAACCTAACCTAGCCTCGACTATCCTAGCCTAGAATATCCTAGGCTATCCTATCCTAGCCTAACATAGCCTAGTCTAGACTAGCCTAACCTAACCTAACCTACCCTACCCTACCCTACCCTAACCTAAACTACCCTAACCTAATCCGGCCTAGCCTAGCCTAGCCTTACCTAGCCTAACCTAACCTAACCTAACCTAGCCTAACCAAACCTTACGCAACCTAGCATATCCTACTAACCTAGCCTAACCTAAACTAGCCTAACTTAACCTACCTCGACGTCGCCTAGCTTAACCTAACCTAGCCCTACCTTACCGAGACTAGCCAAGCCTTGCCTAGCGTGACCTAGTATAGTGTAACCTGACCTAATGTAATCTAGCCTAGCCTAGCCTAGTGTACCCTCGCTAAACCTAGACTAACCTAGCCTAGCCTACCCTATCCTAGGTTATGCTAACCTACATAAACTAACATAGCCTACATAGCCTAACCTAACCTAACCTTACCTAGCCTAAGGTTTCCTACTTAGCCTACTTAGCCTAGCCACATAGCCTAATTAGCGTACTTAGCCTAGCCTAACCTAGCCTAATTAGCCTACTTAGCTTACTTAGCCTAGACTAACCTAGCCTAGCGTTGCCTACTCTTGCCTAGTTTAACCTAACCGGCAATAACCTAGTCTAACATAGCTTGCTCTAGCCAATCCTAGCCTAGCCTAACTTATTCTAGCCTATCCTAGCCTAGCATACTTTAGACTAGCCTAATCTAGCCTATAATTGACTAACCTACGCTTGACTCGCCTAGCCTCACCTATCTAACCTAGCGTACAATATCGTAGTCTAACCTAACTTACTCTAGTCGATCCTAACCTATCCTAGCCTAGACTCTCCTAACCTAACCTAAATTTTCCTAGCCTAGCCTAGCCGAGCCTAGCCTAACCTAACCTAGCCTAGCATAGCCAAGCCTAGCCAATCCTAACCTAACATAACCTAACCTAATCTAACCTAACCTACCCTATCTTACCCTACCCTACGCTACCCTAGCCTAGACTAACCTAATCTAGCCTAGCTTATCCTTTCCTAGCTTAACCTAGCTTAACCTAACCTAACCCAACCTACCCTACCCTACACTAGCCTATCCTAGCCTAGTGCGACCTAACCTAGCCTAGCTTAACCTAACCTAGCCTACTCTAACCTAACCAAACCTAGCCTAGCTTACCTTGACCTAGTCTAATGTAGCCTACTCTAGCCTAACCTACCTGACCTAGTCTAACCTAGCCTACTCTAGCCTAACCTACCCTACCCTACCCTACCCTATCCTAGCCTATCCTATCCTAGCGTGGACTATCATAGCATATCCTAGCCTATTATAGCCTAGCCTAACCTACCCTAACCTATTCTAAATCCTAGCCTAGCGTAACCTAGCTTAACCTATCCTAAGCTAGCCTATACTAACCTAACCTAGCCTAACCTGACCTAACCTATCATGGCCTAGCCTAACCAAACCTACAATAATATAGTCTAACCTTAACTTCACACAGGTATAACCTAGCATACCTACTAACCTAACATAGTCTCAATTCCATCCTAGCCTACCCTAGCTTACCCTAGCCTAGCCTTTTGCATATCATGGCCCACCGCACTTAGCCTAAATTTATTAACCTAGCCTATCTTAACCTAACCTAACCTAGCCTAGCTTAACATAACCTACCCTACCATACCCTAGCCTAACCTAGTCTAGCCTAGCCTAGCCTAACCTATCCTACCCTAACATAACCTATCCTATCCTATCCTACCCTACCCTACCCTACCCTACCCTAGCCTAACCTAACCTAACCTATCCTAACGTAACCTAGCCTAGCCTAGCCTAGCCTACCCTAGCCTAACCTAGCCTAGCCTAGCCTAACATAACCTAGCATATCCTATCCTATCCTATCCTCACCTAGCCTAGCCTAGCCTAGCCTAACCTAACCTAGACTTGCCTAGCCTAGCCTAGCATAACCTAGGCTAGCTTATCCTACTAACCTAACCTAACCTAACCTAACCTAATCTAACCTAGCTTAATCTAACCTAGCCTAGACTAGCCTAACCTAACCTAACTTAGCATAGCCTAACCTAGCCTAACCTAGCCTAACCTATCCTAGCCTAACCTAACCTACTTAACATAACCTAGCTTAGCATAGCCTACGCTAGCCTATCGTAGCTAAAATAAATAAATTAAAAACTATTAAAAACAAAATAAATTAAAAACTATTAATAAAAACTAAAATATAAATTTTTTTATCTGAAATAAATTAAATGTGTTGCACACGTAAAAGCAGGAACTTCAATAGGTATTCATCCAACCGCAAACCTGAGTTTACCGTGCAATCACTATTTATATACGATTTCCCCGTCGCGCCCCTTTTTTTAATGGATACAGTGCGCAAGTGAAAATATTAAATCAGGTAATATGACAGGCAGCATAATACACATGAATAATATACTCGTGATCCCATCCCCCAAAACCGTACTGGTGTTGAAATCCTTACAACCGAAGGATTCTTTCTCCATTGATTATGTACCCATTATTGTTTGCGTTACATTTCACAGACCAACCGTCCGGTACCTAATTTGTAATGGGGTTTTAATTTTGGATTACTTCTCTTCATAATGTGCTTATAGGTTCTATCCCTCAACCCTGTAGATTTTTCTCTTAGTTCTCAGCATGAACTCTCTTCCTAGCAACTCCATCAACAGGTAAATTTCCGTCAAGGTAAGTAACCTTTTTGCAATGGTTATTCATTTTACCCCCAATTTTCGGTTTTCACATTATATTCCTTTGCCCTTGTTAGGTTCTCGGAAACTCGTCAGTTTGGTCGAGGGTATCACGGCTTTTAGGAGATGTGTGATACACGTTGCAGGAGTTTGTGGTAAATTGTACCATACTCCCATAACCCAAGCGATCTGAGCAGGGTTTACAAGGTTTCATCATGGAGCACCTCCGATCAGTTTCAAGACCACAATTAAATTAAAGTGGTGGACACATAAAAGTCGTTAAAATATTCAGAGGCAAGAAGAGTTTCATATCTGATAAAATTACGACGCACTAGATAATAGGACCATACCTGAAGGGTTTTGCAGAATTAACTGGATGATTTTATTTTTCAGCTAGCATTAGAAGCGCCCTCAAAATGACCTGTGGATTATTCATTTATTTTTCTGCAATATTAGCGACCTTTTCGCTACCCAGTAATTTACAATTAAAAAAAAACAAGCCAACGGAATACAGAGCGATGAGATTAAATGGAATTCCATGCGATTAACATGCTGAAGAAAGATGATCATTGATCTGCATGAGCCCGAAAACTGTTTGGGGTTCAGAAATCCTCATAGAATTGAAAGAGAATCATAAGATCTACAGGATGCCCTTCGCTTTAAAGATTTAACTGTGGGCTATGGGACTAATATCAATATCTTCTATGAATTCAAACAAAAGTATAAGGTAAAGAAAATTCATTACAAATTTCAGTCATCTCACATCTATCTTGCTGATAATAGAGATATAATAGATGAATATACATCACCCCCAAATTACTGCCACGGGACGGTAATCTTGAATTCCGGTTCATTATCTTCCCTATGTCAAACTGAAAATTCTCTTGCAGAGGCATCCGGCCCTTGTCTTGCAGAGGCACTACCGCCCTCATCGAAGTTCTATTACGAACAGAAAACCGATCTTCAATACTCTGATCGCTTGCTTTCTATCAAAATCATAATGACGCCGCTATCTAGTCGGAGACCTTCGCCACGAAATTCTCGTCCAGAAGAATGTTGTGAGGCTTGACATCCAGATGAATAATTTAAGCCAGGCCCAATACGATATTGATTTCTTTGTACGAGTATTTCCTCGCCATCACTACGGACATACGAGTATTTCTTTGTACGAGTATTTCCACTTGAAAGTTCTGTCCGGGTTTCGACTTCCTCTAAGAAAATAAAAATCACTGCAGCTGCAAACAAACCGACTGCCACTTTGTGAGAAGTACTGCCATGCTTTGAGCTCTTTGGATTCTTGATCATGTCAGTACTTTTCCCTTTGATGAAAATAAAATTGCTCTCGTTTGAAAGTTTCTCAACGACTCAGACTGAAAAGACACAGAGAACATAGAGAACATAGATAGTGGAGGACGAAATGGTGAAAAATGATAGGACTCGAGATATACATATATATCTCTGGCGCTTTTGGAACCGTCCATTGATATACATATTTGAGGCTCCTACCTCTTCTCCAACCATCCCCCGAATCATGGGATTTTTTCCTGCAATGGTTACTTCAACGGCTATGGCTTGAGGGCATGGTTGATAGAAATAGATCATCCCTGCTGTCCATGTTTTTTTTACTCCAACGGTTACTTCAATTGACAGCCATGGTTGATAGAAAGCCATAAAGGGCTGAGTTGATACAAAGCCATAAAGGTTACTTCCACGGCTATGGCTTGAGGGCTGAGTTGTCTTCCTCCAAAGCCATAAAGCATGAGCTATAGGATATTAAAATGCTGTATAGGGTTACTTGTGGTTTATAGGATATTAAAATGCTGTATAGGGTTATTCTTAGATTTAAACTAATTTAAATGTAATTATGAGCATATACTGCCCTAGGACATTTAATATTGTATAACTTAAGATTTATTGTTTGCCGTAAAATTCCATTTGTGCTAAAAGAATATTTGAATTCCAACACGACGGCAAATTTGAAATTCAAATGGGAACCCACCACTGAGTCAGTGTGAGAAAGCGCGAGAATACTGCATAAACTCAAACATAGATGGAACGTACATTTATTTCATTAACTACGACATTTTTCCTGCTCGGAAAGATGGATGGAGTGATCGCAAAACAAACGGCACACGTCTTAGATGCGGCTTCCGGAAGCATAGCATGGTTATGTATGGTGAATGGCTGCTATAGGGTGCATTAAATCTCAATCAGGATTTCGTGCGTTTATTTTATCTATTCTGTCAACCCCAAAACCCTAAAATTGTATGTACTCATGTTTATGGAAGACCCAACAATACTATTGCTAATGCATCTCCAACGATCTAATGATATAATTTTGTGCTTTCAAATATTTTGTTGTGATTACTTTTTTCAGTGGTTTTTTTTTTTCACCTTTATTCATTCAAATACACAAGAGAGTACTGCAGAGATCAGCTTTGGAATCCACTTTAGCGTGGTTATAAATATATAAATGAAGTGTTCATTATCTGTGCGTGCCCCTTTAATAGATGATTGTACAATATAAATGAGTTATAAGAATCTATGGTCTTCAATATAAATGAGTTACAAGAGAATGTGAATAATATTCGAGGTACTCATGGAAGATTTCATAAGATAAATAGGAAAATGATAATGCTCTATTTTTTTTCATTGGTTTAAGAAATATGTAAGTCTATTTAAGTGTTATTTTAAAAAATCAAATCAATCTTTTTTGACATATTTAAAATTGATTTTTATAATTTATTTATTTTTAATAGTAGATTTGTTGAACTTACTCTACAGTTTTGAGAAATATTTATTAACTTACAAATTTGTGATATCTTTTTCTTCACTTATATGATGAATAATATTATTTTTCCTCACTTATAAGAAAAATATTTTTGAAAAAAGAGCTTTATAAGTTTAATTTTTATTATTTAAGTTTTCATGAAGGTATAAAACTGTAATTTAAATTTTTTTAGCAAATAAAAATATTTCAATAAATATTTGAAATATTATAATCATTAATATGTATAATATATTATATTTAATTTCATTTATTATATATATCTATATATATATATATGTATACTATATTATATTTAATTTCATTTATTATATATATATGAAATATTTTTAATTGTTATTTAGTTTAGTTTTAATTTCATATATATTGTATTCTATTTTCATTTTATTTATATAATTATGTAATATTGTCGTATATAATATATTAATATATATATATATATATATATATATATATATATATTCAAAATATATTTATCCTCAAAATATAGAAAAAATACAAAATCAATCAATTATGATGATTATCTATTAATTTATTATAAAATAATTACAACTATGTATAATTAATAAATTAATACATAATCATTTTCACAGATTGATTTTATATTCACATAGCATAACTAACCACAAGATTATAAGGAAACTAAATATATAGAAGAAAAAGGTAGATTGTGATCAAAATTTATCCATAATTGATCAATAATCATAAGAGTCCATTATCCATTATCCCGCTAATGATAATAATAGTGATTATCTATAATACCAATAATGGCACCCAGAGTTGATTATCCTTAATCCCATTAAGTATATTTTAATTAATAAGTTGACTAATAATTGTAGACATAAAAATGGATACTGTGGAGATGTCAAATAACCCTCCTCAAAAACTCACACCACATAAATCTTCAAAATATCAACCTGATTAATAATTTTATATTTGGGTATTGCATTTAACATGTATCTCAAACACTTTTGTTTAAAATTTTAATATGTAAATGCATATGTAGTTGCATTATGAGTTTAGTTTAGCATCAGTAAAAGATTATTTTTATAAATGAATGTACTTAACATGCATATTAAGCAATATAGATTAAAAGTTTAATATGTAAATGCATGATGAGTTTAGTTTAACATTAGTAAAGACTTATTTTTATAAATGAATGTAATTGCCTAAATTAAATGAACGTAATTATATAAATTAAATTTATTGCAAATATTGGTAGACATTAATGTATAATAAATATCAAAATATTTATTTCACATTGTTAAAATTTAAAAAACATATAAAATTTAATTTAATTATAATTTTATTTTAAATTATTATTATTAAAAAAGATTAGTATATAAATAAATAAAAGGTATGTAATAGGATTCTTAATAATGGAGATTTGTATTCTTTTTACCATGGAAATTCTTATCTTTTAAATAAGCTTTTTTACAATACTATAGGCTAATAACTTATCAATTCCACATACCTAAATGTCCACAACTTTACTTATAAATATTTTATTTAAAATATTTATTAATTAAGTTGAAAAGAAAAAAGAGAAAAATTACCTTTAAGATAAATCTCAACATTCTTTTTCACTATTGATAAAAATATTTTGTAAATATTTTGCAAATATTAAATCTCTGTCATCCATATATTAATTATTAATTAATTAAATTAAGTTTCTCAATTTTTTATTCAAAATGAACTGTAACACACAACTCCTTACAAACTAAATTTTTATCCCATCTCTTTATGCAAATTAACCATTGTAAAAAAACACATAAATAATTGCCATACCTGGAAGGAAATTATCAAAACGTTATGTTAGCACCCATCATAGTTTTCATGTCAAAATACATTGTAATAATTTATATTAAAAATATAGTATTTCCTTTTGTTTAACAGTAATGACACACCATGCATTATTCGACATGCCATATTGTTGATATCTAGTAAACGTATTGTACTCGGCTTAGAGATGTTTCTAGAATACCTACATGCAGTTTTCGGTGACCACCAACCCTATAGGCTGCACGTAGGGACATTTGGCACTTTTGAGTTGTCGATCTACCTAAGCCTGATCTGACGATTGTATTTTGCCATGGTAGGGTTAGTATAACCAACCCGGACCAATACCCCAGCTCATTCTTGGAGTTTTCTTCCCTTTTTTCCCCGAATGAAGCTTTGCACCTATGGAGACCTTACTATGCATAGATATGGTCATCGACTACCCTTATCTCTAGTTATTTTTCTCTCTACTGGTATTTGACTTTGAACCTAAATAATTTTTCATCCTTGGTTACTCGTTTGGAAGCTCACTGTCGATTCATATCTTTTGGTCTCGACAGGATTTCGAGGCACTGAGAGAGATAGGCACTGTGGCGTACCGTGCATTTTGACACACAACACTCCCTCTGGTAAGTCTATTTGCTTTGCATAGAACTGTTCTTAGCTCGTAGGTGTTCAAAGGTGAAATTGTATACCGTTCTTAATTTTTTGTCTTTTTTTTTGTGTTTTGGTAGGTTATGGGACCACCCACTCGTAACGCCACTAGCCCTCCTCATCTTGGCCACGATTGTTCTAGATTTTTGGTTTAATTCCTTTTACCTCGCTACTTGTAATGTATCTAAGGGTTAGGTTAAGGGGCATTCATGAACCGGGTTTGTTCCTTCAAACATTTTCATAATGGATGTATTTGTTACAATGGAGTGTGTGTAAATAATATTTCAATATTGTTTATTTGAAATCAGTTTCGGCTAAGGGTATTTTTAGCACTTCTGGTGACATACATTAGGCTGCCTTTTTTAATATGGTTTTTCTTTACCCTTGGAACCTCCAAGTCTTCACAATGTAATGCTATGATTTAAATGTGTAAAATTTTTGGGGTGATAATCCTTTGTTTTTGGTTTCATATCGAATTACAGTCCCTTATCATTACCATTTTAGGTTGGCACTGTTGTCAGGGTTCCTGTCATCCTGCCAACAAGAGTTATTTGTTAATTTACTGTTACATTAATATATGAAACCGGTATAATAGCTTGAATTTATGCATGTACCTGTTGGGTTATTACTGTTGTAACTGTAATATTATTCATGAAATTTTTTAAATTGTTATACTCGATTTCTTACACCATGAAGGTTTTGCTACACACTGGTTTATTTTAGTTGACTCATAGCTTAATGTTATTTCTGATAAATTTCATGGAATGTATATCATTTATTCATGGCTATTTTCTAAATAAACATCCGATAGAGAGAACCCTGTACCCCCGAGCTTCCATCTGCCCATGTGGTGTACATAATTTTTCTAAGGTTTGGTATCATACTGTTCTAGAATCCTCTTTGAACCTAACTAATGTCTGTCTATAGTTTGATTCATCGCCAACTATATTCTTAGATTAAAGATTTTATTTTTGTTATACCATCGCTCCTTGGTGGCCAGTTAATGAGTTTTGTTGCTGGTTTGGATTACCATATTATTTATCGGTTTTACCACAGTACATACTTTAAAACTGTCAACAGGGCATGAAACCATTACCATTCACAATATAACTTACATATTAATGTTATAGAAACTTTTAAGTAATAGGAACACACATATAAATTATAACATTATATTGCAGTTTTCTCACACTTATTTGGTTATTCTCTTAAGTGGAGAACACGACTTGAAAAATAAATTAAAGACTCTTATTTGGATTCCCTACATATCGGATGGGATCCTTAAACCAAACACTGTAGAATCTAATTTGGATTCTGCACCGCGAAGATCCCCTTACTGTTGGAGATACATTTTCAACCATCAACACATACATAGCACTCCTCCAAAAAAATCAAGCTACTATTCTCATAAGCCATTGTTATCAATAAGATAACATAAACACATACTTTCACACATCAATTAGAAATGTAATATTAAAAAACAAAGTATATACATTCATTAAAACCATAGACATACCAAATCTCATAGAAATAAAAAAATAGCATTGAACAACACGGTTCATGATTCAAATATGCACAAGTAATATACCTATTTTTATATCTTAAACTAGTTGGAAACTAAGGGAGGGACTTCCACTCTGCACCCAACTATAAGCTAGCTACAATGAAGCTTTCTTATACCTGACCGCCTTTGATTTAGATCCAATTTCTGAGGAAATTATTTCTTAGGGAATTCACACCAAAAGCATGGCTTTTCATCCACGTTATGTAGCCCACTGCCCAAGTCGTTTATCAACTTACCTTTAAAAGCAAGCACCAAGGTGGTTTACTTGTTGCACCTATAGCAAGCGCTAGGTTGGTTTATCAATTTCTCTTAATAGTGAGCACCACAATGACTCAGTCTTATCTTTTAGTTCATTCACAAGGATTCACCAAAATTTTAGATGGGGTATTGCTTCGTTTCAGGAGTTGGAATCCACTGTCAAGATGGTTTTCCTATTTTATTTTCATATTTTCCAGGTGGTTTATTAGCTATACAACAAGCACCATAATGATTCAATCATCTACTAAGCCCCCCACTCACCACCCAAGTTTAAAAAACATAATACGATGGCCTCACGCAATTCATGGGGAAATCACCCAGAATTCATAAGGGCTTAACTCATACATAGGGCTCCACAACTAGCTGATATATTACTTTGTATTCTCCTACCAATTCCCAACAACTCCCACATGCTCAAAAATCAGCTGGGCACACTCAAATAAGAGGGAAACATATTCCAAGGGAAAGGACCATATCCCAATGGCATGTTGCTAATGGGGAGGTCACAATTCTTCCATTGCAGTGTGTGTGTACAGAGAGAGAGAGAGAGAGAGAGAGAGAGAGAGAGAGAGAGAGAGAGTGTTTGTCAATTGGATCTAGCTTGGATGGTTAAGAGGTGAAATTGTTGTCCTCCCCACACAAGCTCAAATCCCACTTTATGACATGTTTTCTATTTGTGAACCAATTAAAGCTAGCAAGGTACCAACAATATCATTCTCATATAAATGTTTGAGGGTGGGATGAGATGTTTCTTTTGCGTGTGTGTACACCTACATAAACCTATGCTCAAATCCTACTTGATGACATGTTTTCCCTTCATTGATTGATTGAATCTATCAATGTACCAATTATCTCATCTCATACTCTCTTAAGTTATCATTCTCACCTAAGTTCTTGAGGTTGGAATGAGATGTTTCTTGTGTTTTTGTACACCTGTATACACATATGTTTATATCCTACCTTATGACATGTTTCCCTTCATTGGCTGATTAAATCTAATAATGTACTAGTTATATCATATCATTCTCCCTTAATTTCTTAAGGGTGAGAATCTACCAATTATATCATTCTCACTAAAGTTATTAAGGCTGGGATGAGTTTATTTTTTGTGTGTGTGCACATGAAAAAACTTATGTTCATATCCCACTTTATGGCATGTTTTCCCTTCATGGGCCATTTAGAGCTAACAATGTACCAGTTATCCTATTCTTGCATAATCGTATGAGGGTGGGATTAGATGTTGTTGTGTGTGTGTTTTAACAACCCCAAAGTTTAGACTAATCAATTCAACCATCAACTGAAGTCATGTTGCTAATAAGGAAGCCATAAGAAAAGGGTTCAAATTTGGTAAACTTATTTAATGTTACTACTCATTATTGTAACTAGTTAATTCATTACCCTCCATCCAAATATTCTATAGAAGAGGGATGGATCCCATGAGTTTTCACTTGGAAAAATATGTATATATTCTAAGCAAATAATGTCACCCCATGCTCACACACTTAATAAAAGAACTAATGTATTGGTACCATGCCGATTCTCCTTGGAATTTTTTATATTGAGGGTAAATCAACCATAAATGTATGGGAGGATTGAAACCCTATATTACACTATGATATTTAATGCTAATACCTTTCTAGACTTAGCACAATAGCATCTATCAATCTAGTGAAACCTTTGGGCACTATTCCTTTTTAATGGAAAATTCCCTCGGAAAATCTCTCTAGGCACTTACCCACATTTTGGGAATGGTTCCTACGATAAGTTCTACTAGAAAAAAACATATAAACCTAACCTAAAACCCCCATGTGAATTTGACCTCATCACCTTCTTAGCAAATATGGCTTTCGCATGAAAAAATTCTTAAACTAACCATAAAGATTAGGCCTTCCAGATTATTTCATCTATGTTTCTATCAATAAATATATCTCCAACTCTTACATTAATAATTTGGCACAGTGTGTGTGTGTAATTTTGCGACAACAATATTAGACTTGTATGATTTTCCACTACAATTATACAAACTTTATTCTAAAAATTTCATCATTCATGTATTGAAAATTCTTTAACAATATAAAAATTAGATTTTGTAAAATTACAAAAGATATTACTAATATAAAATTTTGGATTAATATAAATTTTTTGTATACATGAAATTATACAACATATTACCACTTTCTAACTCTTACCAAAAGTTTTATAAATATATACACAAATTTATATTAAAAATGCTTCGATAAAGATCCACAGGGTCGTGGATATACAATGATTGGATGCTTTGTTAAGGTACTCCTTGATACAATTGGGTAGCTTTTGTTGATTCCCTAAAAGATGCGTAAGGAGGCTCGACAAAAGGGAGAGGAATTGGAAGCTTGGGGAGTGACTTATTTAGAGGGCCCACATCTTGGGGGTGAATTATTTAGAGGGCCCACCAAATAAGTAAACCAAGGAGCAATACCATCCTCCTGTTTTAAACTAAAATGACTCAGAATGAGATGGAGAACTTATCTTATCAAGAGAGGGACCACACAATGCGAGGAGTACACTAACATCTAAGTCACTAAGCCCACCTCTGCTAAGATCAAATGATAGACACATGTGTTGAAGATATAATCTTTCCAAGCTTAAAAGAAATACTTCAGAATACTCAAAATAACACCATAAGAAAATTATGCATATATAAATGATAATATCATATAATTATATAAATAAAAACAAAACAAAATATATATATATATATATATATATATATATATATATATATATATATATATATATATATATATATATATATATATATATATATATATATATATATATATATATATATATATATATATATATATATATATATATATATATATATATAAACTAAACCAAATGATTATTAAAAATATTTCTAATAATATTATATAATTATAATAAATAATATTAAATAATATATTATATAAATATCAAGGATTATATCTAGATCAAATATTTATTTCCTTTCATTAAAAAGATTCTAAATTGATTTTTAAAAAAATTATTAAATTGAAAATGAACCTTCCCACTTTGTTAATCATAAAACTTTTCTCTCAAAAATGTTTTTTATATAATGAGGAAAAAATGAAAGTATTAGCCATATAAATGAAAAAGATTTCATGAATTAAGTTACACCTAAATCTATTATTACAAGAAAATTATTATAAAAATCAATATTGAATATGTTAAAAAATATAAGTTTGATTTTTTAAAATAACATATATATACATATTTATATTTCTTAAAAGATAAAAAAATAGAAAGAAAAAAAAGAAAGAAAGAGAAAATGCATTATCATTTTCCTATTTATCCCATGAGATCATCCATCAATACTTCGAATACTATTCACATCCTCTTGTAACTCATTTATATTCAAGATAGTAGTTTCGTGTAACTCATTTATATTCGATAACGAATGCATAGATAATGAGCACTTTATTTTCATATTTATAACCATGAGAAAGTGGATTTCAAAGATCTCAGCAATAATCCCTTGTGCATTTGAATGACTAAAGCTGCAAAGTAAAAAATAAAGGTACAAAAATTTTAAAAAAACCTACGGAAAAAAGTAATCACAAACAAAATATAATATTTTTATTTGAAAGCACAAAATTATATTATTAGATTGTTGGAGATGCATTACCAATAGTAGTGGTAGGTTTTCTACAAACCAGAGTACGTATAATTTTAGGGTCATGCCCTAGAGAAAATAAATAACATAAATACACGAAATCCTGATTGATATTTATTATTATTCTTTCACCATGCAAGGAATGAAATTATTCGTAGTTGCCATTAATAAGAAAAACTTTAAGCTTCGTCCCGCACAAACTACTGCCAATAATGCGACCTTTTCTCTTTGATTTCCTCATCCATGGACTAACTATCATGTTGTATTGGACATGTCAACGTAATTCTTTGCCAGGCATCATGGAGAATCGGTTTCCAAAATCGCAGATGGCACTGGCCACTCCCGTTGAACCAAAGCTCAACCCTCATAGTTGGCTACTTATTTTCATCCATTCATTCATTAAATAAAGGTAATCGACTCTAATGTCTGTCATGAAAATTGAAAGAAACATTAGAAAATGAATGATAGTTCATAACGAAGGATCAAAACAATTCCTATATTGGCATTTTAGCTCACGGACAAATTTATCTATGAGATAATATGCGATTTTCTTATACCATTTGTCTTCTGTAAAAGAGATCTGCGGCGGGGTTCAGATGCAACAAAGTCGAGTGTAGAAAGGGGAGGAGGCCCATATTCGTGGGCATAATGTGACAGTCTGGGGAGTATTATGGAGTTTCTAAGCTTGCTCAATTTTGTATTCTGCATAGCTTGCTCAATTTTGTTAGTTTGGAAGCGAAGCCAGGAGTTATGAATACAACATCGCAATGGCATCAGAATCAAATTCAGAAACCTCATCAATGTAACCAAAGGAAAAAATGCCACTATGTATGATATTTTGTATAGTGTTTCCATTTCAGTCATGTGACGCATGTCATTAAAGGCCCGATCGCATTGTTGCGGAACAATGCAATGACCAGCCATGTGACGGCTGTGACTATCTCCGAACTCTTATGATTTAATCAACTAAACTTTATTTTAATTTGACATGAAATTAGTTGAAATGATCATTTCAACTAAATAATATATTGATAAATAACAATCTAGAAAGTAAATAATATAATAAAGTAACAATTTAAATCTCAATAGTGTATTAAAAATACCGTTTTTTATGATCGTTCAAGTTACCGCCAATAATATCATGTATATATATTTTTATTTAAACTAATATTATTTTAAAAATGATGTTACAAACTATAAAAATATATTATTAAAATGGTCATTTGTCATTTCTTAGTAGATAGGTATGGATATTGAGTGACATGTTATTTAATGCATTGCAATGTATAGTTGTATAAGAATAATTATTTATAAAATTGGAACAAAATAAATATAATAAATTATTAGTAAAATGGAAATAGATATAAATATAAGAAAAATAAAAATAAAAATAGGTAATATAGAAATAAATATAAATATAAGAAAAAAAAATATATATAAAAATTGTTAAAAGAAATAAATATATTTTAGTTTTTGGTATTGGTTTTATAAATATTGATAAATATTGATGAGTAATGAGAGTTTTCAAAAATATGTTAAAGAGAAAGAGCTTAAGAGTTTAGGTAAATATTGTCTTTATTGGAAGTGAAAATAGAGGCTTCATGGGAGATTTTTTTCTAGGGAGGACTACCAATATTTAACTTTTTCAAAATGTAACAAAGTTTGTTGATAGACAAGTTCCCATGCTTGGATATGGGTCATGACATCAACAATATTGTAGTCTTGGACTTGTATTTGTTGTACTATATCATAAAATTATTTTTGTTTAGTGTTTAATTTCATTTGCACCCTGAAAGCAAAATTGATAAAATCAAAAGATTGACATTTGCTAGATGTATACTAGTGAGCTAATGTATTAGCACAATGATTTTTCTCTCATAATACTTTATATTCTTCCCAATGTCAATAGCCTTATGGACACCAGCTTTTGATAGAGTAAACTAGCAGTAAAAAAAATATTAAAAAAAATTAAAAAAAATTATTTCATAATTCCAAGGAAATTCTCATAAATTTGTCCCTCTACCTTATTACTTTGCTTCATATACTTATCTACTTATCAAATATAAATAACTGCAAATTTATAACTTTGTCAACTAGTTTTGGAATAAAATCATCACTACCTACAACCATGCTCACAACGCAATTTATTAGCGAAGGTTTGAGTAGTGATGACTTATTTCATTTATGAAGAATGTTGTTGCTACATATTGAACTCATTGGCATTGGTATTTTGTGCCAATTATTTTCATTTTTTTCTTGTCTCATAAACTCTTTTTTCATCCCGATTTTTCTCCTATTCTCCTCTACTCTTCAACATTATCTTCAAGTTCTCTTTTAGCTAGTTCCTATTACTTTTTTTTTTTCTATTTCAACTTCAGCTCCTTGTTTTTCTTCTCTTCTCCTATCTTTCTCCACTTCAAATATCTTTATGTTAGTTTCAACGTTTTCCTCGCATTTATTCCTTGTTGTTTGTTTCTTCTTGGATTCAATCTCTTGCATTATTTTCTTCTTATCTTCTACATAAAAATTGGCTTTCTTTTCAGATTCTACTCTTCATTAACATTTCTACCTTCACTCTAGGATTGACATTGGCAGGCAGCAAGATGAACCCTAGCCTCTTTTTTTTTGCTCCCCTGTTTGTCGATGCAAACAAGACGCCGACTGGTTTTGAAAATCTCTGCTCACAATGGCTTGTGGACTTACCAGACTTACATTCGTCACTCGCCAGGCCGCCATTCGGCGCTCACTTACTTGATCCAGCAAGAGGTGCGATTGTACTCTGCATTCGGAATGAGGCTCTGTCCCTTTGGCTTCACTGTGACTGTTATATTGTTAGTCGAGAGAAGAAATTGGCCGCTGATAGGGTTATGCTCAGCTATGATGCCGCCGTCAACGATTTTGCGTGTCCTGCTCCTGCTCAACTTCCCCATGCAGTCTTTCCCTGCTATCGCGTGGGGGCATTCGCTGGTGATGTTTCAGGGGTTCTTTTCACTTGGATGCAGGGGACAAGCTTGGTTTCAGTGTGCAAAGGAGTCTAGCTCTGGTACCCTGAACCATGCCTCTTCGTGGCTGTCTTCAGCTCGGAAAGTATGGCTAATACGAGCCCTGCAGCAAAAATTTCGACCGCTGCCTTGAATGGAGCTCTGGTCGCTATCCCCTGCGGAAACTTATTTGGGTTCCGGAGTTGGTCTACAGGCGTTCCCCACCCTCACAGCTTATCTCTGCAGAGGTTTGAAGATGTACGCAAAAGCAGATATGCCCTTAGTTGCTGCACAGATCCTGCCATTAAAAAGCACCCTGCCTCATTTCAGATCCAACTCCGGATGCTCTCTGGCAAAAATATTTTGCATTGGGTTTCTTCTTCAGATCTGATATAGAATATTAAGCTAAATATTTAACGACAGACTGGGATTCCCTCGTTACACCAGAGAATTCTTTTCCAAGGTAAACAACTTGAGGATCTTCTTCCCCTCTTTGTTTACAACATTAGCAGAAATGATTTTATTGTGTTTACCCTTCGTTTGAGAGGTGGTGCTGGTGGACAGTCTTCTTCAGCCCCAACCTTCTCATATAAAGATGTTGTACATTCTCAGAACCCCAAACCCCAGCCTTTTCTAGTTGACAAGTTGGATGAAGTACCTTCTGTTGAGATCTCCCATCCATCTCTCGCAGAAAAAAGGAACTCTATGATTGGATCCACCTGGACTAGAAAATGCAAGGTCAGCTTCTGCTCAAGAAGATTCTTCATAGTATTGTTCGATCACTCTAAGCATTATGAACAGGCCTTACAGGAAGGTCCCTGGTTTTTTGGAAATTTTGGGCTCTTCTTAACCCCATGGTTCCCAGATTTCGACCCTGCTACAGCTATCATCACCAGAACACCTGTTTGGGTTAGGATTCCCAACTTACCTGTCCATCTATGGCATCTGGCAGTCTACAGATGCATGGGCAATACCTTGGGCTACTTTCTCACTGCAGATTATGATAGGAAACTTCAGGGCCTCTATACATATGCCAAAATATCCGTGGAGGTTGACATCAGCAAAGGCTTTCCTAATCAAATCATCATCAAGGTCGGTGATTTTTTTTGGACTCAGATTTTAGACTACGAGAACACTACATTCTGTTGCCACCACTGTCACCAAACAGGGCATCTGCAGAACTCTTGCCCCACTCTCCCTGCAAAAAAGACTAAAGGAAATATTACAAAGTCCAAATCCAAAACATGGACTCCCTGTACCCCACTGCCTGCTGCAGACTCTATTTCCTTGAGCTCAGATGATGATGGGAGTGACGTAGAATCAGATCTTGCTCCTCGGACAAAGAACTTGTCCACCGATGCTCCCGAGCATCCCCCTAATTCTACTGTCACTCAGAAGCGTAGTCATGAGTCTGCCTCCTCTGATTCAGATAAGGAGGTCCCTCTTTTGGAGAACTCTAGTCTTCAAATTGTCCAACACATACTCACCAGGATGGTTGGGTTAAAGTCAACAAAAAGAAAGGGAAGAAACTTCGTGTGGAAAACTCTACCAATTCTGGGTAGGAGTCGGTTCCTTCCTGTTATCTAGTCGCTTGTTGCTGCTCCTTACTTGCCTTTTTTTTCTCTCTCCAGAGACCGAAGTTGATATTTTATCATTTCTGGTTGGCCGAGTTCTTGTTTCTCTAGACTGTACTTTCTTATGTACCATATTTTTGCTTAATAGAATTAGTCCAATTCAGAAAGAAAAAAAAAATGGCTTTCTTTTCAGATTCTATTGTTCATTAACATTTCTACCTTCACTCTAGGATTTACCTCTTTGGTAGTTCTTCTTCCATAGCTATATTTACTTGCACCTCTTCTTTTCTTTTGGCCTCAACCATTTCTCTAAATTTTTATAGTGCTTCCAACCTTATGTTTTCTTGCTCTTTCATTTTTTGCTAAAGAACTTATCTTTCAAATTTAACAAAAAATAGCTTCCTCTTTGTTTTTCCTCAGCAATAACCTATATATTAGTCAATAATTATTCATAATTTAATGTTTGTATGAATATTTTAAAGGTAATTTTCTTCATTCTTGTAATGGTAGAAGATTCATCGTAACTTTTCGATTTTCAACAATTCTCAGGGGAGTGCAATATGGAAGATAATGAATATATGTATATATAGTCAACGTTTTAAAGAGAATATATCTTATTATGATACTTGAGAACTATAAGTTTATGTTGTTAAAAGTTGGAAAAGAGAAGACACAATAGGTCATTACAACTTATTTGGTGATTATCTCATGGGATAAAAAAAATATAGTAGGTTAAAGGGATTTTTTATTTATATATTTGATAATATGAAGAGATGGGAGTTTTAAATCATTGATAAATTCAAGAGTTGATGGTGGTGACAAGAGATGAAATTCCACTTCAACCACAATTGGTAGTAGAACCATTCGAACGATGGGCACTGGATTTTGTTGGACCATTCAACCCACCATCGAACCATAAAATATGCATACTAGTTGCCATAGATTATGTAACAAAGTGGGTAGAAAAAGTGGCCTTATCAAGAGCCACGAAAGAATCTGTAATTAAATTCCTTTTTGAGCTATTTGTGAGATATGGATTACTACGAGAAGTGATAATCGATGGAGGGGCACAGTTTGTGGGTAATAAAATTATAGCCACCCTAAATAATCACCATATCATCTATAGAGTCACGTCTGCTTACCACCTGCAGGCAAACAGGCAGGTCGAAAGTAAAAAAAAAGTCCTTCAGGAAATTCTTACTAAAACAGTATCAGCACATCGCCGGGACTGGGCCACTAGACTACCAGAGGCCTTGTGGGCTTACCGCGCAATGTGGCGAAACACCATAGGATATTCTCCGTATCATCTGGTCTTTGGAAGAGAGCCTATTTTTCCTATTGAATTCGAGATAAAGACCTTAAGGCCAACATAGGAGGTAGGGTTGGACTTGATGGAGACTTAGATTAAAAGACTCCAACAAATAAATGAGCTAGATGAAATATGACTACTGGCTCTGCAACGCACAGAAATCATACAACAACAACAAGCTAAGTAACATGACAACCTCATCAAAAAGAAGACATTCCAAAAAGGAGATTGGGAACTTCTCTATGACTCCAGATTCAATATTTTCTAGGGAAGTTGCAAACAAGGTGGCTCAGTACATACAAAGTTCAAGAAGTACACAACAATGGTACCCTCACCTTGACCGCCATAGATGGGTCTGGTTCTACATTTCGAGTCAACGAGCACAGAGTGTGCCTCTATCACAAACCTCTTACAAAGGAGACTTTCTGCCATCAGGTATGCAATGATCCTATTATCCAAGTTCTAGCATAAGGGGGTGATAACCCCACAACTTTAAATACATAAGAGCCTGTTGTTTCCTTTTGTAAATATTGTATATAATTTCCCTGCAATTTTTTTATTATTCTGTTGTACGTTCTTCATATTCACAATGGTGTCATTTTCCTTCATCACCCCTTGTTTTTTTTTTCTTTTTGTTGTTCAAATATTAGAATGACTACTTTTCAATCCCATTGAACAGTTGTTGTTCAATCAGATTGAACAACAGTGTTTTTACGATTTTTTTCTTTTCTATTCAAATCTTTGAATGACTGATGTTAAGTCCCATTGAACAGTTGTTGTTCAATCAGGTTGAAAAACCGTGTTTTTGTGTTTTTTCTTCGTAGTTCAAATCTTTGAACGGCTGATGTTCAATCCCATTGAAAAACTATTGTTCAATCGGATTTAACAGCCGTGTTTTTGTGTTTTTATTCATTGGTGTTCAAATATTTGAACGGTTGTTGTTCAATCCAATTGAACACTTGCTATTCAATCAGACTGAGCAATCATGTTTTGCATTTTTACGACTGGTGTTAAAATCTTTGAAGGACTGTTGTTTAATAAAATTGAACAACTACTATTCAATCGGATTGAACAATCATGTTTTTTTGTGTTTTACTTTGTTGTTTAATCATATAGAACAACTGATTTTTTCCCTCTTTAAGCATGATTCTTTTTTTTTTTTGATGATCTCTCCTCACAAAAACCTCTACTTGTCCCACACCCCAGCTGTAAAACACATTTTTGAGTGGGAATTGGCACTTGAAGAGGAGAAAAGTAGAAATATTACTAATATGATGATCCTTTGAAAATTTAATGGAAATCTCTACTCCAGAAGCTGACATGGTACATCTATGCAATGGACGGCTAAGACATCTCCTATTTAAACATGTTATTACACGATACATAGTCTTATAATGGTATATCTTTCTACACTCTCGAGTAGTATTTCCCTTTGACATAAATATTTAGGAATAAGGAGTATTAATTGTATTAGCATTATTTCTTTTACTTCACACACCATCCCTAACTCTTAAGGAGTTAATGAGCCTCCGTTCATGTATAAAGAATAAATATTATCCTTGCATGAAATTTTTTAAAAGAGAATAGGGGGTCTCATCACGATCCAGCCTACCATGATCATAAGGTTTTAGCAGGTGACATGCCCACAATGGCCAACACACTAGGGTAATGACCTGCTTAACTGCTTGAAGGACAGGAGGTCTCATCACGAGCCGGCCTGATCACTCTGTTACAATCCCAGTGAATGGCACTGTGACTATCTAGTTACCACACTAGCATAGTGGTCTCTTCATAAAACAAAACGAAATGCCTACTTTTAAAAAAAATAAGTACTATGTGTATATGCAAATTGTTAAGAGAGAATAGGGGGAGTCATCATGAGCTAGCCTACCATGATCATAAGGATTTAGCAGGTGACACGCCCACAATGGCCAACACACCAGGGTAATGACCTTATCAATTGCTTCAAGGACAGAAGGTCTCATCACGAGCCGGCCTGATCACTCTGCTAGAACTATAGTGAGTGGCATGGTGATCTCTCCATAAAATTGGAAAAATAACTACTTTTACATAAAGGATTTTGGCTCATTTTTTGGGTTAAAATAGCAACCCTGTCGACGCTATGAACACTAGCTAGCAGCAGTGGCTCTGTTTGTGGTATGAGAGTATATTATAACGATAGCCAATTACTCTTACATATACCTTATCTCTTATTTCCATCCATTTCCAAGATAAATCAACTACTCAAATTAGTGATAATACTATTTGAATGCATAAGTAGCTATAAATGAACTATGCTTTCATGTTTGAATTATGGGATGACAGCACCAATCATTATCTATCATAGTCATGCTTCCATCACACCATACCATTAAATAAGGACATCCTATCATAATAATTGTTGTTAAATAAGGACATATTATTAAATAAGGACATCCTAGGACAACTTTGTTAAGGACATACTATTAAATAAGGACATCCTAGGACAACTTTGTTAACCATGTCGTGCATGCACATGAGGAAAACCCTGTCGGGACTGAAATTGAGCTCCCTAAAATGAACATACCTAGAGGAACAAGAATGAAAAAGACCCATGCTTCGAAAACAAAACCGAGCAAGCGAAGACGGTCCGAAAGACTGCAATTACAACAAGAAACCTTGGAAATGCCAGAGGAGGCAGGGCCATCCCATTCACCACCTTGAAGCCCTCAAAACATACCATTATAAGACTACGAGGAAGATATGGATCGAGTTCTAGAGAAAATGAGGGCATCCTGTGAAACTAGAAGCCCATATGAATAGTTGAGGAGAAAGAGGAACTATTAAACCAATCTGCCACTGCCAGCAGCTCTGGCCGCAGTTAGATATTACCTCACCAAGATTAATCACAAGTTTTTAGGGCCTTTTCTCCTCCCAACAGTGATGGGGTGAATAGGGAAGAGCAGGTAGAAGGTGTAGCCGAATCTGAAAATCAGTCAAGAGACACCATCCCCTTAGAACAAAATGCAAGCATGGAAATAATCCCTCTAATGCCTGAAGGGAATAATATCTCACCCAATCGGGAAATTAATGCACAAGTAAGCTCTGGAGTTCAAGTAGAAAATATCATCACAGAAAACCTTGAAACTGGCACCACCATTCCTGAAAACAAGGTTGCTACTCCTCCATCCCCTGCCAAAACTAGGCCAGAAGAGAATTTCGCTGAAAATAAGTTGAAGAAAATGATAAGAACTTGCAAAAGGTTAAGGAAAATGATAAAGCATTTGAGGAAACATCTGAAGGAAGTAATCAAGGCTCGAAAGCCTAAGAAAGAATTGGTTACCACAGAAACCCAAACAAAGCTTGTCACCAATTTTATAGACACTGCTGAGGTTGCGGTACAGACTGACTTAGCAACTACTGCTGAGATTGAGGTACAGACAGACCTAGTGGACACTATTGAAGCCTTTTTCCAAACTAGGCTGGAATTTAGGGAAGAAAAGGGAACCCAAACGGTGGAAGCCCCTGCCTACGCTCCTCTGGTAGAGAAGGCTGCCAATCAAAAATTGAATAATGAATTAATTCAAACACAGCATGAGTTAGAACAATGCAGAAAGGAAGTAGTGCCCACACAAGAGTATTAGGCACCGTTAAAGAAATTCACGTACCTTTCTGCAACAGAGCATGAGACATTTTCTCAACTCAGCGAAGAAAAAGCGAAGGTAAAGAAAGCACAGGATCAGGTGGGACAAGCTAAGAAGCAAGCCACTATGGTTTTCTCTCTGTACTATGATGTGCTAACATGCAGGGCACCAGCCACCAACTATGCCCTATTTCTAGTAGAACGGTAGCTGTTACTGAAGATCAAGGCCGTCGGGGCAGGGAAGCCCATGAATTTTAAAACCATAGAGGAATTTTTCCATTGTTGCAATGATCAAAATGAGCAGGTCCAATACCTCTTGTGTGAACTATACATGCACAACTTCTTCTTAGAGGAGGACAGGGACAGTAATCCCAATCCCTTTATAGAAGATATTCAGTTCCAGGCTTTCCTCTCTTTTTCTAAGAACTAGACTCGGTTAGAGGGCAGCCTAGTAGACCCCTGCATCTATTCAAACAACATAAGAATTTCATGCAAAGAAAGGGAGTAAGGACTAAAATGGGGCCTATCCATAAGGACATTATATAACATGGGCATGAGTCTTTCGAGGACATTCAGGAAGCAGATCTGGAAGTAGCCAAACAAAGGTAGATGGCCTCCACGAACAACGTGAAAAATAGAGAGACATTTGGCTAAAAAAACTTCAAAGCGGCTGCCTCCAGATTCCTTTTATACAAAAATCTAGTCTGAAACATGGGCCCTAAATGGATAGAATTCAGGTACATATGCCCTCTCATCTGTTACCCCCTAAGGGTTATGATCATGGTTACGAGCTGCCAGAAGGGCACAAAAACACTGCCTTTGCAAATATTAGACAAAGACAATGCTTAATCATTTTTTTGCACGAGGACCTGCAAATAGCTAAAAGGGGGAGTATGTTGGGCCGAGATTGAGGTACATTTTCACCCTTCCTATACCAAAAATTTTTATCCACCTTTATGAATTTTTCCTCATCTTAACAGTAAAGGAAAGGAAGATTAATTTAAAATCAGGACAAAACAAACTAATAATAAAAGGGATGTTTTACAATGGGAAATTGACTTGTTATATATTTATTTATGGGGAAATAAGTAGTGGAATCAATGATGGCCAGAAGACAACTGACAGATAGAGACTAACGGAACCATGATGACTACCATGGACAGGCGGAAGAGGGAAAGGCACCTGCATGTCTGAAGAACTCAAATGACATCCACAAGCAGCAAAATATCATATGGAAAAGATCGTTACCACTGTTGTAATCACCTTGAAAAGGCCAAAAACGAACAATATAGATAGATCAAAATAGAGACTTTATTATGTAATAAATGTATCTTGACAGGATTGTCCAATTATATCAATGTATTATCTTTCAGCTTAATAAAGGTCTTGGCATTTTTATAGTCAATTTCTAAGTTTTCCGTAGCGGCAGACTTCTAGTGGTTTAGGCCCAGCCCTGGGAATTTCTGTGCTAATCTCTATGCTATACGTTCAATTACAAAATTCAAGTTTCAGTCATCAAATACAGTTTATGAGATATCATTTAATTGGTTGAATTGTGAACATAAGATACTACAACTTTCTCTTTCATTATAATAGTTCATTATTCATGTTTCCTTGTTTACAATGAATGCTTTCATATTTTTTAGATGCTTTCATCATTTCCCAATGCTTTTCTACTCGTTTCATTTGTTTTAGCATGACTATTTTTCAATTGTGTAAATAGCTAAAATTTGGATCTTTCCATCAGTAACGTAATGCATCTAGTTGTTAATTGAATCAGAGAGATGTCATCTATTTAATTTAAAAAGAGAATTCCATTGCAAAATTAGATAAGAAATTACTATTCAATTTATTGAAGTTGTTGTTCAATTCCGCAGGATTGTTGTTCAACTCATTTGTGTGTTGTTCAATCATAGGTTGCTCTTTTCTGCACTTACTTAGACAGAATAGTTAAACATAATTTTACAATTCCATTTCCCTTTGAATTGATTGAGCTTCGAGAATTAGATAGTCCTCTTTATGGTTAGATAGTCCTCTTTTATATCACTTGCATATACTATGCTCACAGTCTTAAAATAATAAAACTTGCCCTGAGTTGACAATTGAATGAGAAGCATCGAAAATGGCTATAACAGTCACCTGTATGACCCAACAGAAGTGTCAGTGACTTTCGGGTGTGCTAAGGAGGAAGTGACGTAAATTTATGCTAGGAAGTGTTAAGGAATGCTAGAGGCTAGGGAACACATGCAAATATGTGCTAGGCTCACTAGTGTGCCAATGGTTGCCAGGCTGGAGTGTTTGGAAGTGGCTCAGAAAAATAAGGGAGCACTTGTCTCAAACGCATGGAAGTGAATGAATAAGAGTGTGTAACAATGAGTTTCAATGAGTTCTAGGTGTGCTAAGGAGGGATTTTAAAGGTATGCTAGGTAGTGCCAAGGAATGCTAGAGTGCGAGGGCGACATGCTAGGATGTGCCAAGTGCTAGGTTGCGTCAATGCATGCTAGGGAGTGCCATGGAAACACAAGGGAGAACTAGTTCAAAATGCATGAAAATGAACGAATAAGGATGTGTGATAGGGAGTGTTAATGAGTTTCAAGTGTGATAAGGAGGGAGTAGCAAGGTTATATGCTAGGAAATTCCAATGTATGCTAGAGTGCTAGGACATTTCATGGAGTGTTAGTGTGTGCCAGGGAGTGCCAAAGCATGGCAAGGAGTGGAGGGGATGCTAACACATGACATATAATGCCAAGGTATTCTAAGACGCTCTATGCGATATGGGATGTTAAGATGTAAACTTTGTTGCTAATTTATTTTACTCCCACAGTTGGATGTGAGCCTTGTCTTGGTAACTTGTTAAGTTGGATGAGTTGAAATTGGACATGAGTAGCATAAGATGAGTTATAGGTAGCTTTTAGGTGAAAAAAGCATATGTTCAATTTCCACGACACATGAGAATCTGGGTGATGTCTTAGAATATTTAATGCAAACACACTCAAGTGCTAGAACACATCTTCTTTAATGCACAATGAAATCTACAGAAATCAAGGAATTAACTAGTGCACATGATAATTTTCCCATTTTCAAACCCTTCTTCATTATATTACAAACTACAATACAACAAGCTAGAGCTCATGTAACATGGATCGTGACCCTTTACAATCACACTGAAACAAGGAATACAACTAGGGCTCAATCATCCTTTCCAACACTTTTGATGGGTCCCATGCATCATTATGGCACTCATGGACCCAAGTATGCCTTCTAGAAGGCCCTGAGACATAATTTGACCTCTTCTGAGGCTTATTATTCCATGCATGAGCTGATAGCTTGGTCGTATTTTCACCAAAATTTAGGGTTACTTGCATATTATTTTATGTTTAGGGGCTAATGTAGGCCCATAAGCTAATTGTATCAACTCCTAATCAATGTATAAATAGGATTTAGTTGGATTCATTTGTATCATCACTTGACTTGGGATTTCCCTATCTTTAGAGAACTTTGAATTTTTCCTTGGAGGACTATTTTGGATGATGGATGCATTTTGATGTATGGATTGGACTATTTTTATCTTCGAGCTTTGTTTTTATCTTAACTATGCTTCATAGTAATAAATACAATTAAATCAAGTGACCAAATTTTCATTATCAATATCGACTATAGTTAGAAAATCAACATCTTGAATTCAATATGTATGGAGATATTATGGTGAGAATCAAAAGGGTTGATGTGTGTAATTGTATGTGCTATAGAGGTTTACGTATCTTGCGAAAACTAGGGAAACTGTCATGAACACAAAGTTACAAAAGTTAGAAACTTTTTTTAATGAAATAAATTGAAATATACATAGCCTATTGTAGGGGAATAACCTATGATACCTTAAGAACATAATATATCAAGATAAATGAAGGAAAAATGAAATATTATTATTGAAATTTCTTATAATATTGCTCAACTAAAAAATTTATATGTCTTGGTAATGAAGGAAAGGGCTTGGAAAAAAAATAATAGTTGTAACTTTTGACTCTAAATGAAATAGCTTGTATTCAATAAAGCAATTAACTCTTGCAAGTGGTATTTATCTTAAATAATTTATATTCCTTTTGAATTATATTGGGATGTGACATGTTGCTATGCAGGTTAATAAGGAGGAATTCTCATAGCGAATATAAGAATTCCCTTCATACTTCTTTATTACTGTATACATTTACCATCACTCACATTCCCCTTCAGGTAATCGTTTCCTTTCATGGGTATTTCTATAGTTTCTACAAGTGTTTTAGATTTTTTAAATGATTTTCAGGTTAGCGTATTCACTTTCTAATGTGCAAGAATCCTATGTGGAAATGACATCTATATCTTGTCCTTTTGGCATGCCTTTATCTCCTCCAAGAAACCAAACCTAGCTTACCCTAGCATATCTTCGTCTAGCGTGGACTACTCCAGCCTAACCTAGCATAGTCTACTCTAGGTTATCCTAACCTCTCATGGTGTATACTAGCCTACTCTATCCTAGCCTAGCCTAACCTATCTTAACCAAGCCTACTCTAACCTAGCCTAGCCTAGGCTACTCTAGCATTTCCTACACTTCATAGCTTACTCTATCCTAGCCTAAAATACTCTAGGATACTTAACCTAGCCTAGCCTTCTAGATCCTAACCTAGCCTACTATTTCCTAGCCTTGGTGACTCTTTTCTAGCCAAACATGCTCTAGCCTAGCCTAGCCTAGCTTACACTAGGCTAGCATAACCTAGCCTACTATAGTCTACACTAGCCTTCTCTAGTGTAGCCTAGATTTCTCTCAACTTAGGTTAGCCTATTCATGGTTAGCCTAGCCTAGTCTACTTTCGGTTAGCCTACTTAGCCTAGTGCAGTCTACTATTGCCTAAGCTAGCTTACTCTTTGCTACGATAGCCTACCCTTGCTTAATTGAGCATACTCTAGTCTAAAATACCATACCCCGCTCTATGCTAGTCTATTTTAGCTTACTCTAGCCTAGCCTAGCCTAGCCTACACTAGCCTACACTAGCCTAGCATAACCTAGCCTACTATAGTCTACCCTAGCCTTCTTTAGTGTAGCCTAGTGTTCTCTAGCCTAGATTTCTCTCAACTTAGGTTAGCCTATTCATTGTTAGCCTAGCCTAGTCTACTTTCAGTTAGCCTACTTAGCCTAGTGCAGTCTACTATTGCCTAAGCTAGCTTACTCTTTGCTACGATAGCCTACCTTTGCTTAATTGAGCATACTCTAGTCTAAAATACCATACCCCGCTCTATGCTAGTCTAGTTTAGCTTACTCTAGCTTAGCCTACTCTATCCTAAACTACTCTATTCAAAACTACTCTAGTCTAGACTACTCTTGCATAACCTAGCATAGCCTACTCTAGCCTAACATAACCTACTCCAGTTGACCTTATCATAGCTTGACCTATTCTACTCTATCCTAGCCGAGCCTAACCTGGCCTAGCCATACCTACTCTATCCTAGAATAGTCTATCCTAACATTTTCCACTCTAGCCTATTCTAGCCTCTAGCTCACCCTATCCTAACCTAGCCTAGTCTACTCTCTCCTAGTCTACTATATCCTAGTCTACTCTATCCTAGCTTAGCCTAACGTAGCCTAGCCATACCTACTCTATCCTAGCCTACTCCATCCTAAAATATTCTAGTCTAGACTATTCTAGCCTAGCCTAGCCTAGCGTTGCCTAACCTAGCCTAGCCTAACCTAGCCTAGCCTAGCCTAGCCTGGCCTAACCTAGCCTATCATAACCTAGTCAAGCCTAGCCTACAACCACCTAGTGTAACTTATCCTACACTTTCCTAGCCTAGCCTAACCTATCCTAGCCTAGCCTAGCTTAACCTAACCTAGCCCACCCTAGCCTAGGCTAACCTAGACTAGCCTAGCCTAGCCTCCTATAGACTAGCCTAACATAGCCTTGCCTAGCCTAACCTAACTTGGCCTACCTTAGTCTCACCTAGCTTAACCTAGCCTAACCTAACCTAACCCAGTCTAGCCTAACCTAGAATAACCGAACCTACCCTACCCTGGGCTACCCTAGGCAAACCTAGCCTTTCCTAGCCTAGCCTAGTCTACCCTAGCTTAACCTAACCTAATATAACCTAGCCTTACCTAACCTAGCCTAACCTAGCCTTGCCTAACCTAGCCTAAACTAACCTAACCGAACCTAGCCTAACCTAACCTAACATTGGATAACCTAACCTAACCTAACCTAACATAGGCTAGCCTAACCTAACCTAGGCTAGGCTAGCCTAGCCTGGCCTTGCCTAGGATAGCCTAACCTAACCTTGCCTTGCCTAGCCTAACCTAGTTTACCCTAGCCTAGCCTAGCCTAACTTAACTGAAGCAAAACAAAACTAACCTAACCTAGCCTATCCTAACCTAACATAGCCTAACCTAGCCTAACCTATCCTAGCCTAACCAAGCCTAACCTACCTACCCTAGCAGAGCGTAACCTAACCTAGACTAACCTATCCTAGCCTAGCCGAGCCTATCCTAGCTTATCCTAGCCCAGCTTATCAAAAACTAGCATGTCCCAGCCTATCCAAACGTAGCCCAACCTAGCATATCCAAACCTATCCTAGTCCAACATAGCCTACAGAGCCTAGCCTAACCTAGCCTATCCTAACCTAACCAAGCCTAGCCTAGCCTAGCATAACCTAGCCTAACTTAGGCTAGCCTAACCTAACCTAACCTAGCATTTCCTAGCCTAGCCTTCCCTAACCTAGCCTAGCATAGTGTAACCTAGCCAAGCCTAGCCTAGACTAACCTTGCTTAGTGTAGCCTTACCTTGCCTAGCATAGACTAGCCTAGATTAATCTACTATAACTTAACCTAGCCTAGCCTAACCTATCATTGCCTAACCTAGCCTAACCGAACCTAACCTAACCTTCCCTAGCCTAACCTAACCTAGCCTTACCTAGCCTAGCCTATCTTAACTCATCCTAGCCTTACCTAGCCTAGCCTAGCCTAACCTATCCTAGGGTTAGCTAGACCAGCCTTACCTAGCCTCCCCTAGACTCACCTAACATAACCTTTCCTAGCCTAACCATACCTATCCTAGCCTAACCTCGCCTAGCCTAACCTAGCCTAACCTAGCCTAACCTAGCATAACCTATCCTAGCCTAACATATCCTTCCCTCCCCTAGCCTAACCTACCCAAAATTAACCTAGCCTTGCCTTCTGTAACCTCGCCTAGCCTTACATAGCCTGGGCTAGCCCAACCTCGGCTAACCTAGGCTAACCTAGCCTAGCCTAGCATAAGCTAACCTAGTGTAACCCAACCTATCCTAGCATAACCTAACCTAGCCTAACCTAGCCTAGCTTAAACTAGCCTAGCCTATCATAAATTTTGCTAGCCTAACCTTAGCTAGCCTAGCCTAAGCATGCCTAATCTAACCTAGTCTAACCTAAACTAACCTAACCTAGCCTAGCCTATCCCAACGTAGCCTAACCAACTCTAACCTAGCCTAGCCTAACCGAGTCTACCCTAACGTAGCCTAACCTAGCCTAGCATAACTGAGCCTAACCTAACCTAGCCTAACCTATCCTATCATAGCCTAGCCTACCCTAGCCTACCCTGGCCTAGCCTACCCTATCCTATCCTAGCCTAGTCTATCCTAGCCCATCTTATCCAAACCTAGGCCATCCTAGCCTATCCAAACCTAGCCCAGCCTAGCCTACCCAAACCTATCTTACTCCAACATAGTGTATAGACCCTAGCTTAACCTATGCTAGACTAACCTAGCCTAACCTAGCGTAGCATAACCAAGCCTAACCTAACCTAAGCTAGCCTTGCCTAGCCTAACCTTATGTAACCTAGCCTAGCATAGCATAACCTAGCCTAGCCTAGCCTAGCCTAGACTAACCTTTCTTATCCTAGACTTACCTTGCCTAGCCTAGACTAACCTAGCTTAACCAAGCATAACTTAACGTAGCCTAGCCTAATCTATCATTGCCTAACATAGCTTAACCAAACCTAACCTAACCTTCCCTAGCCTAACCTAACCTTCCCTAGCCTAACCTAACCTAGCATTACCTAGCCTCACCTAGCCTAACGTATCCTAGCCTTACCTATCCTAGCCTAGCCTAACCTATCCTACCCTTACCTAGCCTAGCCTTACCTAGCCTACCCTAGACTAACCTAACATAACCTTTCCTAGCCTACGCTAGACTAACCTAACATAACCTTTCCTAGCCTAACATAACCTAGCATTACCTAGCCTAACGTATCCTAGCCTTACCTATCCTAGCATAGCCTAACCTATCCTAGCCTTACCTAGCCTAGCCTTACCTAGCCTACCCTAGACTAACCTAACATAGCCTTTCCTAGCCTAACCATACCTATCCTAGCCTAACCTCACCTAGCCTAACCTATCCTAACCTAACCTAGCCTGACCTAGCATAACCTATCCTAGCCTAACATGTCCTTGCCTAACATTTCCTTGCCTAGCCTGGCCTAACCTACCCAAACTTAACCTAGCATTGCCTTGGGTAACCTTGCCTTGCCTTATGAAACCTCACCTTGCATTAAGTAGCCTAGCCTAGCCCAACCTAGGATAATCTAGCCTAGCATAAGCTAACCTAGCCTAACCCAACCTATCCTAGCATAACCTAACCTAGCCTAACCTAGCCTAGCCTAAACTAGCCTAGCCTATCATAACGTTTGTTAGCGTAACCTTTGCTAGCCTAACCTTAGCTAGCCTAACCTAACCTAGTCACCTAACTTAACCTATCCTAGCCTAACCCAATGTATCCTAGCATAGCATAGCATAGAATAGCCTAGCCTAGCCTACACTACCCCAACCTAGCATTGCCTAACCTAGTCTAGCCTAACCTAGCCTAACCTACCGTAGACTAACCTACCCTAGCGTCGACTATCCTAGCCTAGAATATCCTAGCCTATCCTATCCTAGCCTACCCTACCCTAGTCTAGACTAGCATAACCTAACCTAACCGAACCTACCCTACCCTACCCTACCCTAACCTAAACTACCCTAACCTAAATTGGCTTAGCCTAGCGTAGCCTAGCCTAACCTAGCCTAACCCAAACTTATGCAGCCTAGCCTATACTACTAACCTAACCTAACCTAAACTAGCATAACTTAACCTACCCCCGGCCTAGCCTACCCCAATGTATCCTAGCATAGCATAGCATAGCCTAGCCTAGCCTAGCCTACACTACCCCAACCTAGCCTAGCCTAACCTAGCCCAATGTAGGCTAGCCTAACCTAGCCTAGCCTAACCTAGCCTAACCTACCGTAGACTAACCTACCCTAGCCTCGACTATCCTAGCCTAGAATATCCTAGGCTATCCTATCCTGGCCTAACATAGCCTAGTCTAGACTAGCCTAACCTAACCTAACCTACCCTACCCTAACCTAAACTACCCTAACCTAATCCGTCCTAGCCTAGCCTAGCCTAACCTAGCCTAACCTAACCTAACCTAACCTAGCCTAACCGAACCTTACGCAGCCTAGCATATCCTACTAACCTAGCCTAACTTAACCTACCTCGACGTCGCCTAGCTTAACCTAACCTAGCCCAACCTTACCGAGACTGGCCTAGCCTTGCCTAGCCTGATCTAGTATAGCGTAACCTGACCTACTGTAACCTAGCCTTACCTAGCCTAGCCTAGTGTACCCTCGCTAAACCTAGCCTAGCCTACCCTATCCTAGGTTATCCTAACCTACATAAAATAACATAGCCTACATAGCCTAACCTAACCTAACCTTACCTAGCCTAACGTTTTCTACTTAGCCTACTTAGCCTATCCACATAGCCTAATTAGCCTACTTAGCCTTGCCTAACCTAGCCTAATTAGCCTACTTAGCTTACTTAACCTAGACTAACCTACCCTAGTGTTGCCTACTCTTGCCTAGTTTAACCTAGCGAGCAATAACCTAGTCTAACATAGCTTGCTCTAGCCAATCCTAGCCTAGCCTAACTTATTCTAGCCTATCCTAGCCTAGACTACTTTAGACTAGCCTAAGCTAGCCTATACTTGACTAACCTACGCTTGACTCGCCTAGCCTCACCTATCTAACCTAGCGTACAATATCCTAGTCTAACCTAACTTACTCTAGTCGATCCTAGCCTATCCTAGCCTAGACTCTCCTAACCTAACCTACATTTTCCTAGCCTAGCCTAGCCTAGCCTAGCCTAGCCTAGCCTAGCCTAGCCTAGCCTAACCTAACCTAGCCTAGCATAGCCAAGCCTAGCCAATCTTAACCTAACATAACCTAACCTAATCTAACCTAACCTACCCTATCTTACCCTACCTTACCCTACCCTACCCTAGCCTAGCGTAGACTAACCTAATCTAGCCTAGCTTACCCTTGCCTAGCTTAACCTAGCTTAACCTAACCTAACCCAACCTAACCTACCCTACACTAGCCTATCCTAGCCTAGTGTAACCTAACCTAGCCTAGCTTAACCTAACCTACCCTACTGTAACCTAACCAAACCTAGCCTAGCTTACCTTGACCTAGTCTAACGTAGCCTACTCTAGCCTAGCCTACCTGACCTAGTCTAACCTAGCCTACTCTTTCCTAACCTACCCTACCCTACCCTACCCTATCCTAGCCTATCCTATCCTAGCGTGGACTATCATAGCATATCGTAGCCTATTATAGCCTAGCCTAACCTAGCCTAAATCCTAGCCTAGCGTAACCTAGCCTAACCTATCCTAAGCTAGCCTATACTGACCTAACCTAGCCTAACCTAACCTATCGTGGCCTAGCCTAACCTAACCTACAATAATATAGTCTAACCTTAACTTCAATAATATAGTATAACCTAGCATACTCTAGCCTAACCTAACCTAGTCTCACCTATCCTAGCCTACCCTAGCTTACCCTAGCCTAGCCTTTCCTATCATGGCCTACCGTACCCTAGCCTAGCCTAACCTAGCCTAGCCTATCTTAACCTAACCTAACCTAGCCTAGCCTAGCTTAACATAACCAACCCTACCATACCCTAGCCTAACCTAGCCTAGCCTAGCCAAGCCTAACCTATCCTACCCTAACATAACCTATCCTATCCTATCCTACCCTACCCTACCTACCCTACCCTAGCCTAACCTAACCTAACCTATCCTAACGTAACCTAACCTAGCCTAGCCTAGCCTAGCCTAGCCTAACCTAACCTAGCCTAGCCTAGCCTAACATAACCTATCCTAGCCTAACATAACCTAGCATATCCAATCCTATCCTATCATCACCTAGCCTAGCCTAGCCTAGCCTAACCTAACCTAGACTTGCCTAGCCTAGCCTAGCATAACCTAGGCTAGCTTATCCTACTAACCTAACCTAACCTAACCTAACCTAATCTAACTTAGCTTAATCTAACCTAGCCTAGACTAGCCTAACCTAACCTAACCTAGCATAGCCTAGCCTAGCCTAACCTAGCCTAACCTATCCTAGCCTAACCTAACCTACTTAACATAACCTAGCTTAGCATAGCCTACGCTAGCCTATTGTAGCCCAACCTAACCTACTTAACATAACCTAGGCTAGCCTATTCTAGCATAACCTAACCAAACCTTCCCTAGCCTAAGATAAGATAACCTACCCTAACCTAGCTTAACCTAACCTAGCCTAGTTAGACTACTCCTAAAATATATATTCAAAAGGAATCTTAAATTTTATAGTACAATTCAATTTTGTCATATATATTATTACTTTATATTATATAAATTTAAACAATTTTTCTTTATAGATTCAAGTTATTTTAATTAAAAATATATATCATTGATAAAGTATAATAAAATTAGATAATATATTAAATATTTCAATATGAAAAGCATTTTAAAAAATAAATTAAACTAAATCATATTGATAAAGAAATAATTCAAAAACAAAATAATTTAAAAACTATTAACAAAAACTAAAATATAAAAATTTTTATCTGAAATAAATTAAATGTGTTGCACACGTAAAAGCAGGAACTTCAATAGGTATTCATCTAACCGCAAACCTGAGTTTACCGTGCAATACAGTGCTCAAGTGAAAATATTAAATCAAGTAATATGGCAGGCAGCATAATACACAGGAAAATATACTCGTGATCCCATCCCCCAAAACCATACTGGTGTTGAAATCCTTACAACCGAAGGATTCTTTCTCCATTGATTATGTACCCATTATTGTTTGCGTTACCTTTCACAGACCAACCGTCCGGTACCTAATTGGTAATGGAGTTTTAATTTTGGATTACTTCTCTTCATAATGTGCTTATAGGTTCTATCCCTCAACCCTGTAGATTTTTCTCTTAGTTCTCAGCGTGAACTCTCTTCCTAGCAACTCCATCGACACGTAAATTTCCCGTCTAGGTAAGTAACCTTTTTTGCAATGGTTACTCATTCTACCCCCAATTTTCTGGTTTTCACATCATATTCCTTTGCCCTTGTTAGGTTCTGGAAACTCTGTCAAGTTTGGTCGAGGGTATCACGGCTGTTAGGAGCGCATACACTGTTAATTAGCCAGGGTAAATTGTACCATACTCCCGACAACTTCTTAAGCGATTCTTATTTTAGGGTTTACAGGGTTTCATCATGGAGGACCTGTTGGAATATTGCAAATTCGAGAATTATCAATGGAGAATAAAACTCCCTCTTTAACACAGAGAAAATATTTTTAAAATTTGCAGACACAGTGACAAATTTTTCTCATAAAAAAATTCTATTCAGTAAAAAAACCTTGTTACAATGCTTCCTCACTGCAGAGGAATTAAAACTGCTGCTGGATTGCTTCTAAGCACAGTTCCAAAACAAAACACTCTTCTCTGTCTCACACATAAAATTTAAACTAAACACACTGCTGTGTAATTCAGACTTTTACACTCTGCTGTGTAAAAACTTCACTGTCTCTGTCTATTAAAAAAAATCTCACTGTGTTTTTATAAAATATACACTGCTGTGTATTATTGTAATTTGCACTCTCTGTCACCTTTTAAAACAATTGCACTGCTGTGCGTACACATAAAAATAGAACTGCACTGTTCTATATTTCAGCAACTAAAGAACAAATTACAAATCTGTTCTATTACATATAAACAAAATATCTAAATTCCATTTAATGTCATTCATTGACTTTACAATCACCGCTTAAAAAAAAATTTATGGTGCCATAAATTTTGCGAGCACCGTTTCAAAAAATTTATGTCAAATTTTGAATTTGGTGGCAGTGGTGAATTTTCCGCGGTGGTGGCAGAATGGTGGTGCACGGTGGTGGAGCATTGGTGGAGCCACCTCTCCTGGTGGTTACGGGGGGTATGGTTCTTTCCGTACAAACCAAATGGGTGAGTCCCCGCACTAAATTTGAGCCGTTGATTGCTTGGTCAACCCAGATCATCGGGTCAACTACGGGGGGGTGCCCATTTGTTAACTGTCGAGCGGTTTGTACCCCCGTAAACCGTTGATCGCTGCCCACAATGCTGATCACGCTGCCTACTTGTGCACCTTTAACCCTGCGCTGTTCGACGATGCTGATGCCTGCAGATTCAACTGCGTAGTTGGAAATTACATTCCAACACTCCCCCTTAATTTCAACTGCTAGGCTTTCCTGCATACCCAAGCATTTTCTAAAATGTTCAAAGCTTTTCTGCGCAAGTGGCTTTGTGAGGATATCTGCAAATTGATCCTCCGTTCTGCAATGATGCAAAACTATCTCACCATTGTTAACCAATTCACGTATGAAGTGAAACTTGGTGTCAATGTGTTTAGTCCTTTTATGAAAAACATAATTTTTAGACAATGCAATAGTTGAGCTATTGTCACAAAATATCACTGTCCCTTTTACCTGTTCTTGACATAAGCTTCTCAAAATTTTCCGCATCCAAACTTCTTGGCATGCTGCTGCTGTAGCTGCCACATACTCTGCTTCTGCTGTAGACAATGCTACAATGGGTTGTTTCTTAGAAGCCCATGAAATAGCTCCTGAACCCATGTGAAAAACATAACTGGAAGTGCTCTTCCGATCATCTACACTTCCAGCCCAATCACTGTCTGTGTATCCAACTAAATCTGAACATTCTGAAGTAGTATAAAAAATACCAAACCTTTTAGTACCTTTAACATACCTCAAAATTCTTTTTGCTGCTTGCCAATGTGCATCTTTTGGCTTTTCCATGAACCTGGAAATCAAACTAACAACATGCATTATGTCCGGCCTAGTTGCAGTCAAGTACATAAGGCTGCCAACTATGCTCTTGTATAAACTAGGATCAAAATCCTTGCTGCTGTCCTCTCTGCTGAGTTTTAATCCCATCACTGTGGGAGTGATTGCTCCTTTGCTCTCCTGCATGTTAAATCTTTCAAGCACCTCATTAACATACTTTGCTTGTGAGATAAAAATCCCACTTTCATCTTGTTCTACTTCTATTCCCAAGAAGTATTTCAACAAACCCATATCAGTCATTTCAAATTCTTCCTTCATGACTGTTTTGAAATGTTCAATAAGGCAATCATCATTACCTGTAAAAATAACATCATCAACATACAAGACTACAATCAAGATCTTACCGTCTTTTTCTTTGATGTAGAGGGTGGGTTCTCCCTCACACTTTTCAAAACCATTTTCCAGTAGATATGAATCTATCCTACTGTACCACGCTCTTGGCGCTTGCTTCAGCCCATAAAGAGCTTTCTTTAGTTTGCATACCTTGTGCTCTTGGCCTTTCTTTTCATAACCGAGAGGTTGTTCAATGTAAACCTCTTCCATTAACACTCCATTCAGGAATGTTGACTTCACGTCCATTCGGTAAACTTTCCATTTGTTTTGTGCTGCTATGGACAACACTACTCTCACGGTTTCCATTCTTGCAACCGGTGCGAAAGTTTCCTCATAATATATCCCATGCTTCTGTTTGTAGCCTTTGACAACAAGCCTTGCCTTGTGTCTCTCTATCTTGCCTTCAGCATTACTCTTGGTCTTGTAGACCCATTTAACACCAATGACATCTTTACCTTTTGGGAGTTCAACCAAATCCCAAGTTTTGTTCCTCTCTATGGCATTAAGTTCCTCATCCATAGCTTCTATCCATTTCTCATCCTTGATGGCTTCTTCGAAATGAACAGGATCATCAACATGACAATATAAAGCAAACAAAGAATTGATACCTTCATTTGTTATATCTTGCTCATAAATATCTTTCAAACTTCTAAATTTCTTACCTCTTTCAGTAGGTGTACAAATGCTTGAAGAAGCACTTGAATTTCCTCCTTGTGGTGTGCTTGGAGAAGCACTTTCATTTCTCCTCAAGGGTGTGCTTTGTTGCTCTCTTGTTGGTGTTGTTGTTTGGGGATGTATTTCAACCAACTCATCATCATTTTCATCATGAGATAAATAGTGTTTAACATTCACTGTTTTCTCTATGCTTCCATCCCAAGCTTCCTCTTCAATGAACTGAACGTCCCTGCTCACAATGAACTTCTTGGTAGATGGGTTATATAACCTGTATGCCTTGGATTCCTCACTGTATCCAATGAAAATACATTTCTCCCCCTTGCTGTCCAACTTCTTTCTTAGCTGATCCGGAATGTGTGCATAAGCCACACATCCGAATACCTTCATGTGTGTGACACTTTGCTTTGCGCCACTCCATGCCTCTTCTGGCACTTTGTTCATAACTGCTTTTGTAGGGCACCTGTTCAAGATATACGCTGCACAATGTACAACTTCAGCCCAATAATCATTAGGCAAATGCTTTGCCTTCAACATACTCCTCGCCATGTCCATTATGGTTCGGTTCTTCCTTTCGGCTACTCCATTTTGCTGCGGAGTATATCTAGTTGTAAACTTCTTTTGAATACCATTTTCTCTACAAAAACGTAGAAAATATTTAGATATATACTCACCTCCTCTATCAGTCCTTAAGACTTTGATATGCAGCCCACTTTGTTTCTCAACAAGTGCTTTGAAATTGCAAAATTTTTCAAACACTTCACTTTTGTTTTTCAAAAAGTAAACCCAAGTTTTTCTTGTAAAATCATCTATAAATGTTAGCACATAGTGGTTGCTTGCAAGTGATGGAGTTTTCATCGGTCCACATACATCTGAGTGGATAATCTCTAAGGGTGATTTTTCCCTTATGCTTTTCTCGGAAGGAAAACTTTCTCTGTGTTGTTTCCCAAGAATACAACCTTCACAAAGGCTGTCCGGTTTCTCTATCAATGGTAAACCACTTACCATTCCTTTTATGTTCAACAAGTTAAGACCTCCAAAGTTGAGATGTCCAAATCTCAAGTGCCATAACCAATTATCATCCTTTGGTTCGCTTTGGTAAGTCTCTTGTGCAACTGCTGCTTTCTCTTCACCATTCTTCAAGTCTGCTCTCATTCTGAGAGGGAACATCCTGTTCCTTGTCATCTTCACTTCAGCAATACATTGTTTGCTGGGTGGTTTATCCATGATGGTACAAACATCATTATCAAAGAAAACAGTATACCCCTTATGGACAAGCTGTCCAATACTTAAGAGGTTACACTTCATTCCTGGAACATAATAAACATCTGCTATGGATTTCTTTGCACCTAATCTTGTTAAAACATTCACATCTCCTTTTCCCATAACAGAAACTTTGCTATCAGTTCCTAGTGTGACTTGTGACTGCACACTCTCATCTAACATAGAAAACATTGCTAAGTTTCCTGTCATATGGTTACTACAACCAGAGTCTAGAAACCGTAAATCCTCATTCTTTTCTTCAGCCATATTACAAGCTAAAAACAAATTGTTTTGGCTGCTATTTTCTTTTGTGAAATTTGCGCTAGTTCCACTTCTCATATCTTGTTTCTTCTTTCTACATTCATTAGCATAATGACCATATTTTTTACAATTGTAACATTGAACATTGGATTTATCATACCTTTGTCCTTGATAATTCTGCTGTCCACTTTGCTGGCTGCCTTGGCCTTGATGCTGATTTGGATTGCTGCCCCTTCCTTGAGCATTTGCTGGACTGTTCCTTCCACCTCTTTTTTGGCTTCTGCCTTTTCCTCTTCCTCTGCCTTGCCCTCTTCCTTTTCCGAAAGACATCTGGGTCTTAAAAGCATGCTCAAGAGATGAGTTTTCATTCCTACTCAATCTCTGTTCATGGGTCATCAGTGATGCATGTAGCTCATCAACTGAAAACTTTGTGAGATCCTTAGTCTCCTTTATGGTGGTGACAATCACATCAAATCTTGAGGGTAAACTCCTCAAGAGTTTTTCAACAATTCTCTTGTCTTCAAGAGTTTCTCCATGTGATCTAATTTGTGTAACCATTCCAATCACATGAGTGAAGAATGAGTCAATAGTGTCTGACTCTTTCATACAGAGAGTCTCAAAGTCTCTCCTCAGCAACTGAAGTTTTGCTGTCTTCACCTTCTCCATGCCCTGGTAAGCTGTCTTGAGAGTTTCCCATGATTCTTGGGATTTCTTAGCTGCTGTTATCCTTGGAAGCACACTCTCATGCACTGCTTGATACAAAAAGAAAAGAGCCTTGGAATCTCTCTTCTTATTGTTCTTCAGTGACTCCCTTTCTACCTGAGTTAAAACATAAAACTCTGGTTCATTTGCTGGCTCTTCAAAGCCATCCTCAAATAATTCCCATAACTCTTGTGAGGTAAATAAAGCTCTCATAGTTATTGACCAGTAGTCATAATTTTTTCCATTAAATTGTGGGAGATGGATATTTCCCAAACTCATACCTGTGCTGGCTCCAGCCATTCTGCACTCTTAACTATGATTTAAAACACTTGACTGTGTGTTTTAAATTTACTAACTGTACTGTAACAGTAACACAAACTGTATAGAGAATTACCTTTGAATTCTTCTTGCCTGAACCTTCACTCTGCTGGAGAGGCTTCTGCAATAACGAATTCCTTTTCTTCAGCTTATTTGACCTTCAAATAGCCTGAATTGGCTCTGATACCATGTTGGAATATTGCAAATTCCAGAATTATCAATGGAGAATAAAACTCCCTCTTTAACACAGAGAAAATATTTTTAAAATTTGCAGACACAGTGACAAATTTTTCTCATAAAAAAATTCTATTCAGTAAAAAAAACTTGTTACAATGCTTCCTCACTGCAGAGGAATTACAACTATTGCTGGACTGCTCCTAAGCACAGTTCCAAAACAAAACACTCTTCTCTGTCTCACACATAAAATTTAAACTAAACACACTGCTGTGTAATTCAGACTTTTACACTCTGCTGTGTAAAAACTTCACTGTCTCTGTCTATTAAAAAAAAACTCACTGTGTTTTTATAAAATATACACTGCTGTGTATTATTTTAATTTGCACTCTCTGTCACTTTTTAAAACAATTGCACTGCTGTTCGTACACATAAAAATAGAACTGCACTGTTCTATATTTCAGCAACTAAAGAACAAATTACAAATCTGTTCTATTACATATAAACAAAATATCTAAATTCCATTTAATGTCATTCATTGACTTTACAATCACCGCTTAAAAAAAAAATTATGGTGCCATAAATTTTGTCAGCACCGTTTCAAAAAATTTATGTCAAATTTTGAATTTGGTGGCAGCGGTGAATTTTCCGCGGTGGTGGCGGAATGGTGGTGCACGGTGGTGGAGCGTTGGCGGAGCCACCTCTCCTGGTGGTTACGGGGGGTATGGTTCTTTCTGTACAAACCAAATGGTTGAGCCCCCGCACTAAATTTGAGCCGTTGATTGCTTGGTCAACCCAGATCATCGGGTCAACTACGGGGGGGTGCCCATTTGTTAACTGTCGAGCGGTTTGTACCCCCGTAAACCGTTGATCGCTGCCCACAATGCTGATCACGCTGCCTACCTGTGCGCCTTTAACCCTGCGTTGTTCGACGATGCTGCTGCCTGCAGATTCAACTACGTAGTTGGAAATTACATTCCAACAGGACCTCCAATCAGCTTTCAAGTATCTGTCACCTAAATTAAAGTGGTGGACACATAAAATTCGTTTACAATATTCAGGAGGCGGCAGAGCTTTACATTCAATAAAAATTGCTGACGCACTAGATAATAGGACCATACCTGGAACTGGAATTGGAATTGGGATTTGATTTCATTTCTTCAGCTAACATTAGAAGCGCCCTCAAATGACCTATATCATTCATTTATTTTTCAGCAATATTAGCGACCTTTTCGCTACCCAGTAATTTACAATTAAAAAAAAAACAAGCCAACGGAATACAGAGCGATGAGATTAAATGGAATTCCATGCGATTACCATGCTGAAGAAAGATTATCATTGATCTACATGAGCCCGAAAACTGTTTGGGGTTCAGAAATCCTCATACAATTGAAAGAGAATCATAAGATCTACAGGGTGCCCTTCGCTTTAAAGATTTAACTGTGGGCTATGGGACTAATATCAATATCTTCCATGAATTCAAACAAAAGTATAAGATAAAGAAAATTCATTACAAATTTCAGTCATCTCACGTCTATCCTGTTGATAATAGAGATATAATAGATGAATATACATCACCCCCAAATTACTGCCACGGGACGGTAATCTTGAATTCCGGTTCATTCTCTTCCCTATGTCAAACTGAAAATTCTCTTGCAGAGGCATCCGGCCTTTGTCTTGCAGAGGCACTACCGCCCTCATCGAAGGTCTAGTATGAACAGAAAACCGATCTTCAATACTCTGATCGCTTGCTTTCTATCAAAATCATAATGACGCCACTATCTAGTCGGAGACCTTCGCCACGAAATTCTCGTCCAGAAGAATGTTCTGAGGCTTGACATCCAGATGAATAATGTAAGCCAGGCCCAATACGATATTGATTTCTTTGTACGAGTATTTCCTCGCCATCACTTCGGACATACTGTTCATAGCTCCACTTGAAAGTTCTGTCCGGGTTTCGACTTCCGCTAAGAAAATAAAAATCACTGCAGCTGCGAACAAACCGACTGCCACTTTGTAAGAAGTACTGCCATGCTTTGAGGTCTTCTGATTCTTGATCATGTCGGTACTTTTCCCTTTGATGAAAATAAAATTGCTCTCGTTTGAAAGTCTCTCACCGTCTCAGACTGAAAAGACACAGAGAACATAGATAGTTGAGGACGAAATGGTGAAAAATGATAGGACTCGAGATATACATATATATCTCTGGCGCTTCTGGAACCGTCTATTGATATAAATATTTGAGGCTCCTAACTCCTCTCCAACCATCCCCCAAATCATGGGCTTTTTTCCTGCAACGGTTACTTCAACGGCTATGGCTTGAGGGCATGGTTGATAGAAACAGATCATCCCTGCTGTCCATGTTTTTTTTACTCCAACAGTTACTTCAATTGACAGCCATGGTCGATAGAAAGCCATAAAGGGCTGAGTTGATAAAAAGCCATAAAGGTTACTTCAACGGCTATGGCTTGAGGGCTGAGTTGTCTTCCTCCAAAGCCATAAAGCATAAGCTATAGGATATTAAAATGCTGTATAGGGTTACTCTTAGATTTAAACTAATTTAAATCTAATTATGAGCATATACGGCCCTAGGACATTTAATATTGTATAACTTACTATTTATTGTTTGCCGTAAAATTCCACTTGTGCTAAATGAATATTTGAATTCCAACGCGACGGCAAATTTCAAATAGACGTGAGCGGAAAATTTGAAATTCAAATGCACACACGGAAATGCAATAAAATTGAAATTCAAATGGGAACCCATAGTGTGAGAAAGCGCGAGAATACTGCATAAACTCAAACATAGATGCAATGTACATTTATTTCATTAACTACGACATTTCGCCTACTCGGAAAGATGGATGGAGTGATCGCAAAACAAACAGCACACGTCACATCTTAGATGCGGCTTCCAGAAGCATAGCATGGTTATGTATGGTGAATGGCTGCTATCGGGCGCATTAAATCTCAATCAGGATTTCGTGTGTTTATGAAGTCTTGACTTTTAATATGTATAATATATTTTATTTAATTTTATTTATTATTATTATTATTATTATAATATATATATGAAATATTTTTAATAGTTATTTAGTTTAGTTTTAATTTGATATATATTGTATTCTATTTTCATTTCATTTATATAATTATGTAATATTGTCAAGTATATATGTATAATTTTGTTTTAGTATTATATGTGTGTGCGTGTTTTTTAGGTAAGAGTTAAAAGTCAAGATTTCATAATAGAAGAATTAGTTAATGCATACTGGAACTTTATATTAATTCAATTTTTTTTATTAGTAATATTTTTTTTTATTTTACAAAATTTAAATTTTTATAATGGTAAAGTAATTTTAATACATGAATGATGAAAATTTTGGATAAAAATTGTACAATTGTAGTGGATAATCATACCAGTCTACTTTATTGTTGCAAAATTATATATATATATATGAAAACAAAGCCTTCAAATTATTACTATAAATGTTGGAGATATATTTATCCACAAAACATAGAAAAAATTATAAAATCAATTAATTATGATGATTATCTATTAATTTATTAATAAAAATAACTATAACTATGGATAATTAATAAATTAATCCATAATCATTTTTGCACATTGATTTTATATTCACATAGTATTAACTAATCCGTTATCCCATCAATGATCATAATAGTTGATTATCCATAATCCCAACAATAACCATAGAGTTGATTATCCTTAATCCCATTAAGTATATTTTAATTAATAAGTTGACTAATAATTGTAAACATAAAAATGGATACTGTGGAGATGTCAAATAACCCTCCTCAAAAACTCACACCACATAAATCTTCAAAATATCAAACTCATTAATAATTTTATATTTGGGTATTGCATTTAACATGTATCTCAAACACTTTTGTTTAAAAGTTTAATATGTAAATGCATATGTAGTTGCATTATGAGTTTAGTTTAGCACCAGTAAAAGATTATTTTTATAAATGAATGTACTTAACATGCATATTAAGCAATATAGATTAAAAGTTTAATATGTAAATGCATGATGAGTTTAGTTTAACACTAGTAAAGACTTATTTTTATAAATGAATGTAATTACCTAAATTAAATGAATCTAATTATATAAATTAAATTTATTGCAAATATTGATAGACATTAATGTATAATAAATATCAAAATATTTATTTCACATTGTTAAAATTTAAAAAACATATAAAATTTAATTTAATTATAATTTTATTTTAAATTATTATTATTAAAAAAAGTTAGTATATAAATAAATAAAAGGTATGTAATAGGATTCTTAATAATGGAGATTTGTATTCTTTTTACCATGGAAATTCTTATCTTTTAAATAAGTTTTTTTACAATACTATAGGCTAAAAACTTATCAATTCCACATACCTAAATGTCCACAACTTTACTGAAATAGAAAATATATATTTTATTTATAATATTTTTTAATTAAGTTGAAAAGAAAAAAGAGAAAAATTACCTTTAAGATAAATCTCAACATTCTTTTTTCACTATTGATAAAAATATTTTGTAAATATTTTCCAAATATTAAATCTTTGTCATCCATATATTAATTATTAATTAATTAAATTAAGTTTCTCAAATTTTTATTCAAAATGAACTATAACACACAACTCCTTACAAACTACATTTTTATCCTATCTCTTTATGCAAATTAACCATTGTAAAAAAACACATAAATAATTGCTATAAATGGAAGGAAATTATCAAAACGTTATGTTAGCACCCATCATAGTTTCTTTTTTTTTTGTTAATTCCGTAGGACCCGTCTTTTCTATTATTTAGAGCAAGTTGCCAAATAAATACATCAAGGAGAAGAGCCTCAACAAAGCCAGTTTGCTCTGGGGAAATAAGTTGCGGAAGAAGGGGTTTAAGTCGATTCACCATAATTGTTGAAAGAATTTTATAGATAACATTACAAAGTGCAATAGGACGAAATCCCACTGGTGTATCAGCTTGCTTCTGTTTGGAATAAGAGTAAGGAAGGTGGCATTTAGAGCTGGATATACCTTGCGATGCCTTTGAGATTCTTCAACCACATCCGTTATATCCTAACCCATAAACTGCCAGGCTGCTTTGAAAAATTCCGCAGTAAATCCGTCAGGTCCCGGAGATTTATTCTTGGGCAAGTGCATAACAGTTGCTTCAACTTCCTCCAAGCTTACTTCTTGCAATAACGCTAAATTTTGTTCTCTGGTAGTGATAGAGGGAATATGCCTTGTTATTTTAGCAATGGCATCTTCTCGATTTGGCAGAGGCTCTGTGAGAAAGTCTTTAAAGTGATTACGTAACTCTTGTGCCATTTCCTCATGTTCAACAATACGATTACCATTCCGATATTTTAAAGAGAAAATGCGATTATGCTGCCTGCATTGAATCATTGTTTTATGGAAAAAATTAGTATTATGCTCTCCTTCCCATAACCATTGAATTCGAGATTTTTGTTTCCACAAAAGTTCTTCCTGTTTTCGCCGTTCTTCTAAACTGCTAAGGGTAAGACCTTCTTCGATGCTCAAAGCTTCCGTTCGACCATGCAAAATCATTTGTTGCTGCAAGTCTTTCATTTTTTCTTGAAGGCAAAGTTGATCCTGATGGATATTACCAAACCGTTCTTTATTCCATCTTTTAATTTCAGTTTTTAACTGCTTAAGACGAAGCTTAAAGGAATGCATATTATTCCGCCCAGTAGGTAAATTCGTTGCCCACCAGTGCTTTGCTTTATCTAAAAACTGTGGATCTCGGAGCCAAAAAAGTTCAAAACGGAAAGGCCGATTCTGAGGGCCAGATTTAACATCAATATCCAAAAAAATGGGCGAATGGTTCGACCCCAAAGAAGGTAAAATTGCCGCTTCATAATATACATCAAGGCTGACTAGCGCTTCTGATGCAAAAAACCTATCCAAGCGAGATGCTATTTGATATCGTTCGCCTCTACGATTGTTCCATGTGAATTTACCATTGATAGTTGGAATGTCTACAAGATGAAGATTCGTAAGAAGGTCACAGAATAACACCATATTTGGATCTTCACGCCTAAGTCCTCCTTTCTTTTCATCCAAATTCAAAATCATATTAAAGTCCCCACCCAGGAGCCAATACTGGGCAGGAAATAACTGATGGAGAGTTCGAATATCCTCTAGAAAAATCTGTCTCTCCCCTGGAATAGACGGACCATACACTGCAGAGATAAAGAGCTGCTCTTGAGAGCCTATTTGCCTAAAACACCCAGATAGAATTCTAGGAAAGGAAAGCCAACCTTCCACTACAATTTCCGTCGGGTTCCAAAGTATTGCTATACCACTTGTTGTACCACGAGAATCGATTGCCATAGATTCGTAATGAGGATTAAACGTGTTAAGAAGACTGCTCAATTTACATCCATTTATCTTCTTTTCTTGAAGTAACATTACTTGAGGTTTTTCAGACCACAATTTCTCTTTTAAAAATCGTTGCTTACCTCGACTATTAAGGCCTCGGATATTCCATGACAGAAATTTCATTGAGAAAACTTCGAAGGTTGTTGAAAGAACGTTGTTAACGGTACTATCTTACCGGTATTGATCAGCATTTCCCCTAATAACTGTATAGATTCTTGCAAAGTTCTTCGTCCCCACTTCTTCGGAACTTTTGGAGGATTAGGGGCTGTGGTTTCCTTTTCCACAGCTTGGACCTCCTTATGTGCTTGCACTGTGAGATACCTTTCAAAAGTTTCTTTATGTAATTTTTTTTCCTCAATAGGACTGAATCTATCATCAATATTCTTCCAATCATTCAGGAGCCGCTTGAGAACTCTTTCTTCAGCGCAAAGTTCCTCTTTATGCTGCTCAACATCCATAGGGATTTGATCTAGCAGTAAATCCGGTGACGTACTCGAGGCAGGCTCAGTATCTTCAATAATTTTTCTTTTCCCGGACTGACTTCGTTGAGTGCTAAGTTCCTCAAGAGGATAGCCACCTTCCAAATATACAACTTGTGAAGCTATATTCATTGGTTCTCCTTCAGTTTGCAGGACCTCGTATCGATTGGCTGATTGAGTTGTCGAATTTTTGTGCTCTTGTGTACCTGAAGAAATACTAGTTCATTTTTTAGCCGGGACAAGAATAAAACCTTCTTCCTCTGTTCGGATTTGGTTAGGGTTTATAAGGTTCGGAGGAGGAATTTCATCAGCATTCAAAGGGCAAGATTTATAGAGATGGCCATATTCATGGCATCGCATACAACGAAACAGAATGTGCTCATAATCAAGAAGTTGATTCCAGATTTTACCCTCATATTCTAGTTCAATCATTTCAGGCAAGGCCTCTGATATGTTCATATATACACAAATGCGAGCAAAAGAAGTATATCGGCCCCGCCGAGTTGTATCAGCTATCTTAACAAAATTTCCTATAGAATTTCCTATGCCCTTGAGAATAGCTAGAGCCCAAAAATCAATCAGAAGGCCAAACAAATGTACCCAAAGCAGGGCAGCAAGAAATTTATCCTGATCTGGGTTGTAACATTCTTCCCATTGTCGAATAAAAAGACCTGCATTGCTATAGAAATAAGGACCGCCTTCAAAAATGTGTTCTTTATCTAACAGATTAGTGAAAGTAACAGTAAAAAACCCTCTGGCCCCAATTTTCAGGTCAATATGACCTTTGGGTTGCCATTTTATTTGTATCCATTTCAGTAAATCCTTCTCTGTAGGCCAGACTAATATGATCTTACAGATTAAAGCATGATCTTTCATATAACCGCGGTACTCATTCAGTGTTGTTGTAGGTATAGTGAATCTTGGCTTCTTAATAGACCTTGGCAAACAAGACCCTTTCGACTGATATTGCGAGGCAGCTCCCAAAACTGGTGAAGAAGTTTGAGTTCCCTCGCGCGATGGCTGCACACACCCATCATATTTTTCATGTCAAAATACATTGTAATAATTTATATTAAAAATATAGTAGTTATTTTTATTTAACAGTAATGACACACCATGCATTATTCGACATGCCATATTGTTGATATCCAATGTAGCTAACTCATTTCATAAGCCAAGCTAAATGTATGGCCAGGTATGCCTCGATATGATCCACTATGGTAAACGTATTGTACTCGGCTTGGAGATGTTTCTAGAATACCTACCTGCAGTTTTCGGTGACCACCAACCCTATAGGCTGCACGTAGGGAAATTTGGCACTTTTGAGTTGTCGATCTACCTAGGTCCGATCTGACGATTGTATTTGGCCATGATAGGGTTAGTGTAACCAACCCGGACCAATACCCCAGCTCATTCTTGGAGTTTTCTTCCCTTTTTTTCCTAGATGAAGCCCTACAGCTATGGAGACCTTACTATGTGCAGATATGGTCATCGACTACCCTTATCTCTAGTTAGTTTTCTCTCTACTGGTATTTGACTCTGAACCTAAATAAATTTTCATCCTTGGTTACTCGTTTGGAAGCTCACTTCCGGTTCATATCTTTTGGTCTTGATAGGATTTTGAGGCACTGAGAGAGATAGGCACTGTGGCATACGGTGCATTTGGACACACAACACTCCCTCTGGTAAGTCTATTTGCTTTGCATAGAACTTTTCTTAGCTCGTAGGCGTTCAAAGGTGAAATTGTATACCGTTCTTAAGTTTTTGTCTTTTGTTTGTGTTTTGGTAGGTTATGGGACCACCCACTCGTAACGCCACTAGCCCTCCTCATCGTGGCCACGACTGTTCTATATTTTTGGTTTAATTCCTTTTACCTCGCTACTTGTAATGTATCTAAGGGTTAGGTTAAGACGCATTCATGAACCGGGTTTGTAACTTCAAACATTTCATAATGGATGTATTTGTTACAATGGAGTGTGTGTAAATAATATTTCAATATTGTTTATTTGAAATCAGTTTCGGCCAAGGGTATTTTTAGCTCTTCTGGTGACATACATTAGGCTGCCTTTTTTAATATGGTTTTTCTTTACCCTTGGAACTTCCAAGTCTTCACGATGTAATGCTATGATTTAAATGTGTACAAATTTTGGGGTGATAATCCATTGTTTTTGTTTTCATATCGAATTACAGTCCCTTGTCATTACCATTTTAGGTTGGCACTATTGTCAGGGTTCCTGTCATCCTGCCAACAAGATTTATTTATTAATTTACTGTTACATTAATATATGAAACTAGTATAATACCTTGAATTAATGCATGTACCTGTTGGGTTATTATTGTTGTAACTGTAATATTATTCATGAAATTTTGTAAATTGTTATACTCGATTTCTTACGCCATGAAGGTTTTCCTACACACTGGTTTAGTTTAGTTGAATCATAGCTTAATGTTATTTCTGATAAATTTCATGGAATGTATATCATTTATTCATGGCTATTTTCTAAAGAAACATTCAATAGAGAGAACCCTGTACCCCCGAGATTCCATCTGCCCATGTGGTGTACATAATTTTTCTAAGGTTTGGTATCATACTGTTCTAGAATCCTCTTTGAACTTAACTAATTTCTGTCTATAGTTTGATTCATCGCGAAATATATTCTTAGATTAAAGGTTTTATTTTTGTTATACCATCGCTCCTTGGTGGCCAGTTAATGAGTTTTATCTGTTGGTTTGGATTACCATATTATTTATCGGTTTTACCACAGTACATACTTTAAAACTCTCAACAGGGCATGAAACCATTAAGATTCACAATAGAACTTACATATTAATGTTATAGAAAATTTTAAGTAATAGGAACACACACATAACTTGTAACATTATATTTCAGTTTTCTGATACTTATTTGGTTATTCTCTTAAGTAGAGAACACGACTTGAAAGATAAATTAAAGACTCTTATTTGGATTCCCTACAAACCGGATGGGATCCTTAAACCAAACACTGTAGAATCTAATTTGGATTCTGCACCGCGGAGATCCCCTTACTATTGGTGATACATTTTCAACCATCAACACATACATAGCACTCCTCCAAAAAAATCGAGCTACTATTCTCATAAGCCATTGTTATCAATAAGATAACATAAACACATATTTTCACACATCAATTAGCAACATAATATTAAAAAACAAAGTATATACATTCATTAAAACCATAGACATACCAAATCTCATAGAAATAAAAAAATAGAATTTAACAGCACGGTTCATGATACAAATATGCATAAGTAATATACCTATTTTTATATCCTAAACTAGTTGGAAACTAAGGAGGGACTTCCACTCTGCACCCAACTATAAGCCAGCTACAAAGAAGCTTTGTTATACCTGACCAACCTTCATTTAGATCCAATGTCTAAGGAAATTATTTCTTAGGGAATTCACACCAAAAGCATGGCTTTTCATCCACGTTATGTAGCCCACTGCCCAAGTCGTTTATCAACTTACCTTTAAAAGCAAGCACCAAGGTGGTTTACTTGTTGCACCTATAACAAGCACTAGGTTGGTTTATCAATTTCTCTTAGTAGTGAGCACCACAATGACTCAGTCTTATCTTTTAGTTCATTCACAAGGATTCACCAAAATTTTAGATGGGGTATTGCTTCATTTCAGGAGTTGGAATCCACTGTCAAGATGGTTTTCCTATTTTATTTTCATATTTTCCAGGTGGTTTATTAGCTATACAACAAGCACCATAATGATTCAATCATCTACTAAGCCCCCCACTCACCACACAAGCTTAAAAAACATAATACGATGGCCTCACGCAATTCACGGGGAATGCACCCAAAATTCATAAGGGCTTAGCTCATACATAGGGCTCCAAAACTAGCTGATATATTACTTTGTATTCTCCTACCAATTCCCAACAACTTCCACATGCTCAACAATCAGCTGGGCACACTCAAATAAGAGGGAAACATATTCCAAGGGAAAGGACCATATCTGAATGGCATGTTGCTAATGGGGAGGTCACAATTCTTCCATTGCAGTGTGTGTGTACAGAGAGAGAGAGAGAGAGAGAGAGTCAATTGGATCTAGCTTGGATAGTTAAGAGGCGAAATTGTTCTCCTCCCCACACAAGTTCAAATCCCACTTTATGACATGTTTTCTATTTGTGAACCAATTAAAGCTAGCAAGGTACCAATAATATCATTCTCATATAAGTTTTTTATGGTGGGATGAGATGTTTCTTTTGCGTGTGTGTACACCTACATAAACCTATGCTCAAATCCTACCTTATGACATGTTTTCCCTCCATTGATTGATTGAATCTATCAATGTACCAGTTATCTCATCTCATTCTCTCTTAAGTTATCATTCTCACCTAAGTGCTTGAGGTTGGAATGATATGTTGCTTGTGTTTGTGTACACCTGTATACACCTATGTTCATATCCTACCTTATGACATGTTTCCCTTCTTTGGCTGATTAAATCTAATAATGTACTAGTTATATCATATCATTCTCCCTTAATTTATTAAGGGTGAGAATCTACCAATTATCTCATTCTCGCTTAAGTTATTAAGGCTGTAATGAGTTTATTTTTTTTATGGGTGCACATGAAAGCACTTATGTTCATATCCCACTTTATGGCATGTTTTCCCTTCATGGGCCATTTAGAGCTAACAATGTACTAGTTATCCTATTCTTGCATAATTGTATGAGGGTGGGATTAGATGTTGTTGTGTGTGTGTTTTAACAACCCCAAAGTCTAGATTAATCAATTGAACCATCAACTCAAGTCATGTTTCTAATAAGGAGGCCAGAAGCAAAGGGTTCAAATTTGGTAAACTTATTTAATGTTACAAGTCATTATTGTAACTAGTTAATTCATTACCCTCCATCCAAATATTCTAGGGAAGAGGGATGGATCCCATGAGTTTTCACTTGGAAAAATATGTATATATTCTAAGCAAATAATTTTTTCCCATGCTCATACACTTAATAAAAGAACTAATGTATTGGTACCATGCCGATTCTCCTTGGAATTTTTTATATTGAGGGTAAATCAACCATAAATGTATGGGAGGCTTGTAACCCTATATTACACTATGATATTTAACGCTAATACCTTTCTAGACTTAGCACAATAGCATCGATAAATCTACTGAAACCTTTGGGCACTATTTTTTTTTAATGGAAAATTGCCTTGGAAAATCCCTCTAGGCACTTACCCACATTTTGGGAATGGTTCCTAGGATAAGTTCTACTAGAAAAAAACATATAAACCTAACCTCAAAGCCCCATGTGAATTTGACCTCATGACCTTCTTAGCAAATATGGCTTTGGCATGGAAAAATTCTTCAACTAACCATAAAGTTTAGGCCTTCTAGATTATTTCTTCTATGTTTCTATCAATAAATATATTTCAAATGCTTACATTAATAATGTCAAGGTTTTCTGTGTGTGTGTGTGTAATTGAAAATGCTTTAAGAATATAAAAAATATATTTTGTAAAATTAAAAAAGATATTACTAATATAAAATTTTGGATTAATATAATTTTTTTGTATACATGAAATTATACAACATATTACCAATATAAAATCTTGACTTTCTAACTCTTACCAAAAGTTTTATAAATATATACACAAATTTATATTAAAAATGCTTTGATAAAGATCCACAGGGTTGTGGATATACAATGATCAGATGCTTTGTTAAGGAACTCCTTGATACAATTGGGTAGCTTTTGTTGATTCCCTAAAAGATGTGTAAGGAGGCTCGACAAAAGGGAGAGGAATTGGAAGCTTGGGGAGTGACTTATTTAGAGGGTCCACATCTTGGGGGTGACTTATTTAGAGGGCCCACCAAACAAGTAAACCAAGGAGAAATACCATCCTCCTGTTTTATACTAAAATGACCTGTACATGAGATGGAGAACTTCGCATCAAGAGAGGGACCACACAGTGCTAGAGTACACTAACATCTAAGTCACTCGTTCAATTCCCCCGCTACATCAAAATTATATATTGGACATGTTGAAGATGTAATCTTGCCAAGCTTAAAAGAAATACTTCTATAAATACTCAAAATAACACCACAAGAAAATTATGCATATATAAATGATAATATCATATAACTATATAAATAAAAAAAAAACGAAATATTATATATATAGACTAAACCAAATGATTATTAAAAATATTTCTAATAATATTATATAATTATAATAAATAATATTATATAAATATCAAGGATTATATCTAGATCAAATATTTATTTCCCTTCACTAAAAAGATTCTAAATTGACTTTTAAAAAAATTATTAAATTGAAAATTAAACTACAAAATTAAACTTTCCCACTTTGTTAACCATACAACTTTTCTCTCAAAAATATTTTTTATATAATGAGGAAAAAATGAAAGTATTAGCCATATAAATGAAAAATATTTAATGAGTTAAGTTACACCTAAATCTACTATTACAAGAAAATTATAAAAATCAATATTGAGTATGTTAAAAAATATAAATTTGATTTTTTAAAATAACATATATATACATATTTATATTTCTTAAAGGATAAAAAAAGTTGAAAGGTTATCATTTTCCTATTTGTCCCGTGAGATCATCAATCAATACTTCGAATACTATTCACATCCTCTTGTAACTCATTTATATTCAAGATAGTAGTTTCGTGTAACTCATTTATATTGGATAACGAACGCATAGATAATGAGCACTTTATTTTCATATTTATAACAATGGGAAAGTGGATTCCAAAGATCTCAGCTGTAATCCCTTGTGCATTCGAATGACTAAAGCTGCAAAGTAAAAAATAATCACAAACAAAATATAAGATATTTTTTTATGTGAAAGCACAAATAAAGGTACAAAATTAAAAAAAAACCTACGGAAAAAAGTAATCACAAACAAAATATAAGATTTTTATTTGAAAGCACAAAATTATATCATTAGATTGTTGGAGATGCATTACCAATAGTAGTGGTAGGTTTTCTACAAACCAGAGTACATATAATTTTAGGGTCATGCCGTAGAGAGAATAAATAACATAAATACACGAAATTCTGATTGATATTTATTATTATTCTTTCACCATGCAAGGAATGAAATTATTCTATATGTAGTTGCCATTAATAAGAAAAACTTCAAGCTTCGTCCCGCACAAACTACTGCCAATAATGCGACCTTTTCTCTTTGATTTCCTCAGCCATGGACTAGCTATCATGTTGTATTGGGCATGTCAACGTAATTTTTTGCCAGGCATCATGGAGAATCGGTTTCCAAAATCATAGATGGCACTGGCCACTCCCGTTGAACCAAAGCTCAGCCCTCATAGTTGGCTACTTATTTTCATCCATTCATTCATTAAATAAAGGTAATCGACTCTAATGTTTGTCATGAAAATTGAAAGAAACATTAGAAAATGAAATAATGTCACCCCATGCTCACGCACTTAATAAAAGAACTAATGTAATGGTACCATGCCAATTCTCCTTGGAATTTTTTATATTGAGGGTAAATGAACCATAAATGTATGGGAGGCTTGTAACCCTATATTAAACTATGATATTTAATGCTAATACCTTTCTAGGCTTAGCACAATAGCATCTATCAATCTAGTGAAACCTTTGGCCACTATTTTTTTTAATGGAAAATTCCCTTGGAAAATCCCTCTAGGCACTTACCCACATTTTGGGAATGGTTCCTAGGATAATTTCTACTAGAAAAAAACATATAAACCTAACCTCAAACCCCCATGTGAATTTGACCTCATGACCTTCTCAGCAAATATGGCTTTGGCATGGAAAACTTCTTAAACTAACCATAAAGATTAGGCCTTCTATATTATTTCTTCTATGTTTCTATCAATAAATATATCTCCAATGCTTACATTAATAAGTTCGAGGGTTTGTGTGTTTGTGTGTAATTTTGCGACAACAATCTTAGACTTGTATGATTTTCCACTACAATTATACAAACTTTAATCTAAAAATTTCATCATTCATGTATTTAAAATGCTTTAACAATATAAAAATTAGATTTTGTAAAATTAGAAAAGATATTACTAATATAAAATTTTGGATTAATATAAAGTGTTTGTATACATGAAATTATACAACATATTACGAATATAAAATCTTGACTTTCTAACTCTTACCAAAAGTTTTATAAATATATACACAAACTTATATTAAAAATCCTTCGATAAAGATCCACAGGGTCGTGGATATACAATGATCGGATGCTTTGTTAAGGTACTCCCTGATACAATTGGGTAGCTTTTGTTGACTCCCTAAAGGATGCGTAAGGAGGCTCGACAAAAGGGAGAGGAATTGGATGCTTGGGGAGTGACTTATTTAGAGGGCCCACATCTTGGGGGTGACTTATTTAGTGGGCCTTGCAAATAAGTAAACCAAGGAGTAATACCATCCTCCTGTTTTAAACGAAAATGACCTGTGCACGAGATGGAGAACTTCGCATCAAGAGAGGGACCACACAGTGCTAGAGTACACTAACATCTAAGTCACTCGTTCAATTCGCCCGCTAGATCAGAATGATATATTGGACATGTTGAAGATGTAATCTTGCCAAGCTTAAAAGAAATACATCTATAAATACTCAAAATAACACCATAAGAAAATTATGCATATATAAATGATAATATCATATAATTATATAAATAAAAACAAAACGAAATATTATATATATATAAACTAAACCAAATGATTATTAAAAATATTTCTAATAATATTATATAATTATAATAAATAATATTAAATAATATATTATATAAATATCAAGGATTATATCTAGATGAAATATTTATTTCCCTTCATTAAAAAGATTCTAAATTGATTTTTAAAAAAATTATTAAATTGAAAATTAAACTACAAAATTAAATGAGGAAAAAATGAAAGTATTAGCCATATAAATGAAAAAAAATTCATGAGTTAAGTTACACCTAAATCTACTATGACAAGAAAATTATAAAAATCAATATTGAATATGTTAGAAAATATAAATTTGATTTTTTAAAATAACATATATATACATATTTAAGAAAAATAAAAAAAGTAAAAAGAAAAAAAAGAAAGAAAGAGAAAATGCATTATCATTTTCCTATTTATCCCGTGAGATCATCCATCAATACTTCGAATACTATTCACATCCTCTTGTAACTCATTTATATTCAGCATAGTAGTTTCGTGTAACTCATTTATATTCGATAATGAATGCATAGATAATGAGCACTTTATTTTCATATTTATAACCATGGGAAAGTGGATTCCAAAGATCTCAGCAATAATCCCTTGTGCATTTGAATGACTAAAGCTGCAAAGTAAAAAATAATCATAAACAAAATATAAGATTTTTTTTTATGTGAAAGCACAAAAAAACGTACCGAAAAAAGTAATGACAAACAAAATATAAGATTTTTATTTGAAAGTACAAAATTATATCATTAGATTGTTGGAGATGCATTACCAATAGTAGTGGTAGGTTTTCTACAAACCAGAGTACATATAATTTTATGGTCATGCCGTAGAGAGAATATATAACATAAATACGTGAAATCCTCATTGATATTTATTATTATTGTTTCACCATGCAAGGAATGAAATTATTCTATATGTAGTTGCCATTAATAAGAAAAACTTCCAGCTTCGTCCCGCACAAACTACTGCCAATAATGCGACCTTTTCTCTTTGATTTCCTTAGCCATGGACTAGCTATCATGTTGTATTGGACATGTCAACGTAATTCTTTGCCAGGCATGACGGAGAATCGGTTTCAGAAATCGCAGATGGCATTGGCCACTCCCGTTGAACCAAAGCTCAGCCCTCATAGTTGGCTACTTATTTTCATCCATTCATTCATTAAATAAAGGTAATCGACTCTAATGTCTGTCATGAAAATTGAAAGAAACATTAGAAAATGAACGATAGTTCATAACGAAGGATCAAAACAATTCCTATATTGGCATTTTAGCTCACGGACAAATTTATCTATGAGATAATATGCGATTTTCTTATACCATTTGTCTTCTGTAAAAGAGATCTGCGGCGGGGTTCAGATGCAACAAAGTCGAGTGTAGAAGGGGGAGGAGGACCATATTCGTGGGCATAATGTGACAGTCTGGGGAGTATTATGGAGTTGTTAGGCTAACTCAGAAAATACAACCAAACATCCATTCGTATTCTGCATAGCTTGCTCAATTTTGTTAGTTTGGAAGCAAAGCCAGGAGTTATGAATAAAACATCTTAATGGCATTAGAATCAAATTCAGAAACCTCATCAATGTAATCAAACGAACAAATTCCGCTATGTATCATATTTTGTACAGTGTTTCCATTTCAGTCATGTGACGCATGTCATTAAAGGCCCGATTGCATTGTTGCCGAACAATGCAATGACCAGCCATGTGAGGGCTGTGACTATCTCCGAACTCTTATGATTTAATCAATTAAACTTTATTTTAATTTGACATGAAATTATTTGAAATGATCATTTCAACTAAATAATATATTGATAAATAACAATCTAGAAAGTAAATAATATAATAAAGTAACAATTTTAATCTCAATAGTGTATTAAAAAATATTATTAAAATGGTCATTTGTCATTTCTTAGTCGATAGGTATGGATGTTGAGTGACATGTTATTTAATGCATTGCAATGTATAGTTGTATAAGAATATTTATTTATAAAATTGTAACAAAATAAAGAAATAAATTATTAGTAAAATGGAAATAAATATAAATATAAGAAAAAAAAATATAAAAATAGGTAATATAGAAATAAATATAAATATAAGAAAAATCAAAATATATAAAAATTGTTAATAGAAATAAATATATTTTAGTTTTTGGTATTGGTTTTATAAATATTGATAAATATTGATGAGCAATGAGAGTTTTCAAAAATATGTTAAAGAGAAAGAGCTTAAGAGTTTAGGTAAATATTTTCTTTATTGGAAGTGAAAATAGAGGCTTCATGGGAGATTTTTTTCTAGGGAGGACTACCTTTAACTTTTTCAAAATGTAACAAAGTAAGTTGATAGACAAGTTCCCATGCTTGGATATGGGTCATGCCATCAACAATATTGTCGTCTTGGACTTGTAGTTGTTGTACTATATCATAAAATTATTTTTGTTTAGTGTTTAATTTCATTTGCACCCTGAAAGCAAAATTGATAAAATCAAAAGATTGACATTTGCTAGATTTATATTAGTGAGCTAGTGTTTTAGCACAATGATATTTCTCTCATAATACTTTATATTCTTCCCAATCTCAATAGTCTTATGGACACCAGCTTTTGATAGAGTAAACTAGCAATAAAAAAAATAAAAATAAAAATAAAATAAAATTCATCACCATGGTCTCAGTGCTGAGAATTATTTCATAATTCCAAGGAAATTCTCATAAATTTGTGCCTCTACCTTATTACTTCGCTTCATATAATTATCTACTTATCAAATATAAATAACTACAAATTTATAACTTTGTCAACTAGTTTTGGATTAAAATCATCACTACCTACAACCATGCTCACACCGCAATTTATTAGCGAAGGTTTGAGTAGTGATGGCTTATTTCATTTATGAAGAATGTTAATGCTACATATTGAACTCATTGGAATTGGTATTTTGTGCCAATTATTTTCATTTTTTTCTTGTCTCATGAACTTTTTTTTCATCCCGATCTTTCTCCTATTCTCCTCTACTCTTCAACATTATCTTCAAGTTCTCTTTTAGCTAGTTCCTATTGCTTTATTTTTTCTATTTCAACTTCAGCTCCTTTTTTCTCTTCTCTTCTCCTATCTTTCTCCACTTCAAATATCTCTATGTTAGTTTCAACGTTTTCCTCGCATTTATTCCTTGTTGCTTGTTTCTTCTTGGATTCAATCTCTTGTATTATTTTCTTCTTATCTTCTGCATAAAAAATGGCTTTCTTTTCAGATTCTACTCTTCATAAACATTTCTACCTTCACTCTAGGATTGACCTCTTTGGCAGTTCTTCTTCCATAGCTATATTTACTTGCACCTCTTCTTTTATTTTGGCCTCAACCATTTCTCTAGGTTTTTATAGTGCTTCCAACCTTATGTTTTCTTTCTCTTTCCTTTTTTGCTAAAGAACTTATCTTTCAACTTTAACAAAAATTAACTTCCTCTTTGTTTTTCTTCAGCAATAACCTATATATTAGTCAATAATTATTTATAATTTAATGTTTGTATGAATAATTTAAAGGTAATTTTCTTCATGCTTGTAATGGTAGAAGATTCATCGTAACTTTTCGATTTTCAACAATTCTCAGGGGAGTGCAATATGGAAGATAATGAATATATGTATATATAGTCAACATTTTAAAGAGAATATATCTTATTATGATACTTGAGAACTATAAGTTTATGTTGTTAAAAGTTGGAAAAGAGAAGACACAATAGGTCATTACAACTTATTTGGTGATTATCTCACGGGATAAAAAAAATATAGTAGGTTAAAGGGATTTTTTATTTATATATTTGATAATATGAAGAGATGGGAGTTTTAAATCATTGATAAATTCAAGAGTTGATGGTGGTGACCAGAGATGAAATGCCACTTCAACCACAATTGGTAGTAGAACCGTTCGAACGATGGGCACTGGATTTTGTTGGACCATTCAACCCACCACCGAACCATAAAATATGCATACTAGTTGCCATAGATTACGTAACAAAGTGGGTAGAAAAAGTGGCCTTATCAAGAGCCATGAAATAATCTATAATTAAATTCATTTTTGAGCTATTTGTGAGATATGGTTTACTACGAGAAGTGATAACCGATGGAGGGGCACATTTTGTGGGTAATAAAATTACAGCCACCCTAAAGAATCACCATATCATCCATAGAGTCACGTCTCCTTACCACCTACAGGAAAACAGGCAGGTCGAAAGTACCAACAAAGTCCTTGAGCAAATTCTTACTAAAACAGTATCAGCACATCGCCGGGACTGGGCCACTAGACTACCAGAGGCCTTGCGGGATTACCGCGCAATGTGGCGAAACACAATAGGATATTCTCCGTATCATCTGGTCTTTGGAAGAGAGCCTATTTTTCCTATTGAATTCGAGATAAAGACCTTAAGGACAACATAGGAGGTAGGGTTGGACTTGATGGAGGCTTAGATTAAAATACTCCAACAAATAAATGAGCTAGATGAAATACGACTACTGGCTCTGCAACGCACAGAAATCATACAACAACAACGAGCTAAGTAGCATGACAACCTCATCAAAAAGAAGACATTCCAAAAAGGAGATTGGGCACTTCTCTATGACTCCAGATTCAATATTTTCTAAGGAAGTTGCAAACAGGGTGGCTCAGTCCATACGAAGTTCAAGAAGTACACAACAATGGTACCCTCACCTTGACGACCATAGATGGGTCCGGTTCTACATTTCGAGTCAACAGGCACAGAGTGTGCCTCTATCACAAACCTCTTACAAAGGAGACTTTCTTCCATTAGGTACGCAATGATCCTATTATCCAAGTTCTAGCATAAGGGGGTGATAACCCACAACTTTCAATACATAAGAGCTTGTTTTTTCCTTTTGTAAATATTGTATATAATTTCCCTGAAATTTTTTTATTATTCTATTGTACATTCTTCATATTCACAATGGTGTCATTTTCCTTCATCACCCCTTGTTTTTTTTTTTTTTTTTTTGTTCAAATATTAGAACGACTACTTTTCAATCCCATTGAACAGTTGTTGTTCAATCAGATTGAACAACCGTGTTTTTGCGATTTTTTTCTTTGCTGTTAAAATCTTTGAACGACTGTTGTTAAGTCCCATTGAACAGTTTTTGTTCAGTCAGGTTGAAAAACTCTGTTTTTGTGTTTTTTCTTTGCAGTTCAAATCTTTGAACGGTTGATGTTCAATCCCATTAAACAACTACTGTTCAATCGGATTTAACAACCTTGTTTTTGTGTTTTTATTCATTGGTGTTCAAATATTTGAACGATTGTTGTTCAATGCAATTGAACACTTGCTATTCAATCAGACTGAACAACCGTGTTTTACATTTTTGTAACACCGCCAATTCATGTGATTTCATTTTAAAGTTAGATACTTGAACTTTATATCCTAAGGGGAGTGGACCCCAAAGGATAATTATTTTGTGAATGTAATTGAACATTTAATTGAGGAAATGAATAAATTATTGTGGTGCAATTTGACCAAGAATGAGATGATGAGATCACTTGCTAAATATGTGAGGATGGATGAGGCAAATATTTCCCCACAATCTTTCAAAAAATCCTTGGAAGATACTAAGTTTAAATTTAGATTTTTGAGGAAAAATTTGAATTTCCCCAATGATGAGGAAAGTAGTTGGGAAGAGGTAAAAAGCTGGAAAGCTGAGGAAAAGCATAAAACAGCTTTAAAGAATCCCTAAGTGAGAAGCCTAGGCAAATAGGAAGAAAAGCATCCTAAGATTCTGGACGCAGAATTAGAAACATGCTTTGGGGAACAATGGCTTAAATACGCTGCTCTTGTACATATTAGAGGTTAATCTGCTATAGGAGGTGATCTCAGCTCAGGGGTGAGTTCTGGGAGACAGAAGAGCTATAAGGTTGGGAGGTTGGTCTACTGCACAAGTGGTATGTCTCTGAGAAAATTTGTCTTATTGTTTGCTATAGTATGAATTGGCTACATATAAAAACCAAATTTATTTCTAAGTTAGTTCATATTATTAGTCTACATTTAACAGAATGTAGTCACCAGGAAGTAACCTGGTCATCCTGTATATTTGTAGAAGAAAAATCTGTAAAGTGGAATTCCACAGAATGTTTAAACCCAGGGTGGGGTTAAATCTGAGGAAACCTTGTTCTTTCAGGAAACATTGTGAAATTGTTTTTAATCTGCTTCTGTTTCCTAGAATAATTTTATTTACAGCTACCCTAGAGAGAAATGAAATTCACTATAGTATACCATAACTATAGCAGGATATAAATTAAGACTTATACTGGTTATGAAAGACACACAGGGAGAAAATCAATAAACTGATCTCATGCTATGCCGAAACTGCGGTATAATTCCGGAGATTAAATAGTGAAAATCAATCGAGTTGCGCATGAGTCACTTTGTCTAGGGGAGGAAAGGAGTACCTAGTTATAAACAAAATGTACTAGAAACTATGTTCTCTTGAAACTACTCTAATTTCATATCACTGAAAATGATTTCGTATAAGGTATAAATTAGGAGGAAGCAGTTGAGAACTACAGTAGCAAAGAGTCAATTTATTTCAACAGTATATTAACAATAGTTCCATTATTCAAGAGGAAAAAGTGAAGGGGTTCCAATCCCATAACCAGATTTCAAAAACATTTATTACCATGTACACAGGTAGACAAGAGCTGGGTAGCTAGATATAATAAAAAACGAGAAGAAACTGAAGAATAGAAAGTTATGCAGACAATTCTGGAAAACAGTTCTAGACTTCCATAAATACTATCTATGTTATAAGTGGAAATGGACACATAATTTCCAGTATGCCATTCATCTACCAGACAATTTCAATATAACCATGAACAAAGAAATTGTCATTAAGACACAATAAGATTAATATACATCAGAAGAAGAGATAGGAATTATATAAAATCTTCCTGAAAATTCTGATGATCTGGAACCATAATAGTGTTATTTTTATGTGCTGACGAGCACACTAAACAAGGTCAAAATTCACGGTATATAGATATATATAGAAAAAGAATTTCACACGATTTATACAGTCCCGGTAAAATTATACTGTGGCATAGTATATTGAAATTCCATCTAGCAGCATAGAAAATATACATATGTCTCAAAATGTCAAAATACATAAGGAGCCTATCAGGCTGGGGTATAAAACTTGCAACCCATATCTCAATAGAACAAATCAAAACAAGTGCCCTTCTGCGCAACAGTATAGGAGGTCGATATTATGTTTCGACGCCCATGAAAACGACGCAACAGGATAAGAGCAATAAATCCCATAAGAATACTGACCTGGACGGCCAAGAGGTCAACGTTAGCAACCCTAACGATTGAAAATATATTAAGTGCTGCATTTACAACCATGCCATAACCATTCGTTTACCTGTAAACGACAAAGGCAAACAAAACAAAAGGGAATTAGTTCAATTTCGCTAGCGTAGGGAATTAAGTGAAAAATGAAAAAAATACTGAGATTAAAATAATACCTGTGGAGCGTAAGGTTCAGGCACGTCGAGCCCTGAAATCAAATTGTATACAGAGACGGATTAATACGTAATACCTTCGAAGAAAGTAGGAAGGAAGTTACAATTTAAGGCAGAGTCGAGACTCACAAGAATATACCTCATAAAAACCGACTGAATATTAAACGTCTGCTTGACAGGGATGAACATCATGTGACACAGGAGGCGTAAAATGAACTGGTCTCATCCTATGAAACCGCCGTGGTAGGGTAAACGAAAACCCTGAAATAGGAACTCAACCTCATTATGGTGCTGAGTGTATGACTCGCATAAAAAAGAAGTATTCCCCTTACTGAGGAGTGAATACATAACCAAATTCGGCGTATGGCCAGCCATGAGCAACGGCCTGAAATCATTTAAGCATACACTAAAGTAAACAATGAGCGCTGAGGTAAATTACCTGTATATGGTTGATAAAACTGAAGCGCCATGGGTTTCTCTGCAACAGAGAATCACAAACCCTTGGCCGAATGCAGAATGGTGTCGGCGCAGAGGTGCATCACGAAACGAAGAATGCAGAAACCCGACTTCGTTCTACCATAGAGACTTATATAACTCTTTGATAACCGCCTTAACCCTAACCAGAACTGATCACCATCGTCCACTTGGCAGGATCTTGGAAGCCAAGCCACTTATCAAGGGTAGCTGTGGAGAGTTAATACTACCGTATCGTGTTAATGGAGTGTAAGTCCAAATTTAAGGCGAATTGTCCTGCGCATAGATTGGCATGGTTGCAAGTCGAGCTAGCGCATCGACGTGGATGCACCAGGTAAGCGAGCGAAGGGGTATGACGAACTCCACAAACCATACAACATTCAATTGTTATTATAACATCTGACGTGGATTCAAGATCCTCGCAGCGATGCAATTAGCAACCAAAATCCAATTCGACCATATGATCTACGTGTATATTGAGTTAAATGCAAAGTACAATAATTGAAATCGATTTGGAAATCCTATGTGCCGTAATGGGTGGTCACGTCAACAGGCGGATATGAGAGTTAAAATCAAACGCATGGAACCAATCCATTCACAATATTATGTCGGATCATATAAACAAAAAAAAAACAAATCATTCCCTCAATTATATCCCAAGATACATGGTGGAGGAAATCGTCAATAATGAATAGTGGAAAGGTTCATTTAAACCATGTTTTGTTAGACGTATTAATGTGCCATAGGGTTACATTATACCCAATAATTAAATCAATGAGTTATGTGACCGTAAGTCAAAGGCGAATTCGCAAAGGTATGCGAGACAAGTGTAAAGGCCAAGATATGAAGAATAGATTCACCCTTGAAATGAAAATGACATAAGGTAAGAAGTAGGAGTAGAGGTGTTAATTTCGTCAGCATATGATAATGTAAAGTATCATGTTAAATAGGTGAAATGTCATAATAAATCTATACTTACAAGTCTGAGTTCATGAGGAAAATTTTTTGTTGGGTGTGAAATTTGGAGGTGTGACAAATGGTATCAGAGCCCAAGTTATAAAACTGGGCAAATGACTTTGTGCTCACGATTGCTGTGTACTCACTGTGTAATTTTATTGCTGTAGCAAAAGTTTTGTTTTTGTTATTTTGTTTTTTTTCTGTTCACTGACCTGTGCTATGTAGTGTACAGTGAGGTGATAGAATGGAAGAAGGTGGTGGAATTTATGTAGATCTGCAGGGTGAGCCAGATCCAAATGTGGCCATGATGGCTATGTTGCGAAATTTGCAACAAGAATTGGCTGAAATAAAAAAGCCAGAATGACAGATTGTCATTAGCCAGTGAGGAGCAGGAAAAGCTCATCAGGGAATTAACCTCACGGAACAGCCAAGAAGGCGAAGGTTCCGGGAAGAGGAAGACTGATGAATCTGATGAGGAAGATGCTATTCGACATCAGAATAAGCATAAAAAGGAATTACAAGGGGAAATTTCGAAAAATCAAACCTCCTTCCTATGATGGGGAAAAGGAGGAGGATGTTGAAGCTTGGTTGCTGAATATGATTAAATATTTCCAGGTTTATGAATATGAAAGCAATCTGAAGGCCAGATTAGTTGTCTACCAGCTACAAGGTAAGGCTACCTTGTGGTGGGAGGAGACAAATATGGTGCATGCCATAGATGAAAAGACAGTTACTTGGGAAGATTTCCAGGCTAAATTCAAGAATCGCTACTTGAATGAGCGGTACTATGATGAAAAAGCAAAATAATTTCATGAGCTTAGATTGGGACAGCTCACTATCGATGAGTTTTTCACTAAATTTACCAATCTATTAAGATATGTACCTTACATAAGGGAAGAAAAGGCAAAGGTACAGAGGTTTCTGAATTGTTTGCCTATGGTATACAAAGAGAAAATTGAGTTTTACAACCCAAAAACAATGGACGAAGCTGTTAGAAAGGCTAGATTGTGTTACCAACAGTTCAAAGGAAAAACTGATCAAGGAAAAAGTTGGGTAAGTAAGAATGAATTCAAAGGGAGAAAACCGAAACCAGCCTATTTGAAGAATTTTGGCAGAGATCATCAGCGGAAAAGATTTGGAAAACCCAAAGAAAGTCAAACTGCACAGTCTCAATTAGCATCGAAACCAATAGATGGAGACAGTAAAAAGGAGGGAACAGTTAGAATGAAGGAGCCCTTGAAATGTTGGGGCTGTGGAGAACCCCATCTTTTGAGGGACTGCCCCCATAGAAATGTCCATATGCTTGTGAGGGAGCGGGAAGCGACAACAGTAAATGATATAGCCAGAAACATACCAACTATCAGTGCAGCCCTGGAAAATCGGCAAGCAGAGCATCAAGCAACCATGGTGGAAATGGAGGGTAAGATTTCTGACCTACCTGTTTCTTGTAACACCCCCAAGTTCTATGCTTTTCAAATGAGACATTTGAACATAAATCCAAAGGGGAGTGGACCCCAGTGGATGATTATTGTGTGGATGTGGTTAATTATTTAATTATGAAAAATAAATAAAATATTATGTATGCACTATGACCAGATGAGAAAATGAGATCATATGCCTAATCCATGAGGTGATGGAAAAGGAAAAAAGACTTTCCCCAAATCTTTCAAAAAATCCTTGAAAGAAATTATTTCTAATTTAGATTTTTGAGGAAAAATCTAAATTTCCCCAATGAAGAGGAGTAGTTGGGAAGAGGTGATAAAAAGCTGGAAAAGCTGAGGAAAAGCTTAAAACAACTTTAAAGAGTCCCAAAATGGGAAGCCTAGGCTAAACAGGAATAAAGCATCCTGAAATTCTGGACGCAGAATTGGAAACAGGCTTGGGGAAAGCACAGCTTAAATAAGCTGCTCCAGAACAGATTGAGGCTAGTCTGTTCTGGGGAGGATCTCTACTCGGGGGTGAATCCTGGGAGATAAAGAGGATTCTAAGGTTGGGAGGACTGGTCATAGTAGAGGTGTGCATGCATAAATTTGGAGATATCTGTAAGTTTGTGTTAAACATATCCCTGTTTTATGAAATTGTGATGTTATATTCCGTTATGCAATTTATGAAATTGTGATGTTATATTCCTTTATGCAATTTATGAAAGTGTGATGTTATATTCCTTTATGCAATTTATGAAATTGTGATGTTATATTCCTTTATGCAATTTATGAAATTGTGATGTTATAGTACATTATGGAATGTATGAGTTGTTATGTTATGTTGCATTATGAAACTGTTAGATGGATTAATGGTTCATTAACTTATGTAATTGCAACTACAGCTATTGACAGTAGAGACAAATGGTTGGGTGTAGAGATGAGTACATTGTAATAATGAGGTTTGAGACGATAGATCAATTGAGCAGCCAATATAATAACTACGTATAGGTATAGATGGCTATCTTTTAAAGGAGTATTTAATTTCTGTGTGTGTAAACAGAAGATGTTAACAAACCAGTACCCATGAACATTAAGTTCCAAACAACTAAATCTATCATAACAATACCGATGGCACATAATTCACTGTGATCAATAACAGAAAGTAGGGAACAACAACCCTCAGCTGTGTTACAATGGAAAGAATTGTAAAAATTAGAATTTACAGTATTCTATTAAATGTAATGGTACACATATGGAGGTAGCAGTTGAATCCTAACTAAGTACGAGGATCTAATACTAGGGATTCTAAACTATCCCGTTCAGTATTCTCTCCCTCCATTGGAGTGAAGCAAGAGGAGCTGTTTCCTAGTTTTCCCCTGGAACAGTTGAATCTGTACCATAGTGTCACACATGTTGAATGGTTATAATAGACAAATAATGGAGGAAAAAGCCTATTGAAAAATCTATTGTGTAATAAAAGTTTGTGTGAGGGAAGATTGTAAGCATGTGTAAAATACCGTGAACAGAGCATTTGGTTACCATCCATAGAAACTACTGGGAAAGTAGTGGAGCAATGGTGGTTAACTGCGTAGAGATAGATGTATGCGAGGAGGCATACATCTATACCTCGATGCTGAACTTTAAAATGTTGAAAAATATATCAGGCCTGCAAACTGGTAAGTTTGGGTAAGGGCCTAGGGATCATCTAGAGTTGGACAAAAATCTGAACCGAAAACCTGAGAAATACAAAGTAATATATATAGATATATAAGTCGACTCTATTGACTGAGAAGAGGGGAGGTCAAGCCCAAAAGTTCTCATGTAAATTCTTGTATTCCATGGCTGTCTGTAAGTACTGAAAAGAATCTAAACCCTGGATAACAGTCTGCATGGTAGGTGATTCAGTATAAAAACTATAATTGTTATCGACACATAAAGCGGAGAATATTGAGTTATGTTATATGGGTAGCACTCATCATAGGGGTGATGAATATAGACATATTATGAATATAGACCTTAAGAGAGACATGTTGAATCTCATTCGGAGTAAAATGAACCACTTATAGAAGAGGAGTTAAGAAAATTAGGAGGAGTAACCATGAGGTATAATGGATGTTACTAAATAATAACAGAATCCCATGATATAGAAAAAAAAAAAAAAAAATGGGTTTGGGAGACGTGACATTTCTGTTCTGATTGATCCAGGGGCTTCTTTGAGTTACATTAGTCCAAAGATTGTAGAAAAATGTAACTTAAAAACTGAAAAATTTCAACAGTCATGGCTGGTACAGCTGGCCACTGGAACAAAAAGAAAGGTAACACATAAACTGCCCAGAACAGAAATCAAATTAAATGAGTTCCAAACAGAAGTGAATTTGAACATTTTACCCTTAGGGTCATATGATCTATTGATAGGAATGGACTGGCTGGAAAATAAGAAAGCTTTGATGAATTGCTGGGATAAGACTTTGCACTGTGTAAATGAGGAAGGGAAACCTTTCATTCTAAAAGGGAAACAAAAACCTATTTCTGTCAGACAAATTTCAGCATTGCAATTAAAAATAACAGCTAGAAAAGAATATCAGGTGTATGCAGTGCATGTGGAGGAAACAGAACAGAAGACTGAAGGAGAATTACTGGATGTTGTACCAGTAATAAGAGAATTCAAGGAAGTTTTTCCAAAGGAAATCCCTCATCTTCCCCCCAAAAGAGAGATTGACTTCTCAATCGATCTGGTGCCAGGATCAACACCTATTTCACGAGCACCTTATCGAATGAGTCCTCCTGAACTTATAGAATTGAAAATGCAACTACAAGAACTGCTAGATAAAGGGTATATCAGACCAAGTGTGTCTCCTTGGGGAGCACCAGTGCTGTTCGTGAAAAAGAAAGATGGAACTTTCAGGATGTGCATTGATTATAGGCAACTGAATAAGTTGACCATTAAAAAATAGATATCCTTTGCCAAGAATTGATGATCTTTTTTATCAGGTAAGAGGAGCTTCAGTATTCTCAAAAATTGACTTAAGAACTGATTACCACCAGCTCAGAATTAAAGAAGAAGACATCAGCAAAACAACCTTTAGAACCAGGTATGGCCACTACGAATTTGTAGTTCTACCTTTTGGTTTGACAAACGCCCCTGCCACATTCATGTGCCTAATGAACAGTGTGTTGAACAAGTATTTGGATAAATTTGTCCTTGTGTTCATAGATGATATTTTAGTTTACTCAAACAGTGAAGAGGAACACAAAGAACACCTGAGGATAGTGCTACAAACTCTAAAGGAAAATCAACTATACGCTAAATTTAGCAAATGTGAGTTCTATAAGGACAAGATCCAATACTTGGGTCATATTATTTCTGAACAAGGCCTTGCTGTTGATCCGGAAAAGATAAAGGCTATAAAATAATGGCCAGTACCCTCTGATGTTTCAGCAATTAGATCATTCATGGGGATTGCCGGCTATTATCGCAGATTCGTGGAGAGATTTTCTGCCATAGCACATTCCATCACTTCCTTACAGAGGAAAGGTGTCAAGTTTGAATGGACTGAAAAATGCCAAAACAGTTTTGACCAATTAAAGCTGAAACTTACCACAGCCCCTATACTGAAGATTGCAGATCCTGATAAGGAATTTGTGGTATGTACGGATGCATGTAGAGAAGGATTGGGAGGAGTTTTGTTGCAGGAAAATTCTGTTATTGCCTACGAATCGAGGAAACTGAAGATACATGAACAGAATTATAGTGCCTATGATTTAGAGTTAGCAGCTGTTATTCATGCTTTGAAAATGTGGCGGCACTATCTTCTTGGAAAAAGATTTACATTGATGACTGATCATATTAGTCTCAAATATTTCTTTTCGCAAACTGAATTGAATGCCACACAAGCCAGATGGCTATCCTTTTTAAGTGAGTTTGACATGGATATAAAACATATTAGAGGGAAGGAGAATAAAGTTGCTGATGCATTGAGCAGAAATGCTTGTCAGCATATCAATAATATTGGAAGTAGTGCTCAGATAGATGTAGAAGAGTTGGTGAGTAAGGCTGCCAACCAAGACCCAAATTATGAAACACTTTTGGTGAAATTACAGAAAAAGGAGAAAACTGATTTTTCCCAAAACCAAAAAGGGCTGATTTGTTATAAGAACAGATTGTATATTCCCAATGTAGAGTCTTTAAAAAGAGAAATTCTGGATGAGTACCACAAACAACCTTATGCAGGACGCCCAGGATATCAGAAGATGTTAACAGCCCTGAAAAAGAAGTTGTTCTGGCCAGGGATGAAGAGAGAGGTAGCAGAATATTTAAGTAGATGCATGAAATGAAAATTAGTTAAGGTGGAACATCAGCATCCTGCCAGCCTTCTGAACCCTTTGCCCATTGCAGAATGGAAGTGGGACACCGTTTCCATGGACTTCATTACAGGATTACCCAAAACCAAATACCAGCATGATTCTGTAATGGTAGTGGTAGACACTTTAACCAAAGCTGCCCACTTTATACCAGTGAAATCTACCTTTGGAACAACTCAAGTAGCGAATGTGTTTCTGAAGGAGATAGTAAGGCTCCATGGGATTCCTAAGGTGATTGTGTCTGATAGGGATGCTAAGTTTACAGCAGCCTTTTGGAAGGGGTTATTTGGAGGAATGGGCACTAAATTGAATTTTAGCACCGCCTACAACCCTCAGACTGATGGTCAAACGGAAAGAACAAATCAAATTTTGGAGGACATGCTGAGAATGTATGTGATGGATCGACCCTCAAAGTGGGAAGATTTCTTACATTTGGCTGAATTTGCCTATAACAACAGCTATCAATCCTCCATTAAAATGAGTCCGTTTGAGGCACTGTATGGAAGGAAGTGTCGTACCCCTTTGAGCTGGAGTCAGCCAGAAGACAAACTGATGTTGGGACCCGATGCTTTACAAGAAATGGAAGGAATTGTCAAACAGATACAAAAGAACATCAAGACAGCAGAAGATCGCCAGAAGAGTTATGCAGATAAGAAAAGAGTGCATAGAGAATTTAAAGTTGGGGAGCATGTATATTTGCGTATTAAACCCAAAAAGAGCACCCTTTATGCTGGGATTTGTGCAAAATTGTCCCCTCGATATTGTGGTCCCTTTGAAATATTAGAAAGGGTGGGACCAGTGGCTTAAAAACTGGCCTTACCACCCCATGTTAGATTTCATGAGGTATTTCATGTTTCATTGCTAAAAAGATATGTGCATGATGCTTCTCACATAGTTGATTGGAATGTTGTACAGGTGGAACCAGAAGGGGAGTTTCTGCCAGAACCGCTTCAAATATTGGAGCAGGAAGAAATTGAATTGAGAAGCAGAACAGTAGCCAGAGTAAAGGTGCAGTGGAAGCACTTTACTGCTGAAGAAGCTACCTGGGAACGAGAGACTGAAATGATGGAAAAATAATCATTTTTATTTGGAAAATAAACTCTAGTAGTTGAATAACAACACCAAGGATGGTGTTTATTTTCAGAGGGGGAATATGTAACACCCCCAATTCATGTGATTGCATTTTAAAGTTAGATACTTGAACTTTATATCCTAAGGGGAGTGGACCCCAAAGGATAATTATTTTGTGAATGTAATTGAACATTTAATTGAGGAAATGAATAAATTATTGTGGTGCAAATTGACCAAGAATGAGATGATGAGATCACTTGATAAATCTGTGAGGATGGATGAGGCAAATATTTCCCCACAATCTTTCAAAAAATCCTTGGAAGATAGTAAGTTTAAATTTAGATTTTTGAGGAAAATTTTGAATTTCCCCAATGATGAGGAAAGTAGTTGGGAAGAGGTAAAAAGCTAGAAAGCTGAGGAAAAGCATAAAACAACTTTAAAGAATCCCTAAGTGGGAAGCCTAGGCAAACAGGAAGAAAAGCATCCTGAGATTCTGGACGCAGAATTAGAAAAAGGCTTTGGGGAACAATAGCTTAAATAAGCTGCTCTTGTACAGATTAGAGGTTAATCTGCTATAGGAGGTGTTCTCAGCTCGGGGGTGAGTTCTGGGAGACAGAAGAACTCTAAGGTTGGGAGGTTGGTCTACTGCACAAGTGGTATGTCTCTGAGAAAATTATCTTATTGTTTGTTATGGTATGAATTGGCTACATATAAAAACAAAAATTATTTCTAAGTTAGTTCATATTATTAGTCTACATTTAACAGAATGAAATCACCAAGTAGTAACCTGATCATTCTGTATAGTTGTAGAAGAACATCCTGTACAGTGGAATTCCACAGAATGTTTAAACCTCGGGTGGGTCTAAATCTGAGGAAACCTTGTTCTTTCAGGAAACACTGTGAATTTGTTTTTAATCTGCTTCTGTTTCCTAGCATAATTTTTATGACAGTTACTATAGAGAGAAATGAAATTCACTATAGTATACCAGAACCATAGCTGGATATAAATTAAGACTTATACTGGTTAGGAAAGAACAGAGGGAGAGAATCAATAAACTGATCTCATGCTCAGGCAGGAAACTCTGTTATAATTCCAGAGATTAAATAGTGTAAATCAATCAGGTTGTGCATGAGTCACTTTGTCTAGGGGAGGAAAGGAGTACCTAGTTATAAAAAAAATGTACTAGAAACTATGTTCTCTTGAAACTACTCTAATTTCATATCACTGAAAATGATTTCGTATAAGGTATAAATTAGGAGGAAGCAGTTGAGAACTACAGTAGCAAAGAGTCAATTTATTTCAACAGTATATTAACAATAGTTCCATTATTCAAGAGGAAAAAGTGAAGGGGTTCCAATCCCATAACCAGACTTCAAAAACATTTATTATCATGTACACAAGTAGACAAGAGCTGGGTAGCTAGATATAATAAAAAACGAGAAGAAACTGAAGAATAGAAAGTTATGCAGACAATTCTGGAAGACAGTTCTAGACTTCCATAAATACTATCTATGTTATAAGTGAAAATGGACACATAATTTCCAGTATGCCATTCATCTACCAGACAATTTCAATATAACCATGAACAAAGAAACTGTCTTTAAGACACAATAAGATTAATATACATCAGAAGAAGAGATAGGAATTATATAAAATTTTCCTGAAAATTCTGATGATCTGGAACCATAATAGTGTTATTTTTCTGTGCTGACGAGCACACTAAACAAGGTCAAAATTCATGGTATATAGATATATATAGAAAAATAATTTCACACGATTTATACAGTCCCGGTAAAATTATACTGTGGCATAGTATATTGAAATTCCATCTAGCAGCATAGAAAATATACATATGTCTCAAAATGTCAAAATACATAAGGAGCCTATCAGGCTGGGGTATAAAACTTGCAACCCATATCTCAACAGAACAAATCGAAACAAGTGCCCTTCTGCGCAACAGTATAGGAGGTCGATATTATGTTTCGACGCCCATAAAAATGACGCAACAGGAGAAGAGCAATAAATCCCATAAGAATACCGACCTGGACGGCCAAGAGGTCAACGTTAGCAACCCTAACGATTGAAAATATATTAAGTGCTGCATTTACAACCATGCCATAACCATTCGTTTACCTGTAAATGACAAAGGCAAACAAAACAAAAGGGAATTAGTTCAATTTCGCTAGCGTAGGGAATTAAGTGAAAAATGAAAAAAATACTGAGATTAAAATAATACCTGTGGAGCGTAAGGTTCAGGCACGTCGAGCCACGAAATAAAATTGTATACGAGAGAGGGATTAATACGCAATACCTTGAAAGTAGGAAGGAAGTTATAATTTGAGGCGAATGAGACTCACAGAAATATACCTCATAAACATCCACTGAATATTAGACGTCTGCTTGGCAGAGATGCGCATCATGCAACGCAGAAGGTGTAAAACGAACTGGTCTCGTCCTATGAAACCGCCGGAGTAGGGTAAACGAAAACCCTGAAAGAGAACTCAACCTCATTATGGTGCTGAGCGTATGACTCGCATCAACAAAAAGATTCCCTTGCGGAGTGAATACATAACCAAATTCGGCGTATGGCCAGCCATGAGCAACGACCTGAAATCATTTAAGCATACACTAAAGTAAACAATGAGCGCTGAGGTAAATTACCTGCATATGGTTGATAAAACTGAAGCGCCATGGGTTTCTCTGCAACAGAGAATCACAAACCCTTGGCCGAATGCAGAATGGTGTCGGCGCAGAGGTGCATCACGAAACGAAGAATGCAGAAACCCGACTTCGTTCTACCATAGAGACTTATATAACTCTTTGATAACTGCCTTAACCCTAACCAGAGCTGATCACCATCGTCCACTTGGCAGGATCTTGGAAGCCAAGCCACGGATCAAGGGTAGCTGTGGAGAGTTAATACTACCGTATCGTGTTAATGGAGTGTAAGTCCAAATTTAAGGTGAATTGTCCTGCGCATAGATTGGCATGGTTGCAAGTCGAGCTAGCACATCGACGTGGATGCACCAGGTAAGCGAGCGAAGGGGTATGATGAACTCCACAAACCATACAACATTCAATTGTTATTATAACATCTGACGTGGATTCAAGATCCTCGCGGCGATGCAATTAGAAACCAAAATCCAATTCGACCATATGATCTATGTGTATATTGAGTTAAATGCAAAGTACAATAATTGAAATTGATTTGGAAATCCTATGTGCCGTAATGGGTGGTCATGTCAACAGGTGGATATGAGAGTTAATATCAAACGCATGGAACCAATCCATTCACAATATTATGTCGGATCATACAAACAAAAAAAAAACAAATCATTCCCTCAATTATATCCCAAGATACATGGCGGAGGAAATCGTAAATAATGAATAGTGGAATGGTTCATTTAAACCATGTTTTGTTAGACGTATTAGTGTGCCATAGGGTTACATTATACCCAATAATTAAATCAATGAGTTATGTGACCGTAAGTCAAAGGCGAATTCGCAAAGGTATGCGAGACAAGTGTAAAGGCCAAGATATGAAGAATAGATTCACCCTTGAAATGAAAATGACATAAGGTAAGAAGTAGGAGTAGAGGTGTTAATTTCGTCAGCATATGATAATGTAAAGTATCATGTTAAATAGGTGAAATTTCATAATAAATCTATACTTACAAGTCTGATTTCATGAGGAAAATTTTTTGTTGGGTGTGAAATTTGGAGGTGTGACAATTTTTACGGCTGTTGTTAAAATATTTGAACGGTTGTTGTTTAATCCAATTGAACAACTGCTATTCAATTGGATTGGACAATCATGTTTTTTTGTGTTTTACTTTGCTGTTTAATCATATAGAACAACTGATTTTTTCCCTCTTTAAGCATGATTCTTTTTTTTGTTTTCTGATGATATCTCCTCACAAAAACCTCTCCTTGTCCCACACCCCAGCTATAAAACACATTTTTGAGTGGGAATTGGCACCTGAAGAGGAGAAAAGTAGCAATATTACTAATATGATGATCCTTTGAAAATTTAATGGAAATCTCTATTTCGGAAGCTGACATGGTACATCTATGCAATGGATGGCTAAGACATCTCCTATTTAAACATGTTATTACACGATACATAGTCTTATAATGGAATATCTTTCTACACTCTCGAGTAGTATTTCCCTTTGACATAAATATTTAGGAATAAGGAGTATTAATTGTATTGGCATTCTTTTTTTTACTTCACACACCATCCCTAAATATTAAGGAGTTAATGAGCCTCCCTTCATGTATAAAGAATAAATATTATGCTTGCATGAAATTTTTTAAAAGAGAATAGGGGGTCTCATCACGAGCCAATCTACCATGATCATAAGGGTTTAGCAGGTGACATGCCCACAATGGCCAACACACCAGGGTAATGACCTTCTTAACTGCTTGAAGGATAGGAGGTCTCATCACGAGCCGGCCTGATCACTCTGTTACAATCCCAGTGAATGGCACTGTGACTATCTAGCTACCACACCAACACAGTGGTCTCTTCATTAAAAAAAATGAAATTCCTACCTAAAAAAGATAAGTACTATGTCTATATGCAAATTGTTAAGAGAGAATAGGGGGACTCATCGCGAGCCAGCCTACCATGATCATAAGGATTTAGCAGGTGACACGCCCACAATGGCCAACACACCAGTGTAATGACCTTCTCAATTGCATCAAGGATAGGAGGTCTCATCACAAGCTGACCTGATCACTCTGTTAGAACTCTAGTGAGTGGCAGTTTGACTATCTGGCCACCAAACCAGCATGGTGATCTCTCCATAAAATTGGAAAAATAACTACTTTTACATAAAGGATTCTGGCTCATTTTTACCCTGTCGACGCTATGAACGCTAGCTAGCAGTAGTGGCTCTGTTTGTGGTATGAGATAATACTATTTGAATGCATAAGTCGCTATAAATGAACTATGCTTTCATGCTTCAATTCTGGGATGACAGCACCAATCATCATCTATCATAGTCATGCTTCCATCACACCATACCATTAAATAAGGACATCCTATCATAATAATTGTTGTATTCCTTTCTTCCCATCTTCGGTCACTTCCGCATGAGATACACTTATGATAAATTCCAATTCTAACCTTTAAAACTGCACACGTTCATAATTGTTACAATCACTCCTCTTTTCTTGAGCTCCAAGGACACGAACATCGTTATCGTGTACAGACTGTGATTACTAATCCCTGACATTTTCCCACATATGCATTCATGATTGATTAAATATCTCTTGTACTTAAGGACGTGGACGCCCTTATTTCGAGAGAGGGGGTGTAAATATCCATCAATATTAAGCATGTGAATTCCCTGCACAAATTTCGTTGGATACGCTGATAAGACCAAAAGATCATTGCAATTAAGATATGAAGTTACCTACATTTATGACAGAAGGCTGCAATTTATTTTTATCTTGTATGAAGTGTTTATTGTAACCGATAGGGCCGAAAGGGAACATAGACAGAAGGAGAAATTAGCTCAATAGAACGCATCATCCATGGGAGGGAAATCTCTCCGGAATGAACCTACGACCTTCCCAATCTCAAACGCAACTCACACCATTCTCCAACAAGCTGGTTGGCTACCATAATTACACAAGTTGCAAGGGTTTGATCAGAGATATTAATTGAATTACTGCATAACCTACAGGAGGGACATACCAGACTCAATGGAAGGATTATGCCGGTCACGTAGGATATCATTGCTGAAGTTTCTGGAATGCTAGATAAGGGAGAAATATTGACCGAAAAGAACCTTCTTCTACGAGAGGCAATCACAGTGTACCAGGATCCAGGAGAACCATTGGAACAGAAAGGAAAGGGGATTAAACCTACCTCTCTACAACAACCGTGGCAGGAATTGGTAGCATTCATCTAAATATTCATCACATGCGATAGATGCCAAGACGTGGTAAAACCCGGTCAACTCAAATTGTTAGTTGTTCTTAAACAAAAGATTTCATTTAATCTGCCTTTTTGCTTAAATTATGTACATGACACTGTTGTTCGAATGAGAAAGGCTAAAAACCCCCAAGCAGCCGTCAGCCACCATGGTTTAATCAAGTTAATTATGATGCATGAATTAGGCAAACAACAGACATCCTAGGACAACTTTGTTAACCATGTCGTGCATGCACATGAGGAAAACCCTGTCGGAACCGAAATTGAGCTAAGAAGCAAGCCACTATGGTTTGCTCTCTGTACTCTGATGTGCTAACATGTAGGGCACTAGCCACCAACTATGCCCTATTTCTAGTAGAACGGTAGCTGTTAGTGAAGATCAAGGCCGACGGGGCAGGGAAGCCCATGACTTTTAAAACCATAGAGGAATTTTTCCATTGTTGCAATGATCAAAATGAGCAGGTCCAATACCTCTTGTGTGAACTATACATGCACAACTTCTTCTTAGAGGAGGACAGGGACAGTAATCCCAGCCCCTTTATAGAAGATATTTAGTTCTAGGCTTTCCTCTCTTTTGGTACATTTTCACCCTTCCTTTACCAAAAATTTTTATCCACCTTTACGAATTTTACCTCATCTTACAGTAAAAGAAAGGAAGATTAATGTAAAATCATGAAAAATTGAACTAACAAAAAAAGGGATGTTTTACAATGGGAAATTGACTTGTTATATCTTTATTTACGGGGAAATAAGTAGTTGAATCAATGATGACCAGAAGATAGTTGACAGATAGAGACTAACGGAACCATGATGACTACCATGGACAGGCGGAAGAGGGAAAGGCACCTCCATGTCTGAAGAACTCAAACGACATCCACAAGTAGAAAAATCTCGTATGGAAAAGACCGTTACCACTATTGTAATCGCCTTGAAAAGGCCAAAAACGAACAATATATATAGATCAAAATAGAGACTTTATTCTGTAATAGATGTATCAGGACAGGATCGTCCAATTATATCAATGAACTAACTTACAGCTTAATAAAGGTCTTGGCATTTTTATAGTCAATTTCTGAATTTTCTGTAGCGGCAGACTTCTGGTGGTTTAGGCCCAGCCCTGGGAATTTCTGTGCTAATCTCTATGCTATACATTCAATTACAGAATTTATGTTTCAGTCATCAAATACATTTTATGAGATATCATTTAATTGGTTGAATTGTGAACATAAGATACTACAACTTTCTCTTTCATTATAATAGTTCATTATTCATGTTTCCTTGTTTACAATGAATGCTTTCATAGTTTTTAGATTCTTTCATCATTTCCCAATGCTTTTATACTCGTTTCATTTGTTTTAGCATGACTGTTGTTCAATTATGTAAATAGCTAAGAGCTGGATCTTTCCATCAGTAATGTAAGGCATCTAGTTGTTAATTGATTCAGAGAGATGTCATCTATTTAATTTAAAAAGAGAATTCCATTGCAAAATTAGATAAGAAATTACTATTCAATTTATTGAAGCTGTTGTTCAATTCCATAGGACTGTTGTTCAATTCATTTGTGTGTTGTTCAATCATAGGTTTCTCTTTTCTGCACTTACATAGACAGAATAGTTAAACATAATTTTACAATTCCATTTCCCTTTGAATTGATTGAGCTTCAAGAATTAGATAGTCCTCTTTATGGTAATATAGAGTAGGAGTTCTTTGATATCACTTGCATATTCTATGCTCACAGTCTTGAAATAATAACACTTGCCCTGAGTTGACAATTGAATGAGAAGCATCGAAATTGGCTATAACAGTCACCTTTATGACCTAATAGAAGTGTCAGTGACATTCAGGTGTGCTACAGAGGCAGTGACGTCAAGTTATGTTAGGAAGTTTTAAGGGATGCTAGAGGCCATGGAACACATGCAAATATGTGCTACGTTCCATGGTGTGCCAATGCTTGCCAGGTTGGAGTGTTTGGGAGTGGCTCAAAAAAATAAGGGAGCACTTGTCTCAAACACATGGAAGTGAATGAATAAGAGTGTGTAACAATGAGTATCAATGAGTTCTAGGTGTGCTAATGAGGGATTTTAAAGGTATGCTAGGTAGTGCCAAGGAATTCTAGAGTGCGAGGGTGACATGCTAGGATGTGCCAAGTGCTAGGTTGCGTCAATGCATGCTAGGGAGTGCCATGGAAACACAAGGGAGAACTATTTCAAAATGCATGAAAATGAACGAATAAGGATGTGTGATAGGGAGTGTCAATGAGTTTCAAGTGTGATAAGGAGGGAGTAGCAAGGTTATATGCTAGGAAATTCCAATGTATGCTAGAGTGCTAGGACATGTCATGGAGTGTTAGTGTGTGCTAGGGAGTGCCAAAGCATGGCAAGGAATGGAGGGGATGCTAACACATGACAGATAATGCCAAGGGATTCTAAGACGTGCTATGCGATATGGGATGTTAAGATGTAAACTCTGTTGCTAATTTATTTTACTCCCACAGTTGGATCTGAGCCTTGTCTTGGTAACATGTTAAGTTGGATGAGTTGAAATTGGACATGAGTAGCATAAGATGAGTTATAGGTAGCTTTTAGGTGAAAAAGGCATATTTTCAATTTCCACGACACATGAGAATCTGGGTTTCGTCTTAGAATATTTAATGCAAACACACTCAATTTCCAGAACACTCTTCTTTAATGCACAATGAAATCTACACAAAGCAAGGAATCAACTAGTGCACATGATAATTTTCCCACTTTCAAACCCTTCTTCATTATATTACAAACTACAATACAACAAGCTAGAGCTCATGTAACATGGATCGTGACCCTTTACAATCACACTGAAACAAGGAAGACAACTATGGCTCAATCACCCTTTCCAACACTTTTGATGGGTCCCATGCATCATTATGGCACTCATGGACCCAAGTATGCCTTCTAGAAGGCCCTAAGACATAATTTGACCTCTTGTGAGGCTTATTATTCCATGTATGAGCTGATAGCGTGGTCGGATTTTCACCAAAATTTAGGGTTACTTGCATATTATTTTATGTTTAGGGGCTAATGTAGGCCCATAAGCTAATTCTATCAACTCCTAATCAATGTATAAAGAGGATTTAGTTGGATTCATTTCTATCATCACTTGACTTTGGATCTCCCTATCTTTAGAGAACTTTGAATTTTTCCTTGGAGGACTATTTTGGATGATGGACGCATTTTGATGTATGGATTGGACTATTTTTATCTTTGAGCTTTGTTTTTATCTTAACTATGCTTCATAGTAATAAATACAATTAAATCAAGTGACCAAATTTTCATTATGAATATCGACCATAGTTAGAAAATCAACATCTTGAATTCAATATGTATGGAGATATTATGGTGAACATCAAAAGGGTCGATGTGTGTAATTGTATGTGCTATAGAGGTTTACATATCTTGCAAGAACTAATGAAACTGTCATGAACACAAAGTTACAAAAGTTAGAAACTTTTATTAATGAAATAAAAAGAAATATACATAGCCTATTGTAGGGGAATAAACTATGATACCTTAAGAACGTAATATATCAAGAGAAATGAAGGAAAAATGAAATATTATTATTGGAAGTGCTTATAATATTGCTCAACTAAAAAATTTATATGTCTTGGTAATGAAGGAAAGGGCTTGGAAAAAAAATAATAGTTGTAACTTTTGACTCGAAACGAAATAGCTTTTATTCAATAAAACAATTAACTCTTGCAAGTGGTATTTACCTTAAATAATTTATATTCCTTTTAAATTATATTGGGATGTGACATGTTGCTATGCAGGTTAATAAGGAGGAATTATCATAGCGAATATAAGAATTCCCTTCATACTTCTTTATTACCATATACATTTACCATCACTCACATTCCCCTTCAGGTAATTGTTTCCTTTCATGGGTATTTCTATAGTTTCTACAAGTGTTTTAGATTTTTTATATGATTTTTAGGTTAGCGTATTCATCTTCTAATGTGCAAGAATCCTATGTGGAAATGACATCTATATCTTGTCCTTTTGACATGCCTTTATCTCCTCTGGAAACAAAACCTAGCTTACCCTAGCCTATCTTCATCTAGCGTGGACTACTCCAGCCTAAACTAGCATAGTCTACTCAAGGTTATCCTAACCTCTCATGGTGTAGACTAGCCTACTCTATCCTAGCCTAGCCTAACCTATCCTAACCAAGCCTACTCTAACCTAGCCTAGCCTTCTAGATCCTAACCTAGCCTACTATTTCCTAGCCTTGGTGACTCTTTTCTAGCCAAACATGCTCTAGCCTAGCCTAGCCTAGCCTACACTAGCCTACAATAGCCTAGCATAACCTAGCCTACTATAGTCTACCCTAGCCTTCTCTAGTGTAGCCTAGTGTTCTCTAGCCTAGATTTCTGTCAACTTAGGTTAGCCTACTCATGGTTAGCCTAGCCTAGTCTACTTTGGGTTAGCCTACTTAGCCTAGTGCAGTTTACTATTGCTTAAGCTAGCTTACTCTTTGCTATGATAGCCTACCCTTGCTTAATTGAGCATACTCTAGTCTAAACTATCATACCCCGCTCTATGCTAGTCTAGTTTAGCTTACTCTAGCTTAGCCTACTCTATCCTAAACTACTCTCTTCAAAACTACTCTAGTCTAGCCTACTCTTGCATAACCTAGCATAGCCTACTCTAGCCTAACATAACGTACTCCATTTGACCCTATCATAGATTGACCTATTCTACTCTAGCCTAGCCGAGCCTAACCTGGCCTAGCCATACCTACTCTATCCTAGCATAGTCTATCCTAACATTGTCCACTTTAGCCTATTCTAACCTCTAGCTGACCCTATCCTAACCTAGCCTAGTCTACTCTATCCTAGTCTACTATATCCTAGTCTACTCTATCCTAGATTAGCCTAACGTAGCCTAGCCATACCTAATCTATCCTAGCCTACTCCATCCTAAAATATTCTAGTCTAGATTATTCTAGCCTAGCCTAGCCTAGCGTTGCCTATCCTAGCCTAGCCTAACCTAGCCTAGCCTAACCTAGCCTAGCCTAGCCTAGCCTGGCCTAACCTGGCCTATCATAACCTAGTCAAGCCTAGCCTACAACCACCTAGTGTAACTTATCCTACACTTTCCTAGCCTAGCCTAACCTATCCTAGCCTAGCCTAGCTTAACCTAACCTAGCCCACCCTAGCCTAGCCGAACCTAGACTAGCCTAGCCTAGCCTCCTATAGACTAGCCTAACATAGCCTTGCCTAGCCTAACCTAACTTGGCCTACCTTAGTCTCACCTAGCCTAACCTAGCCTAACCTAACCTAACCCAGTCTAGCCTAACCTAGCCTAACCGAACCTACCCTACCCTGGGCTACCCTAGGCTAACCTAGCCTTTCCTAGCCAAGCCTAGTCTACCCTAGCGTAACCTAACCTAGCCTAACCTAACCTTACCTAACCTAGCTTAACCTAGCCTTGCCTAACCTAGCCTAAACTAACCTAACCGAACATAGCCTAACCTAATGTAACATTGGATAACCTAACCTAGCCTAACCTAACCTAGGCTAGGCTAGCCTAGCCTGGCCTTGCCTAGGATAGCCTAACCTAACCTTGCCTTGCCTAGCCTAACCTAGTTTACCCTAGCCTAGCCTAGCCTAACTTAATTGAACCAAAACAAAACTAACCTAACCTAGCCTAGCCTAACCTAACATAGCCTAACCTAGCCTAACCAAGCCTAACCTATCCTACCCTAGCAGAGCCTAACCCTAACCTAGACTAACCTATCCTAGCCTAGCCTAGCCTATCCTAGCTTATCCTAGCCTAGCTTATCAAAAACCTAGCATGGCCTAGCCTATCCAAACGTAGCCCAGCCTATCATATTAAAACCTATCCTAGTCCAACGTAGCCTACAGAGCCTAGCCTAACCTAGCCTATCCTAACCTAACCAAGCCTGACCTAGCCTAGCATAACCTAGCCTAACTTAGGCTAGCCTAACCTAACCTAACCTAGCATTTCCTAGCATATCCTTCCCTAACCTAGCCTAGCATAGCGTAACCTAGCCAAGCCAAGCCTAGCCTAGCCTATACTAACCTTGCTTAGCGTAGCCTTACCTTACCTAGCATAGACTAGCCTAGATTAATCTAGTATAACTTAACCTAGCCTAGCCTAACCTATCATTGCCTAACCTAGCCTAACCGAACCTAACCTAACCTTCCCTAGCCTAACCTAACATAGCCTTATCTAGCCTAGCCTATCTTAACTCATCCTAGCCTTACCTAGCCTAACCTATCCTAGGGTTAGCTAGAGCAGCCTTACCTAGCCTACCCTAGACTCACCTAACATAACCTTTCCTAGCCTAACCATACTTATCCTAGCCTAACATATCCTTGCCTCCCCTAGCCTTGCCTTCTGTAACCTCACCTAGCCTTACATAGCCTAGGCTAGCCCAACCTAGGCTAACCTAGGCTAACCTAGCCTAGCCTAGCATAAGCTAACCTAGTGTAACCCAACCTATCCTAGCATAACCTAACCTAGCCTAACCTAGCCTAGCTTAAACTAGCCTAGCCTATCATAATGTTTGCTAGCCTAACCTTAGCTAGCCTAGCCTAAGCATGCCTAACCTAACCTAGTCTAACCTAAACTAACGTAACCTAGCCTAGCCTATCCCAACATAGCCTAACCAATTCTAACCTAGCCTAGCCTAACCGAGTCTACCCTAACGTAGCCTAACCTAGCCTAGCATAACTGAGCCTAACCTAACCTAGCCTAACCTATCCTATCATAGCCTAGCCTACCCTAGCCTACCCTGGCCTAGCCTACCCTATCCTATCCTAGCCTAGTCTATCCTAGCCTAGCTTATCCAAACCTAGGCCATCCTAGCCTATCCAAACCTAGCCCAGCCTAGCCTACCCAAACCTATCTTACTCCAACATAGCGTATAGACCCTAGCCTAACCTACGCTAGACTAACCTAGCCTAACCTAGCGTAGCATATCCCAGCCTAACCCAACCTAACCTAACCTTTCCTAGACTAACCTTCTGTAACCTAGCCTAGCATAGCATAACCTAGCCTAGCCTAGTGTAGCCTAGACTAACCTTTCTTATCCTAGACTTACCTTGCCTAGCCTAGACTAACAGAGCTTAACCAAGCATAACTTAACCTAGCATGGCCTAATCTATCATTGCCTAACATAGCTTAACCAAACCTAACCTAACCTTCCCTAGGCTAACCTAACCTAGCATTACCTAGCCTAACCTAGCCTAATGTATCCTAGCCTTACCTATCCTAGCCGAGAGCCTAACCTATCCTACCCTTACCTAGCCTAGCCTTACCTAGCCTACCCTAGACTAACCTAACATAACTTTTCCTATCCTATGCTAGACTAACCTAACATAACCTTTCCTAGCCTAACCTAAACTAGCATTACCTAGCCTAACGTATCCTAGCCTTACCTATCCTAGCATAGCCTAACCTATCCTAGCCTTACATAGCCTAGCCTTACCTAGCCTACCCTAGACTAACCTAAAATAGCATTTCCTAGCCTAACCATACCTATCCTAGCCTAACCTCACCTAGCCTAACCTATCCTAACCTAACCTAGCCTAACCTAGCATAACCTATCCTAGCCTAACATTTCCTTGCCTAACATGTCCTTGCCTAGCCTAGCCTAACCTACCCAAACATAACCTAGCGTTGCCTTGGGTAACCTCGCCTTGCCTTGTGAAACCTCGCCTTGCCTTGAGTAGCCTATCTTAGCCCAACCTAGGATAATCTAGCCTAGCATAAGCTAACCTAGCCTAACCCAACCTATCCTTGCATAACCTAACCTAGCCTAACCTAGCCTAGCCTAAACTAGCCTAGCCTATCATAACGTTTGTTAGTGTAACCTTTGCCAGCTTAACCTTAGCTAGCCTAACCTAACCATGCCTAACCTAACCTAGTCTAACCTAACTTAACCTATCCTAACCTAACCCAATGTATCCTAGCATAGCATAGCATAGCCTAGCCTAGCCTAGCCTACACTACCCCAACCTAGCCTTGCCTAACCTAGTCTAGCCTAACCTAGCCTAACCTACCGTAGACTAACCTACCCTAGCCTCGACTATCCTAGCCTATCCTATCCTAGCCTACCCTACCCTAGTGTAGACTAGCCTAACCTAACCTAACCGAACCTACCCTACCCTACCCTACCCTACCCTACCCTAACCTAAACTACCCTAACCTAAACTGGCCTAGCCTAGCCTAGCCTAGCCTAGCCTAACCTAGCCTAACCCAAACTTATGTAGCCTAGCCTATACTACTAACCTAACCTAACCTAAACTAGCATAACTTAACCTACCCCCGGCCTAGCCTACCGCAATGTATCCTAGCATAGCATAGCATAGCCTAGCCTAGCCTAGCGTACACTACCCCAACCTAGCCTAGCCTAACCTAGCCCAACATAGGCTAGCCTAATCTAGCCTAGCCTAAGCTAGCCTAACCTATTGTAGACTAACCTACCCTAGCCTCGACTATCCTAGCCTAGAATATCCTAGGCTATCCTATCCTGGCCTTACATAGCCTAGCCTAGACTAGCCTAACCTAACCTAACCTTCCCTACCCTACCCTATCCTAACCTAAACTACCCTAACCTAATTCGGCCTAGCCTAGCCTAGCCTAACCTAGCCTAACTGAACCTTACGCAGCCTAGCATATCCTACTAACCTAGCCTAACCTAAACTAGCCTAACTTAACCTACCTTGACGTCACCTAGCTTAACCTAACCTAGCCCTACCTTACCGAGACTAGCCTAGCCTAGCCTAGTGTACCCTCGCTAAACCTAGCCTAACCCAGCCTAGCCTACCCTATCCTAGGTTATCCTAACCTACATAAACTAACACAACCTACATAGCCTAACCTAACCTAACCTTACCTAGCCTAAGGTTTCCTACTTAGCCTACTTACCCTAGCCACATAGCCTAATTAGCCTACTTAGCCTAGCCTAACCTAGCCTAATTAGCCTACTTAGCTTACTTACCCTAGACTAACCTAGCCTAGTGTTGCCTACTCTTGCCTAGTTTAACCTAGCCGGCAATAACCTAGTCTAACATAGCTTGCTCTAGCCAATCCTAGCCTAGCCTAACTTATTCTAGCCTATCCTAGCCTAGCCTACTTTAGACTAGCCTAAGCTAGCCTATACTTGACTAACCTACGCTTTACTCGCCTAGCCTCACCTATCTAACCTAGCGTACAATATCCTAGTCTAACCTAACTTACTCTAGTCGATCCTAGCCTATCCTAGCCTAGACTCTCCTAACCTAACCTACATTTTCATAGCCTAGCCTAGCCTCACCTAGCCTAGCCTAGCCTCGCCTAGCCTAGCCTAGCCTAGCCTAACCTAACCTAGCCTAGCATAGCCAAGCCTAGCCAATCCTAACCTAACATAACCTAACCTAATCTAACCTAACCTACCCTATCTTACCCTACCTTACCATACCCTAGCCTAGCCTAGCCTAGACTAACCTAATCTAGCCTAGCTTACCCATGCCTAGCTTAACCTAGCTTAACCTAACCTAACCCAACCTACCCTACCCTACCCTAGCATATCCTAGCGTAGTGTAACCTAACCTAGCCTAGCTTAACCTAACCTAGCCTACTGTAACCTAACCAAACCTAGCCTAGCCTACCTGACCTAGTCTAACCTAGCCTACTCTAGCCTAGCCTACTTGACCTAGTCTAACCTAGCCTACTCTAGCTTAACCTACCTTATTCTAGTCGATCCTAGCCTATCCTAGCCTAGACTCTCCTAACCTAACCTACATTTCCTAGCCTAGCCTAGCCTTGCCTAACCTAGCCTAGCCTAGCCTAACCTAACCTAGCCTAGCCTAGCCAAGCCTAGCCAATCCTAACCTAACATAACCTAACCTAATCTAGCCTAACCTACCCTATCTTACCCTACCTTACCCTAGCCTACCCTAGCCTAGCCTAGACTAACCTAATCTAGCCTAGCTTACCCTTGCCTAGCTTAACCTAGCTTAACCTAACCTAACCCAACCTACCCTACCCTACACTAGCCTATCCTAGCCTAGTGTAACCTAACCTAGCCTAGCTTAACCTAACCTAGCCTACTGTAACCTAACCAAACCTAGCCTAGCCTACCTGACCTAGTCTAACCTAGCCTACTCTAGCCTAACCTACCCAATCCTACCCCACCCTATCCTAGCCTATCTTATCCTAGCGTGGACTATCATAGCATATCCTAGCCTATTATAGCCTAGGCTAACCTAGCCTAACCTAGCCTAAATCCTTGCCTAGCGTAACCAAGCGTAACCTATCCTAAGCTAGCCTATACTAACCTAACCTAGCCTAACCTAACCTATCGTGGCCTAGCCTAACCTAACCTACAATAATATAGTCTAACCTTAACTTCAATAATATAGTATAACCTAGCATACTCTAGCCTAACCTAACCTAGTCTCACCTATCCTAGCCTACCCTAGCTTACCCTAGCCTAGCCTTTCCTATCATGGCCTACCGTACCCTAGCCTAGCCTAACCTAACCTAACCTATCTTAACCTAACCTAACCTTGCCTAGCCTAGCTTAACATAACCTACCCTACCATACCCTAGCCTAACCTAGCCTAGCCTAGCCTAGCCTAACCTATCCTACCCTAACATAAACTAGCCTATCCTATCCTATCCTATCCTACCCTACCCTAGCCTAACCTAACCTAACCTATCCTAATGTAACCTAACCTAGCCTAGCCTAGCCTAGCCTAGCCTAGCCTAACATAACCTATCCTAGCCTAACATAACCTAGCACATCCTATCCTATCCTATCCTCGCCTAGCCTAGCCTAGCCTAGTCTAACCTAACCTAGACTTGCCTAGTCTAGCCTAGCATAACCTTGGCTAGGTTATCCTACTAACCTAACCTAACCTAATCTAACCTAACTTAATCTAACCTAGCCTAGACTAGCCTAGCCTAGCCTAGCCTAGCCTAGCCTAACCTATCCTAGCCTAACCTAACCTAGCTTAGCATATCCTACCCTAGCCTATCGTAGCCTAACCTAACCTACTTAACATAACCTAGGCTAGCCTATCCTAGCATAACCTAACCTAACCTTCCCTAGCCTAAGATAAAATAACTTACCCTAACCGAACCCAACCTACCCTAAGCTAGCTTAACCTAACCTAGCCTAATTAGACTACTCCTAAAATATATATTCAAAAGGAATCTTAACTTTTATAGTACAATTTAATTTTATCATATATATTATCACTTTATATTATATAAATTTAAACAATTTTTCTTTATACATTCAAGTTATTTTAATTAAAAAAATATACCATTGATAAAGTACAATAAAATTAAATAATATATTAAATATTTCAATTTGAAAATCATTTTAAAAAATAAATTAAACTAAATCATATTGATAAAGAAATAATTCAAAAACAAAATAAATTAAAAACTATTAATAAAAACTAAAATATAAAATTTTTTATCTGAAATAAATTAAATGTGTTGCACACGTAAAAGCAGGAACTTCAATAGGTATTCATCTAACCGCAAACCTGAGTTTACCGTGCAATCACTATTTATATACGATTTCCCGGTCGCGCCCCTTTTTGTAATGGATATAGTGCTCAAGTGAAAATATTAAATCAGCTAATATGACAGGCAGCATAATACACAGGAATAATATACTCGTGATCCCATCCCCAAAACCGTACTGGTGTTGAAATCCTTACAACCGAAGGATTCTTTCTCCATTGATTATGTACCCATTATTGTTTGCGTTACCTTTCACAGACCAACCGTCCGGTACCTAATTTGTAATGGGGTTTTAATTTTGGATTACTTCTCTTCATAATGTGCTTATAGGTTCTATCCCTCAACCCTGTAGATTTTTCTCTTAGTTCTCAGCATGAACTCTCTTCCTAGCAACTCCATCGACAGGTAAATTTCCCGTCAAGCTAAGTAACCTTTTTTGCAATGGTTACTCATTCTAACCCCAATTTTCTGGTTTTCACATTATATTCCTTTGCCCTTGTTAGGTTCTGGAAACTCTGTCAGGTTTGGTCGAGGGTATCACGGCTGTTAGGAGCGCATACACCGTTAATTAGCCAGGGTAAATTGTACCATACTCCCGACGACTTCTTAAGCGATCCTTATTTTAGGGTTTACAGGGTTTCATCATGGAGGACCTCCAATCAGCTTTCAAGTATCTGTCACCTAAATTAAAGTGGTGGACACATAAAAGTCGTTTAAAATATTCAGGAGGCGGCAGAGCTTTACATTCAATAAAAATTGCTGACGCACTAGATAATAGGACCATACCTGGAACTGGAATTGGAATTGGGATTTGATTTCATTTCTTCAGCTAACATTAGAAGCGCCCTCAAATGACCTATATCATTCATTTATTTTTCAGCAATATTAGCGACCTTTTCGCTACCCAGTAATTTACAATTAAAAAAAAAACAAGCCAACGGAATACAGAGCGATGAGATTAAATGGAATTCCATGCGATTACCATGCTGAAGAAAGATGATCATTGATCTGCATGAGCCCGAAAACTGTTTGGGGTTCAGAAATCCTCATACAATTGAAAGAGAATCATAAGATCTACAGGATGCCCTTGGCTTTAAAGATTTAACTGTGGGCTATGGGACTAATATCAATATCTTCCATGAATTCAAACAAAAGTATAAGATAAAGAAAATTCATTACAAATTTCAGTCATCTCACGTCTATCTTGCTGATAATAGAGATATAATAGATGAATATACATCACCCCCAAATTACTGCCACTGGACGGTAATCTTGAATTCCGGTTCATTCTCTTCCCTATGTCAAACTGAAAATTCTCTTGCAAAGGCATCCGGCCCTTGTCTTGCAGAGTCACTACCGCCCTCATCGAAGGTCTAGTCGGAGACCTTCTTAGGAAAACCGATCTTCAATACTCTGATCGCTTGCTTTCTATCAAAATCATAATGATGCTGCTATCTAGTCGGAGACCTTCGCCGCGAAATTCTCGTCCAGAAGAATGTAAGCCAGGCCCAATACGATATTGATTTCTTTGTACGAATATTTCCTCGCCATCACTTCGGACATACTGTTCATAGCTACACTTGAAAGTTCTGTCCGGGTTTCGACTTCCGCTAGGAAAATAAAAATCACTGCAGCTGCGAACAAACCGACTGCCACTTAGTAAGAAGTACTGCCATGCTTTGAGGTCTTCGGATTCTTGATCATGTCAGTACTTTTCCCTTTGATGAAAATAAAATTGCTCTCGTTTGAAAGTCTCTCACCGTCTCAGACTGAAAAGACACAGAGAACATAGAGAACATAGATAGTTGAGGACGAAATGATGAAAAATGATAGGACTCGAGATATACATATATATCTCTGGCGCTTCTAGAACCGTCCATTGATATACATATTTGAGGCTCCTACCTCCTCTCCAACCATCCGCCGAATCATGGGCTTTTTTCCTGCAACGGTTACTTCAACGGCTATGGCTTGAGGGCATGGTTGATAGAAACAGATCATCCCTGCTGTCCATGTTTTTTTTACTCCAACGGTTACTTCAATTGACAGCCATGGTTGATAGAAAGCCATAAAGGGCTGAGTTGATACAATGCCATAAAGGTTACTTCAATGGCTATGGCTTGAGGGCTGAGTTGTATTCCTCCAAAGCCATAAAGCATAAGCTATAGGATATTAAAATGCTATATAGGGTTACTTATGGTTTATAGGATATTAAAATGATGTATAGGGTTACTCTTAGATTTAAACTAATTTAAATGTAATTATGAGCATATACTGCCCTAGGACATTTAATATTGTATAACGTATGATTTATTGTTTGCTGTAAAATTCCACTTGTGCTAAATGAATATGTGAATTCCAACGCGACGGCGAATTTGAAATTCAAATGCGCACACAGCAATGCAATAAAATTGAAATTCAAATGGGAACCCACCACTCAGAAAGCGCGAGAATACTGCATAAACTCAAACATAGATGCAACGTACATTTATTTCATTAACTACGACATTTCGCCTGCTCGGAAAGATAGATGGAGTAATGGCAAAACAAACGGCACACGTCACATCTTAGATGCGGCTTCCGGAAGCATAGCATGGTTATGTATGGTGAATGGCTGCTATCGGGCGCATTAAATCTCAATCAGGATTTCGTGTGTTTATTTTATCTATTCTGTCAACCCCACAACCCTAAAATTGTATGTAGTCATGTTTATGGAAGACCCAACACTACTATTGCTAATGCATCTCCAACGATCTAATGATATAATTTTGTGCTTTCAAATATTTTGTTTGTGATTACTTTTTTCAGTGGTTTTTTTTTTCACCTTTATTCATTCAAATACACAAGAGATTATTACAGAGCTCAACTTTGGAATCCATTTTAGCGTGGTTATCAATGTATAAATAAATTGTTCATTATCTCTGCTTGCCCTTTAATAGATGATTGTACAATATAAATGAGTTAGAAGAATCTATGGTCTTCAATACAAATGAGTTACAAGAGAATGTGAATAATATTCGTGTAACACCCCCAATTTGTGTGTTGAACTTTTAAAGTTAGACATTTGAACTTTAATCCTAAGGGGGTGGACCCCAAAGGATAAAGTATTGGGTGAATGTAATTTAATATTTAAATTGAGGAAATAAATAAAATGATTGTGCATATTGGCCAAGATGAGAATTAGAGATCACTTGCCAAATCCATGAGGATGGATAAGGCAATAAATCCCCACAATCTTTCAAAAATCCTTGAAAGAAATTAATTTAGATTTTGAGGAGGAATCTAAATTTCCCCAATGATGAGGAAAGTAGTTGGGAAGAGGTAATGAAAGCTGGAAAAGCTGAGGAAAAGCATAAAACAACTTTAAAGAGTCCCAAAATGGGAAGCCTAGGCTAAACAGGAAGAAAAGCATCCTGCTATTCTGGACGCAGAATTAGAAACATGCTTTGGGGAAACATGAGCTTAAATAAGCTGCTCCTAAGAAGATCAAAGGTTGATCTGTTCTAGGAGGTGATCTTAGCTCGGGGGTGAGTTCTGGGAGACAGAAGGACTCTAAGGTTGGGAGGTTGGTCAATTGCATGATTGGTATGTCTCTAAATTTCTTGATGTGTTTTCAGATAGTATGAATTGGCTACATATAAAGACAAAATTTATTTATAAGATATTAATTTTAGTATTTCTACAATTAACATAAGTAATCATAAGGCTATCACCCTTTGAAATCCTGCATGTTTGTAGAAAACAAATCTGTGAAGTAGAATCCAACAGAATCTATAAACCAGTATCGGTTTAAATCTGAGGATACATATTTCTCCACAGGAAATATGATGATTTAACTTTAATCTACACCTGATTCATTAACATAAATTGTGTGCATGAATGGGTACAGTAGTGTGAGGACCATTGTCCAACTTTTAAGTTGTCATAGTAAACTGAAATTTAACTGTACAGGTAACTAGAAAGCAAAATGGAACAAATTTCCTTCAGTATAAGTACATTGTTCATATGTAAGGAATAGTACACAAATAATACTTTTTCTACATCAGAATGTGTATCTAATGTTCTAGTACAGTCCAGAAGAATTTTAATCTACCTCTGAATATTAACCAGAAGAAGTCTTGAGTAAATTTAGAATTTACCAGAATTTAAGCTAGTATAAACAAAATCTTATAGGAATCAATCTATATACGAAAGCATGTAGAAACTTCCCAAAAAAAAAAAGAAGAAGAGAGAAACTTGATTGGTTAGCTTAAATCTGCTTCTGTTTTATAAAATTATCTTAATATATATCTACACAAAAGAAAGGGAAGTTTAACGTTCTGATACTACAGTGGAGATAGCAATAGATAAGTTGATTGTAATTTTTACAGGTAAGTAACTAGAATGGAAATGATAATTATTGCAATTTCCATACTCTTCTCATAGATAAACCACCCTAATAGCCGGGTACAATAGGTTGAAATACATGTATTAATTTTGTTGGAAAACAAAGTGACATTTTATAAACTACTGAGATAAGAAAATTTAGGTCGAGTACAAACGAGAATATTCTGCATAAATTATAGACTAAGGTGAGAACATGTGATAGTAACAGCTGGTTAGTATTTATACTCGTATTGTTGTATCGCTATTATGAAAATCGACTGTAGCGTTATACCCAAACATGCATATAAAAACATGATACGAACAGTACAGTAAAGGAACAGTGGTATGCCTGTACGCACAGTAAAAGAGAATGGTTATACGTGAACTGCCTACTCCAACATAATTAAATCTTAATGAACATGCTTCACGGTTTAATTAACTCCTGAAATTTTTTAAATCATAATAGTAAGGGTAATGAAATTAAATTCGACAAGAGAGTTATGTAGGTCGAGTTTCCGGGTTTTCCAAGAGATGAAATAAGAACATTTGGAGAGCGTGGCGCTCTGTGTAACTCCTATCAAGTTAACATGCGATAAGTAAAACGAAACCAACAGAGCTAGTAACAACAGACCCCGTGATTTTAGCATAAAAAAATATGGAACCCAAGATGTAAATAAACGTGTGATAATCAACGAGGTCGCCGCTACAGGTTGAGCAAACCTTTCGGCGTTTCAACGAAAAATTATTTATATGTAGGGTGAAAGTAAATGCCGAAAAGTAGAATCGAACCATATGATAATTCCCTCCCTAGTGGGACTGCGATACCGAAAAACACATAAATTAAACTATTCGATAGGTAACCAGCTTCAAATATGGAAACCGTTAGTTCGACGAACCTATAAATAACAAATTCATCGCGTCCCGCAATAAGGGATCGCCACCAGTTAGGGCGGTGAAATAAATCAAAACCACTGATGAACTGAGTTAACGTGAAGGAGTAAGTGGTGGAGATCAAGTCTGCCTCCAGAACGTAGAAATTTTGCGAACAGAAAAAATTTTAAAACAAGGAAACTTGAAGAATTTAATCCAGCGTTTTATCATAGTGATACCCCAGCGATTTGACATGACTGACCAGTTAGAGAGACCACGGTCGGGTGACTGCATAGCGCTCAACCATTTGAACCACGAAACTGAATTGGGAAATTTGTGCTGGATCTCAACAAACCAGTGCAGGAGAATGGGTAACCTGTAGAGTAGACGCGCGATTTCAAATGACCTGAGTGAAATACACCATCGTCGTAGCCTCGGGAGCTCATATCCTGAAATGGGTAAATCCATTTCTCACGGGTTAAAAGCCATAGAAAAAAAATTCTCAGTTCTATGATACAACCAAAATAAAAAGAGATATGGAACGCATACTCACCATCTGGAGAGGCGTCGGCCCTCCCTAACGGATATAACCTACAGCACGTTCGTATGACGGATCAGCCTCACTCGTCAGACTCACGACAATGGGGAAACCCCGCCTGAAATCAGAGGCCTGACGTAATTAAATCGAGAGCATCAGCCTTTCGAAATTGGGCATGAATAACTCTCACACAGCCACCCTACCTCTAAGAGGTAAACATTTCAACGATGGAAATGCAAAAACCAGAACAATAAAATAAATTAGGGCTACGGTGATTAGTTCCTCTCGGTAAGAACTGAATAACGAACTCCGACAAACAAGAACCGAAATACAATTACCATGGCGAGGATAGGACATGAGAGCAATCACGCAGAGAAGAGGAAAATGTTCTTACCCGGTGACAGAGAAGGGGAAGGATGCCCCAGCATTTCTCTCTCGCAAGGGCCGTCACTCCTGATCCTGTGCGAAAGTGAAGGAAGCTGGGATATGGACTGAGTATTCTAAAAGATTGAAGAGTATAAGACCTGCGAGTGGGACGCAGATAAAACCCTAGAACACCAGAAATTGATAACGCGGGTTATGGGAAACTTTGAACCCCAAATGCAACTAGTGAAGGACGATAGGAGATCCCGAGAGGGATTCTCAGAGTGAAAGAGAAGGGACGGGCTAGTACCCTATCGGCTTATTAAACGAAAAAAAAAAATTTGGTTGAGCTGTACCCACCGCCGGCGACTTCAAATATCCTGTGGAAACTTCACAAATCCAAAACCCTGTCAGGCGTGGGTATTAATACAAGGGCTACGTGTCATTCGGACGGAGCTTCCCCTTTAATTTCGTATGGTATGAACGAATTGAATCTCGAGTCACGCCAAGCGCTGTCAACGCACCATCATGAAATCAAGGACGATACGTGCCAATGGAATGCACCGCCATCCAAGAGTAGCCATCGGTTAAGTTAATTCAATAATCACCAGTGCCGAGGAGGTGAACGCCAGAGCGGGAATGGCTCAGTTGTAAACCTAGACCAAGTGACATCATGAACCAGCCATGGTGTTAATATTTCATTTGGGTTATGGTATTATATATACAAAGTGTTGTGTCATAGTCGAATTAACCATATAAATCGATGGATCGATTTAATTATATAGATTCGTAACCTAAGATTCTTGGCGGGATCGATAATCATATGTTATAAATATATGTATATATTTATCTTAACTTTATGAGTGGGCAACGAATAGTTATCGATAGCTTTTTGGAAAGAGTTCATATATGTATACAATCGGTTCATTAAGAATATGTATATATGTATACATTTGGTTCCATAAGTGAATATGTGTCTTTGTTGTTCTTATAGAGCTTTCATACTGTTATAGGAAGCATAAATTGTTATTAAACAAAAATTGAGATAAGGAAAAAAAATTTTTTTTGAGAGGTATAAGTAGAGACATTACAATTCGAGGTACTCATGGAAGATTCCATAAGATAAATAGGAAAATAATAATGCTCTATTTTTTTTTCATTGGTTTAGGAAAAATATGTACGTCTATGTAAGTGTTATTTTAAAAATCAAATCAATCTTTTTTGACATATTTAAAGTTGATTTTTATAATTTATTTATTTTTAATAGTAGATTTGTTGAACTTACTTTACAGTTTTGAGAAATATTTATTAACTTACAAATTTGTGATATCTTTTTCTTCACTTATATGATGAATAATATTATTTTTCCTCCCTTATATGAAAAAGATTTTTGAAAAAAGAGCTTTATAAGTTTAATTTTTATGATTTAAGTTTTCATGAAGGTATAAAACTCTAATTTAAATTTTTTTAGCAAATAAAAATATTTCAATAAATATTTGAAATATTATACTCATTAATATGTATAATATATTATATTTAATTTAATTTATTATATATATATATATGAAATATTTTTAATTGTTATTTAGTTTAGTTTTAATTTCATATATATTGTATTCTATTTTCATTTCATTTATATAATTATGTAATATTGTCAAGTATATATGTATAATTTTGTTTTAGTATTATATGTGTGTGCGTGTTTTTTAGGTAAGAGTTAAAAGTAAATATTTCATAATAGAAGAATTAGTTAATGCATACTGGGACTTTATATTAATTCAATTTTTTTTATTAGTAATATTTTTTTTTTATTTTACAAAATTTAAATTTTTATAATGGTAAAGTAATTTTAATACATGAATGATGAAAATTTTGGATAAAAATTCTACAATTGTAGTGGATAATCATATCAGTGTACTTTATTGTTGCAAAATTATACATACATACATACATACATACATACATAGATATATATATATATATATATATATATATATATAAACAAAGCCTTCAAATTATTACTATAAATGTTGGAGATATATTTATCCACAAAACATAGAAAAAATTATAAAATCAATCAATTATGATGATTATCTATTAATTTATTAATAAAAATAACTATAACTATGGATAATTAATAAATTAATCCATAATCATTTTTGTAGATTGATTTTATATTAACATAGTATTAAATAATGTTATTGTAAGGAAATCAAATATTATATAATGAAAAAAGTGTAGACAAAGATAAAACTTTATCCATAATTGATCAATAATCATAAGAGTTCATTATCCATTATCCCATCAATGATCATAATAGTGGATTATCCATAATCCCAACAATAACCATAGAGTTGATTATCCTTAATCCCATTAAGTATATTTTAATTAATAAGTTGACTAATAATTGTAGACATAAAAATGGATACTCTGGAGATGTCAAATAACCCTCCTCAAAAACTCACACCACATAAATCTTCAAAATATCAAACTGATTAATAATTTTATATTTGGGTATTGCATTTAACATGTATCTCAAACAATTTTGTTTAAAAGTTTAATATGTAAATGCATATGTAGTTGCATTATGAGTTTAGTTTAGCACCAATAAAAGATTATTTTTATAAATGAATGTACTTAACATGCATATTAAGCAATATAGATTAAAAGTTTAATATGTAAATGCATGATGAGTTTAGTTTAACACTAGTAAAGACTTATTTTTATAAATGAATGTAATTACCTAAATTAAATGAACCTAATTATATAAATTAAATTTATTGCAAATATTGATAGACATTAATGTATAATAAATATCAAAATATTTATTTCACATTGTTAAATTTAAAAAAAATATAAAATTTAATTAAATTATAATTTTATTTTAAATTATTATTATTAAAAAAAATTAGTATATAAATAAATAAATGGTATGTAATAGGATTCTTAATAATGGATATTTGTATTCTTTTTACCATGGAAGTTCTTATCTTCTAAATATGTTTTTTTACAATACTATAGGCTAATAACTTATCAATTCCACATACCTAAATGTCCACAACTTTACTTAAATAGAATATATATATTTTATTTATAATATTTTTTAATTAAGTTGAAAAGAAAAAAGAGAAAAATTACCTTTAAGATAAATCTCAACATTCTTTTTTCACTATTGATAAAAATATTTTGTAAATATTTTGCAAATATTAAATCTCTGTCATCCATATATTAATTGTTAATTAATTAAATTAAGTTTCTCAAATTTTTATTCAAAATGAGCTGTAACACACAACTCCTTACAAACTACATTTTTATCCTATCTCTTTATGCAAATTAACCATTGTAAAAAAACACATAAATAATTTCTATAGCTAGAAGGAAATTATCAAAACGTTATGTTAGCACCCATCATAGTTTTCATGTCAAAATACATTGTAATAATTTATATTAAAAATACAGTAGTTCTTTTTGTTTAATAGTAATGACACACCATGCATTATTCGACATGCCATATTGTTGATATCCAATGTAGCTAACTCATTTCATAAGCAAAGCTAAATGTATGTCCATGTATGCCTCGATATGATCCACTATGGTAAATGTATTGTACTCGGCTTGGAGATGTTTCTAGAATACCTACCTGCAGTTTTCGGTGACCACCAACCCTATAGGCTGCACGTAGGGACATTTGGCACTTTTGAGTTGTCGATCTACCTAGGCCCGATCTGACGATTGTATTTTTCCATGATAGGGCTAGTGTAACCAACCCGGACCAATACCCCAGCTCATTCTTGGAGTTTTCTTCCCTTTTTTTCCCAGATGAAGCTCTACAGCTATGGAGACCTTACTATGCACAGATGTGGTCATCGACTACCCTTATCTCTAGTTAGTTTTCTCTCTACTGGTATTTGACTGTGAACCTAAATAATTTTTCATCCTTGGTTACTCGTTTGGAAGCTCACTACCGATTCATATATTTTGGTCCCGACGGGATTTCGAGGCACTGAGAGAGATAGGCACTGTGGCGTACGGTGCATTTGGACACACAACACTCCCTCTAGTAATTCTATTTGCTTTGCATAGAACTGCTCTTGGCTCGTAGGCTTTCAAAGGTGAAATTGTATACCGTTCTTAAGTTTTTGTCTGTCACGTCTCCCAAACCCCCTTTTTTTAACTTTCTAAATGGGATTCTGTTATTATTTAATAATATCCATTATACCTCATGATTACTCCTCCTAAATTTCTAAACTCCTCTTCTATAAGAGGTTCATTTTACTCTGAATGAGATTCAACATGTCTCTCTTAAGGTCTATATTCGCCATGAGTATTTTGTGGATAAATTTAGTTGGTTGGAACTTAATGTTCAGGGGTACTGGTTTGTTAACATCTTCTGTTTATACACACAGAAATTAAATACTCCTTTAAAAGATAGCCATCTATATCTTTACATAGTTATTATATTGGCTACTCAATTGATCTATCATCTCAACCCTTAGTATTACCATGTACTCATCTCTACACCCAACCATTTCTCTCTACTGTCAATAGCTGTAATTGCAATTACATAATTTACTGAACCATTAATCCATCTAACAGGGCATACTGCAAGTTAACATACAATTCATACATTCCATAATGCACTATAACATTGCAATTTCATAATTTGCATAAAGGAATATCACATCAAAATTTTACAATTTGCATAAAACAGGGATACCTTTAACACAGACTTACAGATATCTCCAAATGTACGCATGCACCCTTTACCATGACCAGTCCTCCCAACCTTAGAATCCTCTTTATCTCCCAGGATTCACCCCCGAGCGGAGATCACCTCCCAGCACAGATCAACCACTAATCTGTCTAGGATCAGCTTATTTAAGCTCATACCCCAAAGCATGTTTCTAATTCTGCGTCCAGAATAGCAGGATGCTTTCTTTCCTGTTTAGCCTAGGCTTCCCCTCTTGGGGTTCCTTAAAGCTTCTTTAAGCTTTTCCTCAGCTTTTCCAGCTTTTCTCACCTCTTCCCAACTACTCCTCTTCATTGGGGAAATTTAGATTTCTCCTTAAATCTAAATAAATTTCTTTCAAGGATTTTTGAAAGCTTTTTGGGGATTTGTTGCCTTATCCATCCTCATGGATTTTGGCAAGTGATCTCAATTCTCTTTTTGGTCATAGTGCCTACATAATATTTTATTTATTTTTCATAATTACAAAATTAACCATATCCACATAACAGTCATCCATTGGGGTCCACTCCCCTATGGATGTATGTTCAATTGTCAAATTTGAAAAGCATAGAACTTGGGGGTGTTACATATTCCCCCTCTGAAAATAAACACCGTCCTCGGTGTTGACAACTATCGACTTAGTTCATTTTGAACTTAATTATGAATGATTTTCCATCATCTTAGCTTCTCTGTTCCATGTAGCTTTTCAGCAGTCAAGTGTTCCACTGCACCTTTACTCTAGCTACTGGTCATTTTCGCAATTCAATTCCTTCTCGCTTTCATCTTTGAGGCGACTCTGGAAGGAAATTCCTCTTCTTGGTTCCACCTGGACCACAATTCAAATCAATCATGTGAGAAGCATCATGTACAAAAATTATAACGTTTCCTTTCCAACAAGAAGACAGGAAATATATCAGGAAATTTAATAAGCAAGGGCAGGGCTAATGTATAAGCCATTAGTTTCCAGCAGAGTATTCTCATGCCTCCACTCTATTTACTGATGCCTGATGCAGTTGGTTTTCTTCCTACTTCCTTGCAAGAAGTCTGTATGGAAGATATTTTATCCTGGTTTCTCTGTCCATAATTCATACCAATGTAAGTAAGATCAGGTACATATAATTGATAATTCACAACAGCATTCTGCATTTCAATAACTTAAGACATTCAGTTATTAATCAAACCGTTCAGATTCATAATAGTTTAGTGTACTTTTAGTACACTACTTATCCTTCCTTGTTTTGCAGTGATATTCTTCCCTCGCACCACTTGGTTCAGTTCAGCTTTTCTGGATTTTCTAGGTGATTTATCTTCACCTTTTTCCTCTTTGTTTCCAGAGTGCCCAATTTCCTGTTACACACTTGGCTAAACAATTTCTCAAATTTTTCATTAGTACACATAAATGAGAGAAAACAATTGGATCACATGCATGGTTATGCTTACCCTTGCTCATTTTATAGTTGTACTTCTAGTATCTTTTCATTGTTTCTTTTGTTAGTTACTTAATTTAATTAGTAACAACTAGATTCCTTAAAAATCTCTACCATTCCATGCTTACCTCTCACATGAAATGGTATCCACTCGTTCAAAACTTAAGTGAACAATTTTGGAACTGATGGGTTTCCCCCATCCAAGTCCAAAATACAGCTCATCCCTTTTTTTCTCGGTTGTAGCTGTATGATTTCACATCATTTCTCTGTCTTTGAATTTAAGACTCAAGAAATTTAACTTTAATAAAATTTGCACCAAAAATTTTATAGTGAGAATTCATGTTTCCTTTTCTAGTGATAAATGTAATTTCTATAATTCATCACATTTACAAGTATTAATACTTGATAATGTCAAAAATAAATTTGACACAGTTTCCCCTTTTCTATTTCTCTCATAGGCTTATATAATAGAATTAATTAAAATGGAATCATAAAAGTATTCCAAATTTTTTTTTTTTTTCATAAAAGAATTCCTTCTTTTCTAATGCATAAAAGCATTCTATTTTTTTCTAACAAAAGTAACTCATAAATCTCTCATGTTTTTTTTTTTTTTTTCCCTATTCTTTTTCTCATTATCTCTAAACTCATAAAATATATCAACTTGAAAATATAATTTATTTCCATGAAAGAATATAAATTCTTTATAAATGATTAAGAAATCATTCTTCCACTATTACCAGAATATTCCTCTTAAGTAAATCATCAGGAAATTTCAATTTATCCCTTTATTCATTCATGCCTAACTCCATGTAATGGTTCCACCATTATTAATTCAACCATTTAACTGTAATTAAATTACTCTTCTTTTATTTTTATAGCAGTATACATGCCTCTATTAAATATACATTGTCCCCCAACTTTTAACCTCAGTTCTAATTTCATACATCCATTTCTTAACCTTATCGTGAAGGTTAATTTTTCTATAGATATACATTCTTGCACACATAATTAATTATGCTCAATTCCACCATATTGTATATATATTCCCATAGAGTGAAACATATAAAATTTCGTTTATAAAGTTTTTTTTTTTTTTTCTATATGAACCATTATATTTCATATCATTAAATCCTTCACTCTTTTTCATATATATATAGAACCACTCTATATCGATATATAATTCACAATATATATATATATATATATATAATACAAACCTCATCATATATATAAAATCCACCTCATATATACACATCCACCAAGCATATATATACTATATATAATCAAAAGAGCTTATTTAATACTCCTTAATTTCCTTTTTTTCTTATTATCACTTTATTAATATAATCTATATATATATTTATATATATATATATATTATATTAATATTCAATGTCTTACCCATCAACATTCTAAAGTGAGTTTCCTCTATACTCCACGTACATGCCTATGTATTCATATATATAGAGTTAATCTCCTTATATAGGTGTGTTTAGAGTTCACTATATGGATCCATTTATCACATATGCTACTTGCATATGTAGTGCTTGGTATTTTTACGTTAGGGAGTATAGGGAGTATACATAAAATATATGGACTTAAAACCTTTTGTATAACATATTTTTTCTGTATACATAATCCTTGGTAATATTATCTCAAGGATCGTTATTCTAGATATATATATATCGCATCTACATATGTATTATATATATATATGACCAACCCTTTATATATCATTGGTTGGGATGTTGCTCTTTTAACAACCTTGGATAACTTATTTACCCTTACATATAAGGTTAACATATTATATATATATATCAATTCTCACTTATATATTTATATATAAAATCTTTTACCAACTCCGATCATCCTCGACTAATAACCCTATGGTGACATTCAAAAAAGATAATCATATGGTCGTAACTCTTAAGTCACACCTACATAGTTCCCTTATCTTATCCTACTCTCCATGTACTGCTTGCATGTCTCTGCATTAATGTATAATTTTCTTATATATATATATCTATGGCCCCTCTATATATATATATATCCTAATGATAATCCACACCCATTTTTATTCATATAACAGTTATATTCCTTATGCGTATATATATATACATAGCCCCTCTATATATATACATATATATAACATAATTGTATACAACCCCCTTTTTTTCATATAACCTATATATATAGTGCGCTTCTATTAACCTAATTTCTTTAGAAATATTAAGGCCCTTTTTATTTCCAATATATATATACCCCTTTAATACCTTTTTTTTTTTTTCTTACAAATCGAAATATGAATATATTCTCGGCAAGTTAACTTCTATTATTGATTTGGGGTTATATATATGTTCCGGCGCACGTAGCTCTCGATTACTGTTATTTCGTATCTTTTTATAATTATCGGCCACCAATCCTCATAGATTATAACGATGGCCAAACTCCATTATATGTTAAGGTGGATTACCATTGTATATAATAACGGGCACGCCCATTTTTTTTCATACCCTTCCTGAATTTTCTTTCGGGTGGTTCCATATAAGTCGACCGCATGCCATGCGCGAACAAATTAATTTTTCCGTCCTCCACCTGGGTGTTTTTGACGTAGGGTAGGGTGTATCGCCCTGGCGTGATAGTTATCCGTCCGCATAGGTGGCGCCTCTACCCCACGGCGGTTTTCAGCTACCAAGGTTGAATTAAACACTTAACCTACCCTATTCCTGCTCGCACGCATATGCTTTTGGTTTTCTGGCATTGTGTACAGATGACCGAACGAATGGAGGCTACAAGTTTCGGTTGAGTATGACAGTTTTCCTCACTGTGGCAACCCATGCCCCAACGCCATTCGCAACAGAGGGAAACTTAATTTCGAGATGACACCTATACTGATTCCTTCTGCAACCCGTCTCTCACGTACTGTGAGCAGGCTCAAAGTAATTTTAACCGGACACACGGGTACCCCTGGGTGGCGCTCATGGTTGCTTTGGAAATATTCTCTGGGATTTTGCAACCATCAGAATTAACTGCAGGGTACCTGGTTAATTCTGCGAACAGGTTTCCGAGTACCTGTAACGTTTTTATTTTAGGGTTTTTGGGGTTGCTTATTAACCCTTCCCATCCCAGTTCATACTACTATTCCACTCCTTTCCCCTGTTGATCCAGGTCGTATTGCTGTATGGCTGCGATGTGTTAATCCACAGCTCGCCCTCTATAGCCGAAGCACTTACCTGGTCCTTATGCGAGTTACCAGTTCTTTCCACGTAGAATACGTTATTCATCCCCTTTGTTTTGTTTTTTTTTTTTTTCTAGAATTGTCGGCTCTGTACTCGAAATGCTTATGACGGCCTCCTGTTTAATTCATAGAAATGTTGCAGGTTTGCAGGATTGTTCGGCTACAGTTGCGGAGGTTTCTTTAGGTTTTCTACACTCCCGGCAAAGCTCTAGTCTCGGCCTTTTGGTGAGTTGCAGGAACGAGACAGAGATTTTTAACTACTGCTACCCCTGCGTACCCATCGAAAAATGGTTTCGGCCTATTTTACTTTGCAGCCATTATAAATTGGGAATATGAATAACTCGTTCTTCTTTTTGTTAACTATTTTTTTCTGCACACTACTAAGATGTCCTCTGTGCCCAGATCTGTAAATGATGACAGTGTGCAGGGCAACGTAGGAAATGATGATTTATTTCTGGGTTTTCTGTAGTATTTTCATTTCGTCTCGTAGAAGTTCTGGTGCAACCCGCGAAGTTCTCTTCGCTCTGACCTCCACGATGCCGTGGTGCTGGGGGTCGCACCAACCCGATAGAAAGGTTGAGTAAGGCTTTTTTTGTATAGGGTTTCGATCCACATAGAACAGCAAATGAGTTTTAATATTTCGGTTTTTTTTTTTGTTTCCTTAATCCGCTTAGATTCGTTTTCGCTTTTGTTTGAAAATTTGCGTTTTTGTTTTAGATTTTGTTTGCGTTTTTTTTTTTTGATGATACTATTTTTAAATACCTTTGTATCGCACAGTTAGGAAAAATTTATCTTCCTACCGGTAACTCGACGCATCCACTTGCAGGTTTATGCTATCGTTCAGATTTGGTATCGTTGGCTTAACCGCATTTGTATTACGGTTACTTCTTCTGCGTGGTTTTCTTTGTTATTAGCTAGCTTCTGCCGACTATGGTCAAAAGCGCCATGGCCAAACCGACTCATTATATGCGGAGTGATTTCTTTATAAGATATGGCCGCATGACCAGATTCATAACGCCTATTCGGGTTTAAATTTTGAAATCGGATGGGTTTATGGCGGATGGCATTTCTTTCGAACAGAGTTCGAATTGCGTCCCTCGCGGTGACAGAGTTCTATATCTTATCTAAAATCTGCTAACTGCTTACACAGAAATTCAATGGTTCCTTGGCAAGAAATTTATACAGTCGCGCCTTTCATATACCTTTGCCGCATAGGGGTGCGATGTATATCGCTTTTCGGCCATATAAATTTATGGATTAGGTTGATATACAAAGCAGGACCGGTGTTTTTCTCCAGCTATTCCATAGATTGTCTATACGCGTCTCTTTTCACATCCACGACTTAGGTTATTAGCGTGGTGATACATGGATATTCGGGCTTTACACTTAACCATATCCATATTTTATTGTGAAATGAGTATACGTGTAATAGATCAACAGATTCGTAGACATAAATATAACTTAGCACATTTCGCAAAGTTTTGTGTAATTAAAAGTTGAATCTTTCTTTGGAATATTTCGAGGTTTCAAGGTAGAATTAACAATAATATGTACCTATAGAAAATGATAAGCCCGATTTCTCTTATATAATGAATTCCTTTCTTTCGTTTATATACTGCATATATAAACTTGAACTCGGTTGCCATACTTTCATATTTTTGAACTCATTTAAAAGTTGAATCTTTCTTTGGAATATTTCGAGGTTTCAAGGTAGAATTAACAATAATATGTACCTATAGAAAATGATAAGCCCGATTTCTCTTATATAATGAATTCCTTTCTTTCGTTTATATACTGCATATATAAACTTGAACTCGGTTGCCATACTTTCATATTTTTGAACTCATAAAGTCACATGGATAATTTTATATATATATAACCCATTGTCACTAGGTTGTATAATTTGAACAATACTTTAGTCTTAGCATGGAGATACTTTATTTAAGAGTTAGAAAATGTGGATAGAGTTATAAAGTTTCTCAATTACACACACAATTGAGATGCTGGAACTTCCATTTTTTTTTTCTTTCAAGTATCACAATTCATTATATTTATTTCCAGCAGTTATTATGTGTACCAAGTAGCTATAGTTCTGCTATATTATTTCTTTAGCAGATTATAAACACAAAATATCACAATTGGTGCCTACCATTAACAGAATAATAATTTATCACCTATAGGGTTTCAGCGACTTCAGATTTAAACTATCCCTTGTTTAGATTTAAACAATAGCTTTTGATATACAAGATATATACTTCATTGCACTTGCCTAGAGGACATTCATTATAAGGTAATGATTTGTATAGGTTATAGTTTAATCAAGGAGTAAAACATATAATTGTTGTTTTTCCTTTTTGATATGAAACTATACCTTTATAAATGGTCTATTGCTCACCTAGCATATAATTACTCTTTTTCCTAACACCAATATAATTGTTAAAATATGCAGTCTATAAAGGTAAAAAAAAAATTATTTTTTTAAATTTTTTTTTTTTTCCAATGAAACTTTAGTCCTGCTATATGTATTCTCTAGCACATTAGATCCCCATTATATACAGAGATCAACTACAATCATTTATTTTCTGGTCTACCATTAAGTTATATGACTACCATTTAGACCTTGGTTTAAGCTGGTATTCTAGCTTTATATATATATACGTAGACTTGATATGACTACCATATATATATAGGGGATCTATATATTCCATAAATCTCATATAGAATAGCAGAAATTCATTATCTAAAAGAATTTTTAAGTTTCATATGCAAGTGTCTTTACTTTCTTTACCTCAAATCTGCTACAATATCATTCTAATATACTCAAGTATATATGTTGTTACCTTGTGTCTACATAAATAAGAGCATATTTCACTTTCCATCGAGACTAAGTAACTTCAACATTGATCTTTTCTACTGTATTAAGATGGTTTCAGTAGCTTAACTTTATGCACATTGTACTTGCTTTTACATAACGATGATAGTAGGACAATAGCTACATATGTCATTATAACCCTATTATAGGTTTAACCATTCTGGTTTATGAGCCTCCTCATACTACTTCCTTCCTCACCATCTGTTACATGTATACCTGAAAGTATATCCAAGATATTTGTATACTCGAAGTACTATTTAATATTCATAACTTTTATAACAATTAACCATTTCTTTGTGAGCACATATCTTGCCCAATTTTTGAACTTTAGCTCCGATACCATTTGTCACGTCTCCCAAACCCCCTTTTTTTAACTTTTTAAATGGGATTCTGTTATTATTTAATAATATCCATTATACCTCATGATTACTCCTCCTAAATTTCTAAACTCCTCTTCTATAAGAGGTTCATTTTACTCTGAATGAGATTCAACATGTCTCTCTCAAGGTCTATATTCGCCATGAGTATTTTGAGGATAGATTTAGTTGGTTGGAACTTAATGTTCAGGGGTACGGGTTTATTAACATCTTCTGTTTATACACACAGAAATTAAATACTCCTTTAAAAGATAGCCATCTATATCTTTACATAGTTATTATGTTGGCTACTCAATTGAACTATCATCTTAACCCTCATTATTACCATGTACTCATCTCTACCCCCAACCATTTCTCTCTACTGTCAATAGCTGTATTTGCAATTACCTAATTTACTAAACCATTAATCCCTCTAACAGGGGCATACTGCAACTTAACATACAATTCATACATTCCATAATGCACTATAACATTGAAATTTCATAATTTGCATAAAGGAATATAACAGCACAATTTTACAATTTGCATAAACAGGGATACATTTAACACAGACTTACAGATATCTCCAAATGTACGCATGCACACTTCTACCATGACCAGTCCTCCCAACCTTAGAATCCTCTTTATCTCCCAGGATTCACCCCCGAGCAGAGATCACCTCCCAGCACAGATCAACCACTAATCTGTCTAGGATCAGCTTATTTAAGCTCATACCCCAAAGCATGTTTCTAATTCTGCGTCCAGAATAGCAGGATGCTTTCTTTCCTGTTTAGCCTAGGCTTCCCCTCTTGGGGTTCCTTAAAGCTTCTTTAATCTTTTCCTCAGCTTTTCCAGCTTTTCTCACCTCTTCCCAACTACTCCTCTTCATTGGGGAAATTTAGATTTCTCCTTAAATCTAAATAAATTTCTTTCAAGGATTTTTGAAAGCTTTTTGGGGATTTGTTGCCTTATCCATCCTCATGGATTTTGGCAAGTGATCTCAATTCTCTTTTTGGTCATAGTGCCTACATAATATTTTATTTATTTTTCATAATTACAAAATTAACCATATCCACATAACAGTCATCCATTGGGGTCCACTCCCCTATGGATGTATGTTCAATTGTCAAATTTGAAAAGCATAGAACTTGGGGGTGTTACATTGTCTTTTGTTTGTGTTTTGGTAGGTTATGGGACCACCCACTCGTAACGCCACTAGCCCTCCTCATCTTGGCCACGATTGTTCTAGATTTTTGGTTTAATTCCTTTTACCTCACTACTTGTAATGTATCTAAGGGTTAGGTTAAGAGGCATTCATGAACCGGGTTTGTTCCTTCAAACATTTTCATAATGGATGTATTTGTTACAATGGAGTGTGTGTAAATAATATTTCAATATTGTTTATTTGAAATCAGTTTCGGCCAAGGGTATTTTTAGCTCTTCTGGTGACATACATTAGGCTACCTTTTTTAATATGGTTTTTCTTTACCCTTGGAGCTTCCAAGTCTTCACGATGTAATGCTATGATTTAAATGTGTAAAAATTTTGGGGTGATAATCCATTGTTTTTGGTTTCATATCGAATTACAGTCCCTTGTCATTACCATTTTAGGTTGGCACTGTTGTCAGGGTTCCTGTCATCCTACCAACAAGAGTTATTTGTTAATTTACTGTTACATTAATATATGAAACTAGTATAATACCTTGAATTAATCCATGTACCTATTGGGTTATTACTGTTGTAACTGTAATATTATTCATGAAATTTTGTAAATTGTTATACTTGATTTCTTACGCCATGAAGGTTTTGCTACACACTGGTTTAGTTTAGTTGACTCATAGCTTAATGTTATTTCTGATAAATTTCATGGAATGTATATCATTTATTCATGGCTATTTTCTAAAGAAACATTCGATAGAGAGAACCCTGTACCCCCGGGCTTCCATCTGCCCATGTGGTGTAAATAATTTTTCTAAGTTTTGGTATCATACTCTTCTAGAATCCTCTTTGAACTTAACTAATGTTTGTCTATAGTTTGATTCATCGCGAACTATATTCTTAGAATCTAATTTGGATTCTACACCACGGAGATCCCCTTACTGTTGGAGATACATTTTCGACCATTAAAACATACATATCACTCCTCCAAAAAAATGGAGCTACTATTCTCATAAACCATTTTTATCAATAAGATAACATAAACACATATTTTCACACATCAATTAGCAACATAATATTAAAAAACAAAGTATATACATTGATTAAAACCATATACATACCAAATCTCATAGAAATAAAAAAATAGCATTGAACAACATGGTTCATGATTCAAATATGCATAAGTAATATACCTATTTTTATATCTTAAACTAGTTGGAAACTAAGGGAGGGACTTCCACTCTACACCCAACTATAAGCCAGCTACAATGAAGCTTTCTTATACCTGACCACCCTTGATTTAGATCCAATGTCTGAGGAAATTATTTCTTAGGGAATTCACACCAAAAGCATGGCTTTTCATCCACGTTATGTAGCGCACTTCCCAAGTCGTTTATCAACTTACCTTTAAAAGCAAGCACCAAGGTGGTTTACTTGTTGCACCTATAACAAGTGCTAGGTTGGTTTATCAATTTCTCTTAGTAGTGAGCACCACAATGACTCAGTCTTATCTTTTAGTTCATTCACAAGGATTCACCAAAATTTTAGATGGGGTATTGCTTCGTTTCAGGAGTTGGAATCCACTGTCAAGATGGTTTTCCTATTTTCTTTTCATATTTTCCAAGTGGTTTATTAGCTATACAGCAAGCACCATAATGATTCTATCATCTACTAAGCCCCCACACTCACCACACAAGATTAAAAAACATAATACGATGCCCTCACGCAATTCACGGGGAATGCACCCAAAATTCATAAGGGCTTAACTCATACATAGGGCTCCACAACTAGCTAATATATTACTTTGTATTCTCCTACCAATTCCCAACTCTTCCACATGCTCAACAATCAGCTGGGCACTCTCAAATAAGAGGGAAACATATTCCAAGGGAAAGGACCATATCCCAATGGCATGTTGCTAATGGGGAGGTCACAATTCTTCCATTGCAGTGTGTGTGTACAGAGAGAGAGAGAGAGAGAGAGAGAGAGAGTCAATTGGATCTAGCTTGGATGGTTAAGAGGTGAAATTGTTATCCTCCCCACACAAGTTCAAATCCCACTTTATGACATCTTTTATATTTGTGAACCAATTAAAGCTAGCAAGGTACCAATAATATCATTCTCATATAAGTGTTTGAGGGTGGGATGAGATGTTTCTTTTGTGTGTGTGTACACCTACATAAACCTATGCTCAAATCCTACCTTATGACATGTTTTCCCTTCATTGATTGATTGAATCTATCAATGTACCAGTTATCTCATCTCATTCTCTCTTAAGTTATGATTCTCACCTAAGTGCTTGAGGTTGGAATGAGATGTTGCTTGTGTTTGTATACACCTGTATACACCTATGTTCATATCCTACCTTATGACATGTTTCCCTTCATTGGCTGATTAAATCTAATAATGTACTAGTTATATCATATCATTCTCCCTTAATTTCTTAAGGGTGAGAATCTACCAATTATCTCATTCTCACTTAAGTTATTAAGGCTGGGATGAGTTTATTTTCTGTGTGTGTGCACATGAAAACACTTATGTTCATATCCCACTTTATGGCATGTTATGAAAACACTTATGTTCATATCCCACTTTATGGCATGTTTTCCCTTCATCGGCCATTTAGAGCTAACAATGTACTAGTTATCCTATTCTTGCATAATTGTATGAGGGTGGGATTAGATGTTGTTGTGTGTGTGTTTTAACAACCCCAAAGTTTAGATTAATCAATTGAACCATCAACTCAAGTCATGTTGATAATAAGGAGGCCATAAGCAAAGGGTTCAAATTTGGTAAACTTATTTAATGTTACTAGTCATTATTGTAACTAGTTAATTCATTACCCTCCATCCAAATATTCTATGGAAGAGGGATGGATCCCATGAGTTTTCACTTGGAAAAATATGTATATATTCTAAGCAAATAATGTCTTCCCATGCTCACGCACTTAATAAAAGAACTAATGTATTGGTAACATGCCGATTCTCCTTCGAATTTTTTATATTGAGGGTAAATCAACCATAAATGTATGGGAGGCTTGTAACCCTATATTACACTATGATATTTAATGCTAATACCTTTCTACACTTAACACAATAGCATCTATCAATCTAGGGAAACCTTTGGGCATTATTTTTTTTTAATGGAAAATTCCCTTGGAAAATCCCTCTAGGCACTTACCCACATTTTGGGAATGGTTCCTAGGATAAATTCTACTAGAAAAAAACATATAAACCTAACCTCAAACCCCCATGTGAATTTGACCTTATGACCTTCTTAGAAAATATGGCTTTGGCATAGAAAACTTCTTAAACTAACCATAAAGATTAGGCCTTCCATATTATTTCTTCTATGTTTCTATCAATAAATATATCTCCAATGCTTACATTAATAATTTCAAGGTTTTGTGTGTGTGTGTGTGTAATTTTGCAACAACAATATTAGACTTGTATGATTTTCCACTACAATTATACAAACTTTAATCTAAAAATTTCATCATTCATGTATTGAAAATTCTTTAACAATATAAACATTAGATTTTGTAAAATTAGAACAGATATTACTAATATAAAATTTTGGATTAATATAAATTGTTTGTATACATGAAATTATACAACATATTACCAATATAAAATCTTGACTTTCTAACTCTTACCAAAAGTTTTATAAATATATACACAAATTTATATTAAAAATGCTTCGATAAAGATCCACAGGGTTGTGGATATACAATGATCGGATTCTTTGTTAAGGTACTCCTTGATACAATTGGGTAGCTTTTGTTGATTCTCTAAAAGATGCGTAAGGAGGCTCGACAAAAGGGAGAGGAATTGGAAGCTTGGGGAGTGACTTATTTAGAGGGCCCACATCTTGGGGGTGACTTATTTAGAGGCCCCACCAAATAAGTAAACCAAGGAGAAATACCATCCTCCTGTTTTAAACTAAAATGACCTGTACACGAGATGGATAACTTCACATCAAGAGAGGGACCACACAGTGCTAGAGTACACTAACATCTAAGTCACTCGTTCAATTCCCCCGCTAGATCAGAATGATATATTGGACATGTTGAAGATGTAATCTTGCCAAGCTTAAAATAAATACTTCTATAAATACTCAAAATAACACCATAAGAAAATTATGCATATATAAATGATAATATCATATAATTATATAAATAAAAACAAAATGAAATATTATATATATAAACTAAACCAAATGATTATTAAAAATATTTCTAATAATATTATATAATTATAATAAATAATATTAAATAATATATTATATAAATATCAAGGATTATATCTAGATCAAATTTTTATTTCCCTTCATTAAAAATATTCTAAATTGATTTTTTTTTAAATTATTAAATTGAAAATTAAACTACAAAATTAAACTTTCCCACTTTGTTAACCATAAAACTTTTCTCTCAAAAATATTTTTTATATAGTGAGGAAAAAATGAAATTATTAACCATATAAATGAAAAATATTTCATGAGTTAAGTTACACCTAAATCTACTATTACAAGAAAATTATAAAAATCAATATTAAGTATGTTAAAAAATATAAATTTGATTTTTTAAAATAACATATATATACACATTTATATTTCTTGAAGGATAAAAAAAGTCGAAAGATTATCATTTTCCTATTTATCCCGTGAGATCATCCATCAATACTTCGAATACTATTCACATCCTCTTGTAACTCATTTATATTCAAGATAGTAGTTTCGTGTAACTCATTTATATTGGATAACGAACGCATAGATAATGAGCACTTTATTTTCATATTTATAACCATGGGAAAGTGGATTCCAAAGATCTTAGCAGTAATCCCTTGTCCATTTGAATGACTAAAGCTGTAAAGTAAAAAATAATCACAAACAAAATATAAGATATTTTTTTTATGTGAAAGCACAAATAAAGGTACAAAATTAAAAAAAAAAACCTACGGAAAAAGTAATCACAAACAGAATATAAGATTTTTATTTCAAAGCACAAAATTATTTCATTAGATTGTTGGAGATGCATTACCAATAGTAGTGGTAGGTTTTCTACAAACCAGAGTACATATAATTTTAGGGTCATGCGGTAGAGAGAATAAATAGCATAAATACACAAAGTCCTGATTGATATTTATTATTATTCTTTCACCATGCAAGGAATGAAATTATTCTATATGTAGTTGCCATTAATAAGAAAAACTTCAAGCTTCGTCCCGCACAAACTACTGCCAATAATGCGACCTTTTCTCTTTGATTTCCTCAGCCATGGACTAGCTATCATGTTGTATTGGGCATGTCAACGTAATTCTTTTCCAAGCATCATGGAGAATCGGTTTCCAAAATCGCAGATGGCACTAGCCACTCCAGTTGAAACAAAGCTTAGCCCTCATAGTTGGCTACTTATTTTCATCCATTCATTCATTAAATAAAGGTAATCGACTCTAATGTCTGTCATGAAAATTGAAAGAAACATTAGAAAATGAAATAATGTCACCCCATGCTCACGCACTTAATAAAAGAACTAATGTATTGGTACCATGCCAATTCTCCTTGGAATTTTTGATATTGAGGGTAAATCAACCATAAATTTATGGGACGCTTGTAACCCTATTTTTTTTAATGGAAAATTCCCTTGGAAAATCCCTCTAGGCACTTACCCACATTTTGGGAATGGTTCCTAGGATAATTTCTACTAGAAAAAACATATAAACCTAACCTCAAACCCCCATGTGAATTTGACCTCATGACCTTCTTAGCAAATATGGCTTTGGCATGGAAAACTTCTTAAACTAACCATAAAGATTAGGCCTTCTAGATTATTTCTTCTATTTTTCTATCAATAAATATATCTCCAATGCTTACATTAAGTTTTGTGTGTGTGTGTGTGTGTAATTTTGCGACAAAAATCTTAGACTTGTATGATTTTCCACTACAATCATACAAACTTTAATCTAAAAATTTCATCATTTATGTATTGAAAATGCTTTAACAATATAAAAATTAGATTTTGTAAAATTAGAAAAGATATTACTAATATAAAATTTTGGATTAATATAAATTGTTTGTATACATGAAATTATACAACATATTACCAATATCAAAACTTGACTTTCTAACTCTTACCAAAAGTTTTATAAATATATACACAAATTTATATTAAAAAAGCGTCGATAAAGATCCACAGGGCCGTGGATATACAATGATCATATGCTTTGTTAAGGTACTCCTTGACACAATTGGGTAGCTTTTGTTGATTCCCTAAAGGATGCGTAAGGAGGCTCGACAAAACGGAGAGGAATTGGAAGCTTGGGGAGTGACTTATTTAGAGGGCCCACATCTTGGGGGTGACTTATTTAGAGGGCCCACCAAATAAGTAAACCAAGGAGCAATACAATCCTCCTATTTTAAACTAAAATGACCTGTACACGAGATGGAGAAGTTCGCATCAAGAGAGGGACCACACAGTGCTAGAGTACACTAACATCTAAGCCACTGGTTCAATTCCCCTGCTAGATCAGAATGACATATTGGACATGTTGAAGATGTAATCTTGCCAAGCTTAAAAGAAATACTTCTATAAATACTCAAAATAACACCATAAGAAAATTATGTATATATAAATGATAATATCATATAATTATATAAATAAAAACAAAACGAAATATTATATATATATATATATATATAAACTAAACCAAATTATTATTAAAAAGATTTCTAATAATATTATATAATTATAATAAATAATATTGAATTATATATTATATAAATATCAAGGATTATATCTAGATCAAATATTTATTTCCCTTCATTAAAAAGATTCTAAATTGATTTTTTGAAAAATTATTAAATTGAAAATTAAACTTTCCCACTTTGTTAACCATAAAACTTTTCTCTCAAAAATCTTTTTTATATAATGAAGAAAAAATGAAAGTATGAGCCATATAAAAGAAAAAGATTTCATGAATTAAGTTACACCTAAATCTACTATTACAAGAAAATTATAATATTCAATATTGAATATGTTAAAAAATATAAATTTGATTTTTTAAAATAACATATAAATACATATTTATATTTCTTAAAGGATAGAAAAAGTAGAAAGAAAAAAAAGAAAGAAAGAGAAAATGCATTATCATTTTCCTATTTATCCCGTGAGACCATCCATCAATTCTTCGAGTACTACTCACATCCTCTTGTAACTCATTTATATTCAAGATAGTAGTTTCGTGTAACTCATTTATATTCGATAACGAACATATAGATAATGAGCACTTTATTTTCATATTTATAACCATGGGAAAGTGGATTCCAAAGATCTCAGCAATAATCCCTTGTGCATTTGAATGACTAAAGCTACAAAGTAAAAAATAATCATAATCAAAATATAAGATTTTTTTAATGTGAAAGCACAAATAAAGGTACAAAATTAAAAAAAAAAACCTACGGAAAAAAGTAATCACAAACAAGGTATAAGATTTTTATTTGAAAGCACAAAATTATATCATTAAATTGTTGGAGATGCATTACGAATAGTAGTGGTAGGTTTTCTACAAACAAGAGTACATATAATTTTAAGGTCATGCCGTAGAGAGAATAAATAACATAAATACACGAAATCCTGATTGATATTTATTATTATTCTTTCACCATGCAAGGAATGAAATTATTCTATATGTAGTTTCCATTAATAAGAAAAACTTCAAGCTTCGTCCCGCACAAACTACTGCCAATAATGCGATCTTTTCTCTTTGATTTCCTCAGCCATGGACTAGCTATGATGTTGTATTGGGCATGTCAACGTACTTTGCCAGGCATCATGGAGAATCGGTTTCCAAAATCGCAGATGGCACTGGCCACTCCCGTTGAACCAAAGCTCAGCCCTCTTAGTTGGCTACTTATTTTCATCCATTCATTCATTAAATAAAGGTAATCGACTCTAATGTCTGTCATGAAAATTGAAAGAAACATTAGAAAATGAACGATAGTTCATAACGAAGGATCAAAACAATTCCTGTATTGGCATTTTAGCTCACGGACAAATTTATCTATGAGATACTGTGCGATTTTCTTATACCATTTGTCTTCTGTAAAAGATATCTGCGGCGGGGTTCAGATGCAACAAAGTCGAGTGTAGAAGGGGGAGGAGGCCCATATTCGTGGGCATAATGTGACAGTCTGGGGAGTATTATGGAGTTGCTAAGCTAACTCAGAAAATACAACCAAACATCCATTCGTATTCTTCATAGCTTGCTCAATTTTGTTAGTTTGGAAGCAAAGCCAGGAGTTATGAATACAACATCGCAATGGCATCAGAATCAAATTCAGAAACCTAATCAATGTAACCAAAGGAACAAATGCCGCTATGTATCATATTTTGTACAGTGTTTCCATTTCAGTCATGTGACGCATGTCATTAAAGGCCCGATTGCATTGTTGCCGAACAATGCAATGACCAGCCATGTGACGGCTGTGACTATCTCCGAACTCTTATGATTTAATGAATTAAACTTTATTTTAATTTGACATGAAATTAGTTGAAATGATCATTTCAACTAAATAATATATTGATAAATAACAATCTAGAAAGTAAATAATATAATAAAGCAACAATTTTAATCTCAATAGTGTATTAAAAAATACCGTTTTTATGATCGTTCAAGTTACCGCCAATAATATCATCTATATATACTTTTATTTAAACTAATATTATTTTAAAAATGATGTTACAAACTATAAAAATATATTATTAAAATGGTCATTTGTCATTTCTTATTCGATAGGTATGGATGTTGAGTGACATGTTATTTAATGCATTGCAATGTATAGTTGTATAAGAATAATTATTTATAAAATTGTAACAAAATAAATATAATAAATTATTAGTAAAATGGAAATAAATATAAATATAAGATAAAAAAATATAAAAATAGGTAATATAGAAATAAATATAAATATAAGAAAAATCAAAATATATAAAACTTGTTAATAGAAATAAATATATTTTAGTTTTTGGTATTGGTTTTGTAAATATTGATAAATATTGATGAGTAATGAGAGTTTTCAAAAATATGTTAAAGAGAAAGAGATTAAGAGTTTAGGTAAATATTGTCTTTATTGGAAGTGAAAATAGAGGCTTCATGGGAGATTTTTTTCAAAGGAGGACTACCAATATTTAACTTTTTCAAAATGTAACAAAGTTAGTTGATAGACAAGTTCCCATGCTTGGATATGGGTCATGACATCAACAATATTGTCATCTTGGACTTGTACTATATCATAAAATTATTTTTGTTTAGTGTTTAATTTCATTTGCACCCTGAAAGCAAAATTGATAAAATCAAAAGATTGACATTTGCTAGATTTATACTAGTGAGCTAATGTTTTAGCACAATGATTTTTCTCTCATAATACTTTATATTCTTCCCAATGTCAATAGTATTATGGACACCAGCTTTTGATAGAGTAAACTAGCAATTAATAAAAATAAAAATAAAATTCATCACCATGGTCTCAGTACTGAGAATTATTTCATAATTCCAAGGAAATTCTCATAAATTTGTGCCTCTACCTTATTACTTTGCTTCATATACTTATCTACTTATCAAATATAAATAACTGCAAATTTATAACTTTGTCAACTAGTTTTGGATTAAAATCATCACTACCTACAACCATGCTCACACTGCAATTTATTAGCGAAGGTTTGAGTAGTGATGACTTATTTCATTTATGAAGAATGTTGTTGCTACATATTGAACTCAGTGGCATTGGTATTTTGTGCCAATTATTTTCATTTTTTTCTTGTCTCATAAACTTTTTTTTCATCCCGATTTTTCTCCTATTCCTCTCTACTCTTCAACATTATCTTCAAGTTCTCTTTTAGCTAGTTCCTATTTCTTTATTTTTTCTATTTCAATTTGAGCTCCTTGTTTTTCTTCTCTTCTCCTATCTTTATCCACTTCAAATATCTTTATGTTAGTTTCAACGTTTTCCTCACATTTATTCCTTGTTTCTTGTTTCTTCTTGGATTCAATCTCTTGCATTATTTTCTTCTTATCTTCTGCATAAAAATTGGCTTTCTTTTCAGATTCTACTCTTCATTAAAATTTCTACCTTCACTCTAGGATTGACCTCTTTGGTAGTTCTTCTTCCATAGCTATATTTACTTGCACCTCTTCTTTTCTTTTGGCCTCAACCATTTCTCTAGGTTTTTATAGTGCTTCCAACCTTATGTTTTCTTGCTCTTTCCTTTTTTGCTAAAGAACTTATCTTTCAACTTTAAAAAAAATTAGCTTCCTCTTTGTTTTTCCTCAGCAATAACCTATATATTAGTCAATAATTATTCATAATTTAATGTTTGTATGAATATTTTAAAGGTGATTTTCTTCATGCTTGTAATGGTAGAAGATTCATCGTAACTTTTCGATTTTCAACAATTCTCACGGGAGTGCAATATGGAAGATAATGAATATATGTATATATAGTCAACGTTTTAAAGAGAATATATCTTATTATGATACTTGAGAACTATAATTTTATGTTGTTAAAAGTAGGAAAAGAGAAGACACAATAGGTCATTACAACTTATTTGGTGATTATCTCAGGGGATAAAAAATATTGTAGGTTAAAGGGATTTTTTATTTATATATTTGATAATATGAAGAGATGGGAGTTTTAAATCATTGATAAATTCAAGAGTTGATGGTGGTGACAAGAGATGAAATGCCACTTCAACCACAATTGGTAGTAGAACCGTTCGAACGATGGGCACTGGATTTTTTTGGACCATTCAACCCACCACCGAACCATAAAATATGCATACTAGTTGCCATAGATTACGTAACAAAGTGGGTAGAAAAAGTGGCCTTATCAAGAGCCACGAAATAATCTGTAATTAAATTCCTTTTTGAGCTATTTGTGAGATATGGTTTACTACGAGAAGTGATAACCGATCAAGGGGCACAGTTTGTGGGTAATAAAATTATAGCCACCCTAAAGAATCACCATATCAACCATAGAGTCATGTCTCCTTACCACCTACAGGCAAACAGGCAGGTCGAAAGTACCAACAAAGTCCTTGAGGAAATTCTTACTAAAACAGTATCAGCACATCGCCGGGACTGGGCCACTAGACTACCAGGGGCCTTGCGGGCTTACCGCGCAATGTGGTGAAACACCATAGGATATTCTCTGTATCATCTGGTCTTTGGAAGAGAGCCTATTTTTCCTATTGAATTCGAGATAAATACCTTAAGGACAACATAGGAGGTAGGGTTGGACTTGATGGAGGCTTAGATTAAAAGACTCCAACAAATAAATGAGCTAGATGAAATACAACTACTGGGTCTGCAACGCACAGAAATCATACAACAACAACGAGCTAAGTAGCATGACAACCTCATCAAAAAGAAGACATTCCAAAAAGGAGATTGGGCACTTCGCTATGACTCCAGATTCAATATTTTCTAAGGAAGTTGCAAACAAGGTGGCTCAATCCATACGAAGTTCAAGAAGTACACAACAATGGTACCCTCACCTTGACCGCCATAGATGGGCCCGGTTCTACATTTCGAGTCAACGGGCACAGAGTGTGCCTCTATCACAAACCTCTTACAAATAAGACTTTCTGCCATCAGGTACGCAATGATCCTATTATCCAAGTTCTAGCATAAGGGGGTGATAACCCCACAACTTTAAATACATAAGAGCCTGTTGTTTCCTTTTGTAAATATTGTATATAATTTCCCTGCAATTTTTTTATTATTTTGTTGTACATTCTTCATATTCACAATGGTGTCATTTTCGTTCATCACCCCTTGTTTTTTTTTTTTTTTTTTGGTTCAAATATTATAATGACTACTTTTCAATCCCATTGAACAGTTGTTGTTCAATCGGATTGAACAGCCGTGTTTTTGCGATTTTTTTCTTTGTTGTTCAAATCTTTGAACGACTGCTGTTAAGTCCCATTGAACAGTTGTTGTTCAATCAGGTTGAAAAACTGTGTTTTTGTGTTTTTTCTTTGCAGTTCAAATCTTTGAATGGCTGATGTTCAATCCCATTGAACAACTACTGTTCAATCGGATTTAACAACCGTGTTTTTGTGTTTTTATTCATTGGTGTTCAAATATTTGAACAATTGTTGGTCAATCCAATTGAACACTTGCTATTCAATCAGACTGAACAACCGTGTTTTGCATTTTTACGGCTGCTGTTAAAATATTTGAACGACTGTTGGTAAAATCTTTGAACGACTATTGTTTAATCCAATTGAACAACTGTTGTTCAATCGGATTGAACAATCATTTTTTTTGTGTTTTACTTTGTTGTTTAATCATATAGAACAACTGATTTTTTCCCTCTTTAAGCATGATTCTTTTTTTTTTTTTTTTTTTCTGATGATCTCTCCTCACAAAAACCTTTCCTTGTCCCACACCGCAGTTGTAAAACACATTTTTGAGTGGGAATTGGCACCTGAAGAGGAGAAAAGTAGCCATATTACTAATATGATGATCTTTTGAAAATTTAATGGAAATCTCTACTCTGGAAGCTGACATGGTACATATATGCAATGGATGGCTATGACATCTCCTATTTAAACATGTTATTACATGATACATAGTCTTGTAATGGTATATCTTTCTACAGTCTCGAGTAGTATTTTCCTTTGACATAAATATTTAGGAATAAGGAGTATTAATTGTATTGACATTCTTTTTTTTACTTCACACACCATCCCTAACTCTTAAGGAGTTAATGAGCCTCCCTTCATATATAAATAATAAATATTATGCTTGCATGAAATTTTTAAAAAGAGAATAGGGGGTCTCATCACGAGCCAACCTACCATGATCATATGGGTTTAGCAGGTGACATACCCACAATGGCCAACACACAAGGGTAATGACCTTCTTAATTGCTTGAAGCACAGAAGGTCTCATCACAAGCCGACCTGATCACTCTGTTACAATCCCAGTGAATGGCACTGTGACTATCTAGCTACCACACCAGCACAATGGTCTCTTCATAAAAAAAACGAAATGCCTACTTTAAAAAAAAATAAGTACTATGTCTATATGCAAAGTGTTAAGAGAGAATAGGGGGACTCATCACGAGCCAGCCTACCATGATCATAAGGATTTAGCAGGTGACACGCCCACAATGGCCAACACACTAGCATAATGACCTTCTCAATTGGTTCAAGGACAGGAGGTCTCATCACAAGCCGGCCTGATCACTCTGTTAGAACTCTAGTGAGTGGTACCTTGACTATCTAGCCACCAAACCAGAACGGTGATCTCTCCATAAAATTGGAAAAATAAATACTTTTACATAAAGGATTCTGGCTCATTTTTCGGGTTAAAATAGAAACCCTCTCGATGCTATGAATGCTAGCTAGCAGCAGTGGCTCTGTTTGTGGTATGAGAGTATATTATAACGATAGCCAATTACTCTTACATATACCTTATCTCTTATTTACATCCATTTCCAAGATAAATCAACTACTCAAATTAGTGATAATACTATTTGAATGCATAAGTAGCTATAAATGAACTATTCTTTCATGTTTGAATTCTGGGATGACAACACCAATCATTATCTATCATAGTCATGCTTCCATCACACCATACCATTAAATAAGGACATCCTATCATAATAATTGTTGTATTGTTTTCTTCCCATCTTCGGTCACTTCCGCATGAGATACACTTATGATAAATTCCAATTCTAACCTTTAAAACCGCACGTGTTCATAATTGTTACAATCACTCCTCTTTTCTTGAGCTCCAAGGCCACGAACATCGTTATCGTGTACAGACTGTGATTACTGATCCCTGACATTTTCCCACATATGCATTCATGATTGATTAAATATCTCTTGTACTTAAGGACGTGGACGCCCTTATTTCGAGAGAGGGGGTGTAAATATCCATCAATATTAAGCATGTGAATTCCCTGCACAAATTTCGTTGGATATGCTGATAAGACCAAAAGATCATTGCAATTACGATATGAAGTTACCTACATTTATGACAGAAGGCTGCAATTTATTTTTCTCTTGTATGAAGTGTTTATTCTAACTGATAGGGTTGAAAGGAAACATAGACAGAAGGAGAAATTAGCTCAATAGAACGCATCAGCCATGGGAGGGAACTCTCTCCAGAATGAACCTACGACTTTCCAAATCTCAGACGCAACTCACACCATTTTCCAACACGCTGGTTGGCTACCATACTTACACAAAATGCAAGGGTTTGACACAGAGATAGCAATTAAATTCCTGCATAACCTACAGGAGGGACATGCCAGACTCAATGGAAGGATTATACCAGTCACATAGGATATCATTGCTGAAGTTTCTGGAATGCCAGAAAAGGGAGAAAAATTGACCGAAAAGCACCTTCTTCTACGAGAGGCAATCACAGTGTACCAGGATCCAGGAGAACCATTGGAACAGAAAGGAAAGGGGATTAAACCTACCTCTCTACAAAAATCGTGGCAGGAATTGGTAGCATTCATCTAAATATTCATCACATGCGATAGACGCCAAGACGTGTTAAAACTCTGTCAACTCAAATTGTTAGTTGTTCTTAAACAAAATATTTCAATTAATCTGCCTTCTTGCTTAAATTATGTACATGACACTGTTGTTTGAATGAGAAAGGCTAAAAACCCCCAAGCAGCCGTCAAACACCATGGTTTAATCAAGTTAATTATCATGCATGAATTAGGCAAACAATAGACATCCTAGGACAATTTTGTTAACCATGTCGTGCATTCACATGAGGAAAACCCTGTCGGGACCAAAATTGAGCTCCCTAAAATGAACATACCTAGAGGAACAAGAATGAAAAAGACCCATGCTTTGAAAACAAAACGAGGCAAGCAAAGATGGTCCAAAAGACTACAATTACAACAAGAAACCTTGGAAATGCTAGAGGAGGCAGGGCCATCCCATTCACCACCTTGAAGCCCTCAAAACATACCATTATAATACTACGAGAAAGATATGGATCGAGTTCTAGAGAAAATGAGGGCATCCTGTGAAGCTAGAAGCCCATCTGAATAGATGAGGAGCAAGAGGAACTATTAAACCAATCTACCACCGCCAGCAGCTCTGGCCGCAGTTAGATATTACCTCACCAAGATGAATCAAAAGGTTTGAGGGCCTTCTCTCCTCCCAAGAGTGATGGGGTGAATAGTGAAGAGCAGGTAAAAGGTGTAGCTGAATCTGAAAATCAGTCAGGAGACACCATCCCCTTAGAACAAAATGCAAGCATGGAAACAGTCCCTCTAATGCCTGAAGGGAATAATATCTCACCAAATTGGGAAATTAATGCAAAATTAAGCTCTGGAGTACAAGTAGAAAATATCATCACAGAAAACCTTGAAACTGGCACCACCATTCCTGAAAACAAGGTTGCTCCTCCTCCATCCCCTGCCAAAACCATGCCAGAAGAGAATTTTGCTGAAAAGAAGTTGAAGAAAATGAGAATAAATTTCAAAAGGTTAAGGAAAATGATAAAAAAATTTAGGAAACAACTTAAGGAAGTAATCAAGGCTTGAAAGCCTAAGAAAGAATTGGTTACCACAGAAACCCAAACAAATCTTGTCACCAATTTGATAGACACTGCTGAGGTTCAGGTACAGACTGACTTAGCAACTACTGCTGAGATTGAGGTACCAACAGACCTAGTGGACACTATTGAAGCCTTTGTGCAAACTAGGCTGGACTTTAGAGAAGAAAAGGGAACCCAAACGGTGGAAGCCCCTGCCTACGCTCTTCTGGTAGAAAAGGCTTCCAATCAAAAATTTCATAATGAATTAATTCGAACACAGCACGAGTCAACACAATGCAGAAAGGAAGTAGTTCCCACATAAGAGTATTAGGCACTATTAAAGAAATTCATAGACATTTCTGCAACAGAGCATGAGACATTTTCTCAACTCAGAGAAGAAAAAGTGAAGGTAAAGAAAGCACAGGATCAGGTGGGACAAGTGAAGAAGAAAGCCACTATGGTTTGCTCTCTGTACTCTGATGTGCTAACATGCAGGGCACTAGCCACCAACTATGCCCTATTTCTAGTAGAACGGTAGCTATTACTGAAGATCAAGGCCGTCAGGGCAGGGAAGCCCATGACTTTTAAAACCATAGAGGAATTTGTCCATTGCTGCAATGATCAAAATGAGCAGGTGCAATACCTCTTGTGTGAACTATACATGCACAAATTCTTCTTAGAGGAGGACAGGGACAGTAATCCCATCCCCTTTATAAAAGATATTCAGTTCCAGGATTTCCTCTCTTTTGGTACGTTTTCACCCTTCCTTTACCAAAAATTTTTATCCACCTTTACAAATTTTTCCTCATCTTAACAGTAAAGGAAAGGAAGATTAATGTAAAATCAGGACAAAACGAACTAACAGTAAAAGGGATGTTTTACAACGGGAAATTGACTTGTTATATCTTTATTTACGGGGAAATAATTAGTTGAATCAATGATGACCAGAAGACAGTTGACAGATAGAGACTAACGGAACCATGATGACTACCATGGACAGGCAGAAGAGGGAAAAGCACCTCCATGTCTGAAGAACTCAAACGACATCCACAAGCAGCAAAATATCGTATGGAAAATATCGTTACCACTGTTGTAATCGCCTTGAAAAGGCCAAAAATGAACAATATAGATAGATCAAAATAGAGACTTTATTCTATAATAGATGTATCAGGACAGGCTTGTCCAATTATATCAATGTATTAACTTTCAGCTTAATAAAGGTCTTGGCATTTTTATTGTCAATTTCTGAGTTTTCCGTAGTGACAAAATTCTGGTGGTTTAGGCCCAGCCCTGGGAATTTCTGTGCTAATCTCTATGCTATACGTTCAATTACAGAATTTACATTTCAGTCATCAAATACATTTTATGAGATATCATTTAATTGGTTGAATTGTGAACATAAGATACTACAACTTTCTCTTTCATTATAATAGTTCATTATTCATGTTTCCTTGTTTATAATGAATGCTTTCATAGTTTTTAGATTCTTTCATCATTTCCCAATGCTTTTATACTCGTTTCATTTGTTTTAGCGTGACTGTTGTTCAATTATGTAAATAGCTAAGAGTTGGATCTTTCCATCAGTAATGTAAGGCATCTAGTTGTTAATTGATTCAGAGAGATGTCATCTATTTAATTTAAAAAGAGAATTCCATTGCAAAATTAGATAAGAAATTACTATTCAATTTATTGAAGCTGTTGTTCAATTGTGTAAGACTGTTGTTCAATTCATTTGTATGTTGTTCAATCATAGGTTGCTCTTTTCTGCACTTACTTAGACATAATAGTTAAACATAATTTTACAAATCCATTTCCCTTTGAATTGATTGAGCTTCGAGAATTATATAGTCCTCTTTATGGTAATATAGAGTAGGGGTTCTTTGATATCACTTGCATATACTATGCTCACAGTCTTGAAATAATAAGACTTTCCCTGAGTTGAAAATTGAATGAGAAGCATCGATATTGGCTATAACAGTCACCTTTATGACCCAACAGAAGTGTCAGTGACTTTCGGGTGTGCTAAGGAGGGAGTGACGTCAAGTTATGTTAGGAAGTGTTAAGGCATGCTAGAGGCCAGGGAACACATGCAAATATGTGCTAGGTTCCATGGTGTGCCAATGCTTGCTAACCTGGAGTGTTTGGGAGTGGCTCAGAAAAATAAGGGAGCACTTGTCTCAAATGCATGGAAGTGAATGAATAAGAGTGTGTAACAATGAGTATCAATGAGTTCTAGGTGTGTTAAGGAGGGATTTTAAAGGTACGCTAGGTAGTTCCAAGGAATGCTAGAGTGCGAGGGTGACATGCTAGGATGTGCCAAGTGCTAGGTTGCGTCAATGCATGATAGGGAGTGCCATGGAAACACAAGGGAGAACTAGTTGAAAATGCATGAAAATGAACGAATAAGGATGTGTGATAGGGAGTGTCAATGAGTTTCAAGTGTGATAAGGAGGGAGTAGTAAGGTTATATGCTAGGAAATTCCAATGTATGCTAGAGTGCTAGGACATGTCATGGAGTGCTAGTGTGTGCTAGGGAGTGCCAAAGCATGGAAAGTAATGGAGGGGATGCTAACACATGACAGATAATGCCAAGGGATTCTAAGACGCGCTATGCGATATGGGATGTTAAGATGTAAACTCTGTTAATAATTTATTTTACTCCCACAGTTGGATGTGAGCCTTGTCTTGGTAACTTGTTAAGTTGGATGAGTTGAAATTGGACATGAGTAGCATACGATGAGTTATAGGTAGCTTTTAGGTGAAAAAGGCATATTTTCAATTTCCACAACACACGAGAATCTGGGTTTTGTCTTAGAATATTTAATGCAAACACACTCAAGTGCCAGAGCATATCTTCTTTAATGCACAATGAAATCTACACAAATCAAGGAATCAACTAGTGCACATGATAATTTTCCCATTTTCAAACCCTTCTTCATTATATTACAAACTACAATACAACAAGCTAGAGCTCATGTAACATGGATCGTGACCCTTTACAATCACACTGAAACAAGGAATAAAACTAGGGCTCAATCACCCTTTCCAACACTTTTGATGGGTCCCATGCATCATTATGACACTCATGGACCCAAGTATGCCTTCTAGAAGGCCCTAAGACATAAGATGACCTCTTGTGAGGCTTATTATTCCATGTATGAGCTGATAGCGTGGTCAGATTTTCACCAAAATTTAGGGTTACTTGCATATTATTTTATGTTTAGGGGCTAATGTAGGCCCATAAGCTAATTGTATCAACTCCTAATCAATGTATAAATAGGATTTATTTGGATTCATTTGTATCATCACTTGACTTGGGATCTCCCTATCTTTAGAGAACTTTGAATTTTTCCTTGGAGGACTATTTTGGATGATGGATGCATTTTGATGTATGGATTGGACTATTTTTATCTTAGAGCTTTTTTTTTTATCTTAACTATGCTTCATAGTAATAAATACAATTAAATCAAGTGACCAAATTTTCATTATGAATATCGACCATAGTTAGAAAATCAACATCTTGAATTCAATATGTATGGAGATATTATGGTGAGCATCAAAAGGGTCGATGTGTGTAATTGTATGTGCTATAGAGGTTTACATATCTTGCAAAAACTAGGGAAATTGTCATGAACACAAAGTTACAAAAGTTAGAAACTTTTTTTAATGAAATAAAAAGAAATATACATAGCCTATTGTAGGGGATTAAACTATGATACCTTAAGAACGTAATATATCAAGATAAATGAAGGGAAAATGAAATATTATTATTGGAAGTGCTTATAATATTGCTCAACTAAAAAATTTATATGTCTTGGTAATGAAGGAAAGGGCTTGGAAAAAAAATAAGAGTTGTAACTTTTGACTCGAAACAAAATAGATTTTATTCAATAAAACAATTAACTCTTGGAAGTGGTATTTACCTTAAACAATTTATATTCCTTTTGAATTATATTGGGATGTGACATGTTGCTATGCAGGTTAATAAGGAGGAATTCTCATAGCGAATATAAGAATTCCCTTCATACTTCTTTATTACCATATACATTTACCATCCCTCACATTCCCCTTCAAGTAATCGTTTCCTTTCATGGGTATTTCTATAGTTTCTACAAGTGTTTTAGATTTTTTATATGATTTTTAGGTTAGCGTATTCATCTTCTAATGTGCAAGAATCCTATGTGGAAATGACATCTATATCTTGTCCTTTTTCCATGCCTTTATCTCCTCTAAGAAACCAAACCTAGCTTACCCTAGCCTATTTTCGTCTAGCGTGGACTACTCTAACCTAACCTAGCATAGTTTACTCTAGGTTATCCTAACCTCCCATGGTGTAGACTAGACTACTCTATCCTAGCCTAGCCTAACCTATCCTAATCAAGCCTACTTTAACCTAGCCTAGCCTAGGCTACTCTAGCGTTTCCTACACTGCATAGCTTACTCTATCCTAGCCTAAAATACTCTAGGATACTTAACCTAGCCTAGCCTTCTAGATCCTAACCTAGCCTACTATTTCCTAGCCTTGGTGACTCTTTTCTAGCCAAACATGCTCTAGCCTAGCCTAGCCTAGCCTACACTAGCCTACACTAGCCTAGCATAACCTAGCCTACTATAGTCTACCCTAGCCTTCTCTAGTGTAGCCTAGTGTTCTCTAGCCTAGATTTCTCTCAACTTAGGTTAGCCTACTCATGGTTAGCCTAGCCTAGTCTACTTTAGGTTAGCCTACTTAGCCTAGTGCAGTCTACTATTGCCAAAGCTAGCTTACTCTTTGCTACGATAGCCTACCCTTGCTTAATTGAGCATACTCTAGTCTAAACTATCGTACCCCGTTCTATGCTAGTCTAGTTTAGCTTACTCTAGCTTAGCCTACTCTATACTAAACTACTCTATTCAAAACTACTCTAGTCTAGCCTACTCTTGCATAACTTAGCATAGCCTACTCATAACCTACTCCAGTTGACCCTATCATAGCTTGACCTATTCTACTCTAGCCTAGCCGAGCCTAACCTGGCCTAGCCATACCTACTCTATCCTAGCATAGTCTATCCTAAAACTGTCCACTCTAGCCTATTCTAGCCTCTAGCTCACCCTATCCTAACCTATCCTAGTCTACTCTATCCTAGTCTACTATATCCTAGTCTACTCTATCCTAGCTTAGCCTAACGTAGCCTAGACATACCTACTCTATCCTAGCCTACTCCATCCTAAAATATTCTAGTCTAGCCTAGGCTAGCGTTGCCTAACCTAGCCTAGCGTAACCTAGCCTAGCCTAGCCTAGCCTGGCCTAACCTAGCCTATCATAACCTAGTCAAGCCTAGCCTACAACCACCTAGTGTAACTTATCCTACACTTTCCTAGCCTAGCCTAACCTATCCTAGCCTAGCCTAACTTAACCTAACCACCCTAGGCTAGCCTAACCTAGACTAGCCTAGCCTAGCCTCCTATAGACTAGCCTAACATAGCCTTTTCTAGCCTAACCTAACTTGGCCTACCTTAGTCTCACCTAGCCTAACCTAGCCTAACCTAACCTAACCCATTCTAGCCTAACATAGCCTAACCGAACCTACCCTACCCTAGGCTACCCTAGTCTAACCTAGCCTTTTCTAGCCTAGCCTAGTCTACCCTAGCTTAACCTAACCTAGCCTAACCTAACCTTACCTAACCTAGCTTAACCTAGCCTTGCCTAACCTAGCCTAAACTAACCTAACCGAACCTAGCCTAACCTAACCTAACATTGGATAACCTAACCTAACCTAAGCTAACATAGGCTAGCCTAACCTAACCTAGGCTAGGCTAGCCTAGCCTAGCCTTGCCTAGGATAGCCTAACATAACCTTGCCTTGCCTAGCCTAACCTAGTTTACCCTAGCCTAGCCTAGCCTAACTTAACTGAACCAAAACAAAACTAACCTAACCTAGCCTAGCCTAACCTAGCCTAACCTATCCTAGCCTAACCAAGCCTAAGCTATCCTACCCTAGCAGAGCCTAACCTAACCTAGACTAACCTATCCTAGCCTAGCCTAACCTTTCCTAGCTTATCCTAGCCCAACTTATCAAAACCTAGCATGGCCCATCCTATCCAAACGTATCCGAGCCTAGCATATCCAAACCTATCCTAGTCTAACGTAGCCTATAGATCCTAGCCTAACCTAGCCTATCCTAACCTAACCAAGCCTAACCTAGCCTAACTTAGGGCAGCCTAACCTAACCTAACCTAACCTAACCTGGCATTTCCTAGCCTAGAATTCCCTAACCTAGCCTAGCATAGTGTAACCTAGACAAGCCTAGCCTAGCCTAGCCTAGACTAACCTTTCTTAGCGTAGCCTTACCTTGCCTAGCATAGACTAGCCTAGATTAATCTAGTATAACTTAACCTAGCGTAGCCTAACCTATCATTGCCTAACCTAGCCTAACCGAATCTAACCTAACCTTCCCTAGCCTAACCTAACCTAGCCTTACCTAGCCTAGCCTATCTTAACTCATCCTAGCCTTACCTAGCCTAGCCTAGCCTAACCTGTCCTAGGGTTAGCTAGACCAGCCTTACCTAGCCTACCCTAGACTCACCTAACATAACCTTTCCTAGCTTAACCATACCTATCGTAGCCTAACCTCGCCTAGCCTAGCCTAACCTAGCATAACCTATCCTAGCCTAACATATCCTTGCCTCCCCTAGCCTAACCTACCCAAAATTAACCTAGCCTTTCCTTCGGTAACCTCTCCTAGCCTTACATAGCCTAGGCTAGCCCAACCTAGGCTAACCTAGGCTAACCTAGCCTCGCCTAGCATAAGCTAACCTAGTGTAACCCAACCTATCCTAGCATAACCTAACCTAGCCTAACCTAGCCTAGCTTAAACTAGCCTAGCCTATCATAACGTTTGCTAGCCTAACCTTAGCTAGCCTAGCCTAAGCATGCCTAACCTAACCTAGTCTAACCTAAACTAACCTAACCTAGCCTAGCCTATCCCAACGTAGCCTAACCAATTCTAACCTAGCCTAGCCTAACCGAGTCTACCATAACGTAGCCTAACCTAGCCTAGCATAACTGAGCCTAACCTAACCTAGCCTAACCTATCCTATCATAGCCTAGCCTACCCTAGCCTACCCTATCCTATCCTAGCCTACTCTATCCTAGCCCAGCTTATCCAAACCTAGGCCATCCTAGCCTATCCAAACCTAGCCCAGCCTAGCCTAGCCCAGCCTAACCTACTCTAGACTAACCTAGCCTAACCTAGCGTAGCATAACCTAGCCTAACCTAACCTAACCTAGACTTGCCTAGCCTAACCTTCTGTAACCTAGCCTAGCATAGCATAACCTAGCCTAGCCTAGCTTAGCCTAGACTAACCTTTCTTATCCTAGACTTACCTTGCCTAGCCTAGACTAACCTAGCTTAACCTAGCATAACTTAACCTAGCCTAGCCTAATCTATCATTGCCTAACATAGCTTAACCAAACCTAACCTAACCTTCCCTAGCCTAACCTAACCTAGCATTACCTAGCCTAACCTAGCCTACCCTAGACTAACCTAACATAACCTTTCCTAGCCTATGCTAGACTAACCTAACATAACCTTTCCTAGCCTAACCTAACCTAGTATTACCTAGCCTAACATATCCTAGCCTTACCTATCCTAGCATAGCCTAAACTATCCTAGCCTTACCTAGCCTACCCTAGACTAACCTAACATAGCCTTTCCTAGCCTAACCATAACTATCCTAGCCTAACCTCACCTAGCCTAACCTATCCTAACCTAACTTAGCCTAACCTATCATAACCTATCCTAACCTAGCATAACCTATCCTAGCCTAACATGTCCTTGCCTAATATTTTCTTGCCTAGCCTAGCCTAAACTACCCAAACTTAACCTAGCGTTGCCTTGGGTAACCTCGCCTTGCCTTGTGAAACCTCGCCTTGCCTTGAGTAGCCTATCTTATCCCAACTTAGGATAATCTAGCCTAGCATAAGCTAACCTAGCCTAACCCAACCTATCCTTGCATAACCTAACCTAGCCTAACCTAGCCTAGCCTAAACTAGCCTAGCCTATCATAACATTTGTTAGCATAACCTTTCCTAGCTTAACCTTGGCTAGCCTAACCTAACCTTGCCTAACCTAACCTAGTCTAACCTAACATAACCTATCCTAGCCTAACCCAATGTATCCTAGCATAGCATAGCATAGTGTAGCCTAACCTAGCCTACACTACCCCAACCTAGCCTTGCCTAACCTGGTCTAGCCTAACCTAGCCTAACCTACCGTAGACTAACCTACCCCAGCCTCGACTATCCTAGCCTAGAATATCCTAGCCTATCCTATCCTAGCCTACCCTACCCTAGTCTAGACTAGCCTAACCTAACCTAACCGAACCTACACTACCCTACCCTAACCTAAACTACCCTAACCTAAACTGGCCTAGCCTATCGTAGCCTAGCCTAACCTAGCCTAACCCAAAATTATGCAGCCTAGCCTATACTACTAACCTAACCTAACCTAAACTAGCATAACTTAACCTATCCCCGGCCTAGCCTACCCCAATGTATCCTTGCATAGCATAGCATAGCCTAGCCTAGCCTAGCCTACACTACCCCAACCTAACCTAGCCTAACCTAGCATAACGTAGGCTAGCCTAACCTAGCCTAACCTAGCCCAACGTAGGCTAGCCTAACCTAGCCTAACCTACCGTAGACTAACCTACCCCAGCCTCGACTATCCTAGCCTAGAATATCCTAGGCTATCCTATCCTAGCCTAACATAGCCTTGTCTAGACTAGCCTAACCTAACCTAACCTACCCTACCCTACCCTACCCTAACCTAAACTACCCTAACCTAATCCGACCTAGCCTAGCCTAGCCTAACCTAACCTAACCTAACCTAGCCTAACCGAACCTTACGCAGCCTAGCATATCCTACTAACCTAGCCTAACCTAAACTAGCCTAACTTAACCTACCTCGACGTTGCGTAGCTTAACCTAACCTAGCCCTACCTTACCGAGACTAGCCTAGCCTTGCCTAGCCTGACCTAGTATAGCATAACCTGACCTAATCTAACCTAGCCTAGCCTACCCTATCCTAGGTTATCCTAACCTACATAAACTAACATAGCCTACATAGCCTAACCTATCCTAACCTTACCAAGCCTAAGGTTTCCTCCTTAGCCTAATTAGCCTACTTAGCCTAGCCTAACCTAGTCTAATTAGCCTACTTAGCTTACTTAACCTAGACTAACCTAGCCTAGCGTTGCCTACTCTTGCCTAGTTTAACCTAGCTAGCAATAACCTAATCTAGCATAGCTTGCTCTAGCCAATCCTAGCCTAGCCTAACTTATTCTAGCCTATCCTAGCCTAGCCCACTTTAGACTAGCCTAAGCTAGCTTATACTTGACTAACCTACGCTTGACTCGCCTAGCCTCACCTATCTAACCTAGCCTACAATATCCTAGTCTAACCTAACTTACTCTAGTCGATCCTAGCCTATCCTAGCCTAGACTCTCCTAACCTAACCTACATTTTCCTAGCCTAGCCTAGCCTTGCCTAGCCTAACCTAGCCTAGCCTAACCTAACGAAGCCTAGCATAGCCAAGCCTAGCCAATCCTAACCTAACATAACCTAACCTAATCTAACGTAACCTACCCTATCTTACCCTACCTTACCCTACCCTACCCTAGCCTAGCCTAGACAAACCTAATCTAGCCTAGCTTACCCTTGCCTAGCTTAACCTAGCTTAACCTAACCTAACCCAACCTACCCTACCCTACACTAGCCTATCCTAGCCTAGTGTAACCTAACCTAGCCTAGCTTAACCTAACCTAGCCTACTGTAACCTAACCAAACCTAGCCTAGCTTACCTTGACCTACTCTAACATAGCCTACTCTAGCCTAGCCTACCTGACCTAGTCTAACCGAGCCTACCCTACCCTATCCTAGCCTACCCTAGCCTACCCTATCCTAGCATATCCTATCCTAGCGTGGACTATCATAGCATATCCTAGCCTATTATAGCCTAGCCTAACCTAGCCTAACCTAGCCTAAATCCTAGCCTAGCGTAACCTAGCGTAACCTATCCTAAGCTAGCCTATACTAACCTAACCTAGCCTAACCTAACCTATCGTGGCCTAGCCTAACCTAACCTACAATAATATAGTCTAACCTTAACTTCAATAATATAGTATAACCTAGCATACTCTAGCCTAACCTAACCTAGTCTCACCTATCCTAGCCTACCCTAGCTTACCCTAACCTAGCCTTTCCTATCATGGCCTACCGTACCCTAGCCTAGCCTAACCTAGCCTAGCCTATCTTAACCTAACCTAACCTAGCCTAGCCTAGCTTAACATAACCTACCCTACCATACCCTAGCCTAACCTAGCCTAGCCTAGCCTAACCTATCCTACCCTAACATAACCTATCCTATCCTATCCTATCCTACCCTACCCTACCCTAGCCTAACCTAACCTAACCTATCCTAACGTAACCTAACCTAGCCTACCCTACCCTACCTTAGCCTAACCTAGCCTAGCCTAGCCTAACATAACCTATCCTAGCCTAACATAACCTAGCATATCCTATCCTATCCTATCCTCGCCTAGCCTAGCCTAGCCTAGCCTAGCCTAGCCTAACCTAACCTAGACTTGCCTAGCCTAGCTTAGCATAACCTAGGCTAGCTTATCCTACTAACCTAACCTAACCTAATCTAACCTAGCTTAATCTAACCTAGCCTAGACTAGCCTAACCTAACCTAACCTAGCATAGCCTAGCCTAGCCTAACCTAGCCTAACCTATCCTAGCCTAACCTAACCTACTTAACATAACCTAGCTTAGCATAGCCTACGCTAGCCTATCGTAGCCTAACCTAACCTACTTAACATAAGCTAGGCTAGCCTATCCTAGCATAACCTAACCTAACCTTCCCTAGCCTAAGATAAGATAACCTACCCTAACTGAACCCAACCTACCCTAACCTAGCTTAGTTAGACTACTCCTAAAATATATATTCAAAAGGAATCTTAACTTTTATAGTACAATTTAATTTTATCATATATATTATCACTTTATATTATATAAATTTAAACAATTTTTCTTTATACATTGAAGTTATTTTAATTAAAAAAATATACCATTGATAAAGTATAATAAAATTAAATAATATATTAAATATTTCAATTTGAAAATCATTTTAAAATATAAATTAAACTAAATCATATTGATAAAGAAATAATTCGAAAACAAAATAAATTAAAAACCATTAATAAAAACTAAAATATAAATTTTTTTATCTGAAATAAATTAAATGTGTTGCACACGTAAAAGCAGGAACTTCAATAGGTATTCATCTAACCGCAAACCTGAGTTTACCGTGCAATACAGTGCTCAAGTGAAAATATTAAATCAGGTAATATGACAGGCAGCATAATACACAGGAATAATATACTCGTGATCCCATCCCCCAAAACCGTACTGGTGTTGAAATCCTTACAACCGAAGGATTCTTTCTCCATTGATGCGTTAGCTTTCACAGACCAACCGTCCGGTACATAATTTGTAATGGGGTTTTAAGTTTCGATTACTTCTCTTCATAATGTGCTTATAGGTTCTATCCCTCAACCCTGTAGATTTTTCTCTTAGTTCTCAGCATGAACTCTCTTCCTAGCAACTCCATCGACAGGTAAATTTCCCGTCAAGGTAAGTAACCTTTTTTGCAACGGTTACTCATTCCTTTGCCGTTGTTAGGTTCTGGAAACTCTGTCAGGTTTGGTCGAGGGTATCACGGCTGTTAGGAGCCAGGGTAATACACCGTTAATTAGCCAGGGTAAATTGTACCATACTCCCGACAACTTCTTAAGCGATCCTTATTTTCGGGTTTACAGGGTTTCATCATGGAGGACCTCCAATCAGCTTTCAAGTATCTGTCACCTAAATTAAAGTGGTGGACACATAAAAGTCGTTTAAAATATTCAGGAGGCGGCAGAGCTTTACATTCAATAAAAATTGCTGACGCACTAGATAATAGGACCATACCTGGAACTGGAATTGGAATTGGGATTTCATTTCATTTCTTCAGCTAACATTAGAAGCGCCCTCAAATGACCTGTATCATTCATTTATTTTTCAGCAATTTTAGCGACCTTTTCGCTACCCAGTAATTTACAATTAAAAAAAAAACAAGCCAACGGAATACAGAGCGATGAGATTAAATGGAATTCCATGCGATTAGCATGCGATTACCATGCTGAAGAAAGATGATCATTGATCTGCATGAGCCCGAAAACTGTTTGGGGTTCAGAAATCCTCATACAATTGAAAGAGAATCATAAGATCTACAGGATGCCCTTCGCTTTAAAGATTTAACTGTGGGCTATGGGACTGATATCAATATCTTCCATGAATTCAAACAAAAGTATAAGATAAAGAAAATTCATTACAAATTTCAGTCATCTCACGTCTATCTTGCTGATAATAGAGATATAATAGATGAATATACATCACCCCCAAATTACTGCCACGGGACGGTAATCTTGAATTCCGGTTCATTCTCTTCCGGTCAAACTGAAAATTTGTATTCTTTTTACCATGGAAATTTTCAATAATGGAGATTTGTATTCTTTTTACCATGGAAATTCTTATCTTTTAAATAAGTTTTTTTACAATACTATAGGCTAATAACTTATCAATTCCACAAACCTAAATGTCCACAACCTTTTTTTTTTTTGTAAATTCGGTGGGACCTTGCCATAAATAGAAAATATATATTTTATTTATAATATTTTTTAATGAAGTTGAAAAGAAAAAAGAGAAAAATTACCTTTAAGATAAATCTTAACATTCTTTTTTCACTATTGATAAAAATATTTTGTAAATATTTTGCAAATATTAAATCTCTGTCATCCATACATTAGTTATTAATTAATTTAATTAAGTTTCTCAAATTTTTATTCAAAATGAACTGTAACACACAACTCCTTACAAACTACATTTTTATCCTATCTCTTTATGCAAATTAACCATTGTAAAAAAACACATAAATAATTGCTATCGCTGGAAGGAAATTATCAAAACGTTATGTTAGCACCCATCATAGTTTTCAAGTCAAAATACATTGTAATAATTTATATTAAAAATACAGTAGTTATTTTTGTTTAATAGTAATGACACACCATGCATTATTCGACATGCCATATTGTTGATATCCAATGTAGCTAACTCATTTCACAAGCCAAGCTAAATGTATGGCCAGGTATGCCTCGATATGATCCACTATGGTAAACGTATTGTACTCGGCTTGGAGATGTTTCTAGAATACCTACCTGCAGTTTTCAGTGACCACCAACCCTATAGGCTACACATAGGGACATTTGGCCCTTTTGAGTTGTCGATCTACCTAGGCCCAATCTGACGATTCTATTTGGCCATGATAGGGTTAGTGTAACCAACCAGGACCAATACCCCGGCTCATTCTTGGAGTTTTCTTCCCTTTTTTTCCCAGATGAAACTCTACAGCTATGGAGACCTTACTATGCACAGATATGGTCATCGAATACCCTTATCTCTAGTTAGTTTTCTCTCTAATGGTATTTGACTCTGAACCTAAATAATATTTCATCCTTGGTTACTCGTTTGGAAGCTCACTGCCAATTCATATCTTTTGGTCTCGACGGGATTTCGAGGCACTGAGAGAGATAGGCACTGTGGCGTACGGTGCATTTGGACACACAACACTCCCTCTGGTAAGTCTATTTGCTTTGCATAGAAATTTTCTTAGCTCGTAGGCATTCAAAGGTGAAATTGTATACCGTTCTTAAGTTTTTGTCTTTTGTTTGTGTTTTGGTAGGTTATGGGACCACCCACTCGTAACGCCACTAGCCCTCCTCATCTTGGCCACAACTGTTCTAGATTTTTGGTTTAATTCCTTATACCTCGCTACTTGTAATGTATCTAAGGGTTAGGTTAAGAGGCATTCATGAACCGAGTTTGTTCCTTCAAACATTTCCATAATGGATGTATTTGTTACAATGGAGTGTATATAAATAATATTTCAATATTGTTTATTTGAAATCAGTTTCGGCCAAGGGTATTTTTAGCTCTTCTGGTGACATACATTAGGCTGCCTTTTTTAATATGGTTTTTCTTTACCCTTGGAACTTCCAAGTCTTCACGATGTAATGCTATGATTTAAATGTGTAAAAATTTTAGGGTGATAATCCATTGTTTTTGGTTTCATAACGAATTACAGTCCCTTGTCATTACCATTTTAGGTTGGCATTGTTGTCAGGGTTCCTGTCATCCTGCCAACAAGAGTTATTTGTTAATTATCTATGACATTAATATATGAAACTAGTATAATACCTTGAATTAATGCATGTACCTGTTGGGTTATTACTGTTGTAACTGTAATATTATTCATGAAATTTTGTAAATTGTTATACTCGATTTCTTACGCCATGAAGGTTTTGCTACACACTGGTTTAGTTTAGTTTACTCATAGATTAATGTTATTTCTGATAAATTTTATGGAATGTATATCATTTATTCATGGCTATTTTCTAAAGAAACATTCGATAGAGAGAACCCTGTACCCCCGGGCTTCCATCTGCCCATGTGGTGTACATAAATTTTCTAAGGTTTGGTATCATACTGTTCTAGAATCCTCTTTGAACTTAACTAATGTCTGTATATAGTTTGATTCATCACGAACTATATTCTTAGATTAAAGGTTTTATTTTTGTTATACCATCGCTCCTTGGTGGCCAATTAATGAGTTTTGTCTGCAGGTTTGGATTACCATATTATTTATCGGTTTTACCACAATACATACTTTAAAACTGTGAAGAGGGCACGAAACCATTACCATTCACAATAGAACTTACATATTAATGTTACAGAAAATTTTAAGTAATAGGAACACACATATAACTTATAACATTATATTTCAGTTTTCTCATACTTATTTGGTTATTCTCTTAAGTAGAGAACACGACTTGAAAGATAAATTAAAGACTCTTATTTGGATTTCCTACAAACCGGATGGGATCCTTAAACCAAAAACTGTAGAATCTAATTTGGATTCTGCACCACAGAGATCCCTTTACTATTGGAGATACATTTTCAACCATCAACACATACATAGCACTCCTCCAAAAAAATCGAGCTACTATTCTCATAAGCCATTGTTATCAATAAGATAACAAAAACACATATTTTCACACATCAATTAGAAACATAATATTAAAAAACAAATTATATACATTCATTAAAACGATAGACATACCAAATCTCATAGAAATAAAAAAATAGCATAGAACAACACGGTTCATGATTCAAATATGCATAAGTAATATATCTATTTTTATATCTTAGACTAGTTGGAAACTAAGGGAGGGAATTCCACTTTACACCCAACTATAAGCCAACTACAATGAAGCTTTCTTATACTGGACCACCGTTGATTTAGATCCAATGTCTAAGGAAATTATTTCTTAGGGAATTCACACCAAAAGTATGGCTTTTCATCCACGTTATGTAGCCCACTTCCCAAGTCGTTTATCAACTTACCTTTAAAAGCAAGCACCAAGGTGGTTTACTTGTTGCACCTATAACAAGCGCTAGGTTGGTTTATCAATTTCTCTTAGTAGTGAGCACCACAATGACTCAGTCTTATCTTTAAGTTCATTCACAAGGATTCACCAAAATTTTAGATGGGGTATTGTTTCGTTTCAAGAGTTGGAATCCACTGTCAAGATGGTTTTCCTATTTTCTTTTCATATTTTCCAGGTGGTTTATTAGCTATACAACAAGCACCATAATGATTCAATCATCTACTAAGCCCCCCACTCACCACACAAGATTAAAAAACATAATACGATGACCTCACGCAATTCACGGGGAATGCACCCAAAATTCATAAGGGATTAACTCATACATAGGGCTCCATAACTAGCTGATATATTACTTTGTATTCTCCTACCAATTCCCAACAACTTCCACATGCTCAACAATCAGCCGGGCACACTCAAATAAGAGGGAAACATATTCCAAGGGAAAGGACCATATCCCAATGGCATGTTGCTAATGGGAAGGTCACAATTCTTCCATTGCAGTGTGTGTGTACAGCCAGAGAGAGAGAGAGAGAGAGAGAGAGAGAGAGAGATAGAGAGAGAGAGTGAATGAATTGGATCTAGCTTGGATGGTTAAGAGGTGAAATTGTTATCCTCCCCACACAAGTTCAAATCCCACTTTATGACATGTTTTCTATTTGTGAACCAATTAAAGCTCGCAATGTACCAATAATATCATTCTCATATAAGTGTTTGAGGGTGGGATGAGATGTTTCTTTTGCGTGTGTGTACACCTACATAAACCTATGGTCAAATCCTACCTTATGAAATTTTTTCCCTTCATTGATTGATTGAATCTATCAATGTACCCGTTAACTCATCTAATTCTCTCTTAAGTTATCATTCTCCCTTAATTTCTTAAGGGTGAGAATCTACCAATTATCTCATTCTCACTTAAGTTATTAAGGCTGGGATGAGTTTCTTTTTTTTGTGTGTGCACATGAAAACACTTGTGTTCATATCCCACTTTATGGCATGTTTTCCCTTCATGGGCCATTTAGAGCTAACAATGTACTAGTTATCCTATTCTTGCATAATTGTATGAGGGTGGGATTAGATGTTGTTGTGTGTGTGCTTTAACAACCCCAAAGTTTACATTAATCAATTGAACCATCAACTCAAGTCATGTTGCTAATAAGGAGGCCATAAGCAAAGGGTTCAAATTTGGTAAACATATTTAATGTTACTAGTCATTATTGTAACTAGGTAATTCATTACCCTCCATCCAAATATTCTAGGGAAGACGGATGGATCCCATGAGTTTTCACTTGGAAAAACATGTATATATTCTAAGAAAATAATGTCTTCCCATGCTCACGAACTTAATAAAAGAACTAATGTATTGGAACCATGCCGATTCTCCTTGGCATTTTTTATATTGAGGGTAAATCAACCATAAATTTATGGGAGGCTTGTAACCCTATATTACACTATGATATTTAATTCTTATTCCTTTCTATACTTAGCACAATATCATCTATCAATCTAGTGAAACCTTTGGGCACTATTTTTTTTTAATGGAAAATTCCCTTGGAAAATCCCTCTAGGCACTTACCCACATTTTGGGAATGGTTCCTAGGATAATTTCTACTAGAAAAAAACATATAAACCTAACCTCAAACCCCCATGTGAATTTGAACTGATGACCTTCTTAGCAAATATGGCTTTGGCATTGAAAAAATCTTAAACTAACCATAAATATTAGGCCTTCGAGATCATTTATTCTATGTTTCTATCAATAAATATATCTCCAATGCTTACATTAATAATTTCAAGCTTTTGTGTGTGTGTGTGTGTGTAATTTTGCAACAACAATCTTAGACTTGTATGATTTTCCACTACAATTATACAAACTTTAATCTAAAAATTTCATCAGTCATGTATTGAAAATGCTTTAACAATATAAAAATTAGATTTTGTAAAATTAGAAAAGATATTACTAATATAAAATTTTGGATTAATATAAATTGTTTATATACATGAAATTATACAACATATTACCAATATAAAATCTTGACTTTCTAACTCTTACCAAAATTTTTATAAATATATACACAAATTTATATTAAAAATGCTTCAATAAAGATCCACAGGGTTGTGGATATACAATGATCAAATGCTTTTTTAAGGTACTCCTTGATACAATTGGGTAGCTTTTGTTGATTCCCTAAAAGATGCGTAAGGAGGCTCGACAAAAGGGAGAGGAATTGGAAGCTTGGGGAGTGACTTATTTAGAGGGCCCACATCTTGGGGGTGACTTATTTAGAGGGCCCACCAAATAAGTAAACCAAGGAGCAATACCATCCTCCTGTTTTAAACTAAAATGACCTGTACACGAGATGGAGAACTTCACATCAAGAGAGGGACCACACAGTGCTAGAGTACACTAACATCTAAGTCACTCATTCAATTCCCCGGCTAGATCAGAATGATATATTGGACATGTTGAAGATGTAATCTTGCCAAGATTAAAAGAAATACTTCTATAAATACTCAAAATAACACCATAAGAAAATTATGCATATATAAATGATAATATCATATAATTATATAAATAAAAACAAAACGAAATATTATATATATAAACTAAACCAAATGATTATTAAAAATATTTCTAATAATATTATATAATTATAATAAATAATATTAAATAATATATTATATAAATATCAAGGATTATATCCAGATCAAATATTTATTTCCCTTTATTAAAAAGATTCTAAATTGATTTTTAAAAAAATTATTAAATTGAAAATTAAACTACCAAATTAAACTTTCCCACTTTGTTAACCATAAAACTTTTCTCTCAAAAATCTTTTTTATATAATGAGGAAAAAATGAAAGTATTAGCCATATAAATGAAAAATATTTCATGAGTTAAGTTACACCTAAATCTACTATTACAAGAAAATTATGAAAATCAATATTGAGTATGTTAAAAAATATAAATTTGATTTTTTAAAATAACATATATATACATATTTATATTTCTTAAAGGATAAAAACAGTCAAGATTATCATTTTCCTATTTATCCCGTGAGATCATCCATCTTCGAATACTAACGCATAGATAATGAGCACTTTATTTTCATATTTATAACCATGGGAAAGTGATTCCAAAGATCTCAGCAGTAATCCCTTGTGCATTTGAATGACTAAAGCTACAAAGTAAAAAATAATCACAAACAAAATATAAGAAATTTTTTTATGTGAAAGCACAAATAAAACTACAAAATTAAGAAAAAACTACGGAAAAAAAGTAATCACAAAAAAAATATAAGATTTTTATTTGAAAGCACAAAATTATATCATTAGATTGTTGGAGATGCATTACCAATCATAGTGGTAGGTTTTCTACAAACCAGAGTACATATAATTTTAGGGTCATGCCGTAGAGAGAATAAATAACATAAACACACGAAATCCTGAATGATATTTATTATTATTCTTTCACCATGCAAGGAATGAAATTATTCTATATGTAGTTGCCATTAATAAGAAAAACTTCAAGCTTCGTCCCGCACAAACTACTGCCAATAATGCGACCTTTTATCTTTGATTTCCTCATCCATGGACTAGCTATCATGTTGTATTTCCTCATCCATGGACTAGCTATCATGTTGTATTGGGCATGTCAACGTAATTCTTTGCCAGGCATCATGGAGAATCGGTTTCCAAAATCGCAGATGGCACTGGCCACTCCCATTGAACCAAAGCTCAGCCCTCATAGTTGACTACTTATTTTCATCCATTCATTCATTAAATAAAGGTAATCGACTCTAATGTCTGTCATGAAAATTGAAAGAAACATTAGAAAATGAAATAATGTCACCCCATGCTCACTAATGTATTGGTACCATGCCAATTCCCATTGGCATCCGTCCCTTGTCTTGCAGAGGCACTACCGCCCTCATCGAAGGTCTAGTATGAACAGAAAACCGATATTCAATACTCTGATCGCTTGCTTTCTATCAAAATCATAATGATGCCGCTATCTAGTCGGAGACCTTCGCCACGAAATTCTCGTCCAGAAGAATGTTCCGAGGCTTGACATCCAGATGAATAATGTAACCCAGGCCCAATACGATATTGATTTCTTTTTACGAGTATTTCCTCGCCATCACTTCGGTCATACTGTTCATAGCTCCACTTGAAAGTTTTGTCCGGGTTTCGACTTCTGCTAAGAAAATAAAAATCACTGCAGCTGCGAACAAACCGACTGCCACTTTGTAAGAAGTACTGCCATGCTTTGAGGTCTTCGGATTCTTGATCATGTCAGTACTTTGCCCTTTGATGAAAATAAAATTGCTCTCGTTTGAAAGTCTCTCACCGTCTCAGACTGAAAAGACACAGAGAACATAGAGAACATAGATAGTTGAGGACGAAATGGTGAAAAATGATAGGACTCGAGATATACATATATATCTCTGGCGCTTCTGGAACCGTCCAGTGATATACATATTTGAGGCTCCTACCTCCTATCCAACCATCCCCCGAATCATGGGCTTTTCTCCTGCAACGGTTACTTCAATGTCTATGGCTTGAGGGCATGGTTGATAGAAACAGATCATCCCTGTTGTCCATGTTTTTTTTACTCCAACGGTTACTTCAATTGACAGCCATGGTTGATAGAAAGCCATAAAGGGCTGAGTTGATATAAAGCCATAAAGGTTACTTCAACGGCTATGGCTTGAGGGCTGAGTTGTCTTCCTCCAAAGCCATAAAGCATGAGATATAGGATATTAAAATGCTGTATAGGGTTACTTATGGTTTATAGGATATTAAAATGCTGTATAGGGTTACTCTTAGATTTAAACTAATTTAAATGTAATTATGAGCATATACTGCCCTAGGACATTTAATATTGTATAACTTACGATTTATTGTTTGCCGTAAAATTCCATTTGTGCTAAATGAATATTTGAATTCCAACGCGACGGCAAATTTGAAATTCAAATGCGCACACGACAATCCAATAAAATTGAAATTCAAATGGGAGCCCACCACTGAGTCAGTGTGAGAAAGCGCGAGAATACTGCATAAACTCAAACATAGATGCAACGTACATTTATTTCATTAACTACGACATTTCGCCTGCTCGGAAATATGGATGGAGTGATCGCAAAACAAACCACACACGTCACATCTTAGATGCGGCTTCCGGAAGCATAGCATGGTTATGTATGGTGAATGGCTGCTACCGGGCACATTAAATCTCAATCAGGATTTCGTGTGTTTATTTTATCTATTCTGTCAACTCCACAACCCTAAAATTGTATGTACTCATGTTTATGGAAGACCCAACACTACTATTGCTAATGCATCTCCAACGATCTAATGATATAATTTTGTGCTTTCAAATATTTTGTTTGTGATTACTTTTTTCAGTGGTTTTTTTTTTTCACCTTTATTCATTCAAATACATGAGAGATTACTGCAGAGCTCAGCTTTGGAATCCACTTTAGCGTGGTTATAAATGTATTTTTTTTTCATTGGTTTAAGAAATATGTATCTCTATGTAAGTGTTATTTTAAAAATCAAATCAATCTTTTTTGTCATATTTAAAATTGATTTTTATAATTTATTTATTTTTAATAGTATTTTGAGAAATATTTATTAACTTACAAATTTGTGATATCTTTTTCTTCACTTATATGATGAATAATATTATTTTTCCTCACTTATATGAAAAAGATTTTTGAAAAAAGAACTTTATAAGTTTAATTTTTATGATTTAAGTTTTCATGAAAGTATAAAACTCTAATTTAAATTTTTCTAGCAAATAAAAATATTTCAATAAATATTTGAAATATTATAATCATTAATATGTATAATATATTATATTTAATTTCATTTTATATATATATATATAAGAAATATTTTTAATCGTTATTTAGTTTAGTTTTAATTTCATATATATTGTATTCTATTTTCATTTCATTTATATAATTATGTAATATTGTCAAGTATATATGTATAATTTTGTTTTAGTATTATATGTGTGTGTGTGTTTTTTAGGTAAGAGTTAAAATTCAAGATTTCATAATAGAAGAATTAGTTAATGCATACTGGAACTTTATATTAATTCAATTTTTTTTATTAGTAATATTTTTTTATTTTTTTTTACAAATTTTAAATTTTTATAATGGTAAAGTAATTTTAATACATGAATGATGAAAATTTTGGATAAAAATTGTACAATTGTAGTGGATAATCATACCAGTCTATATATATATAAAAAAAGCCTTCAAATTATTACTATAAATGTTGGAGATATATTTATCCACAAAACATAGAAAAAATTATAAAATCAATCAATTATGATGATTATCTATTAATTTATTAATAAAAATAACTATAACTATGGATAATTAATAAATTAATCCATAATCATTTTAGCAGATTGATTTTATATTTACATAGTATTAACTAATGTTATTGTAAGGAAATCAAATATTATATAATGAAAAAAGTGTGGACAAAGATCAAACTTTATCCATAATTGATCAATAATCATAAGAGTTCATTATCCATTATCCCATCAATGATAATAATAGTTGATTATCCATAATCCCAACAATAACCATAGAGTTGATTATCCTTAATCTCATTAAGTATATTTTAATTAATAAGTTGACTAATAATTGTAGACATAAAAATGGATACTGTGGAGATGTCAAATAACCCTCCTCAAAAACTCACACCACATAAATCTTCAAAATATCAAACTAATTAATAATTTTATATTTCTGTATTGCATTTAACATGTATCTCAAACACTTTTGTTTAAAAGTTTAATATGTAAATGCATATGTAGTTGCATTATGAGTTTAGTTTAGCACCAGTAAAATATTATTTTTATAGATGAATGTACTTAACATGTATATTAAGCAATATAGATTAAAAGTTTAATATGTAAATGCATGATGAGTTTAGTTTAACACTAGTAAAGACTTATTTTTATAAATGAATGTAATTACCTAAATTAAATGAACCTAATTATATAAATTAAATTTATTGCAAACTTTGATAGACATTAATGCATAATAAATATCAAAATATTTATTTCACATTGTTAAAATTTAAAAAACATATAAAATTGAATTAAATTATAATTTTATTTTAAATTATTATTATTAAAAAAAATTAGTATATAAATAAATAAAAGGTATGTAATAGGATTCTTAATAATGGAGATTTGTATTCTTTTTACCATGGAAATTCTTATATTTTAAATAAGTTTTTTTTAAATACTATAGGCTAATAACTTATCAATTCCACATACCTAAATGTCCACAACTTTACTTAAATAGAAAATATATATTTTATTTATAATATTTTTTAATCAAGTTGAAAAGAAAAAAGAGAAAAATTGCCTTTAAGATAAATCTCAACATTCTTTTTTCACTATTGATAAAAATATTTTGTAAATATTTTGCAAATATTAAATCTCTGTCATCCATATATTAATTATTAATTAATTAAATTAAGTTTCTCAATTTTTTTTTCAAAATGAACTGTAACACACAACTCCTTACAAACTACATTTTTATCCTATCTCTTTATGCAAATTAACCATTGTAAAAAAACACATAAATAATTGCTATAGCTGGAAGGAAATTATCAAAACGTTATGTTAGCACCCATCATAGTTTTCATGTCAAAATACATTGTAATAATTTATATTAAAATTACAGTAGTTCTTTTTGTTTAATAGTAATGACACACCATGCATTATTCGACATGCCATATTGTTGATATCCAATGTAGCTAACTCATTTCATAAGCCAAGATAAATGTATGGCCAGGTATGCCTCGATATGATCCAATATGGTAAATGTATTGTACTCGGCTTGGAGATGTTTCTAGAATACCTACCTACAGTTTTCGGTGACCACCAACCCTATAGGATACATGTAGGGACATTTGGCACTTTTGAGTTGTTGATCTACCTAGGCTTGATCTGACGATTGTATTTGGCCATGATAGGGTTAGTGTAACCAACCCGGACCAATACCCCAGCTCATTCTTCGAGTTTTCTTCCACTTTTTTCTCGGATGAAGCTCTACAGCTATGGAGACCTTACTATGCACAGATATGGTCATCGACTACCCTTATCTCTAGTTAGTTTTCTCTCTACTGGTATTTGACACTGAACCTAAATAATTTTTCATCCTTGGTTACTCGTTTGGAAGCTCACTGCCGATTCATATCTTTTGGTCTCGACGGGATTTCGAGGCACTGAGAAAGATAGGCACTATGGTGTACGGTGCATTTGGACACACAACACTCCCTCTGGTAGGTCTATTCAGCGTTCAAAGGTGAAATTTTATACCGTTCTTAAGTTTTTGTCTTTTGTTTGTGTTTTGGTAGGTTATGGGACCACCCACTCGTAACGCAACTAGCCCTCCTCATCTTGGCCACGACTGTTCTAGATTTTTGGTTTAATTCCTTTTACCTCGCTACTTGTAATGTATCTAAGAGTTAGGTTAAGAGGCATTCATGAACCGGGTTTGTTCCTTCAAACATTTTCATAATGAATGTATTTGTTACAATGGAGTGTGTGTAAATAATATTTCAATATTGTTTATTTGAAATCAGTTTCGGCAAAGGGTATTTTTAGCTCTTCTGGTGACATACATTAGGCTGCCTTTTTTAATATGGTTTTTCTTTACCCTTGGAGCTTCCAAGTCTTCACGATGTAATGCTATGATTTAAATGTGTAAAATTTTTGGGGTGATAATCCATTTTTTTTGGTTTCATATCGAATTACAGTCCCTTGTCATTACCATTTTAGGTTGGCACTGTTGTCAGGGTTCCTGTCATCCTATCAACAAGAGTTATTTGTTAATTTATTGTTACATTAATATATGAAACTAGTATAATACCTTGAATTAATGCATGTACCTATTGGGTTATTACTGTTGTAACTGTAATATTATTCATGAAATTTTGTAAATTGTTATACTCGATTTCTTACGCCATGAAGGTTTTGCTACACACTAGTTTAGTTTAGTTGACTCATAGCTTAATGTTATTTCTGATAAATTTCATGGAATGTATATCATTTATTCATGGCTATTTTCTAAAGAAACATTCGATACAGAGAACCCTGTACCCCCAGGCTTCCATCTGCCCATGTGGTGTACATAATTTTTCTAAGGTTTGGTATCATACTGTTCTAGAATCCTCTTTGAACTTAACTAATGTCTGTCTATAGTTTGATTCATCGCGAACTATATTCTTAGAATCTAATTTGGATTATGCACCGCGGAGATCCCCTTACTGTTGGAGATACATTTTCAACCATCAACACATACATAGCACTCCTCCAAAAAAATCGAGCTACTATTCTCATAAGCCATTGTTATCAATAAGATAACATAAACACATATTTTCACACATCAATTAGCAACATAATATTAAAAAACAAAGTATATACATTCATTAAAACCATAGACATACCAAATCTCATAGAAATAAAAAAATATTATTGAACAACACGGTTCATGATTCAAATATGCATAAGTAATATACCTATTTTTATATCTTAAACTAGTTGGAAACTAAGGGAGGGACTTCCACTCTGCACCGAACTATAAGCCAGCTACAATGAAGCTTTCTTATACCTGACCACCCTTGATTTAGATCCAATGTCTGAGGAAATTATTTCTTAGGGAATTCACACCAAAAGCATCGCTTTTCATCCACGTTATGTAGCCCACTGCCCAAGTCATTTATCAACTTACCTTTAAAAGCAAGCACCAAGGTGGTTTACTTGTTGCACCTATAACAAGCGATAGGTTGGTTTATCAATTTCTCTTAGTAGTGAGAACCACAATGACTCAGTCTTATCTTTAAGTTCATTCACAAGGATTCATCAAAATTTTAGATGGGGTATTGCTTCATTTCAGGAGTTGGAATCCACTGTCAAGATGGTTTTCCTATTTTCTTTTCATATTTTCCAGGTCGTTTATTAGCTATACAGCAAGCACCATAATGATTCTATCATCTACTAAGCCCCCCACTCACCACATAGGCTTAAAAATATAATACGATGGCCTCACGCAATTCACGGGGAATGCACCCAAAATTCATAAGGGCTTAACTCATACATAGGGCTCTACAACTAGTTGATATATTACTTTGTATTCTCCTACCAATTCCCAAAAACTTCCACATGCTCAAAAATCAGCTGGGCACACTCAAATAAGAGGGAAACATATTCCAAGGGAAAGGACCATATTCCAATGGCATGTTGCTAATGGGGAGGTCACAATTCTTCCATTGTAGTGTGTGTGTACAGAGAGAGAGAGAGAGAGAGAGAGAGAGAGAGTCAATTGGATCTAGCTTGGATGGTTAAGAGGTGAAATTTTTATCCTCCCCACACAAGTTCAAATCCCACTTTATGACATGTTTTCTATTTGTCAACCATTTAAAGCTATCAAGGTACCAATAATATCATTCTCATATAAGTGTTTGAGGGCCGAATGAGATGTTGCTTTTGCGTGTGTGTACACCTACATAAACCTGTGCTCAAATCCTACCTTATGACATGTTTTCCCTTCATTGATTGATTGAATCTATGAATGTACCAGTTATCTCATCTCATTCTCTCTTAAGTTATCATTCTCACCTAATTGCTTGAGGTTGGAATGAGATGTTGCTTGTGTTTGTGTACACCTGTATACACCTATGTTCATATCCTACCTTATGACATGTTTCCCTTCATTGGCTGATTAAATCTAATAATGTACTAGTTATATCATATCATTCTCCCTTAATTTCTCAAGGGTGAGAATCTACCAATTATCTCATTCTCACTTAAGTTATTAACGCTGGGATGAGTTTATTTTTTGTGTGTGTGCACATGAAAACACTTATGTTCATATCCCACTTTATGGCATGTTTTCCCTTCATGGGCCATTTAGAGCTAACAATGTACTAGTTATCCTATTCTTGCATAATTGTATGAGGGTGGGAATAGATGTTGTTGTGTGTGTGTTTTAACAACCCCAAAGTTTATATTAATCAATTGAACCATCAACTCAATTCATGTTGCTAATAAGGAGGCCATAAGCAAAGGGTTCAAATTTGGTAAACTTATTTAATGTTACTAGTCATTATAGTAACTAGTTAATTCATTACCCTCCATCCAAATATTCTAGGGAAGCAGGATGGATCCCATGAGTTTTCACTTGGAAAAATATGTATATATTCTAAGAAAATAATTTCACCCCATGCTCACGCACTTAATAAAAGAACTAATGTATTGGTACCATGCCGATTCTCCTTGGAATTTTTTATATTGAGGGTAAATCAACCATAAATGTATGGGAGGCTTGCAACCCTATATTACACTATGATATTTAATGCTAATACCTTTCTAGACTTAGCACAATAGCATCTATCAATCTAGTGAAACCTCTGGGCACTATTTTTTTTAATGGAAAATTCCCTTGGAAAATCCCTCCAGGCACTTACCCACATTTTGGGAATGGTTCCTAGGATAAGTTCTACTAGAAAAAAACATATAAACCTAACCTCAAACCCCCATGTGAATTTTACCCCATGACCTTCTTAGCAAATATGGCTTTGGAATGGAAAAATTCTTAAACTAACCATAAAGATTAGGCCTTCCAGATTATTTCTTCTATATTTCTATCAATAAATATATCTTGAATTCTTACATTAATAATTTCAAGGTTTTGTGTGTGTGTGTGTGTGTAATTTTTCTTAGACTTGTATTATTTTCCACTACAATTATACAAAATTTAATCTAAATATTTCATCATTCATGTATTGAAAATGCTTTAACAATATAAAAATTAGATTTTGTAAAATTATAAAAGATATTACTAATATAAAATTTTGGATTAATATAAATTGTCTATATACATGAAATTATAGGACATATTACCAATATAAAATCTTGACTTTCTAACTCTTACCAAAAGTTTTATAAATATATACAGAAATTTATATTAAAAATGCTTAGATAAAGATCCACAGGGTTGTGGATATACAATGATCGGATGCTTTGTTAAGGTACTCCCTTATACAATTGGGTATCTTTTGTTGATTCCCTAAAAGATGCGTAAGGAGGCTCGACAAAAGGGAGAGGAATTGGAAGCTTGGGGAGTAACTTATTTAGAGGGCACACATCTTGGGGGTGACTTATTTAGAGGGCCCACCAAATAAGTAAACCAAGGAGCAATACCATCCTCCTGTTTTAAACTAAAATGACCTGTACAATAGATGGAGAACTTTGCATCAAGAGAGGGACCACACAGTGCTAGAGTACACTAACATCTAATTCACTCGTTCAATTCCCCCGCTAGATTAGAATGATATATTGGACATGTTGAAGATGTAATCTTGCCAAGCTTAAAAGAAATACTTCTATAAATACTGAAAATAACACCATAAGAAAATTATGCACATATAAATGATAATATCATATAATTATATAAATAAAAACAAAACGAAATATTATATATATAAACTAAACCAAATGATTATTAAAAATATTTCTAATAATATTATATAATTATAATAAATAATATTAAATAATATATTATATAAACATCAAGGATTATATCTAGATCAAATATTTATTTCCCTTCATTAAAAAGATTCTAAATTGATTTTTAAAAAAACTATTAAATTGAAAATTAAACTTTCCCACTTTGTTAACCATAAAAATTTTCTCTCAAAAATATTTTTTATATAATGAGGAAAAAATGAAAGTACTAGCCATATGAATGAAAAATATTTCATGAGTTAAGTTACACCTAAATCTACTATTACAAGAAAAATATAAATATCAATATTGAGTATGTTAAAAAATATAAATTTGATTTTTTAAAATAACATATATATACATATTTATATTTCTTAAAGGATAAAAAAAGTCGAAAGAAAAAAAGAAAGAAAGAGAAAAAGCATTATCATTTTCCTATTTATCCCGTGAGATCATCCATAAATACTTCGAATACTATTCACATCCTCTTGTAACTCATTTATATTCAAGATAGTAGTTTCGTGTAACTCATTTATATTGGATAATGAACGCATAGATAATGAGCACTTTATTTTCATATTTATAACTATGGGAAAGTGGATTCCAAAGATCTCAGCAGTAATCCCTTGTGCATTTGAATGACTAAAGCTGCAAAGTAAAAAATAATCACAAACAAAATATAAGATTTTTTTTTATGTGAAAGCACAAATAAAGGTACAAAATTTAAAAAAAAAACCTACGGAAAAAAGTAATCACAAACAAAATATAAGATTTTTATTTGAAAGCACAAAATTATATCATTGGGATCGTTGGAGATGCATTACCAATAGTAGTGGTAGGCTTCTCACAAACTCGCAGTACATATAATTTTAGGGTCATGCCGTAGAGAGAATAAATAACATAAATACACGAAATCCTGATTGATATTTATTATTATTCTTTCACCATGCAAGGAATGAAATTATTCTATATGTAGTTGCCATTAACAAGAAAAACTTCAAGCTTCTTCCCGCACAAACTACTGCCAATAATGCGACCATTTCTCTTTGATTTCCTCAGCCATGAACTAGCTATCATGTTGTATTGGGCATGTCAACGTAATTCTTTGCCAGGTATCATGGAGAATCGGTTTCCAAAATCGCAGATGGCACTCGCCACTCCCGTTGAACCAAAGCTCAACCCTCATAGTTGGCTACTTATTTTCATCCATTCATTCATTAAATAAAGGTAATCGACTCTAATGTCTGTCATGAAAATTGAAAGAAACATTAGAAAATGAAATAATGTCACCCCATACTCATGCACTTAATAAAAGAACTAATGTATTGGTACCATGCCAATTCTCCTTGGAATTTTTTATATTGAGGGTAAATCAACCATAAATGTATGGGAGGCTTGTAGCCCTATATTACAATATGATATTTAATGCTAATACCTTTCTAGAATTAGCACAATAGCATCTATCAATCTAGTGAAACCTTTGGGCACTATTTTTTTTAATGGAAAATTCCCTTGGAAAATCCCTCTAGGCACTTACCCACATTTTGGGAATGGTTCCTAGGATAAGTTCTACTAGAAAAAAACATGTAAAACTAACCTCAAACCCCCATCTGAATTTGACCTCATGACCATCTTAGCAAATATGGCTTTGGAATGGAAAACTTCTTCAACTAACCATAAAGATTAGGCCTTCCAGATTATTTCTTCTATGTTTCTATCAATAAATATATCTCCAATGCTTACATTAATAATTTCAAGGTTTTGTGTGTGTGTGTGTGTGTAATTTTCCGACAACAATCTTACACTTGTATGATTTTACACTACAATTATACAAACTTTAATCTAAAAATTTCATCATTCATGTATTGAAAATGCTTTAACAATATAAAAATTATATTTTGTAAAATTAGAAAAGATATTAATAATATAAAATTTTGGATTAATATAAGTTGTTTGTATACATGAAATTATACAACATATTACCAATATAAAATATTGACTTTCTAACTCTTACCAAAAGTTTTATAAATATATACACAAATTTATATTAAAAATGCTTCGATAAAGATCCACAGGGTCATGGATATACAATGATCGGATGCTTTGTTAAGGTACTCCTTGATACAATTGGGTAGCTTTTGTTGATTCCCTAAAGGATGCATAAGGAGGCTTGACAAAAGGGAGAGGAATTGGATGCTTGGGGAGTGACTTATTTAGAGGGCCCACATCTTGGGGGTGACTTATTTAGAGGGCCCACCAAATAAGTAGACCAAGGAGCAATACCATCCTCCTGTTTTAAACTAAAATGACCTATACACGAGATGGAGAACTTCGCATCAAGAGAGGGACCACACAGTGCTAGAGTACACTAACATCTAATTCACTCATTCAATTCCCCTGCTAGATCAGAATGATATATTGGACATGTTGAAAATGTAATCTTGCCAAGCTTAAAAGAAATACTTCTATAAATACTCAAAATAACACCATAAGAAAATTATGCATATATAAATGATAATATCATATAATTATATAAATAAAAACAAAACAAAATATATATATATATATATATATATATATAAACTAAACCAAATGATTATAAAAAATATTCCTAATAATATTATATAATTATAATAAATAATATTAAATAATATATTATATAAATATCAAGGATTATATCTAGATCAAATATCTTTTTCCCTTCATTAAAAAGATTCTAAATTGATTTTTAAAAAAATTATTAAATTGAAAATTAAACTACAAAATTAAACTTTCCCACTTTGTTAACCATAAAACTTTTCTCTCAAAAATCTTTTTTATATAATGAGGAAAAAATTAAAGTATTAGCCATATAAATGAAAAATATTTCATGAGTTAAGTTACACCTAAATCTACTATTACAAGAAAATTATAAAAATCAATATTGAATATGTTAAAAGATATAAATTTGATTTTTTAAAATAACATATATATAGATATATATATTTCTTAAAGGATAAAAAAAAAAAAAAAGAGAGAGAAAAAGCGTTATCATTTTCCTATTTATCCCTTGAGATCATCCATCAATACTTCGAATACTATTCACATCCTCTTGTAACTCATTTATATTCAAGATAGTAGTTTCGTGTAACTCATTTATATTCGATAACAAACCCATAGATAATGAGCACTTTATTTTCATATTTATAACCATGGGAAAGTGGATTCCAAAGATCTCAGCAATAATCCCTTGTGCATTTGAATGACTAAAGCTGCAAAGTAAAAAATAATATATTTTGTTTATGTGAAAGCACAAATAAAGGTACAAAATTAAAAAAAAAACCTACGGAAAAAAATAATCACAAACAAAATATAAGATTTTTATTTGAAAGCACAAAATTATATCATTAGATTGTTGGAGATGCATTACCAATAGTAGTGGTAGGTTTTCTACAAACCAAAGTACATATAATTTTAGGGTCATGCGGTAGAGAGAATAAATAACATAAATACATGAAATCCTAATTGATATTTATTATTATTGTTTCACCATGCAAGGAATGAAATTATTCTATATGTAGTTGCCATTAATAAGAAAAACTTCAAGCTTCATCCCGCACAAACTACTGCCAATAATGCGACTTTTTCTCTTTGATTTCCTCAGCCATGGACTAGCTATCATGTTGTATTGGGCATGTCAACGTAATTCTTTGCCAGGCATCATGGAGAATCGGTTTCCAAAATCGCAGATGGCACTGGCCACTCCCGTTGAACCAAAGCTCAGCCCTCATAGTTGGCTACTTATTTTCATCCATTCATTCATTAAATAAAGGTAATTGACGTATGTCATGAAAATTGAAAGAAACATTAGAAAATGAACGATAGTTCATAACGAAGGATCAAAACAATTCCTATATTGGCATTTTAGCTCACGGACAAATTTATATATGAGATAATATGCGATTTTCTTATACCATTTGTTTCTGTAAAAGAGATCTGCGGCGGGGTTCAGATGCAACAAAGTCGAGTGTAGAAGGGGGAGGAAGCCCATATTCGTGGGCATAATGTGACAGTCTGGGGAGTATTATGGAGTTGCTCAATTTTCAAATAAAACCAAACACACATTCGTATTCTTGCTCAATTTTGTTAGTTTGGAAGCAAAGCCAAGAGTTATGAATACAACATCGTAATGGCATCAGAATCAAATTCAGAAACCTCATCAATGTAACCAAAGGAACAAATGCCACTATGTACCATATTTTGTACAGTGTTTCCATTTCAGTCATGTGACGCATGTCATTAAAGGCCCGATTGCATTGTTGCCGACCAATGCAATGACCAGCCATGTGACGGCTGTGACTATCTCCGAACTCTTATGATTTAATCAATTAAACTTTATTTTAATTTGACATGAAATTAGGTTAAATGATCATTTCAACTAAATAATATATTGATAAATAACAATCTAGAAAGTAAATAATAAAATAAAGTAACAATTTTAATCTCAATAGTGTATTAAGAAATACCGTTTTTTATGATCGTTCAATTTACCGCCACATATATATATATATATAAACTAATATTATTTTAAAAATGATGTTACAAACTATAAAAATATATTATTAAAATGGTCATTTGTCATTTCTTAGTCGATAGGTATGGATGTTGAGTGACATGTTATTTAATGCATTGCAATGTATAGTTGTATAAGAATAATTATTTATAAAATTGTAACAAAATAAATATAATAAATTATTAGTAAAATGGAAATAAATATAAATATAAGAAAAAAAATATAAAAATAGGTAATATAGAAATAAATATAAATATAAGAAAAATCAAAATATATAAAAATTGTCAATAGAAATAAATATATTTTAGTTTTCGGTATTGGTTTTATAAATATTGATAAATATTGATGAGTAATGAGAGTTTTCAAAAATATGTTAAAGAGAAAGAGCTTAAGAGTTTAGGTAAATATTGTCTTTATTGGAAATGAAAATAGAGGCTTCATGGGAGATTTTTTTCTAGGGAGGACTACCAATATTTATCTTTTTCAAAATGTAACGAAGTTAGTTGATAGACAAGTTCCCATGCTTGGATATGGGTCATGACATCAACAATATTGTCGTCTTGGACTTGTAGTTGTTGTACTATATCATAAAATTATCTTTGTTTAGTGTTTAATTTCATTTGCACCCTGAAAGCAAAATTGATAAAATCAAAAGATTGACATTTGCTAGATTTATACTAGTGAGCTAATGTTTTAGCACAATGATTTTTCTCTCATAATATTTTATATTCTTCCCAATGTCAATAGCCTTATGGACACCAGCTTTTGATAGAGTAGACTAGCAGTAAAAAAAAAAAAAAAAAAAATTCATCACCATGGTCTCAGTAGTGAGAATTATTTCATAATTCCAAAGAAATTCTCATAAATTTGTGCCTCTACCTTATTACTTTGCTTCATATACTTATCTACTTATCAAATATAAATAACTGCAAATTTATAACTTTGTCAACTAGTTTTGGAATAAAATCATCACTACCTATAACCACGCTCACACTGCAATTTATTAGCAAAGGTTCGAGTAGTGATGAATTATTTCATTTATGAAGAATGTTGTTGCTACATATTGAACTCATTGGCATTGGTATTTTGTGCCAATTATTTTCATTTTTTTCTTGTCTCATAAACTTTTTTTTCATCCCGATTTTTCTCCTATTCTCCTCTACTCTTAAACATTATCTTCAAGTTCTCTTTTAGCTAGTTCCTATTGCTTTATTTTTTCTATTTCAACTTCAGCTCCTTGTTTTTTTTCTCTTCTCCTATCTTTCTCCACTTCAAATATCTTTATGTTAGTTTCAACGTTTTCCTCGCATTTATTCCTTGTTGCTTGTTTCTTCTTGGATTCAATCTCTTGCATTATTTTCTTCTTATCTTCTACATAAAAATTGGCTTTCTTTTCAGATTCTACTCTTCATTAACATTTCTACCTTCACTCTAGGATTGACCTCTTTGGTAGTTCTTCTTCCATAGCTATATTTACTTGCACCTCTTCTTTTCTTTTAGCCTCAACCATTTCTGTAGGTTTTTATGGTGCTTCCAACCTTATTTTTTCTTGCTCTTTCCTTTTTTGGTAAAGAACTTATCTTTCAACTTTAACAAAAATTAGCTTCCGCTTTGTTTTTCCTCAGCAATAACCTATATATTAGTCAACAATTATTCATAATTTAATGTTTGTATGAATATTTTAAAGGTAATTTTCTTCATGCTTGTAATGGTAGAAGATTCATCGTAACATTTCGATTTTCAACAATTCTCAGGGGAGTGCAATATGGAAGATAATGAATATATGTATATATAGTCAACGTTTTAAAGAGAATATATCTTATTATGATACTTGAGAACTATAAGTTTATGTTGTTAAAAGTTGGAAAAGAGAAGACACAATAGGTCATTACAATTTATTTGGTGATTATCTCACGGGATAAAAAAATATAGTAGGTTAAAGGGATTTTTTATTTATGTATTTGATAATATGAAGAGATGGGATTTTTAAATCATTGATAAATTCAAGAGTTGATGGTGGTGACAAAAGATGAAATTCCACTTCAACCACAATTGGTAGTAGAACCGTTCGAACGATGGGCACTGGATTTTGTTGGACCATTCAACCCACCACCGAACCATAAAATATGCATATTAGTTGCCATAGATTACGTAACAAAGTGGGTAGAAAAAGTGGCCTTATCAAGATCCACGAAAGAATCTGTAATTAAATTCCTTTTTGAGCTATTTGTGAGATATGGTTTACTACGAGAAGTGATAACCAATGGAGGGGCACGGTTTGTCGGTAATAAAATTACAACCACCCTAAAGAATTACCATTTCATCCATAGAGTCACGTCTCCTTACCACCTGCAGTCAAACAGGCAGGTCGAAAGTACCAACAAAGTCCTCGAGGAAATTCTTACTCAAACAGTATCAACACATCGCCAGGACTGGGCCACTAGACTACCAGAGGCGTTGTGGGCTTACCGCCCAATGTGGCGAAACACCATAGGATATTCTCCGTATCATCTGGAATTTGGAAGAGCCCCTATTTTTCCTATTGAATTCGAGATAAAGACCTTAAGGACAACATAGGAGGTAGGGTTGGACTTGATGGAGGCTTAGATTAAAAGACTCCAACAAATAAATGAGCTAGATGAAATACGACTACTAGCTCTGCAACGCACAAAAATCATACAACAACAATGAGCTAAGTAGCATGAAAACCTCATCAAAAAGAAAAAATTCCAAAAAGGAGATTGGGCACTTCTCTATGACTCTAGATTCAATATTTTCTAGGGAAGTTGCAAACAAGGTGGCTCAGTCCATACGAAGTTCAAGAAGTACCCAACAATGGTACCTTCACCTTGACCGCCATAGATGGGTCTGGTTCTACATTTCGAGTCAATGGGCACAGAGTGTGCCTCTATCACAAACCTCTTACAAAGGAGACTTTATGTCATCAGGTACGCAACGATCCTATTATCCAAGTTCTAGCATAAGGGGGTGATAACCCCACAACTTTAAATACATAAGAGCCTGTTGTTTCCTTTTGTAAATATTGTATATAATTTCCCTGCAATTTTTTTATTATTCTGTTGTACATTCTTCATATTCACAATGGTGTCATTTTCCTTCATCACCCCTTGTTTTTTTTTTTCTTTTTTTTGTTCAAATATTAGAACGACTACTTTTCAATCGCATTGAACAGTTGTTGTTCAATCGGATTGAACAACCATGTTTTTGCGATTTTTTTCTTTGTTGCTCAAATCTTTGAACGACTGCTGTTAAGTCCCATTGAACAGTTGTTGTTCAATCAGGTTGAAAAACCGTGTTTTTGTGTTTTTTCTTTGCAGTTCAAATCTTTGAACGGATGATGTTCAATCCCATTGAAAAACTACTGTTCAATCGGATTTAACAGCTGTGTTTTTGTGTTTTTATTCATTGGTGTTCAAATATTTGAACGGTTGTTTTTCAATCCAATTGAACACTTGCTATTCAATCAGACTGAACAATCGTGTTTTTCATTTTTACGGCTGCTATTAAAATCTTTGAACAGCTGCTGTTTAATCCAATAGAACAACTGTTGTTCAATCGGATTGAACAATCGTGTTTTTTTTGTGTTTTACTTTGCTGTTTAATCATATAGAACAACTGATTTTTTCCCTCTTTAAGCATGATTCTTCTTTCTTTTTTTTTATTATCTCTCCTCACAAAAACCTCTCCTCGTCCCACACCCCAGCTGTAAAACACATTTTTGAGTGGGAATTGGCACCCGAAGAGGAGAAAAGTAGCAATATTACTAATATGATGATCCTTTGAAAATTTAATGGAAATCTCTACTCCAGAAGCTGACATGGTACATCTATGCAATGGACAGCTAAGACATCTCCTATTTAAACATGTTATTACACGATACATAGTCTTATAATGGTATATCTTTCTACACTCTTGAGTAGTATTTCCCTTTGACATAACTATTTAGGAATAAGGAGTATTAATTGTATTGGAATTATTTTTTTTACTTCACACACCATCCCTAACTCTTAAGGAGTTAATGATCTTCCCTTCATGTATAAAGAATAAATATTATGCTTGCATGAAATTTTTTAAAAGAGAATAGGGGGTCTCATCACGAGCCAACCTACCATGATCATAAGGGTTTAGCACATGACATGCCCACAATGGAAAACACACCAGGGTAATGACCTTCTTAACTGCTTGAAGGACAGGAGGTCACATCACGAGCCAGCCTGATCACTCTGTTAAAATCCCAGTGAATGGCACTGTGACTATTTAGCTACCACACCAGCACAGTGGTCTCTTCATAAAACAAAACAAAATGCCTACTTTTAAAAAAAATAAGTACTGTTTCTATATGCAAATTGTTAAGAGAGAATAGGGGGACTCATCACGAGCCAGCCTACCATGATCATAAGGATTTAGCAAGTGACACGCCCACAATGGCCAACACACTAGGGTAATGACCTTCTCAATTGCTTCAAGGACAGGAGGTGTCATCACGAGCCGACCTGATCACTCTATTAGAACTCTAGTGAGTGGCACCTTGGCTATCTGGCCACCAAACCAGCATGATGATCTCTCCATAAAATTGGAAAAATAACTACTTTTACATAAAGGATTCTCGCTCATTTTTCGGGTTATAATAGCAACCTTGTCGACGCTATGAACGCTAGCTAGCAGTAGTGGCTATGTTTTTGGTATGAGAGTATATTATAACGATAGCCAATTACTCTTACATATACCTTATCTATTATTTCCATCCATTTCCAAGATAAATCAACTACTCAAATTAGTGATAATACTATTTGAATGCATAAGTAGCTATAAATCAACTATGCTTTAGTGTTTGAATTCTAGGATGACAGCACCAATCATTATCTATCATATTCATGCTTCCATCACACCATACCATTAAATAAGGACATCCTATCATAATAATTGTTGTATTGCTTTCTTCCCATCTTCGGTCAATTCCGCATGAGATACACTTATGATAAATTCCAATTCTAACCTTTAAAACCGCACGCGTTCATAATTGTTACAATCACTCCTCTTTTCTTGAGCTCCAAGGCCACGGACATCGTTATCGTGTACAGACTATGATTACTGATCCCTGACATTTTCCCACATATGCTTCATGATTGATTAAATCTCTCTTGTACTTAAGGACATGGATGCCCTTATTTCGAGAGAGGGGGTGTAAATATCCATCAATATTCAGCATGTGAATTCCCTGCACAAATTTCGTTGGAAACACTGCTAAGACCAAAAGATCATTGCAATTACGATATGAAGTTACCTACATTTATGACAGAAGGCTGCAATTTATTTTTCTCTTGTATGAAGTGTTTATTCTAACCGATAGGGCCGAAAGGAAACATAGACAGAAGGAGAAATTAGCTCAATAGAACGCATCAGCCATGGGAGGGAACTCTCTCCGAAATGAACCTACGACCTTCCCAATCTTAGACGCAACTCACACCATTCTCCAACAAGCTGGTTGGCTACCATACTTACACAAATTTCAAGGGTTTGACACAGAGATAGCAATTTAATTCCTGCATAACCTACAGGAGGGACATACCAGTCTCAATAGAAGGATTATACCGGTCACATAGGATATCATTGTTGAAGTTTCTGGAATGCCAGAAAAGAGAGAAATATTGACCGAAAAGCACCTTCTTCTACGAGAGGCAATTGTAGTGTACCATGATCCAGGAGAACCATTGGAACAGAAAGGAAAGGGGATTAAACCTACCTCTCTACAACAACTGTGGCAAGAATGGGTAGCATTCATCTAAATATTCATCACATGCGATAGATGCCAAGACGTGGTAAAACCGTATCAACTCAAATTGTTAGTTGTTCTTAAACAAAATATTTCAGTTAATCTGCCTTCTTGCTTAAATTATGTACATGACACTATTGTTCGAATCAGAAAGGCTAAAAACCCCCAAGAAACCATCAGCCACTATGGTTTAATCAAGTTAATTATCATGCATGAATTAGGAAAACAACAGACATCTTAGGACAACTTTGTTAACGATGTCGTGCATGCACATGAGGAAAACCCTGTCGGGACCGAAATTGAGCTCCCTAAAATAAACATACCTAGAGGAACAAGAATGAAAAAGACCCATGATTCGAAAACAAAACCAAGCAAGTGAGGACGGTCCAAAAGACTACAATTACAACAAGAAACCTTGGAAACATCAGAGGACGCAGGGCCATCCTATTCACCACCTTGAAGCCCTCAAAACATACCATTATAAGACTACGAGGAAGATATGGATCGAGTTCTAGAGGAAATGAGGGCATCTTGTGAAACTAGAAGCCCATTTGAATAGTTGAGGAGCAAGAGGAACTGTTAAACCAATCTGCCACCGCCAGCAACTCTAGCCGCAGTTAGATATTACCTCACCAAGATGAATCACAAGGTTTTCGGGAAGAGCATAAGTAGAAGGTGTAGCCAAATCTGAAAATCAGTCAGGAGACACCATCCCCTTAGAAAAAAATGCAAGCATGGAAACAGTCCCTCTAACGCCTGAAGGGAATAATATCTCACCCAATCGGGAAATTAATGCAAAAGTAAGATCTGGAGTACAAGTAGAAAATATCATCACAGAAAACCTTGAAACTGGCACCACCATTCCTAAAAACAAGGTTGTTTCTCCTCCATCCCCTGACAAAACTAGGCCAGAAGAGAATTTCGTTGAAAAGAAGTTGAAGAAAATGAGAAGAACTTGCAAAAGGTTAAGGAAAAAAATAAAAAATTTGAGGAAACAACTGAAGGAATTAATCAAGGCTCGGAAGCCTAAGAAAGAATTGGTTACCACAAAAACCCAAACAGAGCTTGTCACCTATTTGATAGACACTGCTGAGGTTGAGGTACAGACTGACTTAGCAACTACTGCTGAGATTGAGGTACAGACAGACCTAGTGGACACTATTGAAGCCTTTGTGCAAACTAGGCTGGACTTTAGAGAAGAAAAGGGAACCCAAACAGTGGAAGCCCCTACCTACGCTCTTCTGGTAGAAAAGGCTGCCAATAAAAAATTGCATAATGAATTAATTTGAGTACAGCATGAGTAGCACAATGCAGAAAGGAAGTAGTGCCCACACAAGAGTATTAGGCACTGTTAAATAAATTCACAGACCTTTGTGCAACAAAGCATGAGACATTTTCTCAACTCAGAGAAGAAAAAGTGAAGGTAAAGAAACCACAGGATCAGGTGGGACAAGCTAAGAAGCAAGCCACTATGGTTTTCTCTCTGTACTCTGATGTGCTAACATGCAGGGCACCAGCCACCAACTATGCCCTATTTCTAGTAGAACGGTAGCTATTACTGAAGATCAAGGCCATCGGGGCAGGGAAGCCCATGACTTTTAAAACCATAGAGGAATTTTTCCATTGCTGCAATGATCAAAATGAGCAGGTCCAATACCTCTTGTGTGAACTATACATGCACAACTTCTTCTTAGAGGAGGACAGGGACAATAATCCCAGCCCCTTTATAGAAGATATTCAGTTCCAAGCTTTCCTATCTTTTGCTAAGAACCAGACTCAGTGGGCTAAAGCCTACAACATTTTCTATAAGAGGGAACATGGCATAGACCTGTGGGTTAGAGGGAAGCCTAGTAGACCCCTGCATCTATTCACACAACATAAGAATTTCATGCAAAGAAAGGGAGTAAGGACTAAAATGGGGCCTATCCATAAGGACATTATATAACATGGGTAGGAGTCTTTCGAGGAAATTTAGGAAGCAGCTCTGGAAGCATCCAAACAAAGGTGGATGGCCTCCATGAACAACGTGAAAAACAAAGAGACATTTGGCTACAAAAACTTCAAAGCGGCTGCCTCCAGATTCCTTTTATACAACAATATAGTGTTAAACATGGGCCCTACATGGATAGGATTCAGGTACATATGCCCTCTCATCTGTTACCCCCTGAGGGTTATGATCATGGTTACGAGCTACCAGAAGGCCACACAAACAATGCCTTTGCAAATATCAGACAGAGACATGGCTTTTGAGCCTATAAAGAAGAAGTCTACCGTGTCTATTCTCTGACTTAGTTACACCTCAATCATTTTTTCTCACGAGGACCTGAAAATAGCTAAGCGAGGGAGTATGTTGGGCCGAGAATGGGGTACATTTTCACCCTTCCTTTACCAAAAATTTTTATCCACCTTTACGAATTTTTCCTCATCTTAACAGTAAAGGAAAGGAAGATTATTGTAAAATCAGGACAAAATGAACTAACAATAAAATAGATGTTTTAAAATGGGAAATTGACTTGTTATATCTTTATTTACGGGGAAATAAGTAGTTGAATCAATGATGACCAGAAGACAGCTGATAGATAGAGACTAACGGAACCATGATGACTACCATGGACAGGTGGAAGAGGGAAAGGCACCTCCATGTTTGAAGAACTCAAACGACATCCACAAGTAGCAAAATATTGTATGGAAAAGACCGTTACCACTGTTGTAATCACCTTGAAAAGGCCGAAAACGAACAAGATAGATAGATCAGAATAGATACTTTATTCTGTAATAGATGTATCAGGACAGGATTGTCCAATTATATCAATTTATTAACTTTCAGCTTAATAAAAGTCTTGGCATTTTTATAGTCAATTTCTGAGTTTTTCGTAGCGACAGACTTCTGGTGGTTTAGGCCCAGCCCTGGGAATTTCTATGCTAATCTCTATGCTATACGTTCAATTACAGAATTTACGTTTTAGTCATCAAATACATTTCATGAGATATCATTTAATTGGTTGAATTGTGAACATAAGATACTATAGCTTTCTCTTTCATTATAATAGTTCATTATTCATGTTTCCTTGTTTACAATGAATGCTTTCATAGTTTTTAGATGCTTTCATCATTTCCCAATGCTTTTATACTCGTTTCATTTGTTTTACCATGACTGTTGTTCAATTATGTAAATATCTAAGAGTTGGATCTTTCCATCAGTAATGTAAGGCGTCTAGTTGTTAGTTGATTGAGAGAGATGTCATCTATTTAATTTAAAAAGAGAATTCCATTGCAAAATTAGATAAGAAATTACTATTCAATTTATTGAAGTTGTTGTTCAATTCCGTAAGAATATTGTTCAATTCATTTGTGTTGTTCAATCATAGGTTGCTCCATTCTGCACTTACTTAGACAGAATAGTTAAACATAATTTTACAATTCCATTTCCCTTTAAATTGATTGAGCTTCGAGAATTAGATAGTCCTCTTTATGGTAATATAGAGTAGGGGTTCTTTGATATCACTTGCATGTACTATGCTCACAGTCTTGAAATAATAAGACTTGCCCTGGGTTGAAAATTGATTGAGAAGCATCGAAATTGGCTATAACAGTCACCTTTATGACCCAACAGAAGTGCCAGTGACTTTCGGGTGTGCTAAGGAGGGACTAACGTCAAGTTATGTTAGGAAGTGTTAAGGCATGCTAGAGGCCAGGGAACACATGCAAATATGTGCTAGGTTCCATGGTGTGTCAATGCTTGCCAGGATGGAGTGTCTGGGAGTGGCTCAAAAAAATAAGAGAGAACTTGTCTCAAACGAATGGAAGTGAATGAATAAGAGTGTGTAACAATGAGTATCAATGAGTTGTAGGTGTGCTGAGGAGGGATTTTAAAGGTATGCTAGGTAGTGCTAAGGAATGCTAGGTAGTTCCAAGGAATGCTAGAGTGCGAGGGCGACATGCTAGGATGTGCCAAGTGCTAGGTTGGGTCAATGCATGCTAGGGAGTTCCATGGAAACACAAGGGAGAACTAGTTCAAAATGCATGAAAATGAACGAATAAGGATGTGTGATAGGGAGTGTCAATGAGTTTCAAGTGTGCTAAGGAGGGAGTAGCAAGGTTATATGCTAGGAAATTCCAATGTATGCTAGAGTGCTAGGACATGTCATGGAGTGCTAGTGTGTGCTAGGGAGTGCCAAAGCATGCCAAGGAATGGAGGGGATGCTCACACATGACAGATAATGCCAAGGGATTCTAAGACACGCTATGCGATATGGGATGTTAATATGTAAACTTTGTTGGTAATTTATTTTACTCCCACAGTTGGATGTGAGCCTTGTCTTGGTAACTTGTTAAGTTGGATGAGTTGAAATTGGACATGAGTAGCATAAGATGAGTTATAGGTAGCTTTTAGGTGAAAAAGGCATATGTTCAATTTATATTACATACTACAATACAACAAGCTAGAGCTCATGTAACATGGATCGTGACCCTTTACAATCACACTGAAACAAGGAATACAACTAGGGCTCAATCATCCTTTCCAACACTTTTGATGGGTCCCATGCATCATTATGGCACTCATGGACCCAAGTATGCCTTCTAGAAGGCCCTAAGACATAAGTTGACCTCTTGTGAGGCTTATTATTCCATGTATGAGCTAATAGCTTGGTTGGATTGTCACCAAAATTTGGGATTACTTGCATATTATTTTATGTTTAGGGGCTAATGTAGGCCCATAAGCTAATTCTATCAACTCCTAATCAATGTATAAATAGGAGTTAGTTGGATTCATTTGTATCATCACTTGACTTGGGATCTCCCTATCTTTAGAGAACTTTGAACTTTTCCTTGGAGGACTATTTTGGATGATGGATGCATTTTGATGTATGGATTGGACTATTTTTATCTTCGAGCTTTTTTTTTATCTTAACTATGCTTCATAGTAATAAATACAATTAAATCAAGTGACCAAATTTTCATTATGAATATCGACCATAGTTAGAAAATCAACATCTTGAATTCAATATGTATGGAGATATTATGGTGAGCATCAAAAGGGTCGATGTGTGTAATTTTATGTGTTATAAAGGTTTACATATCTTGTGAAAACTAGGGAAACTGTCATGAACACAAAGTTACAAAAGTTAGAAACTTTTTTTAATGAAATAAAAAGAAATATACATAGCCTATTGTAGGGGAATAAACTATGATACCTTAAGAACATAATATATCAAGATAAATGAAGGAAAAATGAAATATCATTATTGGAAGTGCTTATAATATTGCTCAACTAAGAAATTTATGTCTTGGTAATGAAGGAAAGGGCTTGGAAAAAAAATAATAGTTGTAACTTTTGACTCGAAACGAAATAGATTTTATTCAATAAAACAATTAACTCTTGCAAGTGGTATTTACCTTAAATAATTTATATTCCTTTTGAATTATATTGGGATGTGACATGTTGCTATGCAGGTTAATAAGGAGGAATTCTAATAGCGAATATAAGAATTCCCTTCATATTTCTTTATTACCATATACATTTACCATCACTCACATTCCCCTTCAGGTAATCGTTTCCTTTCATGGGTATTTCTATAGTTTCTACAAGTGTTTTAGATTTTTTATATGATTTTTAGGTTAGCGTATTCATCTTCTAATGTGAAAGAATCCTATGTGGAAATGACATCTATATCTTGTCCTTTTGACATGCCTTTATCTCCTCCAAGAAACCAAACCTAGCTTACCCTAGCCTATCTTCGTCTAGCGTGGACTACTCTAGCCTAACCTAGCATAGTCTACTCTAGGTTATCCTAACCTCTCATGGTGTAGACTAGCCTACTCTATCCTATCCTAGCCTAACCTATCCTAACCAAGCCTACTCTAACCTAGCCTAGCCTAGGCTACTCTAACGTTTCCTACACTGCATAGCTTATTCTATCCTAGCCTAAAATACTCTAGGATACTTAACTTAGCCTAGCCTTCTAGATCCTAACCTAGCCTACTATTTCCTAGCCTTGGTGACTCTTTTCTAGCCAAACATGCTCTAGCCTAGCCTAGCCTAGCCTACACTAGCCTACACTAGCCTAGCATAACCTAGCCTACTATAGTCTACCCTAGCCTTCTCTAGTGTAGCCTAGTGTTCTCTAGCCTAGACTTCTCTCAACTTAGGTTAGCCTACTCATGGTTAGCCTAGCCTAGTCTACTTTAGGTTGGCCTACTTAGCGTAGTGCAGTCTACTATTGCCTAAGCTAGCTTACTCTTTGCTACGATAGCCTACCCTAGCTTACTCTTTGCTTACTCTATGCTAGTCTATTTTAGCTTACTCTAGCTTAGCCTACTCTATCCTAAACTACTCTATTCAAAACTACTCTAGTCTAGCCTACTCTTGCATAACCTAGCATAGCCTACTTTAGCCTAACATAACCTACTCCAGTTGACCCTATCATAGCTTGACCTATTCTACTCTAGCCTAGCCGAGCCTAACCTGGCCTAGCCATACCTACTCTATCCTAGGATAGTCTATCCTAACATTGTCCACTCTAGCCTATTCTAGCCTCTAGAACACCCTATCCTAACCTAGCCTAGTCTACTCTATCCTAGTCTACTATATCCTAGTCTACTCTATCCTAGCTTAGCCTAACGTAGCCTAGCCATACCTACTCTATCCTAGCCTACTCCATCCTAAAATATTCTAGTCTAGACTATTCTATTCTAGCCTAGCCTAGCGTTGCCTAACCTAGCCTAGCCTAACCTATCCTAGCCTAGCCTAGCCTGGCCTAACCTAGCCTATCATAACCTAGTCAAGCCTAGCCTACAACCACGTAGTGTAACTTATCCTACACTTTCCTAGCCTAGCCTAACCTATCCTAGCCTAACCTAGCTTAACCTAACCTAGCCCACCCTAGCCTAGCCTAACCTAGACTAGCCTAGCCTAGCCTCCTATAGACTAGCCTAACATAGCCTTGCCTAGCCTAACCTAACTTGGCCTACCTTAGTCTCACCTAGCCTAACCTAGACTAACCTAACCTAACCCAGTCTAGCCTAACCTAGCCTAACCGAACCTACCCTACCCTGGGCTACCCTAGGCTATCTTAACTCATCCTAGCCTTACCTAGCCTAGCCTATCTTAACTCATCCTAGCCTTACGTAGCCTAGCCTATCTTAACTCATCCTAGCCTTACCTAGCCTAGATTAGCCTAACCTATCCTAGGGTTAGCTAGACCAGCCTTACCTAGCCTACCCTAGACTCACCTAACATAACCTTTCCTAGCCTAACCATACCTATCCTAGCCTAACCTTGCCTAGCCTAACCTAGCCTAACCTAGCATAACCTATCCTAGCCTAACATATCCTTGCCTCCCCTAGCCTAACCTACCCAAAATTAACCTAGCCTTGCCTTCTGTAACCTCACCTAGCCTTACATAGCCTAGGCTAGCCCAACCTAGGCTAACCTAGGCTAACCTAGCCTAGCCTAGCATAAGCTAACCTAGTGTAACCCAACCTATCCTAGCATAACCTAACCTAGCCTAACCTAGCCTAGCTTAAACTAGCCTAGCCTATCATAACGTTTGCTAGCCTAACCTTAGCTAGCCTAGCCTAAGCATGCCTAAACTAACCTAGTCTAACCTAAACTAACCTAACCTAACCTAGCCTATCCCAACGTAGCCTAACCAATTCTAACCTAGCCTTGCCTAACCGAGTCTACCCTAACGTAGCCTAACCTAGACTAGCATAAATAAGCCTAACCTAACCTAGCCTAACCTATCCTATCATAGCCTAGCCTACCCTAGCCTACCCTGGCCTAGCCTACCCTATCCTATCTTAGACTAGTCTATCCTAGCCCAACTTATCCAAACCTAGGCCATCCTAGCCTATCCAAACCTAGCCCAGCCTAGCCTACCCAAACCTATCTTACTCCAACATAGCGTATAGACCCTAGCCTAACCTATGCTAGACTAACCTAGCCTAACCTAGCGTAGCATAACCTAGCCTAACCTAACCTAACCTAGCCTTTCCTAGCCTAACCTTCTGTAACCTAGCCTAGCATAGCATAACCTAGCCTAGCCTAGCCTAGCCTAGACTAACCTTTCTTATCCTAGACTTACCTTGCCTAGCCTCGACTAACCTAGCATAACTTAACCTAGTCTAGCCTAATCTATCATTGCCTAACATATCTTAACCAAACCTAACCTAACCTTCCCTAGCCTAACCTAACCTTCCCTAGCCTAACCTAACGTAGCATTACCTAGCCTAACCTAGCCTAACGTATCCTAGCCTTACCTATCCTAGCATAGCCTAACCTATCCTACCCTTACCTAGCCTACCCTAGACTAACCTAACATAACCTTTCCTACCCTACGCTAGACTAACCTAACATAACCTTTCCTAGCCTAACTTAACCTAGCATTACCTAGCCTAACGTATCCTAGCCTTACCTATCCTAGAATAGCCTAACCTATCCTAGCCTTACCTAGCCTAGCCTTATCTAGCCCACCCTAGACTAACCTAACATAGCCTTTCCTAGCCTAACCATACCTATCGTAGCTTAACCTCACCTAACCTAACCTATCCTAACCTAACCTAGCCTAACCTAGCATAACCTATCCTAGCCTAACATGTCCTTGCCTAACATGTCCTTGTTTAGCCTAGCCTAACCTACCCAAACTTAACCTAGCGTTGCCTTGGGTAACCTCACCTTGCCTTGTGAAACCTTGGCTAGCCTTGAGTAGCCTAGCTTAGCCCAACCTAGGATAATCTATCCTAGCATAAGCTAACCTAGCCTAACCCAACCTATCCTAGCATAACCTAACCTAGCCTAACCTAGCCTAGCCTAAACTGGCCTAGCCTATCATAACGTTTGTTAGTGTAACCTTTGCTAACCTAACCTTAGCTAGCCTAACCTAACCTTGCCTAACCTATCCTAGTCTAACCTAACTTAACCTATTCTAGCCTAACCCACTGTATCCTAGCATAGCATAGCATAGCCTAGCCTAGCCTAGCCTAGCCTACACTACCCCAACCTAGCCTTGCCTAACCTAGTCTAGCCTAACCTAGCCTAACCTACCGTAGACTACCTACCCTAGCCTAGAATATCCTAGCCTATCCTATCCTACCCTACCCTACCCTAGTATAGACTAGCCTAACCTAACCTAACCGAACCTACCCTACCCTACCCTACCTTACCCTACCCTAACCTAAACTACCCTAACCTAAACTGGCCTAGACTAGCGTAGCCTAGCCTAACCTAGCCTAACCCAAACTTATGCAGCCTAGCCTATACTACTAACCTAACCTAACCTAAACTAGCATAACTTAACCTACCCTCGGCCTAGCCTACCCCAATGTATCCTAGCATAGCCTAGCCTAGCCTAGCCTACACTACCCCAACCTAGCCCAACGTAGGCTAGCCTAACCTAGCCTAACCTAACCTAGCCTAACCTACCGTAGACTAACCTACCCTAGCCTCGACTATCCTAGCCTAGAATATCCTAGGCTATCCTATCCTAGCCTAACATAGCCTATTCTAGACTAGCCTAACCTAACCTAACCTACCCTACCCTACCCTACCCTAAACTAAACTACCCTAACCTAATCTGGCCTAGCCTAGCCTAGCCTAACCTAGCCTAACCTAACCTAACCTAACCTAGCCTAACCGAACCTTACGCAGCCTAGCATATCCTACTAACCTAGCCTAACCTAAACTAGCCTAACTTAACCTACCTCGACGTCGCCTAGCTTATCCTAACCTAGCCCTACCTAACCGAGACTAGCCAAGCCTTGCCTAGCCTGACCTAGTATAGTGTAACCTGACCTAATGTAACCTAGCCTAGCCTAGCCTAGTGTACCCTCGCTAAACCTAGCCTAACCCGGCCTAGCCTACCCTATCCTAGGTTATCCTAACCTACATAAACTAACATAGCCTACATAGCCTAACCTAACCTAAATTTACCTAGCCTAAGGTTTCCTACTTAGCCTAGCTACATAGCCTAATTAGCCTACTTATCCTAGCCTAACCTAGCCTAATTAGCCTACTTAGCTTACTTAACCTACACTAACCTAGCCTAGCGTTGCCTACTCTTGCCTAGTTTAACCTAGCCGACAATAACCTAGTCTAACATAGCTTGCTCTAGCCAATCCTAGCCTAGCCTAACTTATTCTAGCCTATCCTAGCCTAGCCTACTTTAGACTAGCCTAAGCTAGCCTATACTTGACTAACCTACGCTTGACTCGCCTAGCCTCACCTATCTAACCTAGCATACAATATCGTAATCTAACCTAACTTACTCTAGTCGATCCTAGCCTAGCATAGCCTAGACTCTCCCAACCTAACCTACATTTTCCTAGCCTAGCCTAGCCTCGCCTAGCCTAACCTAACCTAGCCTAGCATAGCCAAGCCTAGCCAATCCTAACCTAACATAACCTAACCTAATCTAACCTAATCTACCCTATCTTACCCTACCCTACCCTACCCTAGCCTAGACTAACCTAATCTTGCATAGCTTACCCTTGCCTAGCTTAACCTAGCTTAACCGAACCTAACCCAACCTACCCTACCCCACACTAGCCTATCCTAGCCTAGTGTAACCTAACCTAGCCTACTGTAACCTAACCAAACCTAGCCTAGCTTACCTTGACCTAGTCTAACGTAGCCTACTCTAGCCTAGCCTACCTGACCTAGTCTAACCTAGCCTACTCTAGCCTAACCTACCCTACCCTACCCTACCCTATCCTAGCGTGGACTATCATAGCATATCCTAGCCTATTATAGCCTAGCCTAACCTAGCCTAACCTAGTCTAAATCCTAGCCTAGCGTAACCTAGCCTAACCTATCCTAAGCTAGCCTATACTAACCTAACCTAGCCTAACCTAACCTAACCTATCGTGGCCTACCCTAACCAAACCTACAATAATACAGTCTAACCTTAACTTCAATAATATAGTATAACCTAGCATACTCTAGCCTAACCTAACCTAGTCTCACCTATCCTAGCCTACCCTGGCTTACCCTAGCCTAGCCTTTCCTATCATGGCCTACCGTACCCTAGCCTAGCCTAGCCTAACCTAGCCTATCTTAACCTAACCTAACCTAGCCTAGCCTAGCTTAACATAACCTACCCTACCATACCCTAGCCTAACGTAGCCTAGCCTAGCCTAGCCTAGCCTAACCTATCCTACCCTAACATAACCTATCCTATCCTATCCTATCCTACCCTACCCTACACTACCCTACCCTAGCCTAACCTATCCTAACGTAACCTAACCTAGCCTAGCCTAGCCTAGCCTAGCCTAACCTAGCCTAGCCTAGCCTAACATAACCTATCCTAGCCTAACATAACCTAGCATATCCTATCCTATCCTATCGTCGCCTAGCCTAGCCTAACCTAACCTAGACTTGCCTAGCCTAGCCTAGCATAACCTAGGCTAGCTTATCCTACTAACCTAACCTAACCTAACCTAACCTAATCTAACCTAGCTTAATCTAACCTAGCCTAGACTAGCCTAACCTAACCTAACCTAGCATAGCCTAGCCTAGCCTAACCTAGCCTAACCTATCCTAGCCTAACCTAACCTACTTAACATAACCTAGCTTAGCATAGCCTATGCTAGCCTATCGTAGCTAGCCTACTTAACATAACAATTTTACTTTATACATTCAAGTTATTTTAATTAAAAAAATATACCATTGATAAAGTATAATAAAATTAAATAATATATTAAATATTTCAATTTGAAAATCATTTTAAAAAATAAATTAAACTAAATCATATTGATAAAGAAATAATTCAGAAACAAAATAAATTAAAAACTATTAATAAAAACTAAAATATAATTTTTTTTATCTGAAATAAATTAAATGTGTTGCACACGTAAAAGCAGGAACTTTAATAGGTATTCATCTAACCCAAACCTGAGTTTACCGTGCAATCACTATTTATATACGATTTCCCTGTCGCGCCCCTTTTTGTAATGGATACAGTGCTCAAGTGAAAATATTAAATCAGGTAATATGACAGGCAGGGTAATACACAGGAATAATATACTCGTGATCCCATCTCCCAAAACCGTATTGGTGTTGAAATCCTTACAACCGAAGGATTCTTTCTCCATTGATTATGTACCCATTATTGTTTGCGTTACCTTTCACAGACCAACCGTCCGGTACCTAATTTGTAATGGTGTTTTAATTTTGCATTACTTCTCTTCATAATGTGCTTATAGGTTCTATCCCTCAACCCTGTAGATTTTTCTCTTAGTTCTCAGCATGAATTCTCTTCCTAGCAACTCCATCGACAGGTAAATTTCCCGTCAAGGTAAGTAACCTTTTTTGCAATGGTTACTCATTCTACCCCCAATTTTCTGGTTTTCACATTATATTCCTTTGCCCTTGTTAGGTTCTGGAAACGCTGTCAGGTTTGGTCGAGGGTATCACGGCTGTTAGGAGCGCATACACCGTTAATTAGCCAGGGTAAATTGTACCATACTCCCGACAACTTCTTAAGCGATCCTTATTTTAGGGTTTACAGGGTTTCATCATGGAGGACCTCCAATCAGCTTTCAAGTATAAAGTGGTGGACACATAAAAGTCGTTTAAAATATTCAGGAGGCGGCAGAGCTTGACATTCAATAAAAATTGCTGACGCACTAGATAATAGGACCATACCTGGAACTGGAATTGGAATTTCTTCAGCTAACATTAGAAGCGCCCTCAAATGACCTGTATCATTCATTTATTTTTCAGCAATATTAGCGACCTTTTCGCTACCCAGTAATTTACAATTAAAAAAAAACAAGCCAACGGAATATAGAGCGATGAGATTAAATGGAATTCCATGCGATTACCATGCTGAAGAAAGATGATCATTGATCTGCATGAGCCCGAAAACTGTTTGGTGTTCAGAAATCCTCATGCAATTGAAAGAGAATCATAAGATCTACAGGATGCCCTTCGCTTTAAAGATTTAACTGTGGGCTATGGGACTAATATCAATATCTTTCATGAATTCAAACAAAAGTATAAGATAAAGAAAATTCATTACAAATTTCAGTCATCTCACGTCTATCTTGCTGATAATAGAGATATAATAGATGAATATACATCACCCCCAAATTACTGCAAATTCCCTATGTCACACTGAAAATTCTGCATCCGGCCCTTGTCTTGCAGAGGCACTACCGCCCTCATCGAAGGTCTAGTATGAACAGAAAACCGATCATCAATACTCTGATCGCTTGCTTTCTATCAAAAACATAATGACGCCGCTATCTAGTCGGAGACCTTCGCCACGAAATTCTCGTCCAGAAGAATGTTCTGAGGCTTGACATCCAGATGAATAATGTAAGCCAGGCCCAATACGATATTGATACGAATATTTCCTCGCCATCACTTCGACTTCCGATAAGAAAATAAAAATCACTGCAGCTGCGAACAAACCGACTGCCACTTTGTAAGAAGTACTACCATGCTTTGAGGTCTTCGGATTCTTGATCATGTCAGTACTTTTCCCTTTGATGAAAATAAAATTGCTCTCGTTTGAAAGTCTCTCACCGTCTCAGACTGAAAAGACACAGAGAACATAGAGAACATAGATAGTTGAGGAAGAAATGGTGAAAAATGATAGGACTCGAGATATACATATATATCTCTGGCGCTTCTGGAACCGTCCATTGATATACATATTTGAGGCTCCTACCTCATGTCCAACCATCCCCCGAATCATGGGCTTTTTTCCTGCAACGGTTCCTTCAACGGCTATGTCTTGAGGGCATGGTTTATAGAAACAGATCATCCCTGTTGTCCGTGTTTTTCTTACTCCAACGGTTACTTCAATTGACAGCCATGGTTGATAGAAAGCCATAAAGGGCTGAGTTGATACAAATCCATAAAGGTTACTTCAATGGCTATGGCTTGAGGGCTGAGTTGTCTTTCTCCGAAGCCATAAAGCATAAGCTATAGGATATTAAAATGTGGTATATGGTTACTTATGGTTTATAGGATATTAAAATGCTATATAGGGTTACTCTTAGATTTAAACTAATTTAAATGTAATTATGAGCATATACTGCCCTAGGACATTTAATATTGTATAACTTACGATTTATTGTTTGCGGTAAAATTCTACTTGTGAAAAAAAATTGAAATTCAAATGGGAACCCACCACTGAGTCAGTGTGAGAAAGCGCGACAATACTTCATAAATTCAAACATAGATGCAACGTACATTTATTTCATTAACTACGACATTTTGCCTGCTCGGAAAGATGGATGGAGTGATCGCAAAACAAACGGCACACGTCACATCTTAGATGCGGCTTCCGGAAGCATAGCATGGTTATGTATGGTGAATGGCTGCTATCGGGCGCATTAAATCTCAATCAGGATTTTGTGTGTTTATTTTATCTATTCTATCAACCCCACAACCCTAAAATTGTATGTACTCATGTTTATGGAAGACCCAACACTACTATTGCTAATGCATCTCCAACGATCTAATGATATAATTTTGTGCTTTCAAATATTTTGTTTGTGATTACTTCTTTCAGTGGTTTTTTTTTTTTCACCTTTATTCATTCAAATACACAAGATATTACTGCAGAGCTCAGCTTTGGAATCCACTTTAGCATGGTTATAAATGTATAAATGAAGTGTTCATTATTTCTGCGTGCCCTTTAATATATGATTGAACAATATTATTTCGAGGTACTCATGGAAGATTTCATAAGATAAATAGGAAAATGATAATGCTCTATTTTTTTTTCATTGGTTTACTAAATATGTACGTTTATGTAAGTGTTATTTTAAAAATCAAATCAATTTTTTTTGACATATTTAAAATTGATTTTTATAATTTATTTATTTTTAATAGTAGATTTGTTGAACTTACTTTACATTTTTGAGAAATATTTTTTTTTTTTTTCTTCACTTATATGATGAATAATATTATTTTTCCTCACTTATATGAAAAAGATTTTTAAAAAAAGAGCTTTATAAGTTTAATTTTTATGATTTAAGTTTTCATGAAGGTATAAAACTCTAATTTAAATTTTTTTAGCGAATAAAAATATTTCAATAAATATTTGAAATATTATAATCATTAATATGTATAATATATTATATTTAATTTCATATATATATATATATATATATGAAATATTTTTAATTGTTATTTATTTTAGTTTTAATTTCATATATATTGTATTCTATTTTCATTTCATTTATATAATTATGTAATATTGTCAAGTATATATGTATAATTTTGTTTTAGTATTATATGTGTGTGCGTGTTTTTTAGGTAAGAGTTAAAAGTCAAGATTTCATAATAGAAGAATTAGTTAATGCATACTGGAACTTTATATTAATTCAATTTTTTTTATTAGTAATATTTTTTTTTTTTTTTTACAAAATTTAAATTTTTATAATGGTAAAGTAATTTTAATACATGAATGATGAAAATTTTGGATAAAAATTGTACAATTGTAGTGGATAATCATACCAGTCTACTTTATTGTTGCAAAATTATATATATATATATATATATATAAACAAAGCCTTCAAATTATTACTATAAATGTTGGAGATATATTTATCCACAAAACATAGAAAAAATTATAAAATCAATCAATTATGATGATTATCTATTAATTTATTAATAAAAATAACTATAACTATGGATAATTAATAAATTAATCCATAATCATTTTCGTAGATTGATTTTATATTCACATAGTATTAACTAATGTTATTGTAAGGAAATAAAATATTATATAATGAAAAAAGTGTGGACAAAGATCAAACTTTATCCATAATTGATCAATAAGCATACGAGTCCATTATCCATGATCCCATCAATGATCATAATAGTTGATTATCCATAATCCCAACAATAACTATACAGTTGATTATCCTTGATCCCATTAAGTATATTTTAATTAATAAGTTGACTAATAATTGTAGACATAAAAATGGATACTGTGGAGATGTCAAATAACCCTCCTCAAAAACTCACACCACATAAATCTTCAAAATATCAAACTGATTAATAATTTTATATTTGGGTATTGCATTTAACATGTATATCAAACACTTTTGTTTAAAAGTTTAATATGTAAATGCATATGTGGTTGCATTATGAGTTTATTTTAGCACCAGTAAAAGATTACTTTTATAAATGAATGTACTTAACATGTATATTAAGCAATATAGATTAAAAGTTTAATATGTAAATGCATGATGAGTTTAGTTTAACACTGGTAAAGACTTACTTTTATAAATGAATGCAATTACCTAAATTAAATGAACCTAATTATATAAATTAAATTTATTGAAAATATTGATAGACATTAATGTATAATAAATATCAAAATATTTATTTCACATTGTTAAAATTTAAAAAACATGTAAAATTTAATTAAATTATAATTTTATTTTAAATTATTATTATTAAAAAAAATTAGTATATAAATAAATAAAAGGTATGTAATAGGATTCTTAATAATGGAGATTTGTATTCTTTTTACCATGGAAATTCTTATCTTTTAAATAAATTTTTTTACAATACTATAGGGTAATAACTTATCAATTCCACATACCTAAATGTCCACAACTTTACTTAAATAGAAAATATATATTTTATTTATAATATTTTTTAATTAAGTTGAAAAGAAAAAAGAGAAAAATTACCTTTAAGATAAATCTCAACATTCTTTTTTCACTATTGATAAAAATATTTTGTAAGTATTTTTCAAATATTAAATCTCTGTCATCCATATATTAATTATTAGTTAATTAAATTAATTTTCTCAAATTTTTATTCAAAATGAACTGTAACACACAACTCCTTACAAACTACATTTTTATCCTATCTCTTTATGCAAATTAACCATTCTAAAAAAACACATAAATAACTGCTATAGCTGGAAGGAAATTATCAAAAGGTTATGTTAGCGCCCATCATAGTTTTCATGTCAAAATACATTGTAATAATTTATATTAAAAATACAGTAGTTCTTTTTCTTTAATAGTAATGACACACCATGCATTATTCGACATGCCATATTGTTGATATCCAATGTAGCTAACTCATTTCATAAGCCAAGCTAAATGTATGGCCAGGTATGCCTCGATATGATCCACTATGGTAAACGTATTATACTCAGCTTGGAGATGTTTCTAGAATACCTAGCTTCAGTTTTCGGTGACCACCAACCCTATAGGTTGCACGTAGGGACATTTGGCACTTTTGAGTTGTCGATCTACCTAGGCCCGATCTGACGATTGTATTTAGCCATGATAGGGTTAGTGTAACCAACCCGGAATAATACCCCAGCTCATTCTTGGAGTTTTCTTCCCTTTTTTTCCCGGATGAAGCTCTACAACTATGGAGACCTTACTATGCACAGATATGGTCATCGACTACCCTTATCTCTAGTTAGTTTTCTCTCTACTGGTATTTGACTCTGAACCTAAATAAATTTTCATCCTTGGTTACTCGTTTGGAAGCTCACTGCCGATTCATATCTTTTGGTCTCGACTGGATTTCGAGGCACTGAGAGAGATAGGCACTGTGGCGTACGGTGCATTTGGACACACAACACTCCCTCTGGTAAGTCTATTTTCTTTGCATAGAATTTTTCTTAGCTCGTAGGTGTTCAAAGGTGAAATTGTATACCGTTCTTAATTTTTTGTCTTTTGTTTGTGTTTTGGTAGGTTATGGGACCACCCACTCGTAACGCCACTAGCCCTCCTCATCTTCGCCACGACTGTTCTATATTGTTGGTTTAATTCCTTTTACCTCGCTACTTGTAATGTAACTAAGGGTTAGGTTAAGAGGCATTCATGAACCGGGTTTGTTCCTTCAAACATTTTCATAATGGATGTATTTGTTACAATGGAGTGTGTAAATAATATTTCAATATTGTTTATTTGAAATCAGTTTCGGCCAAGGGTATTTTTAGCTCTTCTGGTGACATACATTAGGCTGCCTTTTTTAATATGGTTTTTCTTTACCCTTGGAACTTCCAAGTCTTCACGATGTAATGCTATGATTTAAATGTGTAAAAATTTTAGGGTGATAATCCATTGTTTTTGGTTTCATATCGAAATACAGTCCCTTGTCATTACCATTTTAGGTTGGCACTATTGTCAGGGTTCCTGTCATCCTGCCAACAAGAGTTATTTGTTAATTTACTATTACATTAATATATGAAACTAGTATAATACCTTGAATTAATGCATGTACCTGTTGGGTTATTACTGTTGTAACTGTAATATTATTCATGAAATTTTGTAAATTGTTATACTCGATTTATTACGCCATGAAGGTTTTGCTACACACTGGTTTATTTTAGTTGACTCATAGCTTAATGTTATTTCTGATAAATTTCATGGAATGTATATCATTTATTCATGGCTATTTTCTAAAGAAACATTCGATAGAGAGAACCCTGTACCCCCGAGATTCCATCTGCCCATGTGGTGTACATAATTTTTCCAAGGTTTGGTATCATACTATTCTAGAATCCTCTTTGAACTTAACTAATTTCTGTCTATAGTTTGATTCATCACGAACTATATTCTTATATTAAAGGTTTTATTTTTGTTATACCATCGCTCCTTGGTGGCCAGTTAATGAGTTTTTTCTGCTGGTTTGGATTACCATACTATTTATCGGTTTTACCATAGTACATACTTTAAAACTATCAACAGGGCACGAAACCATTACCATTCACAATAGAACTTACATATTAATTTTATAGAAAATTTTAAGTAATAGGAACACACATATAACTTATAACATTATATTTTAGTTTTCTCATACTTAATTGGTTATTCTCTTAAGTAGAGAACACGACTTGAAAGATAAATTAAAGACTCTTATTTGGATTGCATACAAACCGGATGGGATCCTTAAACCAAACACTGCAGAATCTAATTTGGATTCTGCACCGCGGAGATCCCGTTACTGTTGGAGATACATTTTCAACCATCAACACATACATAGCACTCCTCCAAAAAAATCGAGCTACTATTCTCATAAGCCATTGTTATCAATAAGATAACATAAACACATATTTTCGCACATCAATTAGCAACATAATATTAAAAACCAAAGTATATACATTCATTAAAACCATAGACATAACAAATCAAACAGAAATAAAAAAATAGCATTGAACAACACGGTTCATGATTCAAATATGCATAAGTAATATACCTATTTTTATATCTTAAACTAGTTGGAAACTAAGGGAGGGACTTCCACTCTGCACCCAACTATAAGCCAGCTACAATGAAGCTTTCTTATACCTGACCACCCTTGATTTAGATCCAATGTTTGAGGAAATTATTTCTTAGGGAATTCACACCAAAAGCATGGCTTTTCATCCATGTTATGTAGCCCACTGCCCAAGTCGTTTATCAACTTACCTTTAAAAGCAAGCACCAAGGTGGTTTACTTGTTGCAGCTATAACAAGCGCTAGGTTGGTTTATCAATTTCTCTTAGTAGTGAGCACCAAAATGACTCGGTCTTATCTTTTAGTTCATTCACAAGGATTCACCAAAATTTTAGATGGGGTATTTCTTCGTTCCAGGAGTTGGAATCGACTGTCAAGATGGTTTTCCTATTTTCTTTTCATATATTCCAGGTGGTTTATTAGCTATATAGCAAGCACCATAATGATTCAATCATCTACTAAGCCCCCCACTCACCACACAAGCTTAAAAAACATAATATGATGGCTTCCCGCAATTCACAGGGAATGCACCCAAAATTCATAAGGGCTTAACTCATACATAGGGCTCCACAACTAGTTGATATATTACTTTGTATTCTCCTACCAATTCCCAACAACTTCCACATTCTCAACAATCAGCTGGGCACACTCAAATAAGAGGGAAACATATTCCAAGGGAAAGGACCATATCCCAATGGCATCTTGCTAATGGGGAGGTCACAATTCTTCCATTGTAGTGTGTGTGTACAGAGAGAGAGAGAGAGAGAGAGAGAGAGAGAGAGAGAGAGAGAGTCAATTGGATCTAGCTTGGATGGTTAAGAGGTGAAATTGTTTTCCTCCCCACACAAGGTCAAATCCCACTTTATGACATGTTTTCTATTTGTGAAGCAATTAAAGCTAGCAAGGTACCAATAATATCATTCTCATATAAGTGTTTAAGGGTGGGATGAGATGTTTCTTTTTCGTGTGTGTACACCTACATAAACCTATGCTCAAATCCTACCTTATAACATGTTTTCCCTTCATTGATTGATTAAATCTATCAATGTACCAATTATCTCATCTCATTCTCTCTTGAGTTATCATTCTCACCTAAGTGCTTAAGGTTGGAATGAGATGTTGCTTGTGTTTGTGTACACCTGTATACCCCTGTGTTCATATCCTACCTTATGACATGTTTCCCTTCATTAGCTGATTAAATCTAATAATGTACTAGTTATAGCATATCATTCTCCCTCAATTTCTTAAGGGTGAGAATGTACCAATTATCTCATTCTCACTTAAGTTATTAAGGCTGGGATGAGTTTCTTTTTTTTGTGTGTGCACATGAAAACACTTATGTTCATATCCCACTTTATGGCATGTTTTCCCTTCATGGGCCATTTAGAGCTAACAATGTACTAGTTAACCTATTCTTGCATAATTGTATGAGGGTGGGATTAGATGTTTTTTTGTGTGTGTTTTAACAACCCAAAAGTTTATATTAATCAATTGAACCATCAAATAAAGTCATGTTTCTAATAAGGAGGCCATAAGCAAAGGGTTCAAATTTGGTAAACTTATTTAATGTTACTAGTCATTATTGTAACTAGTTAATTCATTACCCTCCATCCAAATATTCTAGGGAAGAGGGATGCATCCCATGAGTTTTCACATGGAAAAATATGTATATATTCTAAGCAAATAATGTCACCCCATGCTCACGCACTTAATAAAAGAACTAATGTATTGGTACCATGCTGATTCTCCTTGGAATTTTTTATATTGAGGATAAATCAACCATAAATGTATGGGAGGCTTGTAACCATATATTACACTATGATATTTAATGCTAATACCTTTCTAGACTTAGCACAATAGCATCTATCAATCTAGTGAAACCTTTGGGCACTATTTTTTTTAAATGGAAAATTCCCTTGGAAAATCCCTCTAGGCACTTACCCACATTTTGGGAATGGCTCCTAGGATAATTTCTACTAGAAAAAAACATATAAACATAACCTCAAACCCCCATGTGAATTTGACCTCATGAACTTCTTAGCAAATATGGATTTGGCATGGAAAAATTCTTAAACTAACCATTAAGATTAGGCCTTCCAGATTATTTCTTCTATGTTTCTATCAATAAATATATCTCCAATGCTTAAATTAATAATTTCAAGGTTTTGTGTGTGTGTGTGTGTGTAATTTTGCAGCAAAAATCTTAGAATTGTATGATTTTCCACTACAATTATACAAACTTTAATCTAAAAATTTCATCATTCATGTATTGAAAATTCTTTAACAATATAAAAATTAGATTTTGTAAAATTAGAAAAGATATTACTAATATAAAATTTTGGATTAATATAAATTTTTTGTATACATGAAATTATACAACATATTACCAATATAAAATCTTGACTTTCTAACTCTTACCAAAAGTTTTATAAATATATACACAATTTTATATTAAAAATGCTTCGATAAAGATGCATAGGGTCATGGATATACAATGATCGGTTGCTTTGTTAAGGTACTCCTTGATACAATTGGGTAGCTTTTGTTGATTCCCTAAAAGATGCGTAAGGAGGCTCGAAAAAAGGGAGAGGAAATGGAAGCTTGGGGAGTGACTTGTTTAGAGGGCCAACATCTTGGGGGTGACTTATTTAGAGGGCCCACCAAATAAGTAAACCAAGGAGCAATACCATCCTCCTGTTTTAAACTAAAATGACCTGTACATGAGATGGAGAACTTTGCATCAAGAGAGGGACCACACAGTGTTAGAGTACACTAACATCTAAGTCACTCGTTCAATTCCCCCGCTAGATCAGAATGATATATTGGACATGTTGAAGATGTAATCTTGCCAAGCTTAAAAGAAATACTTCTATAAATACTCAAAATAACACCATAAGAAAATTATGCATATATAAATGATAATATCATATAATTATATAAATAAATAAAAAATGAAATATTATTTATATATATATATATATATATATATAAACTAAACCAAATGATTATTAAAAATATTTCTAATAATATTATATAATTATAATAAATAATATTAAATAATATATTATATAAATATCAAGGATTATATCTAGATCAAATATTTATTTCCCTTCATTAAAAATATTCTAAATGGATTAAAAAAAAATTTATTAAATTTAAAATTAAACTACAAAATTAAAATTTCGCACTTTGTTAACCATAAAAATTTTCTCTCAAAAATCTTTTTTATATAATGAGGAAAAAATGAAAGTATTAGCCATATAAATAAAAAATATTTCATGAGTTAAGTTACACCTAAATCTACTATTACAAGAAAATTACAAAAATCAATATTAAGTATGTTAAAAAATATAAATTTGATTTTTTAAAATAACATATATATATATATACATATTTATATTTCTTAAAGGATAAAAAAAGTCAAAAGAAAAAAAGAAAAAAAAGAGAAAAAGCATTATCATTTTCCTATTTATCCCGTGAGATCATCCATCAATACTTCGAATACTATTCACATCCTCTTGTAACTCATTTATATTCAAGATAGTAGTTTCGTGTAACTCATTTATATTGGATAACGAACGCATAGATAATGAGCACTTTATTTTCATATTTATAACCATGGGAAAGTGGATTCCGAAAATCTCAGCAGTAATCCCTTGTCCATTTGAATGACTAAAGTTGCAAAGTAAAAAATAATCACAAAAAAAATATAATATATTTATTTATGTGAAAGGAGAAATAAAGGTACAAAATAAAGAAATAAAAAACCTACGGAAAAAAATTAATCACAAAAAAAATATAAGATTTTTATTTGAAAGAACAAAATTTTATCATTAGATTGTTCGAGATGCATTACCAATATTAGTGGTAGGTTTTCTACAAACCAGAGTACATATAACCGAACCTAACCGAACCTAGCCTAACCTAACCTAACATTGGATAACCTAACCTAACCTAACCTAACATAGGCTACCCTGACCTAACCTAGGCTAGGATAGCCTAGCCTGGCCTTGCCTAGGATAGCCTAACCTAACTTCGCCTGGCCTAGCCTAACCTAGTTTACCCTAGCCTAGCCTAGCCTAACTTAACTGAACCAAAACAAAACTAACCTAACCTAGCCTAGCCTAACCTAACATAGCCTAACCTAGCCTAACCAAGCCTAACCTATCCTACTCTAGCAGAGCCTAACCTAACCTAGACTAACCTATCCTAGCCTAGCCTAGCCTATCCTAGCTTATCCTAGCCCAGCTTATCCAAACCTAGCATGGTCCAGCCTATCCAAACGTAGCCCAGCCTAGTATATCCAAACCTATCCTAGTCCAATGTAGCCTACAGAGCCTAGCCTAACCTAGCCTATCCTAACCTAACCAAGCCTAACCTAGCCTAGCATAACCTAGCGTAACATAGGCTAGCCTAACCTAACCTAACCTAGCCTTTCCTAACCTAGCCTTCCCTAACCTAGCATAGCATAGCGTAACCTAGCCAAGCCTAGCCTAGCCTAGCCTAGACTAACCTTGCTTAGCATAGCCTTACCTTGCCTAGCATAGACTAGCCTAGATTAATCTAGTATAACTTAACCTAGCCTAGCCTAACCTATCATTTCCTAACCTAGCCTAACCGAACCTAACCTAACCTTCCCTAGCCTAACCTAACCTAACCTTTCCTAGCCTAGCCTATCTTAACTCATCCTAGCCTTACCTAGCCTAGCCTAGCCTAACCTATCCTAGTGTTAGCTAGACCAGCCTTACCTAGCCTACCCTAAACTCACCTAACATAACCTTTCCTAGCCTAACCATACCTATCCTAGCCTAACCTAGCCTAACCTAGCATAACCTATCCTAGCCTAACATTCCTTGCCTCCCCTAGCCTAACCTACCCAAAATTAACCTAGCCTTGCCTTCTGTAACCTCACCTAGCCTTACATAGCCTAGGCTAGCCCAACCTAGGCTAACCTAGGCTAACCTAGCCTAGCCTAGCATAAGCTAACCTAGTGTAACCCAACCTATCCTAGCATAACCTAACCTAGCCTAACCTAGCCTAGTCTAACCTAACTCAGCTTCGCCTTCAACCTAACCTAGTCTAACCTAAACTAACCTAACCTAGCCTAGCCTATCCCAACGTAGCCTAACCAATTCTAACCTAGCCTAGCCTAACCGAGTCTACCCTAACGTAGCCTAACCTAGCCTAGCATAACTGAGCCTAAGCTAACCTAGCCTAACCTATCCTATCATATCCTAGCCTACCCTAGCCTACCCTGGCCTAGCCTAGCCTATCCTATCCTAGCCTAGCTTATCCAAACCTAGGCCATCCTAGCCTATCCAAATCTAGCCCAGCCTAGCCTACCCAAACTTATCTTACTCCAACATAGCGTATAGAACCTAGCCTAACCTACGCTAGACTAACCTAGCCTAACCTAGCGTAGCATAACCTAGCCTAACCTAACCTAACCTAGCCTTGCCTAGCCTAACCTTCTGTAACCTAGCCTAGCATAGCATAACCTAGCCTAGCCTAGTGTAGCCTAGACTAACCTTTCTTATCCTAGAGTTACCTTGCCTAGCCTAGACTAACCTAGCTTAACCAAGCATAACTTAACCTAGCCTAGCCTAATCTATCATTGCCTAACATAGCTTAACCAAACCTAACCTAACCTTCCCTAGCATAACCTAACCTAGCATTACCTAGCCTAACCTAGCCTAATGTATCCTAGCCTTACCTATCCTAGCCTAGCCTAACCTATCCTACCCTTACCTAGCCTAGCCTTACCTAGCCTACCCTAGACTAACCTAACATAACCTTTCCTAGCCTACGCTAGACTAACCTAACATAACCTTTCCTAGCCTAACCTAACCTAGCATTACCTAGCCTAACATATCCTAGCCTTACCTATCCTAGCATAGCCTAACCTATCCTAGCCTTACCTAGCCTACCCTAGACTAACCAAACATAGCCTTTCCTAGCCTAACCATACCTATCCTAGCCTAACCTCACCTAGCCTAACCTATCCTAACCTAACCTAGCCTAACCTAGCATAACCTATCCTAGCATAACATGTCCTTGCGTAACATGTCCTTGCCTAGCCTAGCCTAACCTACCCAAACTTAACCTAGCGTTGCCTTGGGTAACCTAGCGTTGCCTTGTGAAACCTCGCCTTCCCTTGAGTAGCCTAGCTTAGCCCAACCTAGGATAATCTAGCCTAGCATAAGCTAACCTAGCCTAATCCAACCTATCCTAGCATAACCTAACCTAGCCTAACCTAGCCTAGCCTAAACTAGCCTAGCCTATCCTATCATAACGTTTGTTAGCGTAACCTTTGCTAGCCTAACCTTGGCTAGCCTAACCTAACCTTGCCTAACCTAACCTACTCTAACCTAACTTAACCTATCCTAGCCTAGCCTAGCCTAGCCTACACTACCCCAACCTAGCCTTGCCTAACCTAGTCTAGCCTAACCTAGCCTAACCTACCGTAGACTAACCTACCCTAGCCTCAACTATCCTAGCCTAGAATATCCTAGCCTATCCCATCCTATCATATTTAATCATCTACTAAGCCCCCCACTCAACACACAAGCTTAAAAATCATAATACGATGGCCTCACGCAATTCACGGGGAATGCACCAAAAATTCATAAGGGCTTAACTCATACATAGGGCTCCACAACTAGCTGATATATTACTTTCTATTCTCCTACCAATTCCCAACAACTTCCACATGCTGAACAATCAGCTAGGCACACTCAAATAAGAGGGAAACATATTCCAAGGGAAAGGACCATATCCCAATAGCATGTTGCTAATGGGGAGGTCACAATTCTTCCATTGCAGTGTGTGTGTACAGAGAGAGAGAGAGAGAGAGAGAGAGAGAGAGAGAGAGAGAGAGAGAGAGATTCAATTGGAACTAGCTTGGATGGTTAAGAGGTGAAATTGTTATCCTCCCCACACAAGTTCAAATCCCACTTTATGACATGTTTTCTATTTGTGAACCAATTAAAGCTAGCACGGTACCAATAATATCATTCTCATATAAGTGTTTGAGGGTGGGATGAGATGTTTCTTTTGCGTGTGTGTACACCTACATAAACCTATGCTCAAATCCTACCTTATGACATGTTTTCCCTTCATTGATTGATTGAATCTATCAATGTACCAGTTATCTCATCTCATTCTCTCTTAAGTTATCATTCTCACCTAAGTGCTTGAGGTTGGAATGAGATGTTGCTTGTGTTTGTGTACACCTATATACACCTATGTTCATATTCTACCTTATGACATGTTTCCGTTCATTGGCTGATTAAATCTAATAATGTACTAGTTATATCATATCATTCTCCCTTAATTTCTTAAGGGTGAGAATCTACCAATTATCTCATTCTCACTTAAGTTATTAAGGCTGGGATGAGTTTCTTTTTTGTGTGTGTGCACATGAAAACACTTATGTTCATATCCCACTTTATGGCATGTTTTCCCTTCATGGGCCATTTAGAGCTAACAATGTACTAGTTATCCTATTCTTGCATAATTGTATGAGGGTGGGATTAGATGTTGTTGTGTGTGTGTTTTAACAACCCCAAAGTATAGATTAATCAATTGAACCATCAACTCAAGTCATGTTGCCAATAAGGAGGCCATAAGCAAAGGGTTCAAATTTGGTAAACTTATTTAATGTTACTAGTCATTATTGTAACTAGTTAATTCTTTACCCTCCATCAAAATATTCTAGGGAAGAGGGATGGATCCCATGAGCTTTCACTTGGAAAAATATGTATATATTCTAAGCAAATAATGTCACCCCATGCTCACGCACTTAATAAAAGAACTAATGTATTGGTACCATGCCGATTCTCCTTGGAATTTTTTATATTGAGGGTAAATCAACCATAAATGTATGGGAGGCTTGTAACCCTATATTACACTATGATATTTAATGCTAATACCTTTCTAGACTTAGCACAATAGCATCTATAAATCTAGTGAAACCTTTGGGCACTATTTTTTTTTAATGGAAAATTCCCTTGGAAAATCCCTCTAGGCACTTACCCACATTTTGGGAATGGTTCCTAGGATAATTTCTACTAGAAAAAAACATATAAACCTAACCTCAAACCCCCATGTGAATTTGACCTCATGACCTTCTTAGAAAATATGGATTTGGCATGGAAAACTTCTTAAACTAACCATAAAGATTAGGCCTTCCAGATTATTTCTTCTATGTTTCTATCAATAAATATATCTCCAATGCTTACATTAATAATTTCAAGGTTTTGTGTGTGTGTGTGTGTAATTTTGCAACAACAATCTTAGACTTGTATGATTTTCCACTACAATTATACAAACCTTAATCTAAAAATTTCATCATTCATGTATTGAAAATGCTTTAACAATATAAAAATTAGATTTTGTAAAATTAGAAAAGATATTACTAATATAAAATTTTGGATTAATATAAATTGCTTGTATACATGAAATTATACAACATATTACCAATATAAAATCATGACTTTCTAACTCTTACCAAAAGTTTTATAAATATATACACAAATTTATATTAAAAATGCTTCGATAAAGATCCACAGGGTTGTGGATATACAATGATCGGATGCTTTGTTAAGGTACTTCTTGATACAATTGGGAGTGACTTATTTAGAGGGCCCACATCTTGGGGGTGACTTATTTAGAGGGCCCACCAAATAAGTAAACCAAGGAGAAATACCATCCTCCTGTTTTAAACTAAAATGACCTGTACACGAGATGGAGAACTTCGCATCAAGAGAGGGACCACACAGTGCTAGAGTACACTAACCTCTAAGTCACTCGTTCAATTCCCCCGCTAGATCAGGATGATATATTGGACATGTTGAAGATGTAATCTTGCCAAGCTTAAAAGAAATACTTCTATAAATACTCAAAATAACACCATAAGAAAATTATGCATATATAAATGATAATATCATATAATTATATAAATAAAAACAAAACGAAATATTATATATATAAACTAAACCAAATTATTATTAAAAATATTTCTAATAATATTATATAATTATAATAAACAATATTATATAATATATTATATAAATATCAAGGATTATATCTAGATCAAATATTTATTTCCCTTGATTAAAAAGATTCTAAATTGATTTTTTTTTAAATTATTAAATTGAAAATAAAACTACAAAATTAAACTTTCCCACTTTGTTAATCATAAAACTTTTCTCTCAAAAATCTTTTTTATATAATGAGGAAAAAATGAAAGTATTAGCCATATAAATGAAAAGGATTTCATGAGTTAAGTTACACCTAAATCTACTATTACAAGAAAATTATAAAAATCAATATTGAGTATGTTAAAAAATATAAAATTGATTTTTTAAACTAACATATATATACATATTTGTATTTCTTAAAGGATAAAAAAAGTCGAAAGAAAAAAAGAAAAAGAGAGAAAAAGCATTATCATTTTCCTATTTATCCCGTGAGATCATCCATCAATACTTCGAATACTGTTCACATCCTCTTGTAACTCATTTATATTCAAGATAGTAGTTTCGTGTAACTCATTTATATTGGATAATGAACACATAGATAATGAGCACTTTATTTTCATTTTTATAACCATGGGAAAGTGGATTCCAAAGATCTCAGCAGTAATCCCTTGTGCATTTGAATGACTAAAGCTACAAAATAAAAAATAATCACAAACAAAATATATGATATTTTTTTATGTGAAAGCACAAATAAAGGTACAAAATTAAATAAAAACCTACGGAAAAAAAGTAATCACAAAAAAAATATAAGATTTTTATTCGAAAGCACAAAATTATATCATTAGATTGTTGGAGATGCATTACCAATAGTAGTGGTAGGTTTTCTACAAACTAGAGTACATATAATTATAGGGTCATGCCGTAGAGAGAATAAATAACATAAATACACGAAATCCTGATTGATATTTATTATTATTCTTTCACCATGCAAGGAATGAAATTATTCTATATGTAGTGGCCATTAATAAGAAAAACTTCAAGCTTCGTCCCGCACAAACTACTGCCAATAATGCGACCTTTTCTATTTGATTTCCTCAGCCATGGACTAGCTATCATGTTGTATTGGGCATGTCAACGTAATTCTTTGCCACACATCATGGAGAATCGGTTTCCAAAATCGTAGATGGCACTGGCCACTCCCGTTGAACCAAAGCTCAACCCTCATAGTTGGCTACTTATTTTCATCCATTCATTAAATAAAGGTAATCGACTCTAATGTCTGTCATGAAAATTGAAAGAAACATTAGAAAATGAAATAATGTCACCCCATGCTCACGCACTTAACAAAAGAACTAATGTATTGGTACCATGCCAATTCTCCTTGGAATTTTTTATATTGAGGGTAAACCAACCATAAATGTATGGGAGGCTTGTAACCTTATATTACACTATGATATTTAATGCTAATACGTTTCTAGACTTAGCACAATAGCATCTATGAATCTAGTGAAACCTTTGGGCACTATTTTTTTAATGGAAAATTCCCTTGGAAAATCCCTCTATGCACTTACCCACATTTTGGGAATGGTTCCTAGGATAAATTCTACTAGAAAAAAAAATATAAACCTAACCTCAAACCCCCATGTGAATTTGACCTCATGACTTTCTTAACAAATATGGCTTTGGCATGGAAAACTTCTTAAACTAGCCATAAGGATTAGTCCTTTCAGATTATTTCTTCTATGTTTCTATCAATAAATATATCTCTAATGCTTACATTAATAATTTCAAGGTTTTGTGTGTGTGTGTGTGTGCAATTTTGCAACAACAATCTTAGACTTGCATGATTTTCCACTACAATTATACAAACTTTAATATAAAAATTTCATCATTCATGTATTGAAAGTTCTTTAACAATATAAAAATTAGATTTTGTAAAATTAGAAAAGATATTACTAATATAAAATTTTGGATTAATATAAATTGTTTGTATACATGAAATTATACAACATATTACCAATATAAAATCTTGACCTTCTAACTCTTACCAAAAGTTTTATAAATATATACACAAATTTATATTAAAAACGCTTCGATAAAGAATCTTTCGGAGGTGGGCTAATTTTCCATAGTTTTTCCAAAAAAAAAGATTCGCCAATTTCCATTTTTTTATAAAATTTATTCGCCCAAATTTTACAATATAAAATTATTTTACATTAAAAATCGCCAAAATTATATAGGAAATATATATAATATCATTATAAATTTGAATAATATTACAAATACATCAGTAAATATTTTATAGTTTTCATACTACTGACTAGTGAGATTCGCCAATTTTTTAAACATCAAGATAATTTTCCATCCTTAAAATTATCCCTAATAAAGATCCACAGGGTCGTGGATATACAATGATCGGATGCTTTGTTAAGGTACTCCTTGATACAATTGGGTAGCTTTTGTTGATTCCCTAAAGGATGCATAAGGAGGCTCGACAAAAGGGAGAGGAACTGGATGCTTGGGGAGTGACTTATTTAGAGGGACCACATCTTGGGGGTGACTTATTTAGAGGGCCCGCCAAATAAGTAAACCAAGGAGAAATACCATCCTCCTGTTTTAAGCTAAAATGACTTGTACACGAGATGGAGAACTTCACATCAAGAGAGGGACCACACAGTGCTAGAGTACACTAACATCTAAGTCACTTGTTCAATTCCCCCGCTAGATCAGAATGATATATTGGACATGTTGAAAATGTAATCTTGCCAAGCTTAAAAGAAATACTTCTATAAATACTCAAAATAACACCATAAGAAAATTATGCATATATAAATGACAATATCATATAATTATATAAATAAAAACAAAACGAAATATTTTATATATATATATATATATATATATATATATATATATATATATATATATAAAATAAACCAAATGATTATTAAAAATATTTCTAATAATGTTATATAATTATAATAAATAATATTAAATAATATATTATATAAATATCAAGGATTATATCTAGATCAAATATTTATTTCCCTTCATTAAAAAGATTCTAAATTGATTTTAAAAAAAATTATTAAATTGAAAATTGAACTACAAAATTAAACTTTCCCACTTTCTTAACTATAAAACTTTCCTCTCAAAAATCTTTTTTATATAATGAGGAAAAAATGAAAGTATTAGCCATATAAATGAAAAAGATTTCGTGAGTGAAGTTACACCTAAATCTACTATTACAAGAAAATTATAAAAATCAATATTGAATATGTTAAAAAATATAAATTTGATTTTTTAAAATAACATATATATACATATTTATATTTCTTAAATGATAAAAAAAGTAGAAAGAAAGAGAAAAAGCATTATCATTTTCCTATTTATCCCGTGAGATCATCCATCAATACTTCGAATACTATTCACATCCTCTTGTAACTCATTTATATTCAAGATAGTAGTTTCGTGTAACTCATTTATATTGGATAACGAACGCATAGATAATAAGAACTTTATTTTCATATTTATAACCATGGGAAAGTGGATTCCAAAGATCTCAGCAATAATCCCTTGTCCATTTGAATGACTAAAGCTGCAAAGTAACAAATAATCACAAACAAAATATAAGATATTTTTTTATGTGAAAGCACAAATAAAGGTACAAAATTAAAAAAAAAACTACGGAAAAAAGTAATGAAAAACAAAATATAAGATTTTTATTTGAAAGCACAAAATTATATCATTAGATTGTTGGAGATGCATTACCAATAGTAGTGGTAGGTTTTCTACAAACCAGAGTACATATAATTTTAGGGTCATGCCATAGAGAGAATAAATAACATAAATACACGAAATCCTGATTGATATTTATTATTATTCTTTCACCATACAAGGAATGAAATTATTCTATATGTAGTTGCCATTAATAAGAAAAAATTCAAGCTTCGTCCCGCACAAACTACTGCCAATAATGCGACCTTTTCTCTTTGATTTCCTCAGCCATGGACTAGCTATCATGTTGTATTGGGCATGTCAACGTAATTCTTTTCGAGGCATCATGGAGAATCGGTTTCCAAAATCGCAGATGGCATTGGCCACTCTCGTTGAACCAAAGCTCAACCCTCATAGTTGGCTACTTATTTTCATCCATTCATTCATTAAATAAAGGTAATCGACTCTAATGTCTGCCATGAAAATTGAAAGAAACATTAGAAAATGAAATAATTTCACCCCATGCTCACGCACTTAATAAAATAACTAATGTATTGGTACCATGCAAATTCTCCTTGTAATTTTTTATATTGAGGGTAAATCAACCACAAATGTATGGGAGGCTTGTAACCTTATATTACACTATGATATTTAATGCTAATATCTTTCTAGACTTAGCACAATAGCATCTATCAATCTAGTGAAACCTTTGGGCACTATTTTTTTTAATGGAAAATTCCCTTGGAAAATCCCTCTAGGCACTTACCCACATTTTGGGAATGGTTCCTAGGATAATTTCTACTAGAAAAAAACATATAGACCTAACCTCAAACCCCCATGTGAATTTGACCTCATGACCTTCTTAGAAAATATGGCTTTGGCAAGGAAAACTTCTTAAACTAACCATAAAGATTAGGCCTTCTAGATTATTTCTTCTATGTTTCTATCAATAAATATATCTCCAATGCTTACATTAATAATTTCAAGGTTTTGTGTGTGTGTGTGTAATTTTGCGACAAAAATCTTAGACTTGTATGATTTTCCACTACAATTATACAAACTTTAATCTAAAAATTTCATCATTCATGTATTGAAAATGCTTTAACAATAAAAAAATTAGATTTTGTATATTTAGAAAAGATATTACTAATATAAAATTTTGGATTAATATAAATTGTTTGTATACATGAAATTATACAACATATTACCAATATAAAATCTTGAATTTCTAACTCTTACCAAAAGTTTTATAAATATATACATAAATTTATATTAAAAATGCTTCGATAAAGATCCACAGGGTCATGGATATACAATGATTGGATGCTTTTTTAAGGTACTCCTTGATACAATTGGGTAGCTTTTGTTGATTCCCTAAAGGATGCATAAGGAGGCTCGACAAAAGGGAGAGGAATTGGATGCTTGGGGAGTGACTTATTTAGAGAGCCCACATCTTGGCGGTGACTTAGTTAGAGGGCCCACAAAATAAGTAAACCAAGGAGCAATACCATCCTCCTGTTTTAAACCAAAATGACATGTACACGAGACGGAGAACTTCTTATCAAGAGAGGGACCACACAGTGCTAGAGTACACTAACATCTAAGTCACTTGTTCAATTCCCCCGCTAGATTAGAATGATATATTAGACATTTTGAAGATGTAATCTTGCCAAGCTTAAAAGATATACTTCTATAAATACTCAAAATAACACCATAAGAAAATTATGCATATATATGATAATATCATATAATTATATAAATAAAAACAAAATGAAATATTATATATATAAACTAAACCAAACGATTATTAAAAATATTTCTAATAATATTATATAATTAGAATAAATAATATTAAATAATATATTATATAAATATCAAGGATTATAACTAGATCAAATATTTATTTTCCTTCATTAAAAAGATTCTAAATTGATTTTTAAAAAAAATATTAAATTAAAAATTAAACTACAAAATTAAACTTTCCCACTTTGTTAACCATAAAACTTTTCTCTGATAAATCTTTTTTCTATAATGAGGAAAAAATGAAAGTACTAGCCATATAAATGAAAAATATTTCATGAGTTAAGTTACACCTAAATTTACTATTACAAGAAAATTATAAAAATCAATATTGAATATATTAAAAAATATAAATTTGATTTTTTAAAATAACATATATATACATATTTATATTTCTTAAAGGATAAAAAAGTAGAAAGAAAAGAAAGAAAGAAAGAGAAAAAGCATTATCATTTTCCTATTTATCCAGTGAGATCATCCATCAATACTTCGAATACTATTCACATCCTCTTGTAACTCATTTATATTCAAGATAGTAGTTTCATGTAACTCATTTATATTTACTATTCACATCCTCTTGTAACTCATTTATATTCAAGATAGTAGTTTCATGTAACTCATTTATATTCGATAACGAACGCATAGATAATAAGCACTTTATTTTCATATTTATAACCATGAGAAAGTGGATTCCAAAGATCTCAGCAATAATCCCTTGCGCATTTGAATGACTAAAGCTGCAAAGTAAAAAATAAAGGTACAAAAATAAAAATAAAACCTACGGAAAAAAATAATCATAAACAAAATATAAGATTTTTATTTGAAAGCACAAAATTATATTATTAGATTGTTGGAGATGCATTACCAACGAGAGTACGTATAATTTTAGGGTCATGTTGTAGAGAGAATAAATAACATAAATACATGAAATCCTGATTGATATTTATTATTATTCTTTCACCATGCAAGGAATGAAATTATTCTATATGTAGTTGCCATTAATAAGAAAAACTTCAAGCTTCGTCCCGCACAAACTACTGCCAATAATGCGACCTTTTCTCTTCGATTTCCTCAGCCATGAACTAGCTATCATGTTGTATTGGACATGTCAACGTAATTCTTTGTCAGGCATCATGGAGAATTGGTTTCCAAAATCGCAGATGGCACTGGCCATTCCCGTTGAACCAAAGCTTAGCCCTCATAATTGGCTACTTATTTTCATCCATTCATTTCATCCATTCATTCATTAAATAAAGGTAATCGACTCTAATGTCTGTCATGAAAATTGAAAGAAACATTAGAAAATGAACGATAGTTCATAACGAAGTATCAAAACAATTCCTATATTGGCATTTTAGCTCACGGACAAATTTATCTATGAGATAATATGCGATTTTCTTATACCATTTGTCTTCTGTAAAAGAGATCTGCGGCGGGGTTCATATGCAACAAAGTCGAGTGTAGAAGGGGGAGGAGGCCCATATTCGTGGGCATAATGTGACAGTCTGGGGAGTATTATGGAGTCAGAAAATATAGCCAAACATCCATTCATATTCTCCATAGCTTGCTCAATTTTGTTATTTTGGAAGCAAAGCCAGGAGTTATGAATACAACATCGCAATGGCATCAGAATCAAATTCAGAAACCTCATCAATGTAACCAAAGGAACAAATGCCGCTATGTATCATATTTTCTACAGTGTTTCCATTTAAGTCATGTGACGCATGTCATTAAAGGCCCGATTGCATTGTTGCCGAACAATGCAATGACCAGCCATGTGACGGTTGTGACTATCTCCGAACTCTTATGATTTAATCAATTAAACTTTATTTTAATTTGACATGAAATTAGTTGAAATGATCATTTCAACTAAATAATATATTGATAAATAACAATCTAGAAAGTAAATAATATAATAAAGTAACAATTTTAATCTCAATAGTGTATTAAAATATACCGTTTTTTATGATCGTTCAAGTTACCGCCAATAATATCATGTATATATATTTTTATTTAAACAAATATTATTTTAAAAATGATGTTACAAACTATAAAAATATATTATTAAAATGGTCATTTGTCATTTCTTAGTCGATAGGTATGGATGTTGAGTGACATGTTATCTAATGCATTGCAATGTATAGTTGTATAAGAATAATTATTTATAAAATTGTAACAAAATAAATATAATAAATTATTAGTAAAACGGAAATAAATATAAATATAAGAAAAAAAAATATAAAAATAGGTAATATAGAAATAAATATAAATATAAGAAAAATCAAAATATATAAAAATTGTTAATAGAAATAAATATATTTTAGTTTTTGGTATTGGTTTTATAAATATTGATAAATATTGATGAGTAATGAGAGTTTTCAAATATGTTAAAGAGAAAGAGCTTAAGAGTTTAGGTAAATATTGTCTTTATTGGAAGTGAAAATAGAGGCTTCATGGGAGATTTTTTTCTAGGGAGGACTACCAATATTTAACTTTTTCAAAATGTAACTAAGTTAGTTGATAGACAAGTTCCCATGCTTGGATATGGGTCATGACATCAACAATATTGTCGTTTTGGACTTGTAGTTGTTGTACTATATCATAATTTTTTTTTTTTAGTGTTTAATTTCATTTGCACCTTGAAAGAAAAATTGATAAAATCAAAAGATTGACATTTGCGAGATTTATACTAGTGAGCTAATGTTTTAGCACAATGATTTTTCTCTGATAATACTTTATCTTCTTCCCAATGTCAATAGTCTTATGGACACCAGCTTTTGATAGAGTAAACTAGCAGTAAAAAAAAATAAAAAAAAGTAAAAAATAAAAAATTCATCACCATGGTCTCAGTAGTGAGAATTATTTCATAATTCCAAGGAAATTGTCATAAATTTGTGCCTCTACCTTATTACTTTGCTTCATATACTTATATACTTATCAAATATAAATAACTACAAACTTATAACTTTGTCAACTAGTTTTGGAATAAAATCATCACTACCTACAACCATGCTCACACCGCAATTTATTAGTGAAGGTTTGAGTAGTGATGACTTATTTCATTTATGAAGAATGTTGTTGCTACATATTGAACTCATTGGCATTGGTATTTTGTGCCAATTAGTTTCCATTTTTTCTTGTCTCATAAACTTTTTTTTCATCCCGATTTGTCTCCTATTCTCCTCTACTCTTCAACATTATCTTCAAGTTCTCTTTTAGGTAGTTCCTATTGCTTTATTTGTTCTATTTCAACTTCAGCTCCTTGTTTTTCTTCTCTTCCCCTATCTTTCTCCACTTCAAATATATTTATGTTAGTTTGAACGTTTTCCTCGCATTTATTCCTTGTTGCTTGTTTCTTCTTGGATTCAATCTCTTGCATTATTTTCTTCTTATCTTCTACATAAAAATTTGCTTTCTTTTCAGATTCTACTTTTCATTAACATTTCTACCTTCACTCTAGGATTGACCTCTTTGGTAGTTCTTCTTCCATAGCTATATTTACTTGCACCTCTTCTTTTCTTTTGGCCTCAACCATTTCTCTAGGTTTTTATAGTGCTTCCAACCTTATGTTTTCTTGCTCTTTCCTTTTTTGCTAAAGAACTTATCTTTCAGCTTTAACAAAAATCAGCTTCCTCTTTGTTTTTCCTCAGAAATAACCTATATATTAGTCAATAATTATTCATAATTTAATTTTTGTATGAATATTTTAAAGGTAATTTTCTTCATGCTTGTAATGGTAGAATATTCATCATAAGTTTTCGATTTTCAACAATTCTCAGGGGAGTGCAATATGGAAGATAATGAATATATGTATATATAGTCAACGTTTTAAAGAGAATATATATTATTATGATACATGAGAACTATAATTTTATGTTGTTAAAAGTTGGAAAAGAGAAGACAAAATAGGTCATTACAACTTATTTGGTGATTATCTCACGAGATAAAAAAAAATATAGTAGGTTAAAGGGAATTTTTATTTATATATTTGATAATATGAAGAGATGGGAGTTTTAAATCATTGATAAATTCAAGAGTTGATGGTGGTGACAAGAGATGAAATGCCACTTCAACCACAATTGGTAGTAGAACCGTTCGAACGATGGGCAATGGATTTTGTTGGACCATTCAAACCACCACCGAACCATAAAATATTTATACTAGCTGCCATAGATTATGTAACAAAGTGGGTAGAAAAAGTGGCCTTATCAAGAGCCATGGAAGAATCTGTAATTAAATTTCTTTTTGAGATATTTGAGAGATATGGTTTACTACGAGAAGTGATAACCAGTGGAGGGGCACAGTTTGTGGGTAATAAAATTACAGCCACCCTAAAGAATCACCATATCATCCATAGAGTCATGTCTCCTTACCACCTGCAGGCAAACAGGTAGGTCAAAAGTACCAACAAAGTCCTTTAGGAAATTATTACTAAAACAATATCAGCACATCGCCGGGACTGGGCAACTAGACTACCAGAGGGGTTGTGGGCTTACTGTGTAATGTGGCGAAACACCATAGGATATTCTACATATCATCTGGTCTTTGGAGGGGAGCCTATTTTTCCTATTGAATTCGAGATAAAGACCTTAAGGACAACATAGGAGGTAGGGTTGGACTTGATGGAGGCTTAGATTAAAATACTCCAACAAATAAATGAGCTAGGTGAAATACGACTACTGGCTCTGCAACGCGCATAAATCATACAACAACAACGAGCTAAGTAGCATGACAACCTCATAAAAAAGAAGACATTCCGAAAAGGAGATTAGGCACTTCTCTATGACTGCAAATTCAATATTTTCTAGGGAAGTTGCAAACAAGGTGGCTCAGTCCATATGAAGTTCAAGAAATACACAACAATGGTGCCCTCACCTTGACCACCATAGATGGGTCTGGTTCTACATTTCGAGTCAATGGGCACAGAGTGTGCCTCTATCAGAAACCTCTTACAAAGGAGACTTTCTACCATCAGGTACGCAATTATCCTATTATCCAAGTTCTAGCATAAGGGGGTGATAACCCCACAACTTTAAATACATAAGAGCCTGTAATACATAAATACATAATTTCCATGCAATTTTTTTATTATTCTATTGTGCATTCTTCATATTCACAATGGTGTCATTTTCCTTCATCGCCCCTTGTTTTTTTTTTCTTTTTGTTGTTCAAATATTAGAACGACTACTTTTCAATCCCATTGAACAGTTGTTGTTCAATCGGATTGAACAACTGTGTTTTTGCGATTTTTTTCTTTGCTATTCAAATCTTTGAACGACTGCTGTTAAGTCTCATTGAACAGTTGTTGTTCAATCAGGTTGAAAAACCATGTTTTTGTGTTTTTTCTTTACAGTTCAAATCTTTGAACGGCTGATTTTAAATCCCATTGAACAACTACTATTCAATTGGATTTAACAGTCCTATTTTTGTGTTTTTATTCATTGGTGTTCAAATATTTGAACGGTTGTTGTTCAATCCAATTGAACACTTGCTATTCAATCAGACTGAACAACTGTGTTTTTCACTTTTACGGCTGCTATTAAGAATCTTTGAATGGCTACTGTTTAATCCAATTGAAAAACTGTTGTTCAATCGGATTGAACAATCATGTTTTTTTGTGTTTTACTTTGATGTTTAATCATATAGAACAACTGATTTTTTCCCTCTTTAAGCATGATTCTTCTTCTTCTTTTTTTTATGATCTCTCCTCACAAAAACCTCTCCTCATCCCACACCCCAGCTGTAAAACAAATTTTTGAGTGGGAATTGGCACCTGAAGAGGAGAAAAGTAGCAATATTACTAGATCATAATGATATATTGGACATGTTGAAGATGTAATCTTGCCAAGCTTAAAAGAAATACTTCTATAAATACTCAAAATAACACCATAAGAAAATTATGCATATATAAATGATAATATCATATAATTATATAAATAAAAACAAAACGAAATATTATATATATAAACTAAACCAAATGATTATTAAAATTATTTCTAATACTATTATATAATTATAATAAACAATATTATATAATATATTATATAAATATAGGGGATTATATCTAGATCAAATATTTATTTCCCTTCATTAAAAAGATTCTAAATTGATTTTTTTTTAAATTATTAAATTGAAAATCAAACTACAAAGTTAAACTTTCCCACTTTGCTAACCATAAAAATTTTCTCTCAAAAATATTTTTTATATAATGAGGAAAAAATGAAAGTATTAGCCATATAAATGAAAAAGATTTCATGAGTTAAGTTACACCTAAATGTACTAGTACAAGAAAATTATAAAAATAAATATTGAGTATGTTAAAAAATATAAATTTGATTTTTTAAACTAACATATATATATACATATTTGTATTTCTTAAAGGATAAAAAAAGTGGAAAGAAAAAAAGGAGAGAGAAAAAGCATTATCATTTTCCTATTTATCCCGTGAGATCATCCATCAATACTTCGAATACTATTCACATCCTCTTGTAACTCATTTATATTCAATATAGTAGTTTCGTGTAACTCATTTATATTGGATAACGAATGCATAGATAATGAGCGCTTTATTTTCATATTTATAACCATGGGAAAGTGGATTCCAAAGATCTCAGCAGTAATCCCTTGTGCATTTGAATGACTAAAGCTACAAAGTAAAAAATAATCACAAACAAAATATAAGATATTTTTTTATGTGAAAGCACAAATAAAGGTACAAAATTAAAAAAAAACCTACGGAAAAAAGTAATCACAAAAAAAATATAAGATTTTTATTTGAAAGCACAAAATTATATCATTAGACTGTTCGAGATGCATTACCAATAGTAGTGGTAGGTTTTCTACAAACCAGAGTACATATAATTTTAGGGTCATACCGTAGAGAGAATAAATAACATAAATACACGAAATCCTAATTGATATTTATTATTATTCTTTCACGATGCAAGGAATGAAATTATTCTATATGTAGTTGCCATTAATAAGAAAAACTTCATGCTTCGTCCCGCACAAACTACTGCCAATAATGCGACCTTTTCTATTTGATTTCCTTAGTCATGGACAAGCTATCATGTTGTATTGGGCATGTCAACGTAATTCTTTGCCAGGCATCATGGAGAATCGGTTTCCAAAATCGCAGATGGCACTAGCCACTCCCGTTGAACCAAAGCTCAACCCTCATAGTTGGATACTTATTTTCATCCATTCATTCATTAAATAAAGGTAATCGACTCTAATGTCTGACATGAAAATTGAAAGAAACATTAGAAAATGAAATAATGTCACCCCATGCTCACGCACTTAATAAAAGAACTAATGTATTGGTACCATGCCACTTCTCCTTGGAATTTTTTGTATTGAGGGTAAATCAACCATAAATGTATGGGAGGCTTGTAACCTTATATTACACTATGATATTTAATGCTAATACGTTTCTAGACTTAGCACAATAGCATCTATGAATCTAGTGAAACCTTTGGGCACTATTTTTTTTAATGGAAAATTCCCTTGGAAAATCCCTCTAGGCACTTACCCACATTTTGGGAATGGTTCCTAGGATAAGTTCTACTAGAAAAAAATATATAAACCTAACCTCAAACCCCCATGTGAATTTGACCTCATGACCTTCTTAGCAAATATGGCTTTGGCATGGAAAACTTCTTAAACTAGCCATAAAGATTAGGCCTTCCAGATTATTTCTTCTATGTTTCTATCAATAAATATATCTCTAATGCTTACATTAATAATTACAAGGTTTTGTGTATGTGTGTGTGCAATTTTGCAACAACAATCTTAGACTTGTATGATTTTCCACTACAATTGTACAAACTTTAATATAAAAATTTCATCATTCATGTATTGAAAATGCTTTAACAATATAAAAATTAGATTTTGTAAAATTAGAAAAGATATTACTAATATAAAATTTTGGATTAATATAAATTGTTTGTATACATGAAATTATACAACATATTACCAATATAAAATCTTGACTTTCTAACTCTTACCAAAAGTTTTATAAATATATACACAAATTTATATTAAAAATGCTTCTATAAAGATCCACAGGGTCGTGGATATACAATGATCGGATGCTTTGTTAAGGTACTCCTTGATACAATTGGGTAGATTTTGTTGATTCCCTAAAGGATGCATAAGGAGGCTCGAAAAAAGGGAGAGGAATTGGATGCTTGGGGAGTGACTTATTTAGAGAGCCCACATCTTGGGGGTGACTTATTTAGAGGGCCCACCAAATAAGTAAACCAAGGAGAAATACCATCCTCCTGTTTTAAACTAAAATGACATGTACACGAGATGGAGAACTTCGCATCAAGAGAGGGACCACACAGTGCTAGAGTACACTAACATGTAAGTCACTCGTTCAATTCCGCTGCTAGATCAGAATGATATATTGGACATGTTGAAGATGTAATCTTGCCAAACTTAAAAGAAATACGTCTATAAATACTCAAAATAACACCATAAGAAAATTATGCATATATAAATGATAATATCATATAATTATATAAATAAAAACAAAACGAAATATTATATATATATATATATATATATATATATATATATATATATAAATATAAACTAAACCAAATGATTATTAAAAATATTTCTAATAATATTATATAATTATAATAAATAATATTAAATAATATATTATATAAATATCAAGGATTATATCTAGATCAAATATTTATTTCCCTTCATTAAAAAGATTCTAAATTGATTTAAAAAAAAAATTATTAAATTGAAAATTAAACTTTCTCACTTTTTTAACCATAAAATTTTTTTCTCAAAAATATTTTTATATAATGAGGAAAAAATGAAAGTATTAGCCATATAAATGAAAAATATTTCATGAATTAAGTTACACCTAAATCTACTATTACAAGAAAATTATAAAAATCAATATTGAATATGTTAAAAAATATAAATTTGATTTTTTAAAATAACATATATATACATATTTATATTTCTTAAAGGATAAAAAAAGTAGAAAGAAAAAAAAAGAAAGAAAGAGAAAAAGCATTATCATTTTCCTATTTATCCCCTGAGATCATCCATCAATACTTCGAATACTATTCACATCCTCTTGTAACTCATTTATATTCAAGATAGTAGTTTCGTGTAACTCATTTATATTGGATAACGAACGCATAGATAATGAGCACTTTATTTTCATATTTATAAGCAATAATCCCTTGTGCATTTGAATGACTAAAGCTGCAAAGTAACAAATAATCACAAACAAAATATAAGATATTTTTTTATGTGAAAGCACAAATAAAGGTACAAAAATTAAAAAAAAAACCTACGGAAAAAAGTAATCACAAACAAAATATAAGATTTTTATTTGAAAGCACAAAATTATATCATTAGATTGTTGGGGTCATGCCGTAGAGAGAATAAATAACATAAATACACGAAATCCTGATTGATATTTATTATTATTCTTTCACCATGCAAGGAATGAAATTATTCTATATGTAGTTTCCATTAATAAGAAAAAATTCAAGCTTCGTCCTGCAAAAACTACTGCCAATAATGCGACCTTTTCTCTTTGATTTCCTCATCCATGGACTAGCTATCATGTTGTATTGGGCATGTCAACATATTTCTTTGCCAGGCATCATGGAGAATTGGTTTCCAAAATCGCAGATGGCGCTGGCCACTCTCGTTTAACCAAAGCTCAACCCTCATAGTTGGCTACTTATTTTCATCCATTCATTCATTAAATAAAGGTAATTGACTCTAATGTCTGTCATGAAAATTGAAAGAAACATTAGAAAATGAAATAATGTCACCCCATGCTCACGCACTTAATAAAAGAACTAATGTATTGGTACCATGCCATTTCTCCTTGGAATTTTTTATATTGAGGGTAAATTAACCATAAATGTATGGGAGGCTTGTAACCCTATATTACACTATGTTATTTAATGCTAATACCTTTCTAGACCTGGCACAATAGCATCTATCAATCTAGTGAAAACTTTGGGCACTATTTTTTTTAATGGAAAATTCCCTTGGAAAATCCCTCTAGGCACTTACCCACATTTTGGGAATGGTTCCTAGGATAAGTTCTACTAGAAAAAAACATATAAACCTAACCTCAAACCCCCCATGTGAATTTGACCTCATGACCTTCTTAGCAAATATGGCTTTGGCATGGAAAACTTCTTAAACTAACCATAAAGATTAGGCCTTCTAGATTATTTCTTCTATGTTTCTATCAATAAATATATCTCCAATGCTTACATTAATAATTTCAAGGTTTTGTGTGTGTGTGTGTAATTTTACGACAACAATCTTAGACTTGTATGATTTTCCACTACAATTATACAAACTTTAAGCTAAAAATTTCATCATTCATGTATTGAAAATGCTTTAACAATATAAAAATTAGATTTTGTAAAATTAGAAAAGATATTACTAATATGAAATTTTGTATTAATATAAATTGTTTGTATACATGAAATTATACAACATATTACCAATATAAAATCTTGACTTTCTAACTCTTACCAAAAGTTTTTTAAATATATACACAAATTTATATTAAAAATGCTTCGATAAAGATCCACAGGGTCATGGATATACAATGATTGGATGCTTTGTTAAGGTCCTCCTTGATACAATTGGGTAGCTTTTGTTGATTCCATAAAGGATGCATAAGGAGGCTCGACAAAAGGGAGAGGAATTGGATGCTTGGGGAGTGACTTATTTAGAGGGTCCACATCTTGAGGGTGACTTAGTTAGAGGGCCCACCAAATAAGTGAACCAAGGAGCAATACCATCCTCCTGTTTTAAACTAAAATGACCTGTACACGAGATGGAGAACTTCGTATCAAGAGAGGGACCACACAGTGCTAGAGTACACTAACATCTAAGTCCCTTGTTCAATTCCCCCGCTAGATTAGAATGATATATTGGACATTTTGAAGATGTAATCTTGCCAAGCTTAAAAGAAATACTTCTATAAATACTCAAAATAACACCATAATAAAAGTATGCATATATATATGATAATATCATATAATTATATAAATAAAACAAAAACTAAATATTATATATATAAACCAAAACCAAATGATTATTAAAAATATTTCTAATAATATTATATAATTATAATAAATAATACTAAATAATATATTATATAAATATGAAGGATTATATCTAGATCAAATATTTATTTCCCTTCATTAAAAATATTCTAAATTGATTTTTAAAAAAATTATTAAATTGAAAATTAAACTACAAAATTAAACTTTCCCACTTTGTTAACCATAAAACTTTTCTCTCAAAAATCCTTTGATATAATGAGGAAAAAATGAAAGTACTAGCCATATAAATGAAAAAGATTTCATGAGTTAAGTTACACCTAAATTTACTATTACAAGAAAATTATAAAAATCAATATTGAATATACAAAAAGCAAAATTTGATTTTTTAAAATAACATATATATACATATTTATATTTCTTAAAGGATAAAAAAGTAGAAAGAAAAAAAAGAAAGAAAGAGAAAAAGCATTATCATTTTCTTATTTATCCCGTGAGATCATCCATCAATACTTCGAATACTATTCACATCCTCTTCTAACTCATTTATATTCAAGATAGTAGTTTCGTGTAACTCATTTATATTTGATATGCAATAATCCCTTGTGCATTTGAATGACTAAAGGTGCAAAGTAAAAAATAAAGGTACAAAAATTTAAAAAAAAACCTACGGAAAAAAGTAATCACAAACAAAATATAAGATTTTTATTTGAAAGCACAAAATTATATCATTAGATTGTTGGGGTCATGCCGTAGAGAGAATAAATAACATAAATACACGAAATCCTGATTGATATTTATTATTATTCTTTCACCATGCAAGGAATGAAATTATTCTATATGTAGTTGCCATTAATAAGAAAAACATCATGCTTCGTCCCGCACAAACTACTACCAATAATGCGACCTTTTCTCTTTGATTTCCTCAGCCATGGACTAGCTATCATGTTGTATTGGGCATGTCAACGTAATTCTTTGCCAGGCATCATGGAGAATCGGTTTCCAAAATCGCAGATGGTACTGGCCACTCTCATTGAACCAAAGCTCAGCCCTCATAGTTATCTACTTATTTTCATCCATTCATTCATCAAATAAAGATAATCGACTCTAATGTCTGTCATGAAAATTGAAAGAAACATTAGAAAATGAAATAATGTCACCCCATGCTCACGCACTTAATAAAAGAACTAATGGTTGGTACCATGCCAATTCTCCTTGAATTTTTTGTATTGAGGTAATCAAATTACAAATGTATGGCAGTGCTTGTAACCTTATATTACACTATTATATTTAATGATAATACCTTTATATACTTAGCACAATAGCATCTATCAATCTAGTGAAACCTTTGGGCACTATTTTTTTTAATGGAAAATTCCTCGAAAATCCCCAGTAGACTCTATACCCACACTCTTGGGGGAATGGTTCCTAGGATAAGTTCTACTAGAAAACATATAAACCTAACCTCAAACCCCCATGTGAATTTGACCTCATGACCTTCTCAGCAAATATGGCTTTGGCATGGAAAACTTCTTAAACTAACCATAAAGATTAGGCCTTCTAGATTATTTCTTCTATGTTTCTATCAATAAATATATCTCCAATGCTTACATTAATAATTTCAAGGTTTTTTGTGTGTGTGTGTGTAATTTTGCAACAACAATCTAAGACTTGTATGATTTTCCACTACAATTATACAAACTTTAATCTAAAAATTTCATCATTCATGTATTGAAAATGCTTTAACAATATAAAAAATAGATTTTGTAAAATTAGAAAAGATATTACCAATATAAAATTTTGGATTAATATAAATTGTTTGTATACATGAAATTATACAACATATTACCAATATAAAATCTTGACTTTCTAACTCTTACCAAAATTTTTATAAATATATACACAAATTTATATTAAAAATGCTTCGATAAAGATCCACAGGGTTGAGGATATACAATGATCGGATGCTTTGTTAAGGTACTCCTTGATACAATTGGGTAGCTTTTGTTGATTCCCTAAAACTTGCGTAAGGAGGCTCGACAAAAGGGAGAGGAATTGGAAGCTTGGCGAGTGACTTATTTAGAGGGCCCACATCTTGGGGGTGACTTATTTAGAGGGCCCACCAAATAAGTAAACCAAGGAGCAATACCATACTCCTGTTTTAAACTAAAATGACCTGTACACGAGATGGAGAACTTCGCATCAAGAGAGGGACCACACAGTGCTAGAGTACGCTAACATCTAATTCACTCGTTCAATTCCCCTGCTAGATTAGAATGATATATTTGACATGTTGAAGATGTAATATTTCCAAGCTTAAAAGAAATACTTCTATAAATACTCAAAATAACACCATAAGAAAATTATGCATATATAAATGATAATATCATATAATTATATAAATAAAAACAAAACGAAATATTATATATATAAACTGAACCAAATCATTATTAAAAATATTTCTAATAATATTATATAATTATAATAAATAATATTAAATAATATATTATATAAATATCAAGGATTATATCTAGATCAAATATTTATTTCCCTTCATTAAAAAGATTCTAAATTGATTTAAAAAAATTATAAATTGAAAATTAAACTACAAAATTAAACTTTCCCATTTGTTAACCAAAACTTTTCTCTCAAAAAATCCTTTTGATATAATGAGAAAAATGAAAGTATCAGCCATATAAATGAAAAAGATTTCATGAGTTAAGCACCTAAATTTACTATTACAAGAAAATTATAAAAATCAGACATTGAATATATTAAAAAATAAAATTGATTTTTTGTAAAATAATATATATATACATATTTATATATTTCTTAAAGGATAAAAAGAAAGAAAAAAAGAAAGAAAGAGAAAAGCATTATCATTTTTCTATTTATCCCGTGAGATCATCCATCAATACTTCGAATACTATTCACATCCTCTTCTAACTCATTTATATTCAAGATAGTAGTTTCGTGTAACTCATTTATATTTGATATGCAATAATCCCTTGTGCATTTGAATGACTAAAGGTGCAAAGTAAAAAATAAAGGTACAAAAATTAAAAAAAAAACCTACGGAAAAAAGTAATCACAAACAAAATATAAGATTTTTATTTGAAAGCACAAAATTATATTATTAGATTGTTGGAGATGCATTACCAATAGTAGTGGTAGGTTTTCTACAAACCAGAGTACGTATAATTTTAGGGTCATGCTGTAGAGAGAATAAATAACATAAATACACGAAATCCTGATTGATATTTATTATCATTCTTTCACCATGCAAGGAATGAAATTATTCTATATGTAGTTTCCATTAATAAGAAAAACTTCAAGCTTCGTCCCGCACAAACTACTACCAATAATGCGACTTTTTCTCTTTGATTTCCTCAGCCATGAACTAGCTATCATGTTGTATTGGACATGTCAACGTAATTCTTTGTCAGGCATCATGGAGAATCGGTTTCCAAAATCGCAGATGGCACTGGCCACTCCCGTTGAACCAAAGCTCAGCCCTCATAGTTGGCTACTTATTTTCATCCATTCATTCATTAAATAAAGGTAATCGACTCTAATGTCTGTCATGAAAATTGAAAGAAACATTAGAAAATGAACGATAGTTCATAACGAAGGATCAAAACAATTCCTATATTGGCATTTTAGCTCAAGGAAAAATTTATCTATGAGATAATATGCGATTTTCTTATACCATTTGTCTTCTGTAAAAGAGATCTGCGGCGGGGTTCAAATGCCACAATGTCAAGTGTAGAAGGGGGAGGAGGCCCATATTCGTGGGCATAATGTGACAGTCTGGGGAGTATTATGGAGTTGCTAAGCTAACTCAGAAAATACAGCCAAACATCCATTCGTATTCTCCATAGCTTGCTCAATTTTGTTAGTTTGGAAGCAAAGCCAGGAGTTATGAATACAACATTGCAATGGCATCAGAATCAAATTCAGAAACCTCATCAATGTAACCAAAGGAACAAATGCCGCTATGTATCATATTTTGTACAGTGTTTCCATTTCAGTCATGTGATGCATGTCATTAAAGGCTCGATTGCATTGTTGCCGAACAATGCAATGACCAGCCATATGACGGCTGTGACTATCTCCGAACTCTTATGATTTAATCAATTAAACTTTATTTTAATTTGACATGAAGTTAGTTGAAATGATCATTTCAACTAAATAATATATTGATAAATAACAATCTAGAAAGTAAATAATATAATAAAGTAACAATTTTAATCTCAATAGTAAAACGGAAATAAATATAAATATAAGAAAAAAAAATATAAAAATAGGTAATATAGAAATAAATATAAATATAAGAAAAATCAAAATATATAAAAATTGTTAATAGAAATAAATATATTTTAGTTTTTGGTATTAGTTTTATAAATATTGATAAATATTGATGAGTAATGAGAGTTTTCAAAAATATGTTAAAGAGAAAAAGCTTAAGAGTTTAGGTAAATATTGTCTTTATTGGAAGTGAAAATAAAGGCTTCATGGGAGATTTTTTTCTAGGGAGGACTACCAATATTTAACTTTTTCAAAATGTAACGAAGTTAGTTGATAGACAAGTTCCCATGCTTGGATATGGGTCATGACATCAACAATATTGTCGTCTTGGACTTGTAGTTGTTGTACTATATCATACAATTATTTTTGTTTAGTGTTTAATTTCATTTGCACCTTGAAAGAAAAATTGATAAAATCAAAAGATTGACATTTGCTAGATTTATACTAGCTAGCTAATTTTTTAGCACAATGATTTTTCTCTCATAATACTTTATCTTCTTCCCAATGTCAATAGCCTTATGGACACCAGCTTTTGATAGAGTAAACTAGCAATAAAAAAAAAAAAATAAATAAAAAAGTAAAAAATAAAAAATTCATCACCATGGTCTCAGTAGTGAGAATTATTTCATAATTTGTAACACCTCCAGTTTAAATTTTTTTTTTTTTAAACTAATCTACTGAGATTTCCTTTCTATTCACCTAGTTATTTGAATAATGAGGTTAGAAATTTGACTTCCGTTCCCTCTGGATAAATTTTCTTCTAACTGTCTAGCATCTTTCTCTTCATAAAACATTAAACATTACACCTGCATTCCTTGCTACCAAGTACATATATACACCTCCATACCCCTTGGTATTATCATGGGGGTGTTTGTTTTTTTTTTTCCTAGACATAATATAGACATAGACTATATGGACATACATATTTTCCAATAATCTCATCTAACATACATATATATATATATATATATATATATATATCCCACACATATACCTTGGAATCCACCTATAGATTTCACACATATATCTTGCATCCATATATATATTTATATATATACAGCACACCTCTTGTTATTATCGTTGAATACATATATAAGTATATATAACTCCTTACATATATATATACTTATATAACCATACCAGGTATATCGAAACTCTTTTAATAATATTAAATTGAAAGCATATATATATATAACCGATATATATATAGTCATGACACCCCTCTTTGACATTAATATGGGAATCGTGTAACTAAAACCACTTCCATATTCCATTTGAAAATCTTGCTGACCACGTACTAACATGTATTAAACATAATATATTCCTATCAAATTAACACATTGAACTATCATCATTATCCATTATTACAATAAGACGTTCTCATAACTGAGTACGATGATGAGATTACAGCGCCGAGACCATTGAGATACATAGCAGAGCCTCGGCCATTTGGCGTGCCACGTCAACGCGTTGATTGCTGGGTATGACCGTGGTTCGACTATGATTTACGCGACATCGACCTTACTCCTTCCGGGGTATACCTAATCCCTATCTCTAAAACCCGGTGAAGGTATTTTATTTTTATTGTTCTCTTTTTTTTCTGTTTTAATTCGCCGCGTTAATTCTCGATGTTAAATCGTATGCACATTACCATCTGCCACGATCCTTACAGCTATGTGTTTGATGTTCATTGCGTAGAATTTCATAGTTCTGGTTTAACGTGTGAGATCTCATTAGGGTATTTGATGGTTTGTTGTGCAGAGACTGCAGCTCACGCAGAAGATTGGGTACCCGACGCCGACAATTACAGATTTATGTCCCATCCCATATACTATGTGTAGCGTTTTCGGCTGCACTCCTGCTTGGTCCAGTACCGTGCGAGCCGCCTACTGCAGTTCAGTACCTAGTTTGAAATGCTTTTACATAACCGGGTACCACGCTGTCGACAAAGACGGGTCATTTTGCAAATCGTTTTTGGGATTCTCTGCTGTCTAGGGCAATGGGATTAGGGTTCCCATACTCTTACAGTTTTACCTCGGTGGCATCCCCTATATTATTCCTCTGCTAGCTGTTTATCTATATATCTCGTTTCGGGTATCGTTAGATATCATTCGGGTTGGGATTGATGGTTTTATTTTCGCTTATTCCCTGAGGGAGCGGCTCTTCCCATGGAGATCTTTGATACAGGAGTACCAGGTCCATGGGAAGGTATGAGAGTCTATGCGTAACGTTTTTTTTTTCGTTCTTTACATTCTGTAACTCGTTTGAGGCCTTTAGATAACACTGTATCTAACGCGTTTAAGAATTGTTTGCGCAGAAGATGCAGACGCCGGGTTTCTGGGCCGCGCTCAGCATGCATCGCGACGAACACCAGCCCCCAAACGGGTCCCCTCCTATCGATGCGCCGAACCCTTGGATTTCTTGTGTCAAACATCCCGATGCCTGTTCGCAGTTTTCTTTGTGCTCAAATGAGACAGCCTCCCCCGGGCTGCCATGCTACCATTTTATTTTGCATTTAATAATTGTATTGGTTTGTTTTTTTTTATTTCTCTGTTTACATCGGCCAAAGGAGCCCTGTTCCACGTTACGCACTAGTTCGGCCAGATGATAGCAGAGATTTACGTATTTCATTTATTTGTTTGTATTATCCGAGATCCGATTTTGATCTAACCCCAGCGCTAGCTGTCAGGACTTAGTTGTGGCGCCGTGTATTTGGTTTGGTAACATTGCTCAGTCAGGATTGTGGTCAACCTCGTTCTGGCAGTTGGCCTCCAACCTTGTCAACTCGAGTCAACATAGCTGACAAGATGGACCTGCAACCCTTGCTAGGGGAAGCGCCGAACTCTTCAGTCGGTAACTTACTTCCCTTAATGCGATTTATGCCTCTATGCTTCTGTTGGTTTTTTTTTTTTCATTGCTGGTAGCTTCCTTCACCGAACCATGTAAGGCCGCAACGCATTGATGCCTCTATCCTACCGTAATACCATGCATCAGGGTGGTTACGATGTCACATAAGTCTCTGCGTCAGTTCATAGTTGTAAATGTTGATTGGTATTACCTATGCGTTAAATTTCTTTATGTTGCAAGGTCACGTATGAGGCAGATTATCATTTAATTTTATGAATGTGCAGATGAAACATAATATCCATATGATAGATCCGCTGGATATAGATAATAGGATTTCAAGTGCAGGTTTAGATCGAAACGTTTAACATATACCCTAATTTTTCCTATCTGTTTACTACATATCATGTTAAAACAACCCCTAAAACACCGAGGGCGTTAACTGCTGTTCCATTCGAGGTTATGGTCGTGAAACGAGCCCATTTCATAATAAGTCGAATAGTCATTAGGGTTTGATATGGTTGGACCGTGCGCCAAGTCGCATCGACATATAATACATGTATATATATATCTCACCAAAGTATTCTTTTATACTCTTTGATTTACAATGAGTCATGGGTTTAACTCACGGCTCCTACGTTTTTAATTTTAATGCATGCATATATGTATTGTTGTTAATTTGGTTTGCGGCATTTATATTCTATTTTCCATTTGATTTATACATGTATGTATTCGATGGTACTTGAATAGAAGAAATAAATTGTAAATTAAGTCTTTCACTATTATTCTTGGTTCAAGGATTTAAGATAGCTTAGAATGCAATATATATATATATATATATATATATATATACTTATAATTGTTGTAAAATCCTATAGACTAGAAATTCTCTTTCTCCATCACAAATTTCGAATTTCATATTCCAATGTCTTTACTTTCATCCTTTTGGATTTGTACCATGTAAACTTCAGTTCTGCTACAATATTTTTTTTCATAGTATACATATGAGCATATAATATTACATTTGTATCGACAGGGAACAAGATAGTATTTAATTGTCTGTAGAGACTAAGTAACTTCAGATTTAAACCGACATTGGTTTAGAGATTCTGGGGTTTCTACTCTATGGATTTATGGTCTACAACTAAACAGAATCTGGAAGGTGAAGGCCTTAGGATGGATTCTGTTAAATGTAGTACTTACATAAATCATACAAATTCTCTTAATTTTTATATGTAGCTAATTCATACCATAATATATCAAAATGAACAATAATTTCAGAAACATACCACTGTGGCAAATGACCAACCTCCCAACCTTAGAATCCTCTTGGTCTCCCAGGATTCACCCCCGAGCTGAGATCACCTCCTAAGACAGATCAACCTCTGATCTGCTTAGGAGCAACTTATTTAAGCTCATATTTCCCCAAAGCATGTTTCTAATTCTGCGTCCAGAATAGCAGGATGCTTTCTTTCCTGTTTAGCCTAGGCTTCCCATTTTGGGACTCTTTAAAGTTGTTTTAAGCTTTTCCTCGCCTTTGCTAGCTTTTCTCACCTCTTCCCAACTACTTTCCTCTTTCATTGGGGAAATTTAGATTCCTCCTCAAATCTAAATTAATTTCTTTCAAGGATTTTTGAAAGATTTTTGGGGATTTGTTGCCTTATCCATCCTCATGGATTTGGCAAGTGATCTCTAATTCTCATCTTGGTCAAAATGCACAATCATTTTATTTATTTCCTCAAATAAAATATGCAAATACATTCACACCATACTTATCCCTTAGGGTCCACCCCCTTAGGATTAAAGTTCAAATGTCTAACTTTAAAAATTCAACACACAAATTGGGGGTGTCACATATTCCCCCTCTGAAAATAAACACCGTCCTCGGTGTTGTTATTCAACTACTAGAGTTCACTTAAACAAAAATGGATATTTCTCCATCATTTCAGCTTCCCTTTCCCAGGTAGCTTCTTCAGCAGTAAAGTGCTTCCACTGCACTTTTACTTTGGCCACTGTTCTGTTCCTCAATTCAATTTCTTCCCGCTCCAATATTTGAAGCGGTTCTGGCAGAAACTCCCCTTCTGGTTCCACCTGTACCACATTCCAATCAACTATATGAGAAGCATCATGTACATATCTTTTTAATAGTGAAATATGAAACACATCATGCACTCTAACATGGGGTGGTAGGGCCAGCTTGTAAGCCACTGGTCCCACCCTTTCTAAAATTTCAAAAGGACCACAATATCTAGGAGCCAGTTTAGCACAACTTCCAGCATAAAGTGTGCTCTTTTTGGGTTTAATACGCAAATACACATGGTCTCCCACTTTGAATTCTCGGTGCACCCGTTTCTTATCAGCATAATTTTTCTGGCGGTCTTGTGTTGTCTTGATGTTACTTTGTATCTGTTTGACAATTCTTTCCATCTCCCTTAATGCATCTGGTCCCAACACCAGTTTATCCTCTGGTTGACTCCAGCTCAAAGGAGTACGGCACTTTCTCCCATAGAGTGCCTCAAACGGACTCATCTTAATAGTGGATTGGTAACTATTATTATAAGCAAACTCAGCTAAATGCAGATACTCTTCCCATTTTGATGGCCTATCCATCACATACATTCTCAGCATATCCTCTAAGATTTGATTTGTCCTTTCTGTTTGCCCAGCAGTTTGAGGGTGATAGGCAGTACCAAAATTCAGCTTAGTACCCATTCCTGCAAACAGTCCTTTCCAAAACGCTACTGTGAACTTAGCATCCCGCTCTGAGACAATCACCTTGGGAACTCCATGAAGCCTTACTATCTCCTTTAGAAAAACATTTGCTACTTGAGCCGTTCCAAAGGTAGATTTCACTGGTATAAAGTGGGCAGCCTTTGTTAGAGTGTCTACTACTACCATTACAGAATCATGTTGATATTTAGTCTTGGGTAATCCTGTTATAAAATCCATGGAAACTGTATCCCATTTCCATTCTGCAATTGGCAAAGGGTTTAAAAGCCCTGCTGGGTGTTGATGCTCAACTTTAACTAACTGACATTCCATACATCTACTTAAATACTCTGCCACATCTCTTTTCATTCCTGGCCAGAACAACTTCTTCTTCAAGGCTGTTAACATCTTTTGGTATCCCGGATGTCCTGCATAGGGCTGTTTGTGATATTCATCTAGAATTTCTCTTTTCAATGACTCTATATCTTGAATATACAACCTGTTTTTGTAATAGAGTAGCCCTCTTTGGTTTTTAGTGAAATCAGTTTTATCCTTTTTCTGTAGTTTCACCAAGAGTGCTTCATAGTTGGGATCTTGATTTGCTGCTTTTCCTACCAATTCCTCTATCTCCATCTGGGCACTACTCCCAATGCTGTTTAAATGTTGACAAGCATTTCTACTTAAGGCATCAGCAACTTTATTTTCTTTTCCCTTGATATGCTTTATATCTATATCAAATTCACTTAGAAAGGACAGCCATCTGGCTTGTCTTGCATTCAGGTCAGTTTGGGAGAAAAAATACTTGAGGCTAATATGATCAGTCATCAATGTGAACTTCTTCCCCAGCAGATAGTGCCTCCACATTTTTAAAGCATGTATAACAGCTGCAAATTCCAAATCATATGCACTATAATTCTGTTCATGTATTTTCAGTTTCCTAGATTCATATGCAATGACTGAATTTTCCTGCAACAGGACTCCTCCCAGCCCTTCTCTGCAAGCATCTGTACATACAACAAACTCTTTATCAGGATCAACAATTTTTAATATAGGGGCTGAAATAATTTTTTGTTTTAACTCCTCGAAACTGTTTTGACATTTTTCAGTCCACACAAACTTGACACCCTTTCTTTGTAATGAAGTGATGGGATGTGCTATGGCAGAAAATCTTTCCAAAAATCTACGATAGTAGCCTGCTATCCCCATGAATGACCTTATTGCTGAAACATCAGTTGGGACTGGCCATTCTTTAATTTCTTTTATCTTTTCAGGGTGAACTGCAAGGCCTTTTTCAGAAATAATATGACCCAAATATTGAATCTTATCCTTGTAAAATTCACATTTACTGAATTTAGCATATAGCTGGTTTTCTTTTAAGGTCTGCAACACTATTCTCAGGTGTTCCTTATGTTCTTCCTCATTTTTGGAATAAACTAAGATATCATCTATGAACACAAGAACAAATTTGTCCAAATACTTATTCAACACATTGTTCATCAGGCACATAAATGTGGCAGGGGCATTCGTCAAACCAAAAGGTAGGACTACAAATTCGTAATGGCCATACCTGGTTCGAAATGCTGTTTTGCTGATGTCTTCTTCTTTAATTCTAAGCTGGTGGTAACCAGTTCTTAGGTCAATCTTGGAAAAGACTGAAGCTCCTCTCACTTGATCAAAAAGATCATCAATTCTCGGCAAAGGGTATCTATTCTTAATGGTTAACTTGTTCAGTTGACGATAGTCAATGCACATCCTAAAAGTTCCATCTTTCTTTTTCACAAATAAAACCGGGGCTCCCCAAGGAGACACACTTGGTCTTATATACCCTTTATCTAACAACTCCTGTAATTGCATTTTCAGTTCCATTAGTTCAGGGGGACTCATTCGATAGGGTGCTCGGGAAACAGGGGTTGCTCCTGGTACCAGATCGATTGAAAAATAAATCTCTCTTTTGGGGGGGAGCTGAGGGATTTCCTTGGGAAAGACTTCCTTAAATTCTCTGATTACTGGTACAGCATCCAGTAATTCTTCCTCAGTTTTCTGTTCCACTTCTTCCACATGTACTGCATAAACTTGATATCCTTTTCTAGTTGTTCTTTTTAACTGTAAGGCTGATATTTGTCTTATTGAAATGGATTTTGGTTTCCCTTTTAGTGTAAAAGGTTTCCCTTCTTCATCCACACAATGCAGGGTTTTATCCCAGCAGTTCATCAGGGCTTTCTTCTTTTCCAGCCAGTCCATACCTATCAGCAAGTCATAGGATCCTAACGGTAATATGTTCAAATTTACTTCTGTTGGAAAGCCATTTAATTGTATTGCTGTTTTGGGCAACTTATGGGTGACTTTTCTCTTAGTTCCAGTAGCCAGCTGTACCAACCATGACTGCTGAAATTTTTCAGGTTTAATTTTACATTTTTCTACAATTCCAGGACTAATGTAACTCAACGAAGCACCTGGATCAATCAAAACAGTAATGGGTAGGTCAGAAATCTTACCCTCCATTTCCACCATGGTTTCTTGATGTTCTGCTTGCCGATTTTCCAAGGCTGCACTGATAGTTGGTATGCTTCTGGCTATGTCATTGACTGTTGTTGCCTCTCGTTCTCTGTTGATCATATGAATATTTCGATGGGGGCAATCCCTCATTATATGGGGTTCTCCACAGCCCCAACACTTCAAAGGTTCCTTCATTCTAACTGCCCCTTCCTTTTTATTGTTTCCTTCTACTTGTTTTGAAGCCACTTGGGACTGAGCAGTTTGGCTTTCTTTTGGTTTATTGAATTTTTTTTTCCGCTGATGATCCCTGCCGAAATTTCTTAGATATGCTGGTTTTTGTCTTTTCCCTTTGAACTCACCCTTGTTCAGCCAGCTCTTCCCTTGTTCAGCCTTACCTTTAAACTGCTGATAGCATAATCTGGCTTTTCTAACAGCTTCATCCATTGTCTTTGGATTGTCAAACTCAATTTTCTCCTTGTACACAGTAGGTAAGCAATTCAAAAATCTTTGGACCTTTTCTTTTTCTTCCCTAATGTAAGGGACATATCTCAGTAAATTGGTAAAATTAGTGACAAACTCATCGATAGTGAGTTGTCCTAGTCTAAGTTCATGGAATTCTTTTGCTTTATCATCATAATATCGTTCGTTCAAATAACGATTCTTGAACTTAGCCTGAAAGTCTTCCCAAGTAACTGTCTTTTCATCTATGGCATGCACCATTTTTGTCTCTTCCCACCACAGTGTAGCCTTTCCTTGTAGCTGATACACAGCTAATCTGGCCTTCAGATTGCTCTCATATTCATATACTTGGAAATACTTGATCATGTTCAGCAACCAAGCTTCAGCATCCTCTTCCTTCTCCCCATCATAGGAGGGAGGTTTAATCTTTCGAAATTCTCCCTGCAATTCTATTTTCTACCTGTGTTGATTTCTAGCTGCATCCTCATCCTCAGACTCATCCATCTTTCTTTTTCCAGAACCTTCGCCTTCCTGGCTGTTCTGGGAAGTGAGCTCTCTGATGAGCTTTTCCTGCTCCTTACTGGCTGATGACAACATGTCATTTTGGCTTCTTAGTTCAGCCAATTCTCGTTGCAGCCTGTGCAACATAGCCATTACCGGGGCATTGGGATCTGGAGTAGTAAACTCATCACGCAGATCCACATAGATTCCTCCCTCTTCAGCCATTTTATCAACATTGTACACACTCATACATTTGATTAGTAAGACAAAAAAACAATCTCTACAATGTTTAATACATTCAGAATTTAGTGAGCACAATAACAACAGCCCAGTTTTTGCACTTGGGCTCCGATACCATTTGTAACACCTCAAGTTTAAATTTTTTTTTTTCTACTTTCCCTAATCTACTAAGATTTCCTCTCTATTCACCTAGTTATTTGAATAATGAGGTTAGAAATTTGACTTCCGTTCCCTCTGGATAAATTTTCTTCTAACTGTCTAGCATCTTTCTCTTCATAAAACATTGAACATTACACCTGCATTCCTTGCTACCAAGTACATATATACACCTCCATACCCCTTGGTATTATCATGGGGGTGTTTGTTTTTTTTATTCTAGACATAATATAGATATAGACTATATGGACATACATATTTTCCAATAATCTCATCTAACATTATATATATACATCCCACACATATACCTTGGAATCCACCTATAGATTTCACACATATATCTTGCATCCATATATATATTTATATATATATATATATAGCACACCTCATGTTATTATCGTTGAATACATATATAAGTATATATAACTCCTTACATATATATATATATACTTATATAAACATACCATGTATATCGAAACTCTTTTAATAATATTAAATTGAAAGCATATATATATATATGACCGATATATATAGTCATGACACCCCTCTTGACATTTATATGGGAATCGTGTAACTAAAACCACTTCCATATTCCATTTGACAATCTGAGTGACCACGTACTAACATGTATTAACATAATTTATTCCTATCAAATTAACACATTGAACTATCATCATTATCCATAATTACAATGAGACGTTCTCATAACTGAGTACGATGATGAGTTTAAAGCGCCGAGACCATTCAGATACATAGCAGAGCCTCGGCCATTTGGCATGCCACGTCGACGCGTTGATTGCTGGGTCTGACTGTGGTTCGACTATGATTTACGCGATGTCCACCTTACTCCTTCCGGGGTATACCTAATCCCTATCTCTAAAACCCGGTGAAGATATTTTATTTTTATTGTTCTTTTTTTTTTTTTTTTTTTTAATTCACCGCGTTAATTCTCGATGTCAAATCGTATGCACATTACCGTCTGCCACGATCCTTACAACTATGTGTTTGATGTTCATTGGGTAGAATTTCATAGTTTTGGTTTAACGTGTGAGATCTCATTCTGGTATATGATGGTTTGTTGTGCAGAGACTGCAGCTCACGCAGAAGATTGGGTACCCGACGCTGACAATTACAGATTTATGTCCCAGCCCATATACTACGTGTAGCGTTTTCGGTTGCACTCCTGCCTGGCCCAGTACCGTGTGAGCCACCTACTGCAGTTCAGTACCTAGTTTGAAATGCTTTTACATAACCGGGTACCACGATGTCGACAAAGCCGGGTCGTTTTGCAAATCGTTTTTGGGATTCTCTGCTGTATAGGGAAATGGGATTAGGGTTCCCATACTCTTACATTTTACCTCGGCGGCATCCCCTAGCTTATTCCTCTGGTAGCTGTTTATCTATATATCCCGTTTCGGGTATCGTTAGATATCATTCGGGTTGGGATTGATGGTTTTATTTTCACTTATTCCCTGAGGGAGCGGCTCTTCCCATGGAGATCTTTGATACAGGAGTACCAGGTCCGTGGGAAGGTATGAGAGTCTATGCGTAACGTTTTTTCGTTCTTTACATTCTGTAACTCGTTTGAGGCCTTTAGATAACACTGTATCTAACGCGTTTACGAATTGTTTGCGCAGAAGATGCAGACGCCGGGTTTCTGGGCCGCGCTCAGTATGCATCGCGACGAACACCAGCCCTCAAACGGTTCCCCTCCTATCGATGCGCCGAACCCTTGGATTTCTTGTGTCAAACATCCCGATGCCTGTTCGCAGTTTTCTTTGTGCTCAAATGAGACAGCCTCCCCCGGGCTGCCATGCTACCATTTTATTTTGCATTTAATAATTGTATTGGTTTGTTTTTTTTTTTTATTTCTCTGTTTACATCGGCCAAAGGAGCCCTGTTCCACGTTACGCACTAGTTCGGCCAGATGATAGCATAGATTTACGTATTTCATTTATTTGTTTGTATTATCCGAGATCCGATTTTGATCTAACCCCAGCGCTAGCTGTCAGGACTTAGTTGTGGCTCCATGTATTTGGTTTGGTAACATAGCTCAGTCAGGATTGTGGTCAACCTCGTTCTGGCAGTTGGCCTCCAACCTTGTCAACTCAAGTCAACATAGCTGACAAGATGGACCTGCAACCCTTGCTAGGGGAAGCGCCGAACTCTTCAGTTGGTAACTTACTTCCCTTAATGCGATTTATGCCTCTATGCTTCTGTTGGTTTTTTTTTTTCATTGCTGGTAGCTTCCTTCACCGAACCATGTAAGGCCGCAACGCATTGATGCCTCTATCCTACCATAATACCATGCATCAGGGTGGTTACGATGTCACATAAGTCTCTGCGTCAGTTCATAGTTGTAAATGTTGATTGGTATTACCTATGCGTTAAATTTCTTTATGTTGCAAGGTCACGTATGAGGCAGATTATCATTTAATTTTATGAATGTGCAGATGAAACATAATATCCATATGATAGATCCGCTGGATATAGACAATAGGATTTCAAGTGCAGGTTTAGATCGAGACGTTTAACATATACCCTAATTTTTCCTATCTGTTTACTACATATCATGTTAAAACAACCCCTAAAACGCCGAGGGCGTTAACTGCTGTTCCATTCGAGGTTATGGTCATGAAACGAGCCCATTTCATAATAAGTCGAATAGTCATTAGGGTTTGATATGGTTGGACCGTGCGCCAAGTCGCATCGACATATAATACATGTATATATATATCTCACCAAAGTATTCTTTTATACTCTTTGATTTACAATGAGTCATGGGTTTAACTCACGACTCCTACGTTTTTAATTTTAATGCATGCATATATGTATTGTTGTTAATTTGGTTTGCGGCATTTATATTCTATTTTCCATTTGATTTATACATGTATGTATTCGATGGTACTTGAATAGAAGACATAAATTGTAAATTAAGTCTTTCACTATTATTCTTGGTTCAAGGATTTAAGATAGCTTAGAATGCAATATATATATATATATATATATATATATATACTTATAATTGTTGTAAAATCCTATAGACTAGAAATTCTCTTTCTCCATCACAAATTTCGAATTTCATATTCCAATGTCTTTACTTTCATCCTTTTGGATTTGTACCATGTAAACTTCAGTTCTGCTACAATATTTTTTTTCATAGTATACATATGAGCATATAATATTACATTTGTATCGACAGGGAACAAGATAGTATTTAATTGTCTGTAGAGACTAAGTAACTTCAGATTTAAACCGACATTGGTTTAGAGTTTCTGGGGTTTCTACTCTATGGATTTCTGGTCTACAACTAAACAGAATCTGGAAGGTGAAGGCCTTAGGATGGATTATGTTAAATGTAGTACTTACATAACTCATACAAATTCTCTTAAGTTTTATATGTAGCTAATTCATACCATAACATATCAAAATGAACAATAATTTCAGAAACATACCACTGTGGCAAATGACCAACCTCCCAACCTTAGAATCCTCTTTGTCTCCCAGGATTCACCCCCGAGTTGAGATCACCTCCTAAGACAGATCAACCTCTGATCTGCTTAGGAGCAGCTTATTTAAGCTCATATTTCCCCAAAGCATGTTTCTAATTCTGCGTCCAGAATAGCAGGATGCTTTCTTTCCTGTTTAGCCTAGGCTTCCCATTTTGGGACTCTTTAAAGCTGTTTTAAGCTTTTCCTCAGCTTTTCTAGCTTTTCTCACCTCTTCCCAACTACTTTCCTCTTCATTGGGGAAATTTAGATTCCTCCTCAAATCTAAATTAATTTCTTTCAAGGATTTTTGAAAGATTTTGGGGATTTGTTGCCTTATCCATCCTCATGGATTTGGCAAGTGATCTCTAATTCTCATCTTGGTAAAAATTCACAATCATTTTATTTATTTCCTCAAATAAAATATGCAAATACACTCACACCATACTTATCCCTTGGGGTCCACCCCCTTAGGATTAAAGTTCAAATGTCTAACTTTAAAAATTCAACACACAAATTGGGGGTGTCACATAATTCCAAGGAAATTCTCATAAATTTGTGCCTCTACCTTATCACTTTGCTTCATATACTTATCTACTTATCAAATATAAATAACTGCAAATTTATAACTTTGTCAACTAGTTTTGGAATAAAATCATCACTACCTACAACCATGCTCACACCGCAATTTATTAGTGAAGGTTTGAGTAGTGATGACTTATTTCATTTATGAAGAATGTTATTGCTACATATTGAACTCATTGGCATTGGTATTTTGTGCCAATTATTTTCCATTTTTTCTTGTCTCATAAACTTTTTTTTAATCCCGATTTTTCTCCTATTCTCCTCTACTCTTCAACATTATCTTCAAGTTCTCTTTTAGCTAGTTCCTATTGCTTTATTTTTTCTATTTCAACTTCAACTCCTTGTTTTTCTTCTCTTCCCCTATCTTTCTCCACTTCAAATATCTTTATGTTAGTTTCAACGTTTTCCTCGCATTTATTCCTTGTTGCTTGTTTCTTCTTGGATTCAATCTCTTGCATTATTTTCTTCTTATCTTCTACATAAAAATTGGCTTTCTTTTCAGATTCTACTCTTCATTAACATTTCTACCTTCACTCTAGGATTGACCTCTTTTGTATTTCTTCTTTCATAGCTATATTTACTTGCACCTCTTCTTTTCTTTTGGCCTCAACCATTTCTCTAGGTTTTTATAGTGCTTCCAACCTTATGTTTTCTTGCTCTTTCCTTTTTTGCTAAAGAACTTATCTTTCAGCTTTAACAAAAATTAGCTTCCTCTTTGTTTTTCCTCAACAATAACCTATATATTAGTCAATAATTATTCATAATTTATTTTTTGTATGAATATTTTAAGGGTAATTTTCTTCATGCTTGTAATGGTAGAAGATTCATCGTAACTTTTCGATTTTCAATTATTCGAGGGGAGTGCAATATGGAAGATAATGAATATATGTATATATAGTCAACGTTTTAAAGAGAATATATATTATTATGATACTTGAGAACTATAATTTTATGTTGTTAAAATTTGGAAAAGAGAAGACACAATAGGTCATTACAACTTATTTGTTGATTATCTCACGAGATAAAAAAAATATAGTAGGTTAAAGAGATTTTTAATTTATATATTTGATAATATGAAGAGATGGGAGTTTTAAATCATTGATAAATTCAAGAGTTGATGGTGGTGACAAGAGATGAAATGCCACTTCAACCACAATTGGTAGTAGAACCATTCGAACGATGGGCAATGGATTTTGTTGGACAATTCAACCCACCACCGAACCATAAAATATGCATACTAGTTGCCATAGATTACGTAACAAAGTGGGTAGAAAAAGTGGCCTTATCAAGAGCCACAGAAGAATCTGTAATTAAATTCATTTTTGAGCTATTTGAGAGATATGGTTTACTACGAGAAGTGATAACCGATGGAGGGGCACAGTTTGTGGGTAATAAAATTACAGCCACCCTAAAGAATCACCATATCATCCATAGAGTCACGTCTCCTTACCACCTGTAGGAAAACAGGCAGGTCGAAAGTACCAACAAATTCCTTGAGGAAATTCTTACTAAAACAGTATCAGCACATCGCTGGGACTGGGCCACTAGACTACCAGAGGCGTTGTGTGCTTACCGCGCAATGTGGCGAAACACCATTGGTTATTCTCCATATCATCTGGTCTTTGGAGGAGAGCCTATTTTTCCTATTGAATTCGAGATAAAGACCTTAAGGACAACATAGTTGGTAGGGTTGGACTTGATGGAGGCTTAGATTAAAATACTCCAACAAATAAATGAGCTAGGTGAAATACGACTACTGGCTCTGCAACGCGCAGAAATCATACAACAACAATGATCTAAGTAGCATGACAACCTCATCAAAAAGAAGACATTCCAAAAAGGAGATTATGCACTTCTCTATGACTCCAAATTCAATATTTTCTAGGGAAGTTGCAAACAAGGTGGCTCAGTCCATACGAAGTTCAAGAAGTACACAACAATGGTGCCCTCACCTTGACCGCCATAGATGGGTCTGGTTCTACATTTCGATTCAATGGACACAGAGTGTGCCTCTATCACAAACCTCTTACAAAGGAGACTTTCTGCCATCAGGTACGCAATGATCCTATTATCCAAGTTCTAGCATAAGGGGGTGATAACCCACAACTTTAAATACATAAGACCATGTTGTTTCCTTTTGTAAATATTGTATATAATTTCCCTGCAATTTTTTTATTATTCTATTGTGCATTATTCATATTCACAATGGTGTCATTTTCCTTCATCACCCCTTGTTTTTTTTTCTTTTTGTTGTTCAAATATTAGAACGACTACTTTTCAATCCCATTGAACAGTTGTTGTTCAATCGGATTGAACAACCGTGTTTTTGCAATTTTTTTCTTTGCTATTCAAATATTTGAACGACTGCTGTTAAGTCTCATTGAACAGTTGTTATTCAATAAGGTTGAAAAACCATGTTTTTGTGTTTTTTCTTTGCAGTTCAAATCTTTGAACGACTGATGTTCAATCCCATTGAACAACTACTATTCAATTGGATTTAACAGCCGTGTTTTTGTGTTTTTATTCATTGGTGTTCAAATATTTGAACGGTTGTTGTTCAATCAAATTTAACACTTGCTATTCAATCAGACTGAACAACCGTGTTTTGCATTTTACGGCTGCTGTTTTTTTGAACAACCGTGTCTCATTGAACAATCATGTTTTTTTGTGTTTTACTTTGTTGTTTAATCATATAGAACAACTGATTTTTTCCCTCTTTAAGCATGATTCTTATTTATTTTTTTTATGATCTCTCCTCACAAAAACCTCTCCTCATCCCACACCCCAGCTGTAAAACAAATTTTTGACTGGGAATTTGCACCTGAAGAGGATAAAAGTAGCAATATTACTAATATGATGATCCTTTGAAAATTTAATGGAAATCTCTACTCCGTAAGCTGACATGGTACATCTATGCAATGGACGGCTACGACATCTCCTATTTAAACATGTTATTACACGATACATAGTCTTATAATGGTATATCTTTCTACACTCTCGAGTAGTATTTCCCTTTGACATAAATATTTAGGAATAAGGAGTATTTATTGTATTGGCATTCTTTTTTTTACTTCACACACCATCCCTAACTCTTAAGGAGTTAATGAGCCTCCCTTCATGTATAAAGAATAAATATTATGCTTGCATGAAATTTTTTAAAAGAGAATAGGGGGTCTCATCACGAGCCAGCCTACCATGATCATAAGGGTTTAGCAGGTGACATGCCCACAATGGCCAACACACCAGGGTAATGACCTTCTTAACTTCTTGAAGGACAGGAGGTCTCATCACGAGCCGGCTTGATCACTCTGTTACAATCCCAGTGAATGGCACTGTGACTATCTAGCTACCACACCAGCACAGTGGTTTCTTCATAAAATAAAACGAAATGCCTACTTTTAAAAAAAATTAGCATGTCTATATGCAAATTGTTAAGAGAGAATAGGGGGACTCATAACGAGCTAGCCTACCATGATCATAAGGATTTAGCAGGTGACACGCCCACAATGGCCAACACACCAGGGTAATGACCTTCTCAATTGCTTCAAGGACAGGAGGTCTCATCACGAGCCGGTCTGATCACTCTGTTAGAACTCTAGTGAGTGGCACCTTGACTATCTGGCCGCCAAAGCAGCACGGTGATCTCTCCATAAAATTGGAAAAATAACTACTTTTACGTAAAGGATTCTGGCTCATTTTTCGAGTTAAAATAGCAACCCTGTCAATTCTATCAATTCTAGCTAGCAGCAGTGGATCTGTTTGTGGTATGAGAGTATATTATAACGATAGCCAATTACTCTTACATATACCTTATCTCTTATTTCCATCCATTTCCAAGATAAATCAACTACTCAAATTAGTGATAATACTATTTGAATGCATAAGTAGTTATAAATGAACTATTCTTTCATGTTTGAATTATGGGATGACAACACCAATCATTATCTATCATAGTCATGCTTCCATCACACCATACCATTAAATGAGGACATCCTATCATAATAATTGTTGTATTTCTTTCTTCCCATATTCGGTCACTTCTGCATGAGATACACTTATGATAAATTCCAATTCTAACCTTTAAAACCGCACACGTTCATAGTTGTTACAATCACTCCTCTTTTCTTGAGCTCCAAGGCCACGAACATCGTTATCGTGTACAGACTGTGATTACTGATCCCTGACATTTTCCCACATATGCATTAATGATTGATTAAATCTCTTTATACTTAAGGACGTGGACGCCCTTATTTCGAGAGAGGGGGTGTAAATACCCATCAATATTAAGCATGTGAATTCCCTGCACAAATTTCGTTGGATATGCTGATAAGACCAAAAGATCATTGCAATTACGATATGAAGTTACCTACATTGATGACAGAAGGCTGCAATTTATTTTTCTCTTGTATGAAGTGTTTATTCTAACCGATAGGGCCGAAAGGAAACATAGACAGAAGGAGAAATTAGCTCAATAGAAAGCTTCAACCATGGGAGGGAACTCTCTCCGGAATGAACCTACGACCTTCCCAATCTCAGATGCAACTCACACCATTCTCCAACAAGCTGGTTGGCTGCCATACTTGCACAAATTGCAAGGGTTTGACACAGAGATAGCAATTGAATTCCTGCATAACCTACAGGAGGGACATACCAGACTCAATGGAAGGATTATACCGGTCACATAGGATATCATTGATAAAGTTTCTAGAATGCCAGAAAAGGGAGAAATATTGATCGAAAAGAACCTTCTTCTACGAGAGGCAATCGCAGTGTACCAGGATCCAGGAGAACCATTGGAACAGAAAGGAAAGGGGATTAAACCTACCTCTCTACAACAACTGTGGCAGGAATTGGTAGCATTCATCTAAATATTCATCACATGTGATAGACGCCAAGACGTGGTAAAACCCTATCAACTCAAATTGTTAGTTGTTCTTAAACAAAAGATTTCAGGTAATCTGCCTTCTTGCTTAAATTCTGTACATGACACTGTTGTTCGAATGAGAAAGGCTAAAAACCCCCAAGCAGCCGTCATCCACCATGCTTTAATCAAGTTAATTATCATGCATGAATTAGGAAAACAACATACATCCTAGGACAACTTTGTTAACCATGTCATGCATGCACATGAGGAAAACCCTGTCGGGACCGAAATTGAGCTCCCTAAAATGAACATACCTAGAGGAACAAGAATGAAAAAGACCCATGCTTCGAAAACAAAACCAAGCAAGCGAAGACGGTCCAAAAGACTGCAATTACAACAAGAAACCTTGGAAATGCTAGAGGAGGCAGGGCCATCCCATTCACCACCTTGAAGCCCTAAAAACATACCATTATAAGACTACAATGAAGATATGGATCGATTTCTAGAGAAAATGAGGGCATCCTGTGAAACTAGAAGCCCATCTGAATAGTTGAGGAGCAAGAGGAACTGTTACACCAATCTGCCACCACCAGCAGCTCTGGCCGCAGTTAGATATTACCTCACCAAGATGAATCACAAGGTTTTAGGGCCTTGTCTCCTCCCAAGAGTGATGCAGTGAATAGGGAAGAGCAGGTAGAAGGTGTAGCTGAATCTGAAAATCAGTCAGGATACACCATCCCCTTAGAACAAAATGCAAGCATGGAAACAGTCCCTCTAATGCCTGAAGGGAATAATATCTCACCCAATCGGGAAATTAATGAAAAAGTAAGCTCTGGAGTACAAGTAGAAAATATCATCATAGAAAACCTTGAAACTGGCACCACCATTCCTGAAAACAAGGTTGCTGCTCCTCCATCCCCTGCCAAAACCAGGCCAGAAGAGAATTTCGCTGAAAAGAAGTTGAAGAAAATGAGAAGAACTTGCAAAAGATTAAGGAAAATGATAAAACATTTGAGGAAATAGTTGAAGGAATTAATCAAGGCTTGGAAGCCTAAGAAATAATTGGTTAACACAGAAACCCAAACAGAGCTTGTCACCAATTTGATAGACACTGCTGAGGTTGAGGTAGAGACTGACTTAGCAACTACTGCTGATATTGAGGTACAGACAGACCTAGTGGAGACTATTGAAGCCTTTGTGCAAACTAGGCTGGACTTTAAAGAAGAAAAGGGAACCCAAATGGTGTAATACCCTGCCTATGCTCTTCTCGTAGAAAAGGTTGCCAATCAAAAATTGCATAATGAATTAATTCGAACACAGCATGAGTTAGCACAATGCAGAAAGGAAGTAGTGCCCACACAAGAGTATTAGGCACTGTTAAAGAAATTCACAGACCTTTCTACAACAGAGCATGAGACATTTTCTCAACTCAGAGAAGAAAAAGTGAAAGTAAAGAAAGCATGGGATTAGGTGGGACAAGCAAAGAAGCAAGCCACTATGGTTTTCTCTCCGTACTCTGATGTGCTAACATGCAAGGCACTAGCCACCAACTATGCCCTATTTCTAGTAGAACAGTAGCTATTACTAAAGATCAAGGCCGTTGGGGTAGGGAAGCCCATGACTTTTAAAACCATAGAGGAATTTTTCCACTGCTGCAATGATCAAAATGAGCAGGTCCAATACCTCTTGTGTGAAATATACATGCACAACTTCTTCTCAGAGGAGGACAGGGACAGTAATCCCAGCCCCTTTATAAAAGATATTCAGTTCCAGGCTTTCCTCTCTTTTGCTAAGAACCAGACTCAGTGGGCTAAAGCCTACAACATTTTCTAGAAGAGGGAACATGGCCTGGACCTGTGGGTTAGAGGGCAGCCTAGTAGACTCCTGCATCTATTTACACAACATAAGAATTTCATGCAAAGAAAGGGAGTAAGGACTAAAATGGGGCCTATTCATAAGGACATTATATAACATGCGTAGGCGTCTTTCGAGGACATTCAGGAAGCAGCTCTGGAAGGAGCCAAACAAAGGTGGATGGCCTCCACAAACAACGTGAAAAACAGAGATACATTTGGCTATAAAAACTTCAAAGCGGCTGCCTCCAGATTCCTTTTATACAACAATCTAGTCTTAAACATGGGCCCTACATGGATAGGATTCAGGTACATATGCCCTCTCATATGTTACCCCCTGAGGGTTATGATCATGGTTATGAGCTGCCAGAAGGGCACAAAAACATTGCCTTTGCAAATATCGAACAGAGACATGGCTTTTAAGCCTATAAAGAAGAAGTCTACCATGTCTATTCTCGAACTTAGTTACACCTCAATCATTTTTTTTCACAAGGACCTGCAAATAGCTAAGCGGGGGAGTATGTTGGGCCGAGAATGAGGTACATTTTCACCCTTCTTTTACCAAAATTTTTTATCCACCTTTACGAATTTTTCCTCATCTTAACAATAAAGTAAAGGAAGATTAATGTAAAACCAGGACAAAACGAACTAACAGTAAAAGGGATGTTTTACAATGGGAAGTTGACTTGTTATATATTTATTTATGGGGAAATAAGTAGTTGAATCAATGATGACCAGAAGACAGCTGACAGATAGAGACTAATGGAACCATGATGACTACCATGGATAGGCAGAAGAGGGAATGGCACCTCCATGTCTGAAGAACTCAAACGACATCCACAAGCAGCAAAAGATCGTATGGAAAAGACCGTTACCACTGTTGTAATCGCCTTGAAAAGGCAGAAAACGAACAATATAGATAGATCAGAATAGGGACTTTATTCTGTAATAGATGTATCGGGACAGGATTGTCCAATTATATCAATGTATTAAATTTATGAGTTTTCCGTAGCGATAGACTTCTGGTTGTTTAGGCCCAGCCCTAGGAATTTCTGTGCTAATCTCTATGCTATATGTTCAATTACAGAATTTAAGTTTCATTCATTAAATACATTTTTATTAGATATCATTTAATTGGTTGAATTGTGAACATACGATACGACAGCTTTCTCTTTCATTATAATAGTTCATTATTCATGTTTCCTTATTTACAGAGAATGCTTTCATAGTTTTTAGATGGTTTCATCATTTCCCAATGCTTTTATACTCGTTTCATTTGTTTTAGCATGACTGTTGTTCAATTATGTAAATAGTTAAGAGTTGGATCTTTCCATCAGTAATGTAAGGCATCTAGTTGTTAATTGATTCAGAGAGATGTCATCTATTTAATTTAAAAAGAGAATTCCATTGCAAAATTAGATAAGAAATTACTATTCAATTTATTGAAGCTGTTGTTCAATTCCGTAGGACTGTTGTTCAATTCATTTGTGTGTTGTTCAATCATAGGTTGCTCTTTTCTGCACTTACTTAGACAGAATAGTTAAACATAATTTTACAATTCCATTTCCCTTTGAATTGATTGAGCTTCAAGAATTAGATAGTCCTCTTTATGGTAATATAGAGTAGGGGTTCTTTGATATCACTTGCATATACTATGCTCACAGTCTTGAAATAATAAGACTTGCCCTGGGTTGACAATTGAATGAGAAGCATCAAAATTGGCTATAACAGTCACCTTTATGACCCAACAGAAGTGTCAGTGACTTTCGGGTGTGCTATGGAGGGAGTGACGTCAAGTTATGTTAGGAAGTGTTAAGACATGCTAGAGGCCAGGGAACACATGCAAATATGTGCTAGGTTCCATGGTGTGCCAATGCTTTCCAGGCTGGAGTGTTTGGGAGTGGCTCAGAAAAACAAGGGAGCACTTGTCTCAAATGCATGGAAGTGAATGAATAAGAGTGTGTAACAATGAGTATCAATGATTTCTAGGTGTGCTAAGGATGGATTTTAAAGGTATGATAGGTAGTTCCAAGGAATGCTAGAGTGCGAGGGCGACATGCTAGGATGTGCCAAGTGCTAGGTTGCGTCAATGCATGCTATGGAGTGCCATGGAAACACAAGGGATAACTAGTTCAAAATCCATGAAAATGAATGAATAAGGATGTGTGATAGGGAGTGTCAATGAGTTTCAAGTGTGATAAGGAGGGAGTAGCAATGTTATATGCTAGAAAATTCCAATGTATGCGAGAGTGCTAGGACATGTCATGCAGTGTTAGTCTGTTCTAGGGAGTGCCAAAGCATGCCATGGAATGGAGGGGATGCTAACACATGATAGATAATGCCAAGGGATCCTAAGACCCGCTATGCGGTATGGGATGTTAAGATGTAAACTCTGTTGCTAATTTATTTTACTCCCATAGTTGGATGTGAGCCTTGTCTTGGTAACTTGTTAAGTTGGATGAGTTGAAATTGGACATGAGTAGCATAAGATGAGTTATAGGTAGCTTTTAGGTGAAAAAGGCATATGTTCAATTTCCACGACACATGAGAATCTGGGTTTTGTCTTAGAATATTTAATTCAAACACACTCAAGTGCCAGAACACATCTTCTTTAATGCACAATGAAATCTACACAAATCAAGGAATCAACTAGTGCACATGACAATTTTCCCATTTTCAAACCCTTCTTCATTATATTACAAACTACAATACAAAAAGCTAGATCTCATGTAACATGGATCGTGACCCTTTACAATCACACTGAAACAAGGAATACAACTAGGGCTCAATCACCCTTTCCCACACTTTTGATGGGTCCCATGCATCATTATGGCACTCATGGACCCAAGTATGCCTTCTAGAAGGCCCTAAGACATAAGTTGACATCTTGTGAGGCTTATTATTCCATGTATGAGCTGATAGCTTGGTCAGATTGTCACCAAAATTTAGGGTTACTTGCATATTATTTTATGTTTATGGGCTAATGTAGGCCCATAAGCTAATTCTATCAACTCCTAATCAATGTATAAATAGGATTTAGTTGGATTCATTTGTATCATCACTTGAATTGGTATCTCTCTATCTTTAAAGAACTTCACATTTTACCTTGGAGGACTATTTTAGATGATGGATGCATTTTGATGTATGGATTTGGGCTATTTTTAACTTGGAGCTTTATTTCTATCTTAACTATGCTTCATAGTAATGAATACAATTAAATCATGACCAAATTTTCATTATGAATATCGACCATAGTTAGAAAATCAAATATCTTGAATTCAATATGTATGGAGATATTATGTCGAGACTGCATATTCGATGTGTAAGGGTTGATGTTCTATAGAGGTTTACATATCTGCGAGAAATAGGGAACCGTCATGAACACAAAGTTACAAAAGTTAGAAACTTTAATGAAATAAAAAGAAATATACATAGCCTATTGTAGGGGAATAAACCATGATGTTCTGCATACAGAACATAATATATCAAGAGAAATGAATGAAAAATGAAATATTATTATTGGAAGTGCTTATAATATTGCTCAACTAAAAAATTTATATGTCTTGGTAATGAAGGGAAGGGCTTGGAAAAAAAATAATAGTTATAACTTTTGACTCGAAATGGAATAGCTTTTATTCAATAAAACAATTAACTCTTGCAAGTGGTATTTACCTTAAATAATTTATATTCCTTTTGAATTATATTGGGATGTGACATGTTGCTATGCAGGTTAATAAGGAGGAATTCTCATAGTGAATATAAGAATTCCCTTCATACTTCTTTATTACCATATACATTTACCATCACTCACATTCCCCTTCAGGTAATCGTTTCCTTTCATGGGTATTTCTATAGTTTCTACAAGTGTTTTCTATCAAAAATCTTTTTTATATAATAAGGAAAAAATGAAAGTATTAGCCATATAAATGAAAAATATTTCATGAGTTAAGTTACACCTAAATCTACTATTACAAGAAAATTATAAAAATCAATATTGAATATGTTAAAAAATATAAATTTGATTTTTTAAAATAACATATATATACATATTTATATTTCTTAAAGGATAAAAAAAGTTGAAAGATTACCATTTTCCTATTTATCCCATGATATCATCCATCAATACTTCGAATACTATTAACATCCTCTTGTAACTCATTTATATTCAAGATAGTAGTTTCGTGTAACTCGTTTATATTGGATAACAAATGCATAGATAATGAGCACTTTATTTTCATATGTATAACCATTGAAAGAGGATTCCAAAGATCTCAGCAGTAATCCCTTGTGCATTTGAATGACTAAAGCTGCAAAGTATAAAATAATCGCAAACAAAATATAAGATATTTTTTTATGTGAAAGCACAAGGTACAAAATTTAAAAAAAACCTATGGAAAAAAGTAATCACAAACAAAATATAAGATTTTTATTTGAAAGCACAAAATTATATGATTAGACTGTTGGAGATGCATTACGAATAGTAGTGGTAGGTTTTCGACAAACCACAGTACATATAATTTTAGGGTCATGCCGTAGAGAGAATAAATAACATAAATACCCGAAATCTTGATTAATATTTATTATTATTCTTTCACCATGCAAGGAATGAAATTATTCTATATGTAGTTGCCATTAATAAGAAAAAATTCAAGCTTCGTCCCGCACAAACTACTGCCAATAATGCGACCTTTTCTCTTTGATTTCCTCAGCCATGGACTAGCTATCATGTTGTATTGGGCATGTCAATGTAATTCTTTGCCAGGCATCATGGAGAATCGGTTTCCAAAATCGCAGATGGCACTGGCCACTCCCGTTGAACCAAAGCTCAGCCCTCATAGTTGGCTACTTATTTTCATCCATTCATTCATTAAATAAAGGTAATCGACTCTAATGTCTGTCATGAAAATTGAAAGAAACATTAGAAAATGAATGATAGTTCATAACGAAGGATCAAAACAATTCCTATATTGGCATTTTAGCTCACGGACAAATTTATCTATGAGATAATATGCGATTTTCTTATACCATTTGTCTTCTGTAAAAGAGATCTGCGGCGGGGTTCAGATGCAACAAAGTCGAGTGTAGAAGGGAGAGGAGGCCCATATTCGTGCGCATAATGTGACAGTCTGGGGAGTATTATGGAGTTGCTAAGCTAACTCAGAAAATACAACCAAACATCCATTCGTATTCTCCATAGCTTGCTCAATTTTGTTAGTTTGGAAGCAAAGCCAGGAGTTATGAATACAACATCGCAATGGCATCAGAATCAAATTCAGAAACCTCATCAATGTAACCAAAGGAACAAATGCCGCTATGTATCATATTTTGTACAGTGTTTCCATTTCAGTCATGTGACGGATGTCATTAAAAGCCCGATTGCATTGTTGCCGAACAATGCAATGACCAGCCATGTGACGGCTGTGACTATCTCTGAACTCTTATGATTTAATCAATTAAACTTTATTTTAATTTGACATGAAATTAGTTGAAATTATCATTTCAACTAAATAATATATTGATAATATAATACAATGAAGTAGCAATTTTAATCTCAATAGTGTATTAAAAAATACCGTTTTTTTATGATCGTTCAAGTTACCGCCAATAATATCATATATATATTTATTTATTTTAACTAATATTATTTTAAAAATGATGTTACAAACTATAAAAATATATTATTAAAATGGTCATTTGTCATTTCTTAGTCGATAGGTATGGATGTTGAGTGACATGTTATTTAATGCATTTCAATGTATAGTTGTATAAGAATAATTATTTATAAAATTGTAACAAAATAAATATAATAAATTATTAGTAAAATGAAAATAAATATAAATATAAGAAAAAAATATATAAAATAGGTAATATAGTAATAAATATAAATATAAGAAAAATCAAAATATATAAAAATTGTTAATAGAAATAAATATATTTTAGTTTTTGGTATTGGTTTTATAAATATTCATAAATATTGATGAGTAATGAGAGTTTTCAAAAATATGTTAAAGAGAAAGAGCTTAAGAGTTTAGGTAAATATTGTCTTTATTGGAAGTGAAAATAGAGGCTTCATGGGAGATTTGTTTCTAGGGAGGACTACCAATATTTAACTTTTTCAAAATGTAATGAAGTTAGTTGATAGACAAGTTCCCATGCTTGGATATGGGTCATGACATCAACAATATTGTCGTCTTGGACTTGTAGTTGTTGTACTATATCATAAAATTATTTTTGTTTAGTGTTTAATTTCATTTGCACCTTGAAATAAAAATTGATAAAATCAAAAGATTGACATTTGCTAGATTTATACTAGTGAGCTAATGTTTTAGCACAATGATTTTTCTCTCATAATACTTTATCTTCTTCCCAATGTAAATAGCCTTATGGACACAGCTTTTGATAGAGTAAACTAGCAGTAAAATAAAATAAAAAATAAAAAATTCATCACCATGGTCTTAGTAGTGAGAATTATTTCATAATTCCAAGGAAATTCTCATAAATTTGTGCCTCTACCTTATTACTTTGCTTCATATACTTATCTACTTATCAAATATAAATACCTGCAAATTTATAACTTTGTCAACTAGTTTTGGAATAAAATCATCACTACCTACAACCATGCTCACACCGCAATTTATTAGCGAAGTTTTGAGTAGTGATGACTTATTTCATTTATGAAGAATGTTGTTGCTACATATTGAACTCATTGGCATTGGTATTTTGTGCCAATTATTTTCATTTTTTTTCTTGTCTCATAAACTTTTTTTTTCATCCTGATTTTTCTCCTATTCTCCTCTACTCTTCAACATTATCTTCAAGTTCTCTTTTAGCTAGTTCCTATTGCTTTATTTTTTCTATTTCAACTTCAGCTCCTTGTTTTTCTTCTCTTCTCCTATCTTTCTCCACTTCAAATATATTTATGTTAGTTTCAACGTTTTCCTCGCATTTATTCCTTGTTGCTTGTTTCTTCTTGGATTCAATCTCTTGCATTATTTTCTTCTTATCTTCTACATAAAAATTGGCTTTCTTTTCAGATTCTACTCTTCATTGACCTCTTTGGTAGTTCTTCTTCCATAGCTATATTTACTTGCACCTATTATTTTCTTTTGGCCTCAACCATTTCTCTAGGTTTTTATAGTGCTTCCAACCTTATGTTTTCTTGCTCTTTCCTTTTTTGCTAAAGAACTTATCTTTCAGCTTTAACAAAAAATAGCTTCTTCTTTATTTTTCCTCAGCAATAACCTATATATTAGTCAATAATTATTCATAATTTAATGTTTGTATGAATATTTTAAAGGTAATTTTCTTCATGCTTGTAATGGTAGAAGATTCATCGTAACTGTTCGATTTTCAACAATTCTCAGGGGAGTGCAATATGGAAGATAATGAATATATGTATATATAGTCAACGTTTTAAAGAGAATATATCTTATAATGATACTTGAGAACTATAATTTTATGTTGTTAAAAGTTGGAAAAGAGAAGACACAATAGGTCATTACAACTTATTTGGTGATTATCTCACGGGATAAAAAAAATATAGTAGGTTAAAGGGATTTTTTATTTATATATTTGATAATATGAAGAGATGGGAGTTTTAAATCATTGATATATATTCAAGAGTTGGTGGTGGTGACAAGAGATGAAATTCCACTTCAACCAAAATTGGTAGTAGAACTGTTCGAACGATGGGCACTGGATTTTGTTGGACCATTCAACCCACCACCGAACCATAAAATATGCATACTAGTTGCCATAGATTACGTAACAAAGTGGGTAGAAAAAATGGCCTTATCAATAACCATGAAAGAATCTGTAATTAAATTCCTTTTTGAGCTATTTTTGAGATATAGTTTACTACGAGAAGTGATAACCGATAGAGGGGCACAGTTTGTGGGTAATAAAATTACAGCCACCCTAAAGAATCACCATATCATCCATAGAGTCACATCTCCTTACCACCTGCATGCAAACAGGCAGGTCGAAAGTACCAACAAAGTCCTTGAGGAAATTCTTACTAAAACAGTATCAACACATCGCCAGGACTGGGCCACTAGACTACCAGAGGCCTTGTGGGCTTACCGCGCAATGTGGCGAAACACCATAGGATATTCTCCGTATCATATGGTCTTTGGAAGAGAGCCTATTTTTCCTATTGAATTCGAGATAAAGACCTTAAGGACAACATAGGAGGTAGGGTTGGACTTGATGGAGGCTTAAATTAAAAGACTCCAACAAATAAATGAGCTAGATGAAATACGACTACTGGCTCTGCAATGCACAGAAATCATACAACAACAACAAGCTAAGTAGCATGAAAACCGTATAAAAAAGAATACATTCCAAAAAGGAGATTGGGCACTTCTCTATGACTCCAGATTCAATATTTTCTAGGGAAGTTGCAAACAAGGTGGCTCAGTCCATACGAAGTTCAAGAAGTACACAACAATGGTACCCTCACCTTCACCGCCATAGATGGGTCTGGTTCTACATTTCGAGTCAATGGGCACAGAGTGTGCCTCTATCACAAACCTCTTACAAAGGAGACTTTCTTCCATCAGGTATGCAATGATCCTATTATCCAAGTTCTAGCATAAGGGGGTGATAACCCCACAACTTTAAATACATAAGAGCCTGTTGTTTCCTTTTGTGAATATTGTATATAATTTCCCTGCAATTTTTTTATTATTATGTTGTACATTCTTCATATTCACAATGGTGTCATTTTCCTTCATCACCCCTTGTTTTTCTTTTTCTTTTTGTTGTTCAAATATTAGAACGAATACTTTTCAATCCCATTGAACAGTTGTTGTTCAATCGGATTGAATAACCGTGTTTTTGCAATTTTTTTCTTTGCTGTTCAAATCTTTGAATGACTGTTGTTAAGTCCCATTGAACAGTTGTTGTTCAATCAGGTTGAAAAACCATGTTTTTGTGCTTTTTATTTGTATTTCAAATCTTTGAAATGCTGATGTTCAATCCCATTGAACAACTACTATTCAATTGGATTTAACAGCTGTGTTTTTTTGTTTTTATTCATTGGTGTTCAAATATTTGAACGGTTGTTTTTCAATCCAATTGAACACTTGCTATTCAATTAGACTGAACAACCGTGTTTTGCATTTTTACGGCTGCTGTTAAAATCTTTGAACGACTGTTGTTTCATGCAATTGAACAACTGTTGTTCAATCGGATTGAACAGTCATGTTTTTTTGTGTTTTACTTTGTTGTTTAATCATATAGAACAACTGATTTTTTCCCTCTTTAAGAATGATTCTTCTTTCTTTTTTTTGATGATCTCTCCTCACAAAAACCTCTCCTCGTCCCACACCCCAGCTGTAAAACACATTTTTGAGTGGGAATTGGTACCTGAAGAGAAGAAAAGTAGCAATATTACTAATATGATGATCCTTTGAAAATTTAATGGAAATCTCTACTCCGGAAGCTGACATGGTAAATATATGCAATGGACGGCTAAGACATCTCCTATTTAAACATGTTATTACACAATACAAAGTCTTATAATGGTATATCTTTCTACACTCTCGAGTAGTATTTCCCTTTGACATAAATATTTAGGAATAAGGAGTATTAATTGTATTGGCATTCTTTTTTTTACTTCACACACCATCCCTAACTCAAGGAGTTAATGAGCCTCCCTTCATGTATAAAGAATAAATATTATGCTTGCATGAAATTTTTTAAAAGAAAATAGGGGGTCTCATCATGAGCCAACTTACCATGATCATAAGGGTTTAGCAGGTGACATGCCCACAATGGCCAACACACTAGGGTAATGACCTTCTTAGCTGCTTGAAGGACAGGAGGTCTCATCACGAGCCGACCTGATCACTCTGTTACAATCCCAGTGAATGGCACTGTGACTATCTAGCTACCACACCAGCACAGTGGTCTCTTCATAAAACAAAACGAAATGCCTAATTTAAAAAAAAAATATGTACTATGTCTATATGCAAATTGTTAGGAGAGAATAGGGGGACTCATCACGAGCCAGCCTACCATGATCATAAGGATTTAGCAGGTGAAACGCCCACAATGGCCAACACACCAGGGTAATGACCTTCTCAATTGCTTCAAGGACAAGAGGTCTCATCACGAGCCGGCCTGATCACTCTGTTAGAACTCTAGTGAGTGGCACCTTGACTATCTGGCCACCAAACCAGCACGATGATCTCTCCATAAAATTGGAAAAATAACTACTTTTACATAAAGGATTCTGGCTCATTTTTCGGGTTAAAATAGCAACCCTGTCGATGCTATGAATGCTAGCTAGCAGCAGTGGCTCTGTTTGTGGTATGAGAGTATATTATAATGATAGCCAATTACTCTTACATATACCTTATCTCTTATTTCCATCCATTTCCAAGATAAATCAACTACTCAAATTAGTGATAATACTATTTGAATGCATAAGTAGCTATAAATGAACTATGCTTTCATGTTTGAATTCTGGGATGACAGCACCAATCATTATCTATCATAGTCATGCTTCCATCACACCATACCATTAAATAAGGACATCCTATCATAATAATTGTTGTATTGCTTTCTTCCCTTCTTCGGTCACTTTCGCATGAGATACACTTATGATAAATTCCAATTCTAACCTTTAAAACCGCACGCGTTCATAATTGTTACAATCACTCCTCCTTTCTTGAGCTCCAAGGCCATGGACATCGTTATCGTGTACAGACTGTGATTACTGATCCTTGACATTTTCCCACATATGCATTCATGATTGATTAAATCTCTCTTGTACTTAAGGAAGTGGACGCCGTTATTTCGAGAGAGGGTGTGTAAATATCCATCAATATTAAGCATGTGAATTCCCTACACAAATTTCGTTGGATACACTAATAAGACTGAAAGATCATTGCAATTACAATATGAAGTTACCTACATTTATGACAGAAGGCCGCAATTTATTTTTCTCTTGTATGAAGTGTTTATTCTAACCGATAGGGCTGAAATGAAATATAGAAAGAAGGAGAAATTAGCTCAATAGAACGCATCAGCCATGGGAGGGAACTCTCTCCGGAATGAACCTACGACCTTCCCAATCTCAGACGCAACTCACACCATTCTCCAACAAGCTGGTTGGCTGCCATACTTACACAAATTTCATGGGTTTGTCACAGAGATAGCAATTGAATTCCTGCATAACCTACAGGAGGGACATACCAGACTCAATGGAAGGATTATACCGGTCACATAGGATATCATTGCTGAAGTTTCTGGAATGCCGAAAAAGGGAGAAATATTGACCGAAAAGAACCTTCTTCTACGAGAGGCAATTGCAGTGTACCAGGATCCAGGAGAACCATTGGAACATAAAGGAAAGGGGATTAAACCTACCTCTCTACAACAACCGTGGTAGGAATTGGTAGCATTCATCTAAATATTCATCATATGCGATAGACGCCAAGATGTGGTAGAACCCTGTCAACTCAAATTGTTAGTTGCTCTTAAACAAAAGATTTCATTTAATCTGCCTTCTTGCTTAAATTCTATACATGACACTGTTGTTCGAATGAGAAGGCTAAAAACCCCCAAGCAGCCGTCAACCACCATGGGTTAATCAAGTTAATTATCATGCATGAATTAGGCAAACAACAGACATCCTAGGACAACTTTGTTAACCATGTCGTGCATGCACATGAGGAAAACCCTGTCGGGACCGAAATTGAGCTCCCTAAAATGAACATACCTAGAGGAAGAAGAATAAAAAAGACCCATTCTTCGAAAACAAAACCAAGCAAGCGAAGACGGTCCAAAAGACTGCAATTACAACAAGAAACCTTGGAAACGCCAGAGGAGGCAGGGCCATCCCATTCACCACCTTGATGCCCTCAAAACATACCATTATAAGACTACGAGAAAGATATGGATCGAGTTCTAGAGAAAATGAGGGCATATTGTGAAACTAGAAGCCCATCTGAATAGTTGAGGAGAAAGAGGAATTGTTAAATGAATCTGCCACCACCAGCAGCTCTGGCCGCAGTTAGATATTACCTCACCAAGATGAATCACAAGGTTTTAAGGCCTTGTCTCCTCCCAAGAGTGATGGGGTGAATAGGGAAGAGTAGGTAGAAGGTGTAGCCGAATCTGAAAATCAGTCAGGAGACACCATCCCCTTAGAACTAGAGAAAATGATGGCATCCTGTGAAACTAGAATCCCATCTGAATAGCTGAGGAGAAAGAGGAACTCTTAAACCACTCTGCCACCGCCAGCAGCTCTAGCCGCAGTTAGATATTACCTCACCAAGATGAATCACAAGTTTTTAGGGCCTTGTATCCACCCAATAGTGATGGGGTGAATATGGAAGAGCGGGTAGAAGGTGTAGCCGAATCTGAAAATCAGTTAGGAGACACCATGTCCTTAGAACAAAATGCAAGCATGGAAACAGTCCCTCTAACGCCTGAAGGGAATAATATCTCACCCAATTGGGAAATTAATGCAAAAGTAAGCTCTGGAGTACAAGTAGAAAATATCATCACAGAAAACCTTGAAAATGGCACCACCATTCCTGAAAGCAAGGTTGTTGCTCCTCCATCCCCTGCCAAAACCAGGCCAGAAGAGAATTTCGCTGAAAAGAAGTTGAATAAAATGAGAAGAACTTGCAAAAGGTTAAGGAAAATGATAAAAAATTTGAGGAAACAACTGAAGGAAGTAATCAAGGCTCGGAAGCCTAAGAAAGAATTGGTTACCACAGAAACCCAAACAGAGCTTGTCACCAATTTGATAGACACTACTGAGGTTGAGGTACAGACTGACTTAGCAACTACTACTGAGATTGAGGTACAGACTGACTTAGCAACTACTGCTGAGATTGAGGTACAAACAGACCTAGTGGACACTATTGAAACCTTTGTTCAAACTAGGCTGGACTTTAGAGAAGAAAAGGGAACCCAAACAGTGGAAGCCCCTGCCTACGCTCTTCTGGTAGAAAAGGCTGCCAATCAAAAATTGCATAATGAATTAATTCGAACACTACATGAGTTAGCACAATGTAGAAAGGAAGTAGTGCCCACACAAGAGTATTAGGCACTGTTAAATAAATTCACAGACCTTTCTGCAACAGAGCATGAGACATTTTCTCAACTCAGAGAAGAAAAAGCGAAGGTAAAGAAAGCACAGGATTAGGTGGGACAAGCTAAGATGCAAGCCACTATGGTTTGCTCTCTGTACTCTGATGTGCTAACATGTAGGGCACCAGCCACCAACTATGCCCTATTTCTAGTAGAATGGTAGCTGTTACTGAAGATCAAGGCCGTCGTGGCAGGGAAGCTCGTGACTTTTAAAACCATAGAGGAATTTTTCCTTTGCTGCAATGATCAAAATGAGCAGGTCTAATACCTCTTGTGTGAACTATACATGCACAACTTCTTCTTAGAGGAGGACAGGGACAGTAATCCCAGTCCCTTTATAGAAGATATTCAGTTCGAGGCTTTCCTCTCTTTTGCTAAGAACCAGACTCAGTGGGATAAAGCCTACAACATTTTCTAGAAGAGGGAACATGGCCTAGACCTGTGGGTTAGAGGGAAACCTAGTAGACCCCTGCATCTATTCACACAACATAAGAATTTCATGCAAAGAAAGCGAGTAAGCACTAAAATGGGGCCTATCCATAAGGAAATTATATAACATGGCTAGGAGTCTTTCGAGGACATTCAGGAAGCAGCTATGGAAGCAGAAAAACAAAGGTGGATGGCCTCCATGAAAAACATGAAAAAAAGAGAGACATTTGGCTACAAAAACTTCAAAGCGGCTGCCTCCAGTTTCCTTTTATACAACAATCTAGTCTTAAGCATGGGCCCTACATGGATAGGATTTAGGTACATATTCCCTCTCATCTGTTACCCCCTGAGGGTTATGATCATGGTTACTAGTTTCCAAAAGGGCACAAAAAAACTGCCTTTGCAAATATCGGACAGAGACATGGCTTCTAGGCCTATAAAGAAGAAGTCTACCGTGTCTATTCTCTAACTTAGTTACACCTCAATCATTTTTTTGCACGAGGACCTGAAAATAGCTAAGCGGGGGAGTATGTTGGGCTGAGAATGAGGTACATTTTCACCCTTCCTTTACCAAAAATTTTTATCCACCTTTACGAATTTTTCCTCACCTTAACAGTAAAGGAAAGGAAGATTAATGTAAAATCAGGAAAAAACGAACTAACAGTAAAAGGGATGTTTTACAATGGGAAATTGACTTGTTATATCTTTAGTTACGGGGAAATAAGTAGTTGAATCAATGATGACCAGAAGACAGCTGACAGATAGAGACTAACGGAACCATGATGACTACCATGGACAGGTGGAATAGGGAAAGGCACCTCCATGTATGAAGAACTCAGACGACATCCACAAGCAGCAAAAGCTCGTATGGAAAAGACCATTACCACTATTGTAATCGCCTTGAAAAGGCCGAAAATGAACAAGATAGATAGATCAGAATAGAGACTTTATTCTGTAATAGATGTATCAGGACAGGATTGTCCAATTATATCAATGTATTAAATTTCAGCTTAATAAAGGTCTTTTCATTTTTATAGTCAATTTCTGAGTTTTCCGTAGCGGCAGACTTCTGGTGGTTTAGGCCCAGCCCTGGGAATTTCTGTGCTAATCTCTATGCTATATGTTTAATTACAGAATTTACGTTTCAGTCATCAAATACATTTTATTAGATATCATTTAATTGGTTGAATTGTGAACATAAGATACTACAACTTTCTCTTTCATTATAATAGTTCATGATTCATGTTTCCTTGTTTACAATGAATGCTTTCATAGTTTTTAGACTCTTTCATCATTTCCCAATGCTTTTATACTCATTTCATTTGTTTTAGCATGAATGTTGTTCAATTATGTAAATATCTAAGAGTTGGATCTTTCCATCAGTAATGTAAGGCGTCTAGTTGTTAATTGATTCAGAGAGATGTCATCGATTTAATTTAAAAAGAGAATTCCATTGCAAAATTAGATAAGAAATTACTATTCAATTTATTGAAGCTGTTGTTCAATTCCGTAGGACTGTTTTTCAATTCATTTGTGTGTTGTTCAATCATAGGTTGCTCTTTTCTGCACTTACTTAGATAGAATAGTTAAATAGAATTTTACAATTCCATTTCCCTTTGAATTGATTCATCTTTGAGAATTAGATAGTCCTCTTTATGGTAATATAGAGTAGTGGTTCTTTGATATCATTTGCATATACTATGCTCATAGTATTGAAATAATAAGACTTTCCCTGGGTTGAAAATTGAATGAGAAGCATCAGAGTTGGCTATAACAGTCACCTTTATGACCCAACAGAAGTGTCAGTGACTTTCGAGTGTGCTAAGGAGGGAGTGACTTCAAGTTATGTTAGGAAGTGTTAAGGCATGCTAGAGGCCAGGGAACACATGCAAATATGTGCTAGGTTCCACGTGTGCCAATGCTTTCCAGGCTGGAGTGTTTGGGAGTGGCTCAGAAAAATAAGGGAGAACTTGTCTCAAATGCATGGAAGTGAATGAATAAGAGTGTGTAACGATGAGTATCAATGAGTTCTAGGTGTGCTAAGGAGGGATTTTAAAGGTATGCTAGGTAGTGCCAAGGAATGCTAGAGTGCGACGACGACATGCTATGATGTGCCAAGTGCTAGGTTGTGTCAATGCATGCTAGGGAGTGCCATGGAAACACAAGGGATAACTAGCTCAAAATGCATGAAAATGAAAAAATAAGGATGTGTGATAGGGAGTGTCAATGAGTTTCAAGTGTGATAAGGAGGGAGTAGCAAGGTTATATGCTAGGAAATTCCAATGTATGCTAGAGTGATAGGACACGTCTTGGAGTATTAGTGTGTGCTAGGGAGGGCCAAAGCATGCCAAGGAGAGGAGGGGATGCTAACACATGACAGATAATGCCAAGGGATTCTAAGACGTGCTATGCGATATGGGAAGTTAAGATGTAAACTCTGTTGCTAATTTATTTTACTCCCACAGTTGGATGTGCGCCTTGTCTTGGTAACTTGTTAAGTTGGATGAGATGAAATTGGACATGAGTAGCATAAGATGAGTTATAGGTAGCTTTTATGTGAAAAAGGCATATGTTCAATTTCCACGACACATGAGAATCTAGGTTTTGTCTTAGAATATTTAATTCAAACACACTCAAGTGCCATAACACATCTTGTTTAATGCAAAATGAAATCTACACGAATCAAGGAATCAACTAGTGAACATGATAATTTTCCCATTTTAAAACCCTTTTTCATTATATTACAAACTACAATACAACAAGCTAGAGCTCATGTAACATGGATCGTGACCCTTTACAATCACACTGAAACAAGGAATACAACTAGGGCTCAATCACACTTTCCAACACTTTTGATGGGTCCCATGCATCATTATGGAACTCATGGACCCAAGTATGCCTTCTAGAAGGCCCTAAGACATAATTTGACCTCTTGTGAGGCTTATTATTCCATGTATGAGCCGATATCTTGGTCGGATTGTCACCAAAATTTAGGGTTACTTGCATATTATTTTATGTTTAGGGGCTAATGTAGGCCCATAAGCTGATTCTATCAACTCCTAATCAATGTATAAATAGGATTTAGCTGGATTCATTTGTATCATCACTTGACTTGGGATCTCCCTATCTTTAGAGAATTTTTAATTTTTCCTTGGAGGACTATTTTGGATGATGGATGCATTTTGATGTATGGATTGGACTATTTTTGTCTTCAAGCTTTGTTTTTATCTTAACTATGCTTCATAGTAATAAATACAATTAAATCAAGTGACCAAATTTTCATTATGAATATCGACCATAGTTAGAAAATCAACATCTTGAATTCAATATGTACGGAGATATTATGGTGAGCATCAAAAGGGTCGATGTGTGTAATTGTATGTGCTATAGAGGTTTACATATCTTGCAAAAACTAGGGAAACTGTCATGAACACAAAGTTACAAAATTTAGAAACTTTTTTTAATGAAATAAAAAGAAATATACATAGCCTATTGTAGGGGAATAAACTATGATACCTTAAGAACATAATATATCAAGAGAAATGAAGGAAAAATGAAATATTATTATTAGAAGTGCTTATAATATTGCTCAACTAAAAAATTTATATGTCTTGGTAATGAAGGAAAGGGCTTGGAAAAAAAATAATAGTTGTAACTTTTGACTCGAAAAGAAATAGCTTTTATTCAATAAAACAATTAACTCTTGCAAGCGGTATTTACCTTAAATAATTTATATTCCTTTTGAATTATATTGGGATGTGACATGTTGCTCTGCAGGTTAATAAGGAGGAATTTTCATAGCGAATATAAGAATTCCCTTCATACTTCTTTATTACCATATACATTTACCATCACTCACATTCCCCTTTAGGTAATTGTTTCCTTTCATGGGTATTTCTATAATTTCTACAAGTGTTTTAGATTTTTTATATGATTTTTAGGTTAGCGTATTCATCTTCTAATGTGCAAGAATCCTATGTGGAACTGACATCTATATCTTGTCCTTTTGACATGCCTTTATCTGCTCCAAGAAACCAAACCTAGCTTACCCTAGCCTATCTTCGTCTAGTGTGGACTACTCCAACCTAACCTAGCATAGTCTAATCTAGGTTATCCTAACCTGTCATGGTGTAGACTAGCCTACTTTATCCTATCCTAGCCTAACCTATCCTAACCAAGCCTACTCTAACCTAGCCTAGCCTAGGCTACTCTAGCGTTTCCTACACTGCATAGCTTACTCTATTCTAGCCTAAAATACTCTAGGATACTTAACCTAGCCTAGCCTTCTAGATCCTAACGTAGCCTACTATTTCCTAGCCTTGGTGACTCTTTTCTAGCCAAACATGCTCTAGCCTAGCCTATCCTAGCCTACACTAGCCTAGCATAACCTAGCCTACTATAGTCTACCCTAGCCTTCTCTAGTGTAGCCTAGTGTTCTCTAGCCTAGATTTCTCTCAACTTAGGTTAGCCTACTCATGGTTAGCCTAGCCTAGTCTACTTTAGGTTAGCCTACTTAGCCTAGTGCAGTTTACTATTGCCGAAGCTAGCTTACTCTTTGCTACGATAGCCTACCCTTGCTTAATTGAGCATACTCTAGTCTAAACTACCGTACCCTGCTCTATGCTAGCCTAGTTTAGCTTACTCTAGCTTAGCCTACTCTATCCTAAACTACTCTATTCAAAACTACTCTAGTCTAGCCTACTCTTGCATAACCTAGCATAGCATACTCTAGCCTAACATAACCTACTCCAGTTGACCCTATCACAGCTTGACCTATTCTACTCTAGCCTAGCCGAGCCTAACCTAGCCTAGCCATACCTACTCTATCCTAGCATAGTATATCCTAACATTGTCCACTCTAGCCTTTTCTAGCCTCTAGCTCACCCTATCCTAACCTAGCCTAGTCTACTCTATCCTAGCTTAGCTTAAAGTAGCCTAGCCATACCTACTCTATCCTAGCCTACTCCATCCTAAAATATTCTAGTCTAGACTATTCTAGCCTAGCCTAGCCTAGCGTTGCCTAACCTAGCGTTGCCTAACCTAGCCTAGCCTAGCCTAGCCTGGCCTAACCTAGCCTATCATAACCTAGTCAAGCCTAGCCTACAACCACCTAGTGTAACTTATCCTACACTTTCCTAGCCTATCCTGGCCTAGCTTAACCTAACCTAGCCCACCCTAGCCTAGCCTAACCTAGACTAGCCTAGAATAGCCTCCTATAGACTAGCCTAACATAGCCTTGCCTAGCCTAACCTAACTTGGCCTACCTTAGTCTCACCTAGCCTAGCCTAGCCTAACCTAACCTAACCCAGTCTAGCCTAACCTAGCCTAACCGAACCTACCGTACCCTGGGCTACCCTAGGCTAACCTAGCCTTTCGTAGCCTAGCCTAGTCTACCCTAGCTTAACCTAACCTCTTCTAACCTAACCTTACCTAATCTAGGCTAACCTAGACTTGCCTAACCTAGCCTAAACTAACCTAACCGAACCTAGCCTAACCTAACCTAACCTAACATAGGCTAGCCTAACCTAACCTAGGCTAGCCTAGCCTAGCTTGGCCTTGCCTAGGATACCCTAACCTAACATTGTCTTGCCTAGCCTAGCCTAGCCTAACTTAACTGAACCAAAAAAAAACTAATCTAACCTAGCCTAGCCTAACCTAACATAGCCTAACCTAGCCTAACCTATCCTACCCTAACCAAGCCTAACCTATCCTACCCTACCAGAGCCTAACCTAACCTAGACTAACCTATCCTAGCCTAGCCTAGCCTATCCTAGCTTATCCTAGCCCAGCTTATCAAAACCTAGCATGGCCCAGCCTATCCAAACGTAGCCCAGCCTAGCATATGCAAACCTATCCTAGTCCAACGTAGCCTACAGAGCCTAGCCTAACCTAGCCTATCCTAACCTAACCAAGCCCAACCTAGCCTAGCATAACCTAGCCTAACTTAGGCTAGCCTAACCTAACCTAACCTAGCATTTCCTAGCCTAGCCTTCCCTAACCTAGCCTAGCATAGCGTAACCTAGCCAAGCCTAGCCTAGCCTAGCCTAGAATAACCTTGCTTAGCGTAGCCTTACCTTGCCTAGCATAGACTAGCCTAGATTAATCTAGTATAACTTAACCTAGCCTAGCCTAACCTATCATTGCCTAACCTAGCCTAACCGAACCTAACCTAACCTTCTCTCGCCTAACCTAACCTAGCCTTACCTAGCCTAGCCTATCTTAACTCATCCTAGCCTTACCTAGCCTAGCCTAACCTAGCCTAGCCTAACCTAACCTAGCCTTACCTAGCCTATCCTAGCCTAAACTATCCTAGGGTTAGCTAGACCAGCCTTACCTAGCCTACCATAGACTCACCTAACATAACCTTTCATAGCCTAACCTAGCATAACCTATCCTAGCCTAACCTTGCATAGCCTAACCTAGCCTAACCTAGCATAACCTATCCTAGCCTAACATATCCTTGCCTCCCCTACCCTAACCTACCCAAAATTAACCTAGCCTTGCCTTCTGTAACCTCGCCTAGCCTTTCATAGCCTAGGCTAGCCCAACCTAGGCTAACCTAGGCTAACCTAGCCTAGCCTAGCATAAGCTAACCTAGTGTAACCCAACCTATCCTAGCATAACCTAACCTAGCCTAACCTAGCCTAGATTAAACTAGCCTAGCCTAGCTTAAACTAGCCTAGCCTATCATAACGTTTGCTAGCCTAACCTTAGCTAGCCTAGCCTAAGCATGCCTAACCTAACCTAGTCTAACCTAAACTAACCTAACCTAGCCTAGCCTATCCCAACGTAGCCTAACCAATTCTAACCTAGCCTAGCCTAACCGAGTCTACCCTAACGTAGCCTAACCTAGCCTAGCATAACTGAGCCTAACCTAACCTAGCCTAACCTATCCTATCATAGCCTAGCCTACCCTAGCCTACCCTGGCCTAGCCTACCCTATCCTATCATAGCCTAGTCTATCCTAGCCCAGCTTATCCAAACCTAGGCCATCCTAGCCTATCCAAACCTAGGCCATCCTAGCCTACCCAAACCTATCTTTCTCCAAAATAGCGTATAGACCCTAGCCTAACCTACGCTAGACTAACCTAGCCTAACCTAGCATAGCATAACCTAGCCTAACCTAACCTAACCTAGCCTTGCCTAGCCTAACCTTCTGTAACCTAGCCTAGCATAGCATAACCTAGCCTAGCCTAGCGTAGCCTAGACTAACCTTTCTTATCCTAGACTTACCTTGCCTAGCCTAGACTAACCTAGCTTAACCAAGCATAACTTAACCTAGCCTAGCCTAATCTATCATTGCCTAACATAGCTTAACCAAACCTAACCTAACCTTCCCTAGCCTAACCTAACCTAGCATTACCTAGCCTAACCTAGCCTAACGTATCCTAGCCTTACCTATCCTAGCCTAGCCTAACCTATCCTAGCCTTACCTAGCCTAGCCTTACCTAGCCTACCCTAGACTAACCTAACATAAACATTCCTAGCCTACGCTAGACTAACCTAACATAACCTTTCCTAGCCTAACCTAACCTAGCATTACCTAGCCTAACGTATCCTAGCCTTACCTAGCCTACCCTAGACTAACCTAACATAGCCTTTCCTAGCCTTACCATACCTATCCTAGCCTAACCTCACCTAGCCTAACCTATCCTAACCTAACCTAGCCTAACCTAGCATAACCTATCCTAGCCTAACATGTCCTTGCCTAACATGTCCTTGCCTAGCCTAGCCTAACCTACCCAAACTTAACCTAGCGTTGCCTTGGGTAACCTCGCCTTGCCTTGTGAAACCTCGCCTTGCCTTAAGTAGCCTAGCTTAGCCCAACCTAGGATAATCTAGCCTAGCATAAGCTAACCTAGCCTAACCCAACCTATCCTAGCATAACCTAACCTAGCCTAACCTAGCCTAGCCTAAACTAGCCTAGCCTATGATAACGTTTGTTAGCGTAACCTTTGCTAGCCTAACCTTAGCTAGCCTAACCTAACCTTGCCTAACCTAACCTAGTCTAGCCTAACTTAACCTATCCTAGCCTAACCCAATGTATCCTAGCATAGCATAGCATAGCATAGCCTAGCCTAGCCTAGCCTACACTACCCCAACCTAGCCTTGCCTAACCTATTCTAGCCTAACCTAGCCTAACCTACCGTAGACTAACCTACCCTAGCCTCGACTATCCTAGCCTAGAATATCCTATCCTATCCTATCCTAGCCTACCCTACCCTAGTCTAGACTAGCCTAACCTAACCTAACCGAACCTACCCTACCCTACCCTAACCTAAACTGGCCTAACCTAGCGTAGCCTAGCCTAACCTAGCCTAACCCAAACTTATGCAGCCTAGCCTATACTACTAACCTAACCTAACCTAAACTAGCATAACTTAACCTACCCCCGACCTAGCCTACCCCAATGTATCATAGCATAGCATAGCATAGCCTAGCCTAGCCTAGCCTACACTACCCCAACCTAGCCTAGCCTAACCTAGCCCAACGTAGGCTAGCCTAACCTAGCCTAACCTACCGTAGACTAACCTACCCTAGCCTCGACTATCCTAGCCTAGAATATCCTAGGCTATTCTATCCTAGCCTAACATAGCCTAGTCTAGACTAGCCTAACCTAACCTAACCTACCCTATCCTACCCTACCCTAACCTAAACTACCCTAACCTAATCCAGCCTAGCCTAGCCTAGCCTAACCTAGCCTAACCTAACCTAACCTAACCTAGCCTAACCGAACCTTACGCAGCCTAGCATATCCTACTAACCTAGCCTAACCTAAACTAGCCTAACTTAACCTACCTCGACGTCACCTAGCTTAACCTAACCTAGCCCTACCTTACCAAGACTAGCCTAGCCTAGCCTAGCCTGACCTAGTATAGCGTAACCTGACCTAATGTAACCTAGCCTAGCCTAGCCTAGTGTACCCTCGCTAAACCTAGCCTAACCTAGCCTAGCCTACCCTATCCTAAGTTATCCTAACCTACATAAACTAACATAGCCTACATAGCCTAACCTAACCTAACCTTACCTAGCCTAAGGTTTCCTACTTAGCCTACTTAACCTAGCCACATAGCCTAATTAGCCTACTTAGCCTAGCCTAACCTAGCCTAATTAGCCTACTTAGCTTACTTAACCTAGACTAACCTAGCCTAGCATTGCCTACTCGTGCCTAGTTTAACCTAGCCGGCAATAACCTAGTCTAACATAGCTTGCTATAGCCAATCCTAGCCTAGCCTAACTTATTCTAGCCTATCTTAGCCTAGCCTACTTTAGACTAGCCTAAGCTAGCCTATACTTGACTAACCTACACTTGACTCGCCTAGCCTCACCTATCTAACCTAACATACAATATCCTAGTCTAACCTAACTTACTCTAGTCGATCCTAGCCTATCCTAGCCTAGACTCTCCTAACCTAACCTAGATTTTCCTAGCCTAGCCTAGCTTCGCCTAGCCTAGCCTAGCCTAGCCTAACCTAACCTAGCCTAGCATAGCCAAGCCTAGCCAATCCTAACCTAACATAACCTAACCTAATCTAACCTAACCTACCCTATCTTACCCTACCCTAGCCTAGCCTTGCGTAGACTAACCTAATCTTGCCTAGCTTACCCTTGCCTAGCTTAACCTAGCTTAACCTAACCTAACCCAACCTACCCTACCCTACACTAGCCTATCCTAGCCTAGTGTAACCTAACCTAGCCTAGCTTAACCTAACCTAGCCTACTGTAACCTAACCAAACCTAGCCTAGCTTACCTTGACCTAGTCTAACGTAGCCTACTCTAGCCTAGCCTACCTGACCTATTCTAACCTAGCCTACTCTAGCCCAACCTACCCTACCCTACCCTACCCTATCCTAGCCTATCCTATCCTAGCGTGGAGTGTCATAGCATATCCTAGCCTATTATACCCCAGCCTAACCTAGCCTAACCTAGCCTAAATCCTAGCCTAGCGTAAGCTAGCCTAACCTAACCTAACCTATCGTAGCCTAGCCTAACCAAACCTACAATAATATAGTCTAACCTTAACTTCAATTATATAGTATAACCTAGCATACTCTAGCCTAACCTAACCTAGTCTCACCTATCCTAGCCTACCCTAGCTTACCCTAGCCTAGCCTTTCAAATCATGGCCTACCGTACCCTAGCCTAGCCTAGCCTAACCTAGCCTATCTTAACCTAACCTAACCTAGCCTAGCCTAGCTTAACATAACCTACCCTACCATACCCTAGCCTAACGTAGCCTAGCCTAGCCTAGCCTAGCCTAACCTATCCTACCCTAACATAGCCTATCCTATCCTATCCTATCCTATCCTACCCTACCCTACACTACCCTACCCTAGCCTAACCTATCCCAACGTAACCTAACCTAGCCTAGCCTAGCCTAGCCTACCCTACCCTACCCTAGCCTAACCTAGCCTAGCCTAGTCTAGCCTAGCCTAACATAACCTATCCTAGCCTAACATAACCTAGCATATCCTATCCTATCCTATCGTCGCCTAGCCTAGCCTAACCTAACCTAGACTTTCCTAGCCTAGCCTAGCATAACCTAGGCTAGCTTATCCTACTAACCTAACCTAACCTAATCTAACCTAGCTTAATCTAACCTAGCCTAGACTAGCCTAACCTAACCTAACCTAGCATAGCCTAGCCTAGCCTAACCTAGCCTAACCTATCCTAGCCTAACCTAACCTACTTAACATAACCTAGCTTAGCATAGGCTACGCTAGCCTATCGTAGCTAGCCTACTTAACATAACAATTTTACTTTATACATTCAAGTTATTTTAATTAAAAAAATATACCATTGATAAAGTATAATAAAATTAAATAATATATTAAATATTTCAATTTCAAAATCATTTTAAAAAATAAATTAAACTAAATCATATTGATAAAGAAATAGTTCAGAAACAAAATAAATTAAAAACTATTAATAAAAACTAAAATATAAAATTTTTTATCTGAAATAAATTAAATGTGTTGCACACGTAAAAGCAGGAACTTCAATAGGTATTCATCTAATCGCAAACCTCAGTTTACCGTGCAATCACTATTTATATACGATTTCCCCGTCTCGCCCCTTTTGGTAATGGATACAGTGCTCAAGAGAAAATATTAAATCAGGTAATATGACAGGCAGCATAATACACAGGAATAATATACTCGTGATCCCATCCCCCAAAACCGTACTGGTGTTGAAATCCTTACAACCGAAGGATTCTTTCTCCATTGATTATGTACCCATTATTGTTTGCGTTACATTTCACAGACCAACCGTCCGGTACCTAATTTGTAATGGGGTTTTAATTTTGGATTACTTCTCTTCATAATGTGCTTATAGGTTCTATCCCTCAACCCTGTAGATTTTTCTCTTAGTTCTCAGCATGAATTCTCTTCCTAGCAACTCCATCGACAAATAAATTTCCCGTCAAGGTAAGTAACCTTTTTTTCAATGGTTACTCATTCTACCCCCAATTTTCTGGTTTTCACATTATATTCCTTTGCCCTTGTCAGGTTCTGGAAACTCTGTCAGGTTTGGTCGAGGGTATCACGACTGTTAGGAGCGCATACACCGTTAATTAGCCAGGGTAAATTGTACCATACTCCCGACAACTTCTTAAGCGATCCTTATTTTAGGGTTTACAGGGTTTCATCATGGAGGACCTCCAATCAGCTTTCAAGTATCTGTCACCTAAATTAAAGTGGTGGACACATAAAAGTCGTTTAAAATATTCAGGAGGCGGCAGAGCTTTACATTCAATAAAAATTGCTGACGCACTAGATAATAGGACCATACCTGGAACTGGAATTGGAATTGGGAATTGGAATTGGTATTTCATTTCATTTCTTCAGCTAACATTAGAAGCGCCCTCAAATGACCTGTATCATTCATTTATTTTTCAGCAATATGAGCGACCTTTTCGCTACCCAGTAATTTACAATTAAAAAAAAACAAGCCAACGGAATACAGAGCGATGAGATTAAATGGAATTCCATGCGATTACCATGCTGAAGAAAGATGATCATTGATCTGCATGAGCCCGAAAACTGTTTGGGGTTCAGAAATCCTCATACAATTGAAAGAGAATCATAAGATCTACAGGATGCCCTTCGCTTTAAAGATTTAACTGTGGGCTATGGGACTAATATCAATATCTTCCATTAATTCAAACAAAAGTATAAGAAAAAGAAAATTCATTACAAATTTCAGTCATCTGAAGTCTATCTTGCTGATAATGGAGATATAATAGATGAATATACATCACCCCCAAATTACTGCCACGGGACGGTAATCTTGAATTCCCATTCACTCTCTTCCAGAGGCATCCGGCCTTGTCTTGCAGAGGCACTACCGCCCTCATCGAAGGTCTAGTATGAACAGAAAACCGATCTTCAATACTCTGATCGCTTGCTTTCTATCAAAATCATAATGACGGCGCTATCTAGTCGGAGACCTTTGCCACGAAATTCTCGTCCAGAAGAATGTTCTGAGGCTTGACATCCAGATGAATAATGTAAGCCAGGCCCAATACGATATTGATTTCTTTGTACGAGTATTTCCTTGCCATCACTTCAGACATACTGTTCATAGCTCCACTTGAAACTTCTGTCCGGGTTTCGACTTCCGCTAAGAAAATAAAAATCACTGCAGCTGCGAACAAACCGACTGCCACTTTGTAAGAAGTACTGCCATGCTTTGAGGTCTTCGAATTATTGATCATGTCAGTACTTTTCCCTTTGATGAAAATAAAATTGCTCTCGTTTGAAAGTCTCTCACCGTCTCAGACTGAAAAGACACAGAGAACATAGAGAACATAGATAGTTGAGGACGAAATGGTGAAAAATGATAGGACTCGAGATATACATATATATCTCTGGCGCTTCTGGAACCGTCCATTGATATACATATTTGAGGCTCCTACCTCCTGTCCAACCATCCCCCGAATCATGGGCTTTTTTGCTACAACGGTTGCTTCAACGGCTATGGCTTGAGGGCATGGTTGATAGAAACAGATCATCCCTGCTGTCCATGTTTTTTTACTCCAACGGTTACTTCAATTGACATCCATGGTTGATAGAAAGCCATAAAGGGCTGAGTTGAAACAAAGCCATAAAGGTTACCTCAACGGCTATGGCTTGAGGGCTGAGTTGTCCTCCTCCAAAGCCATAAAGCATAAGCTATAGGATATTAAAATGCTGTATAGGGTTACTTATGGTTTATAGGATATTAAAATGTTGTATAGGGTTACTCTTAGATTTAAACTAATTTAAATGTAATTATGAGCATATACTGCCCTAGGACATTTAATATTGTATAACTTACGATTTATTGTTTCCCGTAAAATTCCACTTGTGCTAAATGAATATTTGAATTCCAACGCGACGTCATATTTGAAATTCAAAAGCACACACGGCAATGCAATAAAATTGAAATTCAAATGGGAACCCACCACTGAGTCAGTGTGAGAAAGCGCGAGAATACTGCATAAACTCAAACATAGATGCAACGTACATTTATTTCATTAACTACGACATTTCGCCTGCTCGGAAAGATGGATGGAGTGATCGAAAAACAAACAGCACACGTCACATCTTAGATGCGGCTTCCAGAAGCATAGCATGGTTATGTATGGTGAATGGCTGCTATCGGGCGCATTAAATCTCAATCAGGATTTTGTGTGTGTATTTTATCTATTCTATCAACCCGACAACCCTAAACCCTAAAATTGTATGTACTCATGTTTATGGAAGACCCAACACTACTATTGCTAATGCATCTCCAACGATCTAATGATATAATTTTGTGCTTTCAAATATTTTGTTTGTGATTACTTTTTTCAGTGGTTTTTTTTTCAGCTTTATTCATTCAAATACACAAGAGATTACTGCAGAGCTCAACTTTGGAATCCACTTTAGGGTGGTTATAAATGTATAAATGAAGTTAGAAGAATTTATGGTCTTCAATATAAATGAGTTACAAGAGAATGTGAATAATATTCGAGGTACTCATGGAAGATTTCATAAGATAAATAGGAAAATGATAATGCTCTATTTTTTTTTTCATTGGTTTGAGAAATAATTACGTTTATGTAAGTGTTATTTTAAAAATCAAATCAATCTTTTTTGACATATTTAAAATTGATTTTTATAATTTATTTATTTTTAATAGAAGATTTGTTGAACTTACTTTACAGTTTTGAGAAATATTTATTAACTTACAAATTTGTGATATCTTTTTCTTCACTTATATGATGAATAATATTATTTTTCCTCAGTTATATGAAAAATATTTTTGAAAAAAGAAAGATTTTTGAAAAAAGAGCTTTATAAGTTTAATTTTTATGATTTAAGTTTTCATGAAGGTATAAAACTCTAATTTAAATATTTTTAACAAATAAAAATATTTCAATAAATATTTGAAATATTATAATCATTAATATGTATAATATATTATATGTAATTTCATTTATTATATATATATATATATATGAAATATTTTTAACTGTTATTTAGTTTAGTTTTAATTTCATATATATTGTATTCTATTTCTATTTTATTTATATAATTATGTAATATTGTCAAGTATATATGTATAATTTTGTTTTAGTATTATATGTGTGTGCGTGTTTTTTTTAGGTAAGAGTTAAAAGTCAAGATTTCATAATAGAAGAATTAGTTAATGCATATTGGGACTTTATATTAATTCAATTTTTTTTATTAGTAATATTTTTTTTTTATTTTACAAAATTTAAATTTTTATAATGGTAAAGTAATTTTAATACATGAATCATGAAAATTTTGGATAAAAATTGTACAATTGTAGTGGATAATCATACCAGTCTACTTTATTGTTGAAAAATTATAAATATAAATAAATATATATATATATATATATATATATATATATACAAAGCCTTCAAATTATTACTATAAATGTTGGAGATATATTTATCCACAAAACATAGAAAATATTATAAAATCAATCAATTATGATGATTATCTATTAATTTATTAATAAAAATAACTATAACTATGGATAATTAATAAATTAATCCATAATCATTTTCGTAGATTGATTTTATATTCACATAGTATTAACTAATGTTATGTTAAGGAAATCAAATATTATATAATGAAAAAAGTGTGGACAAAGATCAAACTTTATCCATAATTGATCAATAATCATAAGAGTTCATTATCCATTATCCCATCAATGATCATAATAGTTGATTATCCATAATCCCAACAATAACCGTAGAGTTGATTATCCTTAATCCCATTAAGTATATTTTAATTAATAAGTTGACTAATAATTGTAGACATAAAAATGGATACTGTGGAGATGTCAAATAACCCTCCTAAAAAACTCACACCACATAAATCTTCAAAATATCAAACTGATTAATAATTTTATATCTGGGTATTGCATTTAACATGTATCTCAAAAACTTTTGTTTAAAAGTTTAATATGTAAATGCATATGTAGTTGCATTATGATTTTAGTTTAGCACCAGTAAAAGATTATTTTTATAAATGAATGTACTTAACATGCATATTAAGCAATATACATTAAAAGTTTAATATGTAAATGCATGATGAGTTTAGTTTAACACTAGTAAAGACTTATTTTTATAAATGAATGTAATTACCTAAATTAAATGAACCTAATTATATAAATTAAATTTATTGCAAATATTTATAGACCTTAATGTATAATAAATATCAAACTATTTATTTCACATTGTTAAAATTTAAAAAACATATAAAATTTAATTAAATTATAATTTTTTTTTAAATTATTATTATAAAAAAAAATTAGTATATAAATAAATAAAAGGTATGTAATAGGATTCTTAATAATGGAGATTTGTCTTCTTTTTACCATGGAAATTCTTATCTTTTAAATAAGTTTTTTTATAATACTATAGGCTAATAACTTATCAATTCCAATACGTAAATGTCCACAAATTTACTTAAATACAATATATATATTTTATTTATAATATTTTTTAATTAAGTGGAAAAGAAAAAAGAGAAAAATTACCTTTAAGATAAATTTCAACATTCTTTTTTCACTATTGATAAAAATATTTTGTAAATATTTTGCAAATATTAAATCTTTGTCATCCATATATTAATTATTAATTAATTAAATTAAGTTTCTAAAATTTTTATTCAAAATGAACTGTAACACACAACTCCTTACAAACTACATTTTTATCCTATCTCTTTATGGAAATTAACCATTGTAAAAAAATTGTAAATAATTGCTATAGCTGGAAGGAAATTATCAAAACGTTATGTTAGCACCCATCATAGTTTTCATGTCAAAATACATTGTAATAATTTATATTAAAAATACAGTAGTTATTTTTGTTTAGTAGTAATTACACACCATACATTATTCGACATGCCATATTGTTGATATCCAATGTAGCTAACTCATTTCATAAGCCAGGCTAAATCTATGGCCAGGTATGCCTTGATATGATCCACTATGGTAAACGTATTGTACTCGACTTGGAGATGTTTCTAGAATACCTACCTGCAGTTTTCGGTGACCACCAACCCTATAGGCTGCACGTAGGGACATTTGGCACTTCTGTGAGTTGTCTTGACCTGGCCTAGGCCCGATCTGACGCATTGTATTTGGCCATGATAGGTTTAGTTAAACGTCCCTGCACTAATACCGTAAAATGATTTGAATTTTCTTCCCTTTTTTTCCCGGATGAAGCTCTGCAGCTATGGAGACCTTACTATGCACAGATATGTTCATCGACTACCCTTATCTCTAGGTTGTTTTCTCTCTACTGGTATTTGACTCTGAACCTAAATAATTTTTCATCCTTGGTTACTCGTTTGGGAGCTCACTGCCGATTCATATCTTTTGGTCTCGAAGGGATTTCGAGGCACTGAGAGAGATAGGCACTATGGCATACGGTGCACTTGGACACACAACACTCCCTCTGGTAAGTCTATTTTCTTTGCATAGAATTGTTCTTAACTCGTAGGCATTGAAAGGTGAAATTGTATACCATTCTTAAGTTTTTGTCTTTTGTTTGTGTTTTGGTAGGTTATGGGACCACCCACTCGTAACGCAAATAGCCCTCCTCATCCTGGCCATGACTGTTCTAGATTTTTGGTTTAATTCCTTTTACCTCGCTACTTGTAATGTATCTAAGGGTTAGGTTAAGAGGCATTCATGAACCGGGTTTGTTCCTTCAAACATTTTCATAATGGATGTATTTGTTACAATGGAGTGTGTGTAAATAATATTTCAATATTGTTTGTTTGAAATCAGTTTCAGCCAAGGGTATTTTTAGCTCTTCTGGTGACATACATTAGGCTGCCTTTTTTAATATGGTTTTTCTTTACCCTTGGAACTTCCAAGTGTTCGCGATGTAATGCTATGATTTAAATGTGTAAAATTTTTGGGGTGATAATCCATTGTTTTTGGTTTCATATCGAATTACAGTCCCTTGTCATTACCATTTTAGGTTGGCACTGTTGTCAGGGTTCCTGTCATCCTGCCAACAAGAGTTATTTGTTAATTTACTATTACATTAATATATGAAACTAGTATAATACCTTGAATTAATGCATTTACCTTCTGGGTTATTACTGTTGTAACTGTAATATTATTCATGAAATTTTGTAAATTGTTATACTCGATTTCTTACACCATGAAGGTTTTGCTACACACTGGTTTAGTTTAATTGACTCATAGCTTAATTTTATTTCTGATAAATTTCATGGAATGTACTGTTCTAGAATCCTCTTTGAACTTAACTAATGTCTGTCTATAGTTTGATTCATCGCCAACTATATTCTTAGATTAAAGGTTTTATTTTTGTTATACCATCGCTCCTTGGCGGCCAATTAATGAGTTTTGTCTGCTGGTTTGGATTACCATATTATTTATCGGTTTTACCACAGTACATATTTTAAAACTATTAGCAGGGCACGAAACCATTACCATTCACAATAGAACTTACATATTAATGTTATAGAAAATTTTAAGTAATAGGAACACACATATAACTTATAACATTATATTTCAGTTTTCTCATACTTATTTGGTTATTCTCTTAAGTAGAGAACACGACTTGAAAGATAAATTAAAGACTCTTATTTGGATTCCCTACATACCGACTGGGATCCTTAAACCAAACACTGTAGAATCTAATTTGGATTCTGCACCGGGGAGATCCCCTTACTGTTGGAGATACATTTTCAACCATCAACACATACATAGCACTCCTCCAAAAAAATCGAGCTACTATTCTCATAAGCCATTGTTATCAACAAGATAACATAAACACATAGTTTCACACATCAATTAGCAACATAATATTAAAAAACAAAGTATATACATTCATTAAAATGATAGACATACCAAATCTCATAGAAATAAAAAAATAGCATTGAACAGCACGGTTCATGATTCAAATTATGCATAATTAATATACCTATTTTTATATCTTAAACTAGTTGGAAACTAAGGGAGGGACTTCCACTCGCACCCAAATATAAGCTAGCTACAATGAAGCTTTCTTATGTCTGAGGAAATTATTTCATCGGGAATTCACACCAAAAGCATGGATTTTCATCCATGTTATGTAGCCCACTGCCCAAGTCGTTTATCAACTTAGCTTTAAAAGAAAGCACCAAGGTGGTTTACTTGTTGCACCTATAACAAGCGCTAGGTTGGTTTATCAATTTCTCTTAGTAGTGAGCACCACAATGACTCACTCTTATCTTTTAGTTCATTCACAAGGATTCACCAAAATTTTAGATGGGGTATTGCTTCGTTTCAGGAGTTGGAATCCACTATCAAGATGGTTTGCGTATTTTATTTTCATATTTTCCAGGTGGTTTATTAGCTATATAGCAAGCACCATAATTATTCAATCATCTACTAAGCCCCCCACTCACCGCACAAGCTTAAAAAACATAATACGATGGCCTCACGCAATTCACAGGGAATGCACCCAAAATTCATAAGGGATTAACTCATACATAGGGCTCCACTACTAGCTGATATATTACTTTGTATTCTCCTACCAATTCCCAACAACTTCCACATGCTCAACAATCAACTGGGCACACTCAAATAAGAGGGAAACATATTCCAAGGGAAAGGACCATATCCCAATGGCATGTTGCTAATGGGGAGGTCACACCCTTTCCATCATAGCAGTGTGTACAGAGAGAGAGAGAGAGAGAGAGAGAGAGAGAGAGAGAGAGTCAATTGGATCGAGCTTGGATGGTTAAGAGGTGAAATTGTTTTCCTCCCCACACAAGTTCAAATCCCACTTTATGACATGTTTCCTATTTGTGAACCAATTAAAGCTAGCAAGGTACCAATAATATCATTCTCATATAAGTGTTTGAGGGTGGGATGAGATGTTTCTTTTGCGTGTGTGTCCACCTACATAAATGTTAAAATATATAATTACTTCCTCATGCAGTTAAGTGGAGTTAGTTAGTTGAGTTCAGTTTCAGTTATGTTTGGTGAGCGAGTTAGCGAGTTGATTAAGTCCAGTTTTGTGTGAGAGTGTTTGCATGTCAATTAGGTTAAATACCCTTCACGGGTTCATTGTTTTTAAGAGAGTAAGAGAGTTTTATGATTCAGAGTTTATGATTAATAGAAGAGCAGCAGCTCATTGTTCGTGTGAAATATATTGGCGTTATTTGTGTGTGTGAATCCTCTGTCTCTCCAAAAAATTGGTATCAGAGCTGAGGAAGGATCAGAAGATCCGTGGGCGTGCAAAGCCAGTGAGAAGGCCAAGAGCAAAAGGCCGGAATTTTTTTTTACACAAAAAAAAAAAAAAATTCCCGCGGTCCGCACGTTTTTTGGTGCCGGACCTGCGGAGATCCGCAAGGCAAGACCGCAATCTCTCTCAAACAGAGCTGCGGACATTCAACAAAGATACGCAATTCTGAAATTTTCGGTTGAGACCGCACCCTAGCTCTTATCGGGACTGCGGAACAGCAACGCGGCTTTCACCTCATCGGGGTTGCGGAACCCGTTGAATACACCTTACACAAGCGGCGGCGGCGCGAAAGCAAAAACAAATCAATCGTGAGTTTGTCTTTAACGGTACATACGTGCATGCGCCTTCTTTGACTTATTCAAGAGTCGATCTTTAAAGCAAAAAATAAAAAGGGAAAGACAATACGTATTCATAAGTTTTTTTTAAGATTTTTATATATAATCTTTTTTATAAAGATTTATATATATATAACAAAAAAATCGAAGGGTGCTTTATAAAGAGTTTTTAGAAAGGAGTTTTATAAAATTTTATAAAAATACAAAGGATATTTTTTATGAAGGTTTTTTATAGACTTTTATAAAAATAAGGGACAAGAATTTTTTTTTTTATAAAATCTAGGGTTTTACTGAGAGAATTTTTTTTACAAAAAAAAAAGAGAGAGAAATTTAGGGTTTTTGTCAGAGACAATTTTTTTGGG